>OZ030020.1:70696347-71896347 GCA_964023405.1 Apodemus agrarius
GAATCATTTGACTTGCTATTTGTGTCTTGAGTATTTAGGGCTTCTGGGCTCATTAATATCCACTTATCAGTGATTGCATTTCATGTGCATTCTTTTGTGATTGGGTTAATTCACTCAGGATGATATTTTCCAGGTCTAACCATTTACCTACAAATTGCATGAATTCATTATTTTTAATTGCTGAGTAGTATTCCATTGTATAAATGTACCACATTTTCTGTATCCATTCCTCCTTTGAGGGATATTTGGGCTCCTTCCAATTTCTGGCGATTATAAACAAGGCTGCTATAAACATAGTGGAGCATGTGTCCTTATTGCATGCAGGGGAATCCTCTGGGTATATGCCCAGGAGTGGTATGCCAGGGTCCTCTGGAAGTGACATGCCCAATTTTCTGAGGAACCGCCAAACTGATTTCCAGAGTGGTTTTACCATTTTGCAATCCCACCAACAGTGGAGGAGTGTTCCTCTTTCTCCACATCCTCGCCAGCACTTGTTGTCTCTTGAGTTTTTAATCTTAGCCATTCTGACTGGTGTGAGGTGGAATCTCAGGGTTGTTTTGATTTGCATTTCCCTGATGACTAATGATGTTGAACATCTTTTAAGGTGTTTCTCGGCCATCCGAATTTCTTCTGGTGAAAATTCTTTGTTTAGCTCTGTGCCCCATTTTTTGATAGGGTTATTTGTTTCTTTGCGGTCTAACTTCTTGCATGTGCATTCTTTTGTGATTGGGTTACCTCACTTAGGATGATATTTTCCAGTTCCAACCATTTGCCTAAAAATTTCATGAATTCATTGTTTTTAATTGCTGAGTACCAATCCATTGTATAAATATACTGCATTTTCTGTATCCATTACTCCATTGAGGGACATCTGGGTTCTTTCTAGCTTCTGGCTATTATAAATAAGGGTGCTATGAACAGAGTGGAGCATGTGTCCTTATTGCATGCCCCGGAATCCTCTGGATATATGTCCAAGAGTGATATAACAGGGTCCTCTGGAAGTGTCATGCCCAGTTTTCTGAAGAACCACCATACTGATTTCCATTGGGATTGTACCATCTTACAATCCCACCAGCAGTGGAGGAGTGATCCTCTTTCTCCACATCCTCACCAACAACTGCTGTCTCCTGAATTTTTAATCAGCCATTCTGACTGGTATGAGGTGAAATCTCAGGGTTGTTTTGATTTGCATGTCCCTAATGACTAATAATATTGAAAATGTCTTAAGGTGCTTCTCAGCCATTTGAAATTCTTCAGGTGAAAATTCTTTGTTTAGCTCTCTACCCCATTTTTAATAGGGTTATTTGGCTCTCTGGAGTCTACTTTCTTGAGTTCTTTGTATATATTGGATATTAGCCCTCTGTTGTATGTAGGGTGGGTGAAGATCTCTTCCCAATTTGTTGGTTGCCATTTTGTCTAATTGACAGTGTCCTTTGCCTTATAAAAATTTTGTAATTTTATAAAGTGGCTGGTTGTAAAATCAGCTCAAGCAAATCAATAGCCTTCCTATACTCAAAGGATAAGCAGGCCGAGAAAGAAATTAGGGAAATGACATGCTTCACAATAGCCACAAACAATATAAAGTATATTGTTGTGACTCTAACCAAACAAGTGAAAGATTTGTATGACAAGAACTTCAGGTCTCTGAAGAAGGAAATTGAAGAAGACCTCAGGAAATGGAAAAATCTTCCATGCTCATGTATTTGCAGGATTCATATAGTAAAATGGCCACCTTACCAAATGCAATATACAGATTCAAAGCAATCCCCATCAAAATCCCAATTCAGTTCTTTATAGAGTTAGAAAGAGCAATTCTCAAATTCATCTGGAATAACAAAAAACCCAGGATAGCTAAAACTATTCTCAACAGTAAAAGAATTTCTGGGGGAATCTGTATTCTAGACTTCAAGCAGTGCTTCCAAGCAATGGTGCTAAAAACTGCACGGTATTGGCACAGTGACAGGCAGGTAGATCAATGGAACAGAACTGAAGACCCAGAAATGAACAGACACACCTATGGTCACTTGATCTTCGACAAAGGAGCTAAAACCATACAGTGGAAAAAAAGACAGCCTTTTTAACCAATGGTGCTGGTTCCCCTGGAGTTCAACATGCAGAAGAATGCAAATTAATCCATTCTTACCTCCTTGTACTAAGCTCAACTCCAAATGAATCAAGGATCTCCACATAAAACCAGACATACTGAAACTAATAGAAAAGAAACTGGGGAAGACCCTTGACATGGGCAGAGGGGAAAAATTCCTGAACAGAACACTAATAGTTTATGCTCTAAGATCAAGAATTGACAAATGGGACCTTCCAAACCCTTTGAACTTCTCTGCAGCATGCTGTATAAGAGAGGTCTGACCTGCAGAGATCGAACAGGCTGAGGGAGCCAAGCATGGACTGGCAGTCAAGGGGAGACAGATGCAGAGCAGATAGTGAGGAAGGAGAGAGGGAAGCAAAGTTCCTGGCAAGGGCAGAGCCAGAAACTAAAGAATGGGGAAAAGAAAAGTCTACAGCTATGGGTCTTTGGCTAGAAAGTGCCAGTTTAGCAATGATGTAGAGGTATTGGTTTAGACCAAGACATCCCACTAAATAGGGATAGACAGTGAAGACTGACCCCTCGGCAAGAGAATAGGATTATTAAGTTACCAACCTTTGAGGGCATTAATAACCTGAGAGAGGTTCTAGCACAGGCCAGACTGCCAGGTTCTCACATGGAGGTCTGGAGGCTAATGCTCAGAGCTGCTGCCCTTGAGCCAGAGACCAGTTTACCCTGGCCCAAAAATTTCTCAGTGCTAAGAAAGCAAACTGTCTCCAAGAAGAGGGAAATCTTATTCAAGGGGAAAGTCTTAAAATGAGGGTCAGGGCAATACAGTTGTAGCTCCAAACTCAAGAACTCTCCCTGTGCTCTGACCAGTGGGGAGATCGGGGTCTTACCAGATCTGGGCTATTGAGCATGGTTGGGACTTAGATGGAATGCAAACCTCCAGAGTTTCTGGATCCAAGTCATAGTGCATCAATGTTGTGATCATAAAAAAAGAAAGGAATGTAAGAATATGTTCTATGTAGTGTGTTGAGGTGTTGAGTAAGGGGCTGCCTCATTGCACCCATGCCAAGGCATCCCTTCCTGCTGAGAGGCCACACACATGATGGTATAGTACAGAACAGAGTTTATTTAGGTCATAAGGAGGAAGTTAAGAGAGCAATAGAGGCATAGAAAGGCAGAGAGAAGGAGAGAGTAGAGAAATAGAGGCCACCGGGACGACATGGAGAGAGGGGGAAGGGAAGGGGGAAAGGAAGAGCCCAAAGGGACAAGAGGGAACAAGAGAACAAGAAAGCCAAGAGAGGGAGGAGGAGCAAGAAGCCCCTCTTAAAGTGGGCCAGGCCTACCTGACTATGGGGTGGAGCTTAGACATAATCTTAACAGGCACAATATATCCTAATGTATTAGACACAATGAAACCAACACTAGCATGAAAACTCATAGCTCTTAGTACCTCCATAAAGAAGTTGGAAAGAGCATATGGGAACTGCTTAGCAGCACATCTGAAAGCTCTAGAACAAAAATAAGCAAATACACCCTAGAGTAGATATCAGGAAATAACCAATCTCAGGGATGAAATCAACTTATTAGAAACAAATAGCACTATACAAAGAATGGACAAAGCCAGAAGCTGGTTCTTTGAGAAATTCATCAATATAGATAAGCCCTTAGCCAGACTGACCAGTGAGCATAGAGGCAGTATCCAAATTAACAAAATCAGAAATGAAAAGGGAGTCATAAGAACAGAAACTGACTAAATTCAAAAGATCATCAGATCCTACCACAAAAGTCTATGCTCAAGAAAACTGTAAAATCTAGATGAAATGGATGATTTTCTAGGCTGATACCAAGTACCGAAGTTAAATCAGGGTCAGAAAAACCATCTAAACAGTACCATAATGCCTAAAGAAATAGAAGCAGTCATTAAATGTCTCCCAACAAAACGCTCAGAACAAGATGGGTTTAGTAAAGAATTCTATCAGAATTCAAAGAAGACCAAATACCAGTACTTTTCAAACTATTCCACAAATTAAAAACAAAAGGAAAACTATCTAATTCATTCTACGAACCCACAGTAACACTGATAGCTAAACCACACAAAGATCCAAGAAAGAAAGATAACTTTAGATGAATTTCCCTTATGTACATCAATGCAAAAATCACAGTTTTCGTAAATGAAAAGGCTTTTTGTAAAGTGTTTGGTAGCTTAAAACGTATCAGGCATTAGAAGCTAGCACTATGAATTAGATGTGAGCGTTGATTTACAGAGGGTAGTATATTACACTCATCATACACATTTATTCTTGAGAATTGATGTGGATAATTACACTTTATGACCAAATTAGATTGAGGCTTTGCTGAGAATGAGTTGCATGCAGGACAAATATATACAGTTTTCAAATTAAAGTTGTTTGTTTGATCCTGTAGCACTGGATAGGGGTCCAAGTCAGAGGTAATGAGATATGGACCAGATGCTAAGAACTGGGCCAAATGCATGTGATTAAATTGATCTAGGCAGGAGAGGTTTGACATAGACTACCATCCACCCCATTTTCCAATTTAAAACCTTAAGCAATATTTTTTTTAAAAAATTTCCAGCTTGAATGTTAATTTTGTTTTCAAATAAAGGTAGCAGTAATTAACTATAAAATTCATTTAAAATAAAGAAGCTATAGGTAGTAATAGAATTCAGAAGAGTAGATAATCTACACATGAGACAAACCAATACCTAAAATTTACTTTCAAAACAATAATCAAAGATGTCTGTCCTACTACTCTCCAGGATAATCTATCTCAACCCCGCTCTCACTCCACCAAGCAGTAACATGAAATGTGTTCCACATTTGACTTTTCCAAAAAAGAAAAGTTAAGTAAAATGTATCAAGGTAAATTTTATTTGACTATTTTTTCATATATAACGATAATAGAATACCTGCCATGGCAAAAAAAAAACAAATAAAATATATACTAAGGAAATAAAAAAGATACTATAAATATTGATCCACCGAAGCTTTCTATTCTTACTGAGGGAGTAAGTAATCTGTTTTCCATGTGTCTTTTGAAGTTTTCATTAATTTAGAGGTGATGAAGAAAAATCACTCTAGTTTCTTATAGCATGAATGCTTTACTGTCTATCTGCCGAGAAGACACTCTGTTTTAATTACTGTCAACTTCTTTTCTCTATTGAAAGAAAACATAGTCCTCATATTCAATGAAACTATACTCGGGTTATTAAAAAAGGAAAAAATTTGCTGGCCAGTGGTGGTAATCCCAGCATTCTAGGAGACAGAGGCAGGCGGATTTTGAGTTCGAGGCCAGCCTGGTCTACAGAGTGAGTTCCAGGACAGCCAGGGCTGTCTCGATAAAACCAAATACAAAACAACAACAACAACAACAAAAAGTTAAAAAGGTATTTTTTTAAATCACAATAACTTTAAATCTCCAACTAAAAGACACTATTGAACTCACTTTTGCAAACTCTTCATTGGAAGTGGAATATTTTAATGTATTTCATTTGTAGTAGAAATATTTTAGGTGATATTGAATGCATACGTGAATGGATACAGAAAATGTGGTACATTTTCACAATGGAGTAATACTCAGCTGTTAAGAACAGTGATTTCATGAAATTCTTATGCAAATGGATGGAACTAGAAAATATCATTCTGAGTGAAGTAATCTAATCATAAAGAACACACATGGTATGCACTCACTGATATGTGGATATTAGCTCAAAAGTTCAGAATACACAAGATACAATTCACAGACCACATGAAGCTCAAGAGGAAGGAAGACCAAATCATGGGTGCTTCAGTTCTTCTGAGAAAGGGGAACAAAATACTCACAGGAGCAAATACAAAGACAAAGTGTAGAGCAGAGACTGAAGGAAAGGCCGTCCAGAGACTGCCCAACCTGAGGACCCATCTCATATACAGACACCAAACCCAGACACTATTGTGGATGCTAAGAAGTGCTTGCTGAAAAGAGCCTGATATAGTATCTCCCGAGAGGCTCTGCCAGAGCCTGACAATTACAGAGGTGGATGCTTTCAGCCAACCATTGGACTGATCGCAGGGTCCCCAGTAGAGGAGTTAGAGAAAAAAAACTAAAGGAGCTAAAGGGGTTTGCAACCCCAGAGGAAGAACAACAGTATCAACCAACCAGAAACACCAGAGTTCCCAGGGACTAAACCACCAACCAAGGAATACATATGGAGGCAATCACAGCAGCATATGTAGCAGAAGATGGCCTTGTTGGGCATCAATGGCAAGAGAAGCCATTGGTCCTGTAAAGGCTCGAGGCCCCAGTGTAGGGGAAATTGAGGGCAGTGAGGTGAGAGTGAGTGTGTGGGTAGGTGGTTGGGTGGGTGGGTGGGGGGAACCTTCATAGAATCAGGGGGAGAGGGGATGGAATAGAGGGTTTCTCTGGGTGGTAACCAGGAAAGGAAATAACATTTGAAACATAAATAAAATATCAAATAAAAAATAAAAAATAAAAATAAATAATATTCCTTAATTAACTTAATGAGTGTTATAAAAATTATCATATTTAAATGAAAGTTTTCTATAGGAGAAGAGGTCATTGAAAAGGAGATGAGAGGATGAATGAATGAAACTGTCAAACAAAAATAAAATTAATCCATGAGCATTCATAACATTAGTAAAAATGACAAAAATTGTCCACAGGAATTTGTTTCACGTGGTAAGTACAGCCAGCATTTTGCATACCTCTACCAAGTAAAACAAATCTTTTATGCCTTCAAGTTACCTTAGTTCTAGTAGTCCTATATACCTGCATGAGCCTGAGAATTCATCTGAAGCAGAAGGAACAGCAGAGCAAGGGGTCAGCAGGATTTCACTATCTACTGTGATGTTTCTCAGAAGAGAATGTCAAATCATATCCCCTTCTCCAAATACCCCTCTTAAGTCTCAGCATAAGAGAAGTGCTTGTCAAACTTGTTGAATAATTTGGTATTGGATAATGAATTGGTGAACTCTTCCTTTGGGATAACTATATATCTTGCTCTGAACATTCTTTAGGTGCCCCTGGATTTTTCTGTAGGAGTGAGGCCTTGTTAGCGATATTTCCTGAAAGTTGCAACAAATTGCTTCTTCTAAATTCAACACACAATAGATATAAAAATTACACACACACACACACACACACACACACACACACACACACACAGAGAGAGAGAGAAAGAGAGAGAGACAGAGAGAGACAGAGAGAGACAGAGAGACAGAGACAGAGACAGAGAGTGACCAAAGTATTTCATTTGCATATAAAGCTGCTTAATGCTTAGAGTTTCACATTAGCTCTCCTTTAAAATGTTTTCTCTCAATTTATATTTTGATCTTTAAGTGAAATTGAAATTAAAACAAAAAATATGATTTTGAATGTACTTCATCTTTATTATCTTTTACTTTATCTATATAGGATATGTCTCATAACTTTTCTAAAATTTATTTATTATTATATGTAAGTACACTGTAGCTGTCCTCAGACATACTGGAACAGGGCATCAGATTTCGTTACAGATGGTTGTAAGTCACCATGGGGTTGCTGAGATTTGAATTCAGGATTTTTGGAAAAGCAGTCAGTGCTCTCAACCTCAGAGCTATCGCTTCAGCCCCTCATAATTTTTCTAAGTAAACTATAAATTAACTGCTGATTTTATCAGGTACTTTCAAAATATTTCTTGTTTTTCATATTATTTCAGTTTTATAAAGTTTATATACTTACATATTTAAATAAAATTATAAAAGCAGAAATCATAGGCATATACACAAAGTACTACTATTTATGAAACTAGTTCTAGATACACAGTTGTGTAGTTTGTTGTAATACCTAAAAGTATGTCTGTTATATATTCACAAAAATCTGTCTGGCTCTGCCTCCCAAGGGTTACAATTAAGGCATGCACTACCACCCTGTGACACTTAGGTTGTTTTTATTTTGTTTGTTTGTTTTTGTTTTTTTTTTAATGTGGATAATTTCTTTTATTCCTTTTTTATTCGATATTTTCTTTTATTACATTTTTAAATGTCATTCCGTTTACTGGTTTCCCCTCAAAAAACACCCTATAGTATCCCCACTTTTCCTGCTCACCAACCCACCCACTCCCATTTCCCTGCCCTGGCATTCCCTACACTGGGGCATTAAACTTTCTCAGAACAAAGGGCCTCTCCTCCCATTGATGTCCAACAACGCCATCCTCTGCTACATATGCAGCTGGAGCCATGGGTCTCTCCATGTGTACTCTTTAGTTATCAGTTTAGTCTTTGGGAGCTCTGGGGGTACAGGTTGGTTCATATTGTTGTACCTCCTATGGGGCTGCAAACTCCTTCAGCACCTTGGGTCTTTTCTCTAGCTCCTCCTTTGGGGACCTTACTCAGTCCAATGGTTCGTTGAGAGCAGCCACCTCTGCATTTGTCAGGTACTAGCAGAGCCTCTCAGGAAAACTCTATATCAAGCTCCTGTGAGCAAGCCCTTGCTGGCATCCCCAATGGTATATGGATTTTGTTACTTTATATAGGATGGATCCATAGGCAGAGCAGTCTATGGGTGGTCTCTCCATCAGTCTCTGCTCCACATCTGTCTTTATATCTCTTCCCATGGGTATTTTGTTCCCACTTCCAATAAAAACCAAAGTATCCATATTTTAGTATTCTTCTTGATCTTGGATACACACTATCTGTGTTCTTTTGTGATTAGGTTACCTCACTCAGGATAATATTGTCTAATTTCACCCTTATGCCTTAGAATTTCATGAATTTACTGTTTTTAATAGCTGAGTATTAATCCATTGTGTAAATGTACCAAATATTCTGTACCAATTCCTCTCTCTATTGAGGGACATCTGGATTCTTACCAGCTTCTGGCAATTATAAATAAGGCTGCTATGAACAAAGTGGAGCATGTATCCTTATTACATTTTGGAGAACCTTCTGGGTATATTTCTAGGACTGCTATAGCTGGGCCCTTAGTAGTACTATTTCCAAATTTCTGAGGAACCACCAAATTTATTTTGAGAGTGGTTGGACCAGCTTGCAATCCCACCAGCAGTGGAGGAGTTTTCCTCTTTTTTCACATCCTTGCCAGCACCTGTTGTCACCTGAGTTAATCTTAGCCATTTTGATTGGTATGAGTTGGAATCTCAGGGTTGTTTTGATTTGCATTTCCCTAATGACTAAGGATGTTGAACATTTCTTTAGGTGCTTCTCAGCAATTCAGTATTCCTTGGATAAGAATTTTTTGCCTAGCTCTGTACCCCATTTTAATAGGGCTATTTGGTTCTCTGAAGTCTAAGTTATTGAGTTATTTGTATATATTGGATATTAGCCCTCTGTCAGATGTAGGGTTGGTAATGATTGTTTCCCAATTTGTTGGTTGCTGTTTTGTCCTATTGACAGATTCTGTTGCCTTACAGAAGCTTTGAAATGTTAAAAGGACCCATTTGTCAATTTTTGATCTTAGAGCATAAGCCATTGGTGTTCTTTTCTGGAACTTTTTCCTGTACCCATATGTTTGAGCCCCCCCCAACACACACACACACACACACACACACACACACACACACACTTTTTCTTCTGTTGAATTTAGTATGTCTGGTTTTATATGGAGGTCCTGGATCCATTTGATCTTGAGCTTTGTACAAGGAGATAAGAATGAATCAATTTGCATTTTTCTGTGTACTAACTGCCAGTTGAACCAGCACCATTTGTTGAAAAGGCTACCTTTTTTCTGCTGGATGGTTTTAGCTACCTTGACAAAGATCAAGTGACCAGAGGTGTATCAGTTCATTTCTGGGACTTCAATTCTAGTCCATTGATCTACCTGCCTATTACTGTACCAATACCATCTACTTGTTCTTATTATTGCTCTGTATTAATGCTTGAGGTGAGGGATGCTGATTCCCTTAGAAGTTCTTTTGTTTTTGAGAATAGTTTTAGCTATCCTGGGTTTTCTGTTATTCCAGATAAATTTGAGAATTGCTCTTTCGAACTCTATGAAGAATTGAGTTGAAATTTTGACTGGAATTGCATTGAATCTATATATTGCTTTTCATAATATAGCCATTTTTACTAAATGAATCCTGCTATTCCACAAGCATGGAAGGCCTTTCCATCTTCTGAGGTCTACCTTGATTTCTTTCTTCAGAGACTTGAAGTTCTTGTCATTCAGATCTTTCACTTGTTTTATTAGAGTCACAGCAAGATACTTTATAATATTTCTGACTATTGTGAAGGGTGACTTTTCCCTAATTTCTTTTTCAGCCTGTTTATCCTTTCAGTATAGGAATGCTACTGATTTGTTTGAATTGATTTTATATTGACCACTTTGCTGAAGTTATCACCTTTAGGAGATCTCTGGTGGAGTTGTTGGGGGTCACTTGAATATACTATCATATCATCTGCAAATAGTGATAGTTTGACTTCTTCCTTTCCAATTTGTATCCCTTTCACCTCCATTTGTTTTCTAATGGCTCTTGCTAGAACTTCAAGTACTATATTGAGCAGATATGAAAAGAAAAGACAGCCTTGTGTAGTCCCTGATTTTAGTGGAATTGCTTCATGTTTCTCTCCATTTAGTTTGATGTTGGCTGCTGCTGTGCTGTACATTAATTTTACTATGTTTAGGTATGGGCCTTGAATTCCTGATCTTTTCAAGACTTTTTTTTTATTTTCTATATTCTATGTTTACATTCCAAAGGCTTTCCCCTTTCCCAGTTCCCCCCTTCCTATGTCCCATAGTTCCTCTCCCCCCCCCAACTATACCCCAATCATTCCCCCTCCCCACACATTTTCTCTACAAAACTGGATCCAATCTTTCCAGGCCCAGGGTTCTCTCCTTTCTTCTTGGGAATCATTTGACTTGATAATTGTGCCTTGAGTATTTAGGGCTTCTGGGCTAATTAATATTCACGTATCAGTGATTGCATTTCATGTGTATTCTTTTGTGATTGGGTTAGCTCACTCAGGATGATATTTTCCAGGTCCAACCATTTACCTACAAATTGCATGAATTCATTATTTTTAATTGCTGAGTAGTATTCCATTGTATAAATATACCACATTTTCTGTATCCATTCCTCCTTTGAGGGATATTTGGGCTCCTTCCAATTTCTGGCTATTATAAACAAGGCTGCTATAAACATAGTGGAGCATATGTCTTTATTGTATGCAGGGGAATCCTCTGGGTATATGCCCAGGAGTGGTATGCCAGGGTCCTCTGGAAGGAACATGCCCAATTTTCTGAGGAACCGCCACACTGATTTCCAGAGTGGTTTTACCATTTTGCAATCCCACCAACAGTGGAGGAGTGTTCCTCTTTCTCCACATCCTTCCTCTCCAGCACTTGTTGTCTCTTGAGTTTTTAATCTTAGCCATTCTGACTGGTGTGAGGTGGAATCTCAGGGTTGTTTTGATTTGCATTTCTCTGATGACTAACGATGTTGAACATCTCTTAAGGTGTTTCTCAGCCATCTGAATTTCTTCTGGTGAAAATTCTTTGTTTAGCTCTGTGCCCCATTTTTTGATAGGGTTATTTGGTTCTTTGGGGTCTAACTTCTTGAGTTCTTTGTATATATTGGATATTAACCCTTTGTCGGATGTGGGGTTGGTGAAGATCTTTTCCCACTTTGTTGGTTGCCGTTTTGTCCTTCTGACAGTGTCCTTTGCCTTGCAGAAACTTTGTAATTTTATGAGGTCCCATTTGTCAATTCTTGATCTTAGTGCATAAGCTATTGGTGTTCTGTTCAGGAACTTTCCCCCTGTGCCTATGTCCTCCAGGGTCTTCTCAAGTTTCTTTCCTAATAGTTTCAGTGTGTCTGGATTTATGTGGAGGTCCTTGATCCACTTGGAGTTGATCTTAGTGCAAGGAGATAAGAGTGGGTCAACTCGCATTCTTCTGCATGTTGACCTCCAGTTGAACCAGCACCATTTGTTGAAAAGACTATCTTTTTTCCGCTGGGTGGTTGTGGCTCCTTTATCAAAGATCAAGTGACCATAAGTCTGTGGGTTAATTTCTGGGTCTTCAATCCTATTCCATTGATCCACTTGCCTGTTGCTGTACCAATACCATGCAGTTTTTAACACAATTGCTCTGTAGTACTGTTTAAGGTCAGGGATATTGATTCCCCAAGAAGTCCTTTTATTTTTGAGAATAGTTTTAGCTATCCTGGGATTTTTGTTGCTCCAGATGAATTTGAGAATTGCTCTTTCTAGATCTATAAAGAATTGAGTTGGGATTTTGATGGGGATCACATTGAATCTGTATATTGCTTTTGGTAAGATGGCCATTTTTACTATATTGATCCTGCCAATCCAGGAGCAAGAAATATTTTTCCATCTTCTGAGGTCTACTTCGATTTCTTTCTTCAAGGACTTGAAGTTCCTGTCATACAGATCTTTCGCTTGTTTGGTTAGAGTTACGCCAAGGTACTTTATGTTGTTTCTGGCTATTGTGAAGGGTGTTATTTCCCTAACTTCTTTCTCAGCCTGCTTGTCCTTTGAGTACAAGAAGGCTACTGATTTGCTTGAGTTAATTTTATAACCAGCCACTTTGCTGAAGTTGTTTATAAGCTGTAGAAGTTCTCTGGTGGAGTTTTTTAGGTCGCTTAGGTAAACTATCATATCATCTGCAAATAATGATAGTTTGACTTCTTCCTTTCCAATTTGTATCCCTTTAACTTCCTTATGTTGTCTAATTGCTCTTGCTAGAACTTCAAGTACTATATTGAAAAGATATGGAGAAAGAGGGCAGCCTTGTCTAGTCCCTGATTTTAGTGGGATTGCTTCAAGTTTCTCTCCATTTATTTTGATGTTGGCTACTGGTTTGCTGTAGATTGCTTTTACTATGTTTAGGTATGGGCCTTGAATTCCTGCTCTTTCCAAGACTTTTAGCATGAAAGGATGCTGAATTTTGTCGAATGCTTTTTCAGCATCTAATGAGATGACCATGTGGTTTTTTGCTTTTAGTTTGTTTATGTAGTGGATTACATTGATGGATTTCCGTATGTTGAACCATCCCTGCATCCCTGGGATGAAGCCTACTTGATCATGGTGAATGATCGTTTTGATGTGCTCTTGGATTCGGTTGGCAAGAATTTTATTTAGTATTTTTGCATCGATATTCATAAGAGAAATTGGCCTGTAGTTCTCTTTCTTTGTTGGATCTTTTTGTGTTTTAGGTATTAGCGTAATTGTGGCTTCAAAGAATGAGTTGGGCATTATCCCTTCTGTCTCTATTTTGTGGAATAGTTTGAAAAGTATTGGTGTTAAGTCTTCTTTGAAGGTCTGGTAGAATTCTGCACTAAAACCATCTGGTCCCATACTTTTCTTGGTTGGGAGGCTTTCTATAACCCCTTCTATTTCTTTAGGGGTTATGGGACTACTTAGCTGCTCTATTTGATGCTGATTTAATTTTGGTATTTGGTATCTGTCTAGGAAATTGTCCATTTCATCTAGATTCTCCAGTTGTTTTGAGTATAGACCTTTGTAGTAGGATCTGATGATCTTTTGAATTTCCTCAGTTTCTGTTGTTATGTCTCCCTTTTCATTTCTAATTTTGTTAATTTGGATGCTGTCTCTGTGTCCTCGTTAGTCTACCTAGGGGTTTATCTATCTTGTTGATTTTCTCAAAGAACCAACTCCTGGTCTTGTTGATTCTTTGTATGTTTCTCTTTGTTTCTATTTGATTGATTTCAGCCCTGAGTTTGATGATTTCTTGTCTTCTACTCCTGCTGGGTGATTTAACTTGTTTTTCTTCCAGGGCTTTAAGGTGTGCCATTAAGCTGCTAGTGTATGCTCTCTCCAGTTTCTTTTTTGATGCACTTAGAGCTATGAGTTTTCCTCTTAGCACTGCTTTCATTGTGTCCCATAGATTTGTGTAGGTTGTACCTTCATTTTCATTGAGTTCTAAAAATTCTTTGATTTCTTTTTTTATTTCTTCCTTGACCAAGGTGTCATTGAGTAGAGTATTATTCAGTTTCCATATGTATGTGGGCTTTCTGTTGTTTTGTTGCTATTGAAGACCATTCTTACTCCATGGTGATCTGATAGGAGGCATGGGATTAGCTCAATCTTCTTGTATTTGTTGACATCTGTCTTGTGACCAATTATATGGTCTATTTTGGAGAAGGTACCATGTGGAGCTGAGAAAAAGGTATATTCTTTAGCTATAGGATGAAATGTTCTATATATATATATATATATATATATCTGTTAAATCCAATTGGTCCAGAGTTTCAATTAGTTTCACTGTGTCCCTGTTTAGTTTCTGCTTTCCTGATCGGTCCATTGAGGAGAGTAGAGTGTTGAAGTCACCCACAATTATTGTGTTTGGTGTAATGTGTGCTTTAAGCTTTAGTAAGGTTTCTTTTACGAATGAGGGTGCCCTTGCATTTGGAGCATAGATGTTCAGTATTGAGAGCTCTTCTTGGTGGATTTTCCCTTTGGCCAGCAAGAAGTGACCTTCTGAGTCTCTTTTGATGATTTTAGGTTGGAAGTCAATTTTATCTGATATTAGAATGGCTACTCCAGCTTGTTTCCTGAGACCATTTGCTTGTAAAATTGTCTTCCAGCCTTTTACTCTAAGGCAGTGTTTGTGTTTAACACTGAGATGTGTTTCCTGTATGCAGCAAAATGTAGGGTCCTGTTTCCGTATCCAGTCTGTTAATCTATGTCTTTTTATTGGGGAATTGAGTCCATTGATGTTAAGAGATATTAAGAAATAGTAATTATTACCTCCAGACATTTTTGAAATTATATTTATTTATTTTATTTATTTTTTATATTCGAGAGGTTACCTTCTTTTGGGTTTGATGAGAGGAGGTTTCTATCTTGCTTCTTCCTGGGTGTAGTTTCCGTCCTTGTCTTGGTGTTTTCCCCCTATTATCCTTTGTAGGGCTGGATTTGTGGAAAGATATCGTGCAAATTTGGTTTTGTCATGGAATACCTTGATGTCTCCATCTATGGCGATTGAGAGCTTTGCTGGGTAAAGTAGTTTTGGCTGAAGTTTTTGTTCTCTTAGAGTTTGCATTATATCTGCTCAGGATCTTCTAGCTTTCATGGTCTCGGGTGAGAAGTCTGGTGTTATTCTGATAGGTCTTCCTTTATAAGTTACTTGGCCTTTTTCTCTTGCTGCCTTTAATATTCTTTCTTTGTTTAGTACATTTGGAGTTTTGATTATTATGTGACGGGATGTATTTCTGTTCTGATCCAGTCTGTTTGGGGTTCTATATAATTCTTGTATATTCATGGGCATCTCTCTCTTTAGGTTGGGGAAGTTTTCTTCCATAATTTTGTAGAAGATATTTGCTGGCCCTTTAACTTGTAAATCTTCACTCTCGTCTATACCTATAATCCTTAGGTTTGGTCTTTTCATTGTGTCCTGGATTTCCTGGATGTTTTGGGTTACAGCCTTTTTGCACTTAGTATTTTCTTTCACTGTTGAATCAATGGTTCCTATGGTATCTTCGGCTTCTGATATTCTGTCTTCTATCTCTTGTATTCTATTGTTGATATTTGCATCTATGGCCCCTGATTTCTTCCCAAGGTTTTCTATCTCCAATGTTGTCTCCCTCTGCGATTTCTTAGTTGTTTCTACTTCTGTTTTTAGTACCTGGATGGATATGCTCAGATCTTTTGCTTGCTTGATTGTGTTTTCGTGTATTTCTTTAATAGATTTTTGTGTTTCCTCTTTCATAGCTTCTACTTGTTGGCCCACGTTCTTCTGGATTTCTTTGATTTTTGTCTTTCTTCCTTATTGTCTTCTTCTTTTTGATCCATCTTCTCCTGCATTTCCAGCTGTGTCTTGGTTGCAATATCGCTGGTCGGGGGTCCTGGGGACTTGGGTGGCTCCGGCTGCCTTGGTGCACGGCCTAAGCTCGCAGGGAAGTGCGGCAGAGCCTAGGCACCCACCACTGGGCCCGCCTGGGGGCGAGAGTTTAGCAGATCTCCCTGCTCTAGCCCCAGACAGAGTCTCTACCTGCACCTTTCCAGCTGTGTCCTGGTTGCAATATGGAGGCCTGCCACTATCGCTGGTCCGGGGTCCTGGGGAGCTGGGTGGCTCAGGCTGCCTTGGTGCATGGCCTAAGCTCGCAGGGACATGCGGCAGAGCCTAGGCGCCTGGGCCCACCTGGGGGCGAGAGCTCTTTTCAAGACTTTTAACCTGAAGAGATGCTGAATTTTGTCAAAAGCTTTTTCAGCATCTAATGAAATGGCCATGTGTTTTTTTGCTTTGACTTTATGTAGTGGATTATGTTGATAAATTTCTATGTATTGAACCATCCCTAGATCCTTGAGATGAAGCCTAATTGATCACAATCATCATTATCATTTTGATGTAGTATTGGATTCAGTTGGCAAGAATTTTATTAAGTATTTTTGCATTGATATTCATAAGGGAAACTGGTCTGAAGTTCTTTCTTTGTTGGGTCTTTGTGTGGTTTTGGTATCAGAGTAATTGTGGCTTCTTAGAATGATTTGGGTAGTGCTCCTTCTGTTTCTATTTTGTGGTAAAAAGTTGAAGAGTATTGGTATTAAGTCTTTGAAGGTCCAATAGAATTCTGCATTAAAACCATCTGGTCCTGTGCTTTTTTTGGTTGTGAGGCTTTCAATGACTGCTTCAACTTCTATAGGGGTTAAGGCACTGTTTTAATGGTTTATCTGTTCCCGATTTAGCTTTGGCATTTGGTATCTGCCTAGGAAATTGTCCATTTCATCCAGATTTTTCAGTTGTATTGAGTATAGGCTTTTTGTAGTAGGATCTAATGGTCTTTTAGAATTTAGTCGGTTTCTCTTCTCTTGTCTCACTTTTCATTTCTGATTTTGTTAATTTGGATACTGTTTCTGTGTCCTCTGGTTGGTCTGGCTAAGGGTTTATCTGTCTTGATGAATTTCTCAAAGAACCAGCTCCTTGTTTAGTTGATTCTTTGCATAGTTGTTTTTGCTTCTACTTGGTTGGTTGCAGCACTGAGTTTGATTGTTTCCTGTTGCCTACTCCTCTTGGGTATATTAGCTTCTTTTTGTTCCAAAGCTTTCAGGTGTGCTGTTAAGCTTCTAGTGGATGCTTTCTCCAGTTTCTTTTTGGAGTCACTCAGGGCTATGAGTTTACCTCTTAGCACTGCCTTCATTGTGTCTCATAAGTTTTGGTATGTTGTGTCTTCATTTTCATTAAATGTGAAAAAGTGTTTGATTTCTCTCCTAATTTCATCCTTGACCAAGTAATCATTGAATAGAGCATTGTTCAGTTTCCATTTTTATATGGGCTTTGTTTTTGTTGCTATTGAAGACCAACCTAAATCCATATTGATAAGATTGGAGGCATTGGATTATTTCAATCTTCTTATATCTTTTGAGGTCTGTTTTCTGACATTATATGGTCAGGTATGGAGAAAGTACCATGAGGGGATGAGAAGAAGGTATATTCTTTTGATTTAGTATGAAATGTTCTATAGATATCTGTTAAATCCATTTGGTCCATAACTTCTGTTAGTTCCACTCTGTTTCTGTCTATTTTGAAGTCCCCCACAACCATTGTGTGAAGTTCAATGTGTGCTTTGAGCTTTAGTATAGTTTCTTTTATGAATGTAGGTGTCCTTATTTGTGAAGCATATATGTTCAGAATTGAGAGTTCTTCCTGGTAGATTTTTCTTTCAATGAGTATAAAGTGTCCTTCCTTATCTTTTTGATGACTTTTGCTTGAAAGTTGATTTTATCCAGTGTTAGAAGGACTACTCCAGCTTGTTTCCTGGGACCATTTCCTTGGAAAATTGTTTTCTAGCCTTTTACTCTGAGCTAGTGATTATCTTTGATGCTCAAGAGTGTTTTCTGTATGCAGCAAAATACAGTTCCTGTTTATGTATCCAGTCTGTTAAGTCTATGTCTTTTTAGTGCAGAATTGAGTCCATTGATGTTAAGCAATATTATGGAATAGTATTTATTGCTTCCTGTTATTTCTTACGTTATTTTTATGTTTGTATGGATATCTTCTTTTGGGTTTGTTGAAAGAAGATTACTTTCTTGCTTTTTTGAGGGTGTAGTTTCCCTCCCTTATTGGAGTTTCTCTCCTTATGTTGGCCTTTTCTATCTATTATCATTTGAGGGGCTGAATTTGTCAAAAGATAGTGTATAAATTAGTATTTTTTCATGGAATAACTTAGTCTTCTCCATCTATGGTAATTGAGGGTTTTGATGGCTATAGTAATTTCAGCTGACATTTGTTTTCTCTTAGGATATGCATGAGAACTGCCCAGGATTTTCTAACTTTCATGGTCTCTCGTGAGAAGTCTTCTCTAATTCTGATAGGTCTGCAACTATATGTTACTTGACCTTTTTCCCTTACTGGTTTTAATATTCTTTGTTTGTTTAGTGCATTTGATGTTTTGATTATTATGTAAGCAGAGGAATTTCTTTTCTGGTTCCATCTCTTCAGAGTTCTGTAGGCATCTTGTATGTTCATGGGCATCTCTTTCTTTAGGTAAGGGAAGTTTTCCTCTCTAATTTTGTGGAAGATATTTACTGGCCATTTAATTTGGAAATCTTTGCTCTCTTCTATATGTATCATCCTTAGGTTTGGTCTTCTAATTGTGTCCTGGATTTCCTGGATGTTTTGGGTTAGGAGCATTTTGCATTTTGCACTTTCTTTGCTGGTTTTGTCAATGTTCTCTATATCTTTTGCACCTGAGGTTGTTTCTTATATCTATCTCTTGTATTCTGTTGTACATATGCTTGCGTCTATGACACCTGGATTCTTTCCCAGGATTTCTATCTCCAGAGTTGTCTCCCTTTGTGATTTTTTTATTGTTTCTACTTCCATTTTTAGATCATGGATGGTTTTGTTCAGTTCCTTCACCTGTTTGTTTGTGTTTTCCTGTAATTTTTATGGGATTTTTTGTATTTCCTCTTTAAGGTCTTCTACCTGTTTACCCATGTTCTCCTGTACTCCTTTAAGGGAGTTATTTATGTCCTTCTTAAAGTCCTCTCTCAGCATCAGGAGATGTAATTTTAAATATAAATCTTGCTTTTCTGGTGTGTTGGGCTATCCAGGACTTGCTGTTGTGGAAGAACTTGGTTTGGATAATGCCATGTCACCTTGGTTTCTGAGGGTAATGTTTTTGCATTTGCCTTTTGCTATCCTGTTTTTTTTGGTGTTAGCTGGTTTTGCTGTCTCTGATTGTGGCTTAGCAGTCCTGCAAGCCTGTATGTCAGTACTCCTGGAGAACAGTTCTCTCTGGGAGGAATTTAAGTATAGAGAGTTGTGGTGCAGGGTCAGCTCAGAGGTGCAGACAGAAATCAGAAAGTTCTTTTCCCTTGCTGATCCTTGGTTCCTATGTCCTGATGGCTTGGAGCAGGTCCCTCTTGGACCAGAAATTTGAAGGGAAGTGGTGGTCTTACCTGTGCACACAAGTGTGTTGGCACACCTGGGAGACCAGCTCTCTTGTGGTGGTACTTGTTTATGTAGCTCTGTGGCCCTGTATCAGTTCTGGGTGCAGATAGAAACTGGAAGACTTCTGTCCCAGGCTTCCCCTGGGTTCTTGTGTCCTCAGGGTTTCAGGCAGATTCCTATGATCAGTAGTGGAGGTCCAACCTGCACTCACATGCCTGTCTGCACTCCTGAGAGGCTAACTATCTCCTTGTTTTACCTGAGTATGGAACCCAGTGGCAGAGGGTGGTCTCCCGCAGCAGACAGAAACTGGAACGTTCCTGCCTCAGGGTTCTGGGAGGGTTCCTCTGAGCAGCAGGGTGATCCTACCTAAGCTACCAGGCCTGCCTGCACTCCTGAGAGATTAGCTATCTCTCTGTGCCACCTGGCTATGTATTGACAGTGTTTTAAGAAAAGAAATTAAGCTATCTATGTAAGCTCTCAACAGGAAAAGAACCTTTGGTACATTAGTAAGTATTCTAAAATTTGTACCAAAATTATAACAACTATTTGAATAGCTAAAAATTAGTAATCACAGCTTATACAGAAAGTGAAAAAGCATATACATCCTTACTGCTGTTGGAATAAGTCTTTAGAATCTTAAAAATACTGATGTATTTAGACAGGTACTTTATGATATATTAACTACCATGACAGTAATACTGACTGGTTTTGAATAAGCATATATTTCCAAGATTAATTCTGTCCATGTATAGATACAAGAAACATCATAACGCCATTAAATCTTTAGAGTGATTCCACAATATCAGTGTATTAGCATGCCAACTTGCAAACTTCCCTCTCCAGCTGTTTATCAAGTTCAGAGATGAGAGTATCTTTTAAAATATATTTACATTTCAAAATATTAAAGATAAGTGTGTTCCCTGATCATCTACATACTTTGAATTCTATAAATCACTTCCATTAGGACATAACTGTTGAGGCAGTGTACATATAATGTGTCATAGAATTCAAATTAAAATCAGAAAATTGAACAATCCAAATGGTTCTCAAATACCTTAGATCTTGGCCCCATGTGAATAAAACAATTGGCAAATAAATCATCCATGCATTATTTGTGCTAAGAATCATTTCTGTACAGAAACAAGATAAGTTGGAGCAGCCTCCCTACTGTGTAACAACTTTCATAACAAAGCACAATCATAAATATGTGCATCTTCCTAGGAACCTAGGAAATATTGCCTGAGTTAGGCTTCTTGGTATATTTCAGAAGGTGTCTGCATGTATAAACAAACACACATAGGCACACAGGCACACACACACACACACACACATAGGCAAGTACACATACAAATGAGTACCCAAACATGAACACACACATGCATACACACTTGAGCACACATACACAAAAGAATACACAAACATGTACACATATGTGAACACAAGTGTACATATAAGCACACTAACACACATTTAAACACACACACTCACACAAACACACACACACACACACATGCATTTCAAACAGTTTTTTTTAAAAAATAAGTATCCTCCTCCTTGTAAGTTCATGTTGTCTTTTATGAAAAGAGAAATTGTTACATATTTGTTTAAAAATGAAATACTTTATCAGTTTATACTGGTTTCAGGTTTTAGTTGATGGATTCCTGTAGTTACTCACTTTATTGTGTTGTCTATATTTGTCTAAAGACTTTTTTAAAGACTGGTTTTCTCACTGAATATGATGTTTACTTTTCTATCTAGGCTGGCTGGACAAAGAGCTTCAAGAAACTACCTGTTGTTGGGTTATAGCCACATAGTCAGGCATGCTTATTTTTATCTGGATGCTAGGAATTTGAACTAATTAGCAATCATTCTTAGTAAGGCATCTCACTAGTCCCAGTCAAAAGCATTTTAAGTTTTAAAAGCTTATTTTACAAACAATAATTTGTGGAAACTCATTGTGTAAAATTTGTGATTCTTATAAAATTATAATAAGATGGTGATAATCACCAGCTGTCTAACTGAACTTAAGTCCCACTCAACAGGAGGGAAATTGTCCCTGTCACAAAAAAATAACCAACCAACCAAACAAACAAACAAACAAATAAACAAAAACCAGCAATTTCCTGGACATAGTAAGATCTTGGGTCTTAGAAAATTATTACCACTTTACTAGAACATAGATTTTTACTTCTTTCTAAATTTTATCATCATATCCACAGATAAATATAGTTAAAAACCTTCACCAAATAAGACTTACTTTACAGCAACTGCTGTTGATTTCAGAAAATCACTACTAGACGCAGTACCAAGAACAATAATCATGTGGATACCACACCCTGTAGATACATCTACACAACAATTCCAGCATGGATGGCTCAGGGAGCATCATAGAAGATTGAGAACAAGGATTATAGGAACCAGAACATTAGGAAGTTTGCAGTGAAAAAATATCTCCTAGAACTGACTGCAGAAACAAGACCAAGTCAATCAAAATATCAGTGGACTGAGTCCAAATGAGGCAGTGCAATTAGGGAAACAGAATCCCCAGGCAGGCAGCAGATTCAGAGACAACCCATATTCACTTTTTGGTTGGTAGTTTAGTCTCTGAGGCCCCCCAAGGGTCCAAGTTAGTTGATTCCATTCATTCCCCCATAGAATTTCACTGTCCTCTTTGGATTCCTCAATCCTTCTTCCAATTCTTCTAAAATATTCCATGTTCTCCAACTAATGTTTGGCTGTGGATCTCTGCACTGGTTCAGGATCCATATTCTCCACTGTGAGAGTCTCAGCTAGATTCAAGGTTGGCATTGGCAATAGCTTTATGGTCTTCTCAGAATCCAACAATATCACCAACCACTAGGAGACAAGGATCCTTTTGCATCCACCGCAATTGCCTCATCTGTCTATGGTGTGATTTTGTCATGGACCAAATAAAAGGCAGAGATCCCCAGCTCTCTCCCCTTCTTTTCCTTCTACTCTCCCTTGCTTCCTCTCAATAAGCCTCTTCTTTAGGGGCTGTGCTGGCCTGGTGTGATCTGTCTGGATACATGCCACCTTCTAACACAACATTTGGAGCCTTAACTAGGATATCACTAACAACCACCCAGGTGTGCCCTCTGTGACCACTGCCGCGGCCACAGTTACTGCCAGCATCAGCTGTGACTGACTGACCACCACTGCTGCCACATGGGCTTCTGAAACCACCACCGCAGAGCACCACATGGACTTCCACTAAGTGAACAACCATGGGGCAGACAGACCTCCACCACATGGGCTAACTTCTCCCAAGTGGCTTTAGCCCTAAGGGTTAAACCTCTTTAGGACAGGTGTACCAGCCACCCAGTTCCACCTTTCCTTCTATGAGAGCACCAGAATTTCTCACACTGCAATCACTGGAATGGTAATGTTTTCCCACCAGTTGTCAGGGATGGCCCCTTTCCCCAGAAAGATATGGTCAACTTCTATGGGCTTAGGGGTGAGTGCTTCACAGTCCCTATGACCAACCTCCAAGCCAATGTACAAAAAATACGACTTCAAACATTGGGTGACTCACCTCTTGAAAGTGGCAGGCATATAGCAAATCCTAAGCTTAGGTGGGCTGCTTTCTTTGGTGAGCTCAAGACTCATCAAAGCCAAATGTTCTCTGTGGTTGTAATTTATTGTTGAACTTTTTCTCAGGACTCCATCAATATGAATAAATAGTCTTTAGGAAGGGTAGAAAAGACTGACCACTCCCTAAAAGCCACTCTTGTCAAACAGTCACAGGAACTTCATCTCTATCACATAAAGCTCCTACCATTGGCATTTTTCAGGCTACGAGTTCTCCCCAAGTAACCTCTCTTCATCTCCCCTTTCAAACTTCTGTATGAATGTCTGGTCCTAACTCCTGATCTTTCACCTAAATACTCTCCTCTCCCTGATCATTTACTTAACACATTAATTTGCTACCTCTACTCTTTCCTATGGAACTTTGCTGACCACTGTTTACCTTGGTCAAACACTGCTGTCCCCTGTCAACATTGGAGACCAAGTTCTTCTGTCCTCTCCAGACAATGGGCCCTCAACTTTCTCTCCTAAATGGCAGCACCCTTCAAATCAATACTCATGACTCCTATAGCTGCTAAACTGGAGGGACTCTCTAATTGAGACCACCTGCTTCACCTCAAAGCTTTCATCCCTCCACCTCAAAATGACATTTCTTCCTACACATCAACCCCAACAGGATCCTGCTTTTTTAAACTCAAGAAGACATTGGGACCACCCACCATGTCCCACAAAATGAGATTCCAACCTGGTATCTGCAACTCCAGCAGATGCACTTGACCACTTTGGATTAGACATGGGTTTCTCATCCTCCCACTGCTGTTCATCTTCATCCTGGGTAATACTTACATGGGGAGATTCAAGGTTCAAGAAACCCCTACTGATAACAAACAGTCTTTCCAAATAGGGTCAGGAAACTGCTCAATATCTGCATTCAGAAAACTGATCCAAATTCTTGTTACCCCTATATCTGTTATTTCATCTAACTATTATGATCTCTTTGCTTGGGAGCCTAATAGTACCTGATATAATTTTAGGAATTCTTGACCTCATTGACCAGACAAAAGATAATTGAAAAAAATGACCAGATGACTATGGGGCTCCCATATTGGTTTTATGAGATACATCTGCTAAGATCATGGACCAATCAGCTCTTCTTTCATCAACACAAGACCATCTTCTTCTATATACAAGGCACATAGTATCCCTGGTGGGAGGAAGAAGTTGTTCTGAAGCTCTGACATAAAAAACTAGTGGGGTCCATAGTGACTACTACCCACATCCAGAAAAAATATGTCCCAATTGCCCAACCGCTAGATATCGGAAAATTGGAGAGGTAATCAAACACTCCTTGAATGTCCTTATCTCCTTGACATCCTTACTCATAAATGGCACTAACATGTTATTTCGCCTTTTGCTTTATACCCTGACCTTGACATACCAACTCCTTTAGGTCACCTGATCTGGTCACTTTAGAGTGCTGGCTACCTGGAGCCCCTGAAAATACCTCACAATTGCCACTTACAGCCTCTCCAGTGATAATGCCAAATAATGTTACCTCACTTTTTATCAGCTGCCCTAACTCCAATGTTGCCATGATACCATAGCTCTTCTCTATGCTTCATGTTGTCATGGAAAACTGATTTAGGGCATACAGGACACGTTCTGTAGAAATGTAAAGCTCTCTAGACTGCAATAAGAACCACACAACCCGGGATATCTCATATCTGCAACAGTGCCCTGCAGTCTAAAACATTTCAATTCTTTGTGGCACTCAGGTATATCATCACCAACCTTCCAGCTGGCAGGAGTTTTCACATTTGTATTTCTGTTCCCTGAACTAGGAGTTAGCCAGGGAAATGAGCCCCTACCAATCCCAGTTGTAGAAATAATACCTCCTCAACATGATAAGAGGGTAATTCAGGTTGTGTCACTTCTGGTCACTGCTGGAATAGCAATAGGTGCTGGTGCTGGAACATCAGGACTGACTACGTCCTAAAGTACACACTGTACATTCTCTTTCCAGCCTAACAACGGTTTTCAAGAAATGTCTTAAGCCATGCTCACCATCCAGAAACCCATCAATTCTTTGGCACCAGTGTGCTTCAGAACCAATGGAGACTAGATGTCCTGACAGCTAAGGAAATTGGTCTTTGCCTGTTTCTCCAAAAAGAATGTTGTTTCTACATCAACCAACCTGAGATAGTAAAAAATAAAATCCAGCAGTTACAATCAGACATCCAGAATTGCAAGGAATGTGAGGCCTCCAATTCCTAGATTTTTGAAAACCCTATATGGAAGTGGTATCCTTTGTAACACCTTTTATCCTCATTATCTTGTGTTACATTACTATTTGCTCCCTGCCTCATTAATATTGCTTCCACATTCCTGAACAACAAACTCAAAAACTCTCTAAACAAATATTCAATCAGTTCATTTTACAAGATTACCAGCTGGTGACCACATAGAAGCCTGATTGGAATGATTATTAAGTGGACCCCAAAGGTGAAAGTCAACTATTCCCCAAAATTGATGACACCCCTAGATAGCAGGAATCAGTTGCAGAGATTTGATCCCCCTATTCCCCTTTCACCATTGGCTTCCCCTTACCCCCTTTTCCCTCTCTTTATGATAAGAATAGTGGAGGAATGCTGGCAATAGAAAAAGCTTTAAGGTAGCCTCTGAATCCAGTGATGATGTCACCCCTAGGTGACAAGGACACTTCTGCACCTGTTGCCATGGCAACCACCACACACTCCGTGTATGCACCTTAGCTGTTCAGCGCACTTGTGTGCAGCGGTGTGCATGATTACAACACAGCCCAAATAAAAGGCAGAGACCCTTAACCCCTCATACCTTGTTTTCCTCCTTCTCTTCCTTGCTTCTCCCCAATTAACCTCTTCTCATGGGACTGTAATTACCTGGTGTGATCTGTCTGGATAACAGCAGCCTTGTAACACAACAGTCACCTCTGTATATATCGTGGAGTCTCACACCATCCTAAGTCTCTGGCATGACCAAGAGATAACAGCCCATGTCAATGCTATTTTCTAGTCTCTCTCCCTGCTTTCCCTACAAATGAGTCCCCACCACTCTGTTCCCCTCTCTAACCCATTATCTTCCCATTTCCTCCACCCATCTGATATCTAGTTTATTTCCAACTTTGAGAAAAATAAAACATCCTCCCTTGGACCCTCCTTGTCATTTAGCTTCTTTGGGTCTGTGGATTGTAGCATTACTATCCTATATTTTAAGGTTAAGTTCACTTATAAGTGAATTCATTCTATGCATCTCCTTTTAAAGGGTCTGGGTTACCTCATTCAGAGCAATATTTTCTGGTTCCATCCATTTGCCTGCAAAATTGATGATCCTCTCATGTGTCTGTTTCAGCAAAGCATCCTCTCATAAGAAAGGATGCTTTCAGGAAAATGTCACATGACACAACTGAATTTCCAACGAAACCAGAAATTGTACTTAAGTATATTTTAATATTTGGTCTCCATGTTTCTGAAAGAATAGGAGGTATGACCTTGTCCAATGATGTATGTCTTTGTGGATGGGCATTGAAGTTTCAAAAACTCATGCCATTTCCAGTTTGTATCTTCTATCTTCTATCTTCCTCCCATTTTTCTTTTTCTACTTCCATTTCCCCCACCTCCCTCCATACTTCTTTCTTTCCCTCTCTCTCCATCCTCCTCTCTCTCTCCCTCTTTCTGTTACTTTCTCTCTCACACACAACTCTCTCTTGCTCTTTCCCTCAGTTGTGTCCTTTCATGTAAACTCTCAGTTCATACTCCATTGTCATTCTTCTTTGCCTATTGCATACTGTAAGGAAGTCCCAAATGAACTCTATTTTCAGTAAGTTTACTTGGTCATGATATCTCTTTATAGCAAAAGAAAATTAACTAAAACAACGTAACATAAGGCAAGAGCAAAGCTTCTATCAAATGTCCAGTTGGGTTCCAAAAGCTTACACAAGAGACTACAGTTACATATGACTGGTATTTAAGAAGCAATTACCATTGTTGTCAAAACCTCAAATGTACTAAACAAAGAAAGAATATTAAAAGCAGTAAGAGAAAAAGGCCAAGTAACATATAAAGGAAGACCTATGAGAATTACACCAGACTTCTCAACAGAGACCATGAAAGCTAGAAGATCCTGAGCAGATTTCATGCACTGGATATATATACAGGACCATACATTTTGCTGCATACAGGAAACACAACTCAGTGTCAAAGACAAACATTACCTCAGTGTAAAAGGCTGGAAAAATTTTTACAAGCAAATGGTCTCAGGAACCAAGCTGGAGTAGCCATTCTAATATCAGATAAAATTGACTTTCAACCTAAAGTCATCAAATGAAACACAGAAGGACACTTCTTACTAGTCAAAGGGAAAGTCAACCAAGAAGAACTCTCAATTCTGATCACCTATGCTCCAAATCCAAGGGTACCCTCATTCCTAAAAGAAACTTTACTAAAGCTCAAAAGAACACATTGCACCTAACACAACAATTGTGGGTGACTTCAACACTCCACTCTCCTCAATGGAACAATCAGGAAAAGAGAAACTAAACAGGGACACAGGGAAACTAATTGAAGCTTTCGACCAATTGGATTTAAGAGATATATTTAAGAGATATACCCTTTTCTCATCATCTCATGGTACCTTCTCCAAAATCGACTATATAATTGGTCACAAGACAGACCTCAACAGACATAAGAAGATCAAACTAATCCCATGCCTATAAGATCACTCTGGAGAAAGAGTGGTCTTCAATAGCAATAAAATCAACAATCCATATACACATGGAAGCTGAACAATATTCTACTCAATGATACCTTGGTCAAGGATGAAATAAAGAAATCAAAGCCTATTTAGAATTTAATGAAAATGATGGCACAACATACCCAAATTTATGGGACACAATGAAAGCAGTGATAAGAGGAAAACTCATATCCCTGAGTGCCTCCAAAAAGAAACTGGAGAGAGCATTCACTAACAGCTTAAAGGCACACCTGAATGTCCTGGAACAAAAAGAAGCTAATTTCACCCAAGAGGAGTAGAAGAAACGAGATCATCAAACTTAGGGCTGAAATCAATCAAGAAGAAATAAAAAGAACCATACAAAGAATCAGCAAAACCAGGAGCTTTTTCTTTGAGAAAATCAAAATGATTGATAAACCCTTAGCCAGACTAACCAGAGGACACAGAGACAGTATCCAAATTAACAAAATTGGAACTGAAAAGGGAGATGTAACAACAGAAACTGAAGAAATTCAAAAAAATCACAAGATCCTACTATAATAGCCTATATAATACAATTGGAAAATCTGGAGGAAATGAAAAATTTCCTAGACAGATACCAAATACCAAAATCAAATCAGGATCAAATAGATCACCTGAAGAGTCCTATAACCCCTAAAAAAATAGGAGTGGTCATTGAAAGTCTTCCAACCAAAAACAGCACAGGATCAGATGGTTTAAGTGCAGAATTGTATCAGACCTTCAAAGAAGATCTAACACCAATACTCTTCAAACTATTCCACAAAATAGAAACAGAAGGAGCACTACCTAACTTGTTCTATAAAGCCACAATTACACTGATACCAAAACAACACAAATATCCAACAAAGAAAACTTCAGACCAATTTTCCTTATGAATATCAATACATACTCAATAAAATTCTTGCCAACCAAATCCAAGAACACATCAAAACAATCATTCACCATGATTAAGTAGTGATCCTTCATCCCAGTGATGCAGGAATGGTTCAATATATGGAAATCCATTAAAGCAATGCGGTAAATAAAAAAACCCAAAGGAAAAAACACATGGTTATTTCATTATATGCTGAAAAAGTATTTGACAAAATTCAGCATCCTTTAGTGCTAAAAGTCTTGGAAAGAACAGGAATTCAAGGCCCATAACTAAACATATTAAAGGCTATATAGAGCAAACTGGTTGCCAGCATCAAACTAAATGGGCATAAATTTTAAGCAATCCCACTAAAATCAGGGACTAAACAAGGCTGCCCCCTCTCTCCATATGTTTTCAATATAGTACTTGAAGTTCTAGCTTGAGCAAGTAGACAACATAAGGTGATCAAAGGGATACAGATTGGAAAGGAAGAAATCAAATAATCACTATTTGCAGATGATATGATAGCATTCTAACCAAACAAGTGAAAGATCTGTATGACAAGAATTTCAGGTCTCTGAAGAAGGAAATTCAAGAAGACCTCAGAAAATGGAAAAATCTTCCATGCTCGTGGATTGGCATGATTAATATAGTTAAAATGGCCATCTTGCCAAACGTAATATACAGATTCAATGCAATCCCCATCAAAATCCCAACTCAGTTCTTCATAGAGTTAGAGCAATTCTCAAATTCATCTGAAATAACAAAAAAACCCAGGATAGCTAAAACTATTCTCAACAGTAAAAGAACTTCTAGGGAAATCTGTATCCCTGACGCCAAGCAGTACTACCAAGCAATTATGTTAAAAACTGCATGGTATTGGTACAGTGACAGGCAGGTAGATCAATGGAATAGAATTGAAGACCCAGAAATTAACTGAGACAACTATGGTCACTTGATCTTTGACAAAGGAGGTAAAACCATCCAGTGGAAAAAAGATAGCCCTTTCAACAAATGGTGCTGGGTCAACTGGAGGTCAACATGAAGAAGAATGTAAATTGGTCCATTCTTATCTCCTTGTATTAAGCTTAATTTCAAATAGATCAAGGACCTCCAAATAAAACCAGACACAATGAAACTAATAGAAAAGAAACTAAGGATCAGCATTGAGCAAATGGGCACAGGGGAAATTTTCCTAAACAGAACACCAATAGCTTATGCTCTAAGATCAAGAATTGACAAATGGGACCTCATAAAATTACAAAGTTTATGTAAGACAAAGGAAATTGTCAAAAGGATAAAATGGCAACAAACATATTGGGAAAAGATCTTCACCAAGCCTACATCTGGCTAATATTCAATATATACAAAGAACTCAAGAAGGTAGACTCCAGAGTCAAATAACCCTATTAAAAATGGGGTACAGAACTAAGCAACAAATTTTCACCTGAAGAACTTCGAATGGCTGAGAACAACCTTAAGATATGTTCAACATCATTAGTCATTAGGGAGATGCAAATCAAAACAACCCTGAGATTTTACCTTACACCAGCCAGAATGGCTAAGATTAAAAACTCAAGAGACAGCAGGTGTTGGTGAGGATGTGGAGAAAGAGGAACACTCCTCCACTGCTGGTGGGTTTGCAAGCTGTTAATACCACTCTAGAAATCAGTCTGGTAATTCCTCAGAAAACTGGGCATGACACTCCCTGAGGACCCTGCTCTACCACTCCTGGGCATATACCCAGAGGATTCCCCTGCATGCAATAAGGATACATGCTCCACTATGTTCATAAAAGCCTTATATATAATAGGCAGAAGCTGGAAAGAACCCAGATGTCCCTCAATGGCGCAATTGATACAGAAAATGTGGTATGTATACAATAGAATACTACTCAGCAATTAAAAACAATGAATTCATGAAATTCTTAGGCAAGTGGTTGGAACTGGAAAATATCACCTAAGTGAGGTAACTCATTCATAAAAGAACACATAAAGCTGGGCGGTGGTGGCACACGCCTTTAATTCCTGCACTTGGGAGGCAGAGGCAGGTAGATTTCTGAGTTTGAGGCCAGCCTGGTCTACAGAGTGAGTTCCAGGACAGCCAGGTCTACACAGAGTAACCCTGTCTTGAAAAAACAAAAAAACAAAAGAACACATATGGAATGCAGTCACTGATATGTGGATATTAGCCCAGAAGCTCTGAATACCTAAGGCACAATTCACATATCAGATCATTCTCAAGCAGATGGAAGGAGAGGGCCCTGGTCTTGGAAAGGCTTGATGCAGCATTGTAGGGCATTACCAGGACAGAGAAGTGGGAGGGGGTTGATTGGGAAACGGGTGGAGGGAAGAGGGCTTATTGGACTTATGGGGAGGGGAGACTGGGAAAGGGGAAATCATTTGAAAAGTAAACAAAGAATATATAAAAGAAAAAAGGAAAATGGTAAAATGTTAAAATATGCTATATAACTCAAAATTTATGAAGTCAAATAAAACCATCTTGTATTTGGAATCCAGAAAACATATTTTATAAAATACAAAATTCAGGGACATGATCCTTCTTATTTACCTCAGTGCCCAAGAGCTGACCCTATGCCATATCTTTTTGAACCCCAATCCAGTCGGGAGATAACTCATCGCTCAGAAGTGATGACACACCTAAAATCACAGGCTGACAAACTCACAGGAGGGACAATCTCCAGTCAGAGACAGTATGACCAGATAACACCAAAAATAACCAGATAGCAAGAGACAAGCCAAAGAACATAAGCAATAGAAACCAAGGATACTTGGCATCATCAGAACCCAGTTTTTCCAGCACAGCAAGCAATGGAAACTCCAATAAAGCTGACAAGTAAAATTCTGATCTATAATCATATTTGATGATGATGATGATGATGATGATGATGATGATGATGATAGAGGATGTTAGGAAGGACATAACTAATTCCTTTAAAGAAATACAGGAAAACACATCCAAACAGGTGAAGGAATTGAACAAAACAATTGAGAATCTAAAAATGGAAAGAGAAACAATACAAAACTTTACAAAGAGAGACAACCCTGGAGATAGAAAACCTCGGAAAGACATTGAGAGTCATAGATACAGAATACAGCAGCTAGGAGAGAGAATATACAGTGTACAGGATACCAGAGAAAATATTGATATAACAGTCAAAGAAAACGCAAAATGCTAAAAGCTCCTAACCCAAAACATCTAGGAAATCCAGGACACAATGAAAAAACCTAAGAATAATAGTATAGAAGAGAATGAAGATTCCCAACTCAAAGGACCAGTAAACATCTTCAACAAAATTATCGAAGAAACCTTCCCTAACCTAAAGAATAAGATGCCTATAAATATACAAGAACCCTACAAAACCCCAAATAGATTGAAACCAAAAAGAAATTCCTATCTTCACATAATTACCAAAATACCAAAAGCACAGAACAAGAAAGAATATTAAAAGTGGTGAGGCAGGGTTGTTTTGATTTGCATTTCCCTGATGACTAATGATGTTGAACATCTTTTAAGGTGTTTCTCGGCCATCCGAATTTCTTCTGGTGAAAATTCTTTGTTTAGCTCTGTGCCCCATTTTTTGATAGGGTTATTCGTTTCTTTGCGGTCTAACTTCTTGAGTTCTTTGTATATATTGGATATTAGCCCTCTGTCGGATGTGGAGTTGGTGAAGATCTTTTCCCACTTTGTTGGTTGCCGTTTTGTCCTTCAGACAGTGTCCTTTGCTTTGCAGAAACTTTGTATTTTTATGAGGTCCCATTTGTCGATTCTTGATCTTAGAGCATAAGAGATTCCACCTTACACCAGTCAGAATGGCTAAGATTAAAAACTCAAGAGACAACAAGTGCTGGCGAGGATGTGGAGAAAGAGGAACACTCCTCCACTGTTGGTGGGATTGCAAAATGGTAAAACCGCTCTGGAAATCAGTTTGGCGGTTCCTCAGAAAATTGGGCATGTCACTTCCAGAGGACCCTGGCATACCACTCCTGGGCATATACCCAGAGGATTCCCCTGCATGCAATAAGGACACATGCTCCACTATGTTTATAGCAGCCTTGTTTATAATCGCCAGAAATTGGAAGGAGCCCAAATATCCCTCAAAGGAGGAATGGATACAGAAAATGTGGTATATTTATACAATGGAATACTACTCAGCAATTAAAAATAATGAATTCATGCAATTTGTAGGTAAATGGTTAGACCTGGAAAATATCATCCTGAGTGAATTAACCCAATCACAAAAGAATGCACATGAAATGCAATCACTGATAAGTGGATATTAATGAGCCCAGAAGCCCTAAATACTCAAGACACAAATAGCAAGTCAAATGATTCCCAAGAAGAAGAAAGGAGAGGACCCTGGGCCTGTAAAGATTGCATCCAGTTTAGTAAAGAAACCGAGGGGGGAGGGGGAATTATTGGGGAACAGATGCGGGGGGAGAGGAACTATGGGAACTATGGTGGGTGGGAACTGGGAAAGGGGAAAGCCTTTGGAATGTAAACATAGAATATAGAAAATAAAATTAAAAAAAAAGAAAAAGTGGTGAGGCAAAAATGTCAAGTAATATATAAAAGTACAGCTATTAGAATCACATGTGACTTCTCACCAGAGACTCTAAAAGTCATAAGATCTTGGACAGATGTCATACAGAGCCTAAGAGAAGAAAAGTGCCAGCCCAGGATACTATACCCAGCAAAGCTCTGAATTACCATAGACGGATAAGTGAAGATATTCCCTTACAAACCAAATTTAAACAATATCATTCCACAAATACAGTTCTACAAAGGAAAATAGCTAGAAAACTCTAACATAAGGAGGGAAACTTCAACACAAGGAGGGGAACTACAACCAAAAAAAAGCAAGAAATTAATCTTATAACAAAACTAAAAGAAGATAGCCGCACAAACATCATTCAATTTCAAACAACAAAAATAACAGGAAGAAAAAAAATTACTGGTCCTTAATCAATCCTTAACATCAATGGACTCAATTCTCCCCACAAAAATATAGATTAACAGAAGAGATAAGTAAAACAAGACCCAGCATTTTGCACACACCTCCATGACAAACACAGAAACTATGTCAGAAAGAAGGATTGGAAAAATTTTTTTCCAAGCAAATGTTCCCAAGAAAGAAGCTGGAGTAACCATTCTAATATAGAATAAAATCGACTTTCAATGAAAAGTTATCAAAAAAGATAAGAAAAGACACTTCATACCCATCAAAGGAAATATCTACTAAGATAAACTCTCAATTCTGAACATCTATGCTCCAAATGCAAGAGCACCCAGATTTATAAAAGAAACTTTACTAAAGCTCAAAGATTGCTTTGCACCTCAAACAATAATAGTGGGAGATTGCCATACCCCGCTCTCATCAATAGAAAGATCATGGGAACAGAATCAACACAGAGACAAAATGAAACTACAGACGATAGGAACCAAATAGATTACACAGATATATACATAACATTTCAGCCTAAAACAAAAGAATATACCTTCTTCTCAGCCCCTCATGGTACCGTCTCCAAAATTAACCTGTGGCTATTAAAACCATACTGGATCTGACTCTTCTTCCGGTCCCTCCATCTACATCTTGGCTCTTCCCCTTTTGCCGATGGTGCTCTGTCTTTGCAATTCTTAGCTCCGCCTTCCTTTTCCCTGTCCAGGGACTTTCTCAGACCTTCTGCCTCACCAATAATTTTTTATGTAATTGGACAGGGAAAAATCTGTCACAACCTAATACCAAAGTCTTCAAACTATTCCACAGTTAAGAAATAGAAGAAAAATACTCAATTTATACTATAAAGCTACAGATACATTGATACCTAAACCATACAAAGACCCAATGAAGAAAAAGAACTTCAGACCAGTATTGATGTAAAAATACTCTAAAACTCTTGCAGAGCAAATACAAGAACACAACAAAACTATCATTCACCAAGATCAGGTTGACTTAATCCCAGGGATGCAGGAATGGTTTAATATACAGAAATCCTTCAATGTAATCAACTATAGAAACACACTCAAAGGAAAAAAAAAGACACATGATCATCACAATAGATGCTGAAAAGGTATTCAACAAAATACAACACACTTTAATGTTACTAATCTTAGGAAGGTCATTAATTCAAGGCCCATACCAAAACATAATAAAAGCAAACTATAGCAAGCTACTAATATTACTTCTGCTTTTAGAGGAAAGAATGAATATAATTTTGTAATATGACACTGTCAGGACTATACACCCCAGTCCTTGCCAGACTCCCAACATACTATAATTTTGTTTTGTTGCTATGGTTTCTTCTTATGATTTTGAATCACACGACATGGAAACGTACTTATTAACTCCTTTGAACAAGTTCTACTGCTTAATCACAATGAGTTTTCCTACCCAAAAATTTAACCTACAAACACAACTGTTAAGAAGACAAAGAATTCTCACATTCAATAATGTGCTTACACTAAGTCTACTAAACAAAACCTTGCATTGTTAATATTCAGTAAAATAAATTCTATTTATTTAGGATTTCAGATACTTACTAGTCTTCTAAACAAGTTCTGAATTAAACTTGAACAATAATATATTGCTTCACATACAACATTAAGCTTAACAACTTACATTATATAAGCAAAATTTGTAAATTTTCCAGTTATAATAGGTAGCTTTGTTGCCAGTACTTGTATAGTTATTAAGAATGTTAGGAAAATAGCATATCTCTACTTCTAGAAGAACGTTGCCTTTCAAATTGATTTCTTACATAGACATTTTACATTCTTTATTCAGTATGTTTCACTATTAAAAACATTTTACTAGTAAGGTATTAGAGACAGTAATGACTTGTCTGTAATACTATAAATTATTTCCTGGAACACCACTTACCTGTACAAAAAATTGGTTGCCATTAATTCATTGAAATCAGACTAAAGCAACTAAATGTTCTATGGATCATTATAAATTTAGTACATCTTCTGTTGAATAAAAGCTAATATTTCGTTATGTAAAATGTGGACAATAAGATGAAGATAAGAGAGGGATTCTGAGATGAAACAACAAAAGCTATAGGAAGGGATAGAATATCATTCATTATGCCTTAACACTTAAATGAAGGGGCCCTTATGGGTTACATAGAAAATAATCTTTTAGAATGATGTAAATGAATGGTGTGGTGATTAGATTTGACCATCAACTTCTTTTTTATAATTACAAAGTTTCTTTTTTTATTTTTTATTGGATATATTCTATATTTATATTTCATTTCCCTTTTTCTGGTTTCCTGCCCCCCAAAGGTCCCACATGCCCTTTTCCCTCCCCATGCTCCCCCATCCACCTTTTCCCACTTCCCTGTTCTGGTATTCCCCTACACTGATGCTTTGAGCCTTTCCTGAACCAGGGTCCACTCCTTCCTTCTTGTCAGACATCATTTGGTATGTGGATTGTGTCTTTGGTGTCCCAAGATTCTAGGTTAATATCCACTTATCAGTGAGTGCATACCATGGGTATTCTTTTGAGACTGGGTTACCTCACTTAGTATGATGTTCTCCAGCTCTATCCATTTCTCTAAGAATTTCATGAATTCATCGTTTCTAATGGCTGAGTAGTACACCATTATGTATATATACCACATTTTTTTTGTATCCATTCTTCCATTGAGGGACATCTGTGTGCTTCCCAGCCTCTGGTTATTATAAATAAGGTTGCTACGAACATAGTGGAACATGTATCCTTATTGCATGCTGGGGAATCTTCTGGGTATATGCCCCGGAGTGGTATGGCTGGGTCTTCCAAATGCCCAGGATGTTAGTAAAGTGCACTCTTATGTTTTTCTGTCAAGGCATTTATTGAGAGATAAACTGAGGGGAGGGAAACATGAATGAATCATTACTCATGGTCCAGGGTAAAGATGAATTTAGTAGATGAAAAAATATTGTCAGTTGCCCTGGTGCTGTTTGTATTCTGATGTTAATTCTGCTTGCTCAAGAGGGCCTGCCCAGACAAGGAGTGGATCAAGTACTCAGGTGATTTCATGTGAACCTTCTCCTTTTAATTGATCAAATGCAGGCTAGAGCCTCTGATTGGACAGTGGAAGGGAAAGGTGTGGCTGGACATTTTAGACAGTGAGGAAAGAGGGAGAAAGTGGAAGATAGAGGAAGAGGAGGTGGAATAATAATGGAGCAGAACCACATGGTCAAGATAAGGTGCAAGTAGCAAGGGATGTCATAGCTGGTGAAAAGTTTTGTAGTCATAATTCTGCCCAATCTAGGCATGCAGCTTATAAGTAGTGTAACTGAGTTGTGTGTGTTTTTTACATGGGCTTATTGGGGTTGGAGAATTATTACAAGAGAAAAGGAGGAAACAACTACTGACAATTTTCTCTCTTGGCTTTCTGGACTTCATGTTATATATCCTTTTCTGTTCAACTACAACCTGCACAGTGGACTGAAACTCTGCAACCAAGAATAACATAAGTTCTTTCTCCCTTAAGATGTATAGGTCAGGCACCAAACACAGCAAGAAGTCTCATTAACTCAGATTAATATACAGCATGTGCATTAGTTTAGGAGTATACATCAACACACAGAATCAAGCACCAAGTATCAATTCTTAATGAATTCTTGCAATCAATTTTTATAATTGATAAGTAGGTAACAATATAGTGTTTTTTGCTGAAAAAATTCTTAAGAGTAGATTTGAAGATCTAATATCAAAAGTAAATATGAATATGACTATAAGTTATACTATCACACAAACATTTTAATCTCTACCTTGCTAACTTTTTATACATTCTTATTTGAAAGAGATCTGTGTCTGACAAAACAAAGCCAGCATAAGTGGAATACCAAGAGAGGGGTAAAAAATAGTTTGAGAAACATCTCTTCTGGTATGAATAGAATTGTCAAGCTACAGCAAAAAGCAAACTAGAAAGAACACTGTGCACTAAACACAAATGATGTTAACTATAAAGGCAGTGCAGTGGGTGATATGGGGCAAGCAGCAACACCCCACGCTCCCTTCCGTCTCACTGTAGGAGTGGATTGCTCCTCCATAACTGAAAAACAGCTTTATGTGTAACATGGAACCTTGCTAACTAGCATCAACTATGTGGCAAGCAGCCAATTCATCACCTTGGAGCCACAAGGCATGGGTCCAAGTTTGTGTGCTTCTATGAAACTTTTATTACGATTGCCATGCTAAGTGAAATCAGTCAGAATCGGAAAAACTGTTTACACCTGTTCTCTTTCATGTGTAGAAGGAAACCTAAACAAATCTTTACAGCATTTAATGAAAAAAAAAAAAAAGAGGCCATGAGCCTGAAAGCAAACAAGGAGGGGCTTAAGGGAGGCTTTTAAAAAAGGAAAGAGAGGATTGATGTAATTATGTTATAATATCAAAAGTAAAAGACATTATTTTTAAAAAGGTACCTAAAATAGAAAAGGTTACTTAGTCAAAGAAGAAATGGATCTTTAAGAGAAGCAAAGAAACACAAGAAACTATGATGCTGGTAAATATGATCAAAGTAAATAATAAACATATACAAAAACGTCATAATGAAGCATCCTATTCTGTATAATACACATATATAACAACAAAAATTATTATAATCATATGTGAAAGAATGCTACATGACTTCTTTCAGATAAAAATTATGTGTAAATTCTATGATCATGCGCGTACATATGTGTGTGTGTCTATATATGTCCAATAGCAGCAGTCAGAGAAAAACTTTTTTTTCACCAATAAGCCAATTTTAAAAGATATTATTTTGTGTTTATATAGCACCTTCTTCAAGAACCTTTGAAATGCTTTACAGACTTCCTCTCTAATTAATCCCCACAACAACCCTGTGAGGTAGGTATTACTCCCATTTACAAGAGGGAGACTGAAGCACAGAGAGGTTAGGTGACTTGCCCAAAGTCACACAGCTAAGCCCACTGGAGAGCGAGGACTCCAGCGCCTTGCCTCTCAGCTCCCAGCCACATCCCTCACTAGAGGATCTTTAGTGAAAAGCATCTTTACAGAAAGTATCTGGAGGAGCATGTTATGAAAGTGAGGTCTCCTGTGGCCTTCATGGAAAGAAAAACCTGACGCTTATGGCTGAGGCCATAAGGCCGCTATAGCACATTTCCTTTCCCCTTCCTAAGCCACTGGCTCCTTTGCAGCCCTGAAGCACTGTGTTTCCTCGCACACATGTTTCTGAAGTTAAAGCACAAGCAGGAAGAACCTAGTTAAATTCTCCATGAGGCACAGCGTAGCGTGGGAGCCAAGCTCTAGAGCCTGCTTAGCTCAGGTCTGCACTGGGCGGTGTGCAGGGGAAGGATTCCTGGGAGCTCCTCTAAATTTACGTTTTATTCACAGGGCACATAGATCTGAGTGAGACATTTTGAACTTTATCAGAGACTCTGTAAACTTTAAAAACATACAGGGTTTGTGTTAAGGACTAGGGATAGCAGGTATGGGAGTTGAGAAAGGAAGGCGATCCGCCCAGCACACATCTCAGGTGATTGTTGTTTGCCTATGTTTATGATGAAGGCAGATGGGAGTTTCTGACAAGGCTAGTTGTGTAATTATGTGCATGTTTGCTTGGACAGCTGTCCCAAATATTGTATAGTAGATCAACAGTTTCTATGAACTATCATATCTAAAAGTAAATATTCTAAGTTAAGCCCATTCTGAGTCATGCAGCTTCTGTCTTGGGAATTTTACGTTTAGAAGGTTACTCAGAGAAAAACTTTTAGGGATACATGTTCTTCTTCTACTGTGGGTGCTAGATACCAAATCAGGCTGTGCAATAGGTGCCTTTACCTACTGTGTGATCTTGTCAGTCTGCTGGCCTGAGAAGCACCACATGTGATCTTCTACATAAGAGAGAGCTTTTTTTATCTTGGGCATCTTCTACCAAATTCTTGTGTAGCAAATAGTGACCTTTGAACACAAAAACTAGTTTTATACTTTTGAATTGCTCTGGAAATAGGAGTTTCCAGATCTATAACAGAGTGGCCTTTTGAATTTTTCAGATTTCATAGTGCGAAAATGCAATAAAGAACATTTTTCATCGCAAAGAACACCCTTCCTTTGATTTGTCGTCCATGCAGATCAGTGCTCTATGGGAAACCACAAGTGTCCTTCGAGAACCCCTGAGGCCTTATAACTAAGATATTGATGTGATTTTGAACATTTCAATTATTTCTCAGTCACTTTAAGTGATTAAAAGACTCTCTATGATTTCTTTGTTTCAAGTGTAATGAGGTAACCAGTTTTCAAAATTACTAAATAAAGGAATGTAAACAGTTCCATACTAGAAACTCAATAAATATGTTTTGCTTCATTATGGTCAAAATTCATCCATGGAAAGTGAATAAGCCATTCACTATATTAACTTTGCCATTTTCAAAACTGTTCAGCCAGTTTTAAAAGAATCATCTCTTTTTAAAAAGGAGGTAATTCTGTTTTTAATATAGTACACCTTTTCTGGCACACATAATTAAATACCAAATTATAATATGTGGTGAGTAGAAAATTGATAATAGAATATGCCTGTCAAGCTTCTGGGAAATCAGAGTGTGGTTCAGGGTTCAGTTCAGTTAACAGAATAATTGGATTCCAATCATTTACTCTTAATTACAATTTTGTCCTCTGTTCTCAGGCTCACTTAACATGCCTGCACAAGAGGATGTTCAAAATACCGCCTCAGAGTATGTCTGAGCAAGTCCACTGTTGGATTTAGATCTCTACCCATGTGTCTGTACATTAGTTTAAAAGCTTACAGTGACACAGTTGACATGTCATCAAGAGATTTAGCTTCAGTTACTTTTAAATACAAAATAGCTTATCTAAAAGTCAAAGCACCAATGGATTCTTTGGGGTTGCAGATCAAAGTACTTGATTAAAACTGGAAAGACTTTTCTCCCTCATAAATTTCGATTTAATATCTTTGAAAACTACAATAGTGATTGTTTGAAGGTAGTTGAATTCTTTTCATGCTAAACATTTCACTAGACAGAAAATGTTCTCCATATATGCTTTCTTCACACTATTAGATACTTTTTCATTAGCTTCTGTGCAGAAGGAGCATAGTATTACTAAGACAGGTAGTATTGTCACCACAATGTAAATGGATATATATATATAGATATAGATATAGATATAGATATAGATATAGATATAGATATAGATAGATATAGATATAGATATAGATACACACACACACACACACACACACACACATACACACACATATTACTGAGGCTCACAGCTAATGAACAGAGTAGCCAGGCTTTGATTACACAAAAGCTATTTCCAGAATGTATACTATATTCTTATCACCATACAAGATATTTTAGAATCTTTTGTTTTTCTGTAGAAAGTTTCTGAAGCTAATTATGAAGTAAAAAATTTACCTACCCCATAGTTCTAAATGTCTAAAACAAGACAGGATAGTCCTATTGGACAAGATCTTGTGCTGCCTTATAACAGCAGAAAGTCACAAATACAAACTGAAGCATTAAAAACTGAAACATAAAATGTGACTTTGCCTTTTGATCCACACCCTGGTAACTGATTCAAATAACCAATCTTGAATTTAGATAACAAGAACCCCATGTCCATGAAATGTCACATAGACCACCATGAATCTGTCCATGAGCACTCCTAAACTAAACAACTCTTAAATGTCCCACATCTCTTGAAAGACTTATAGTGGAATCAAATATCTTACTTTATAGCAAACAAATCATAATCCACTAAGGCACTAAATATAAGGCAAAACAGTAAATAGGGAAAACTTCAAAAATATGGAAAAATCTGTGCAAACATTTTCCTATGTAATGTCATATTGCTTTTTCTCCATTGAACCCATAAATGTCCACAGCTTTCTGTACAAGCCACTTCTGAAGATGTGTGCAAAACCTTGTCTCTAATTCATAGTAGTCACAGACCAAATTCTATAAACACCAATATTATGTCATAGCAGCATTGATATTCCTAAAAATCTTTTAGCTTTCAAAGTGCTACATGACAAATATCTTCTTTTATATATTTAATTATGTTCTTCATGCATATTAAGCGCACTGCTTTGAAATTTTCAAAACACCAAGCAAACATTTAGAAAATTAATATATTAGACCTTTTAAATTACTACTTTAAAAATAAAAGTAAATCAGAGACACTAAGTACTTTTTCTTTCTGAAATCTGTTAGTGGAATTACTAGACTTAAGTAAGGAAATGACTGTGGCTAGTTTCTTCAAGAATTTTCAAGTCAATATATAATTCACACCGTTCAGGTTGTGGGGTGAGTCCAATGTTTTGTGGTCCTTAATCAGAAAGCTCTGAATATTTCTTAGCTTTCTGCTAGCAGTTACACTAAATTCCAATAGACTGCCCTTAGATTCTCCCCAAAACCCTGTTTGCATTTCAAAGTACAAGATAATTTCTCTCCCAAAAGGTTTTTGCTACTGTTGTTATTTTCTCTTAAAGGGCATTTAAGTCTCCCTTCTAAGAATATACCTGTTTAGGTAATATAAAGAAGAATGACCTTTTTTTTTTTCGAGACAGGGTTTCTCTGTATAACCCCGGCTGTCCTGGAACTCACTCTGTAGACCAGGCTGGCCTCGAACTCAGAAATCCTCCTGCCTCTTCCTCCCAAGTGCTGGGATTAAGGGCGTGCACCACCACTGCCCGGCAACCATTTATTTTTTAATCTTATTTTTACTTACTTACTTTACATATCCCTTACTATATCCCTTCTAGGTAACCTCCTCCTCCGAGCTGGAAGGGTCCCTCTGAATACCACCCAACCCTGGCACTTCTGAAACTAGGTGCATCCTCTCCCACTGAGGCCAGACAAAGCAGTCCAAACAGAGAAACATATGCCATATACAAACAACAGCTTGTGGAATAGCCCCAGCTCCAGTTGGTTGGAAACCACATGAAAACCAAGCTACACATCTGTTCTATAGGTGTGGCAAAGTCAAGGTCTAGACTCTGTATGTTCTTTGGCTAGTGGAGTGAATCTGAGAGAGCCCTAAGGGTCCAGGATAGTTGATTCTGTTTATCTTCCTGTGGAGTTTCTATCCTCTTAGGGGCTGCAAACCTTCCTCCTATTTTTCCATAACAGTCTCCAACCTTCATCCACTGTTTTGCTGTGGGTGTTTAAATCTGTCTAAAACAGTTGCTGGGTAGTCATGCTGGGCTACTATAAAACAAACATAACAGAGTATCATTAATAGTGTCAGGGATTGGTGCTTGCCCGTGGGATGGGTCTTAAGTTGATCCAGTTATTGGTTGGTCATTCCTTCAGTCTGTTCTCCATCCACAATCCCTGCATTTCTCATAAACTAGATATATTCCCTCATATCATGAAGAAAAGGTAAAGAAAATGTGGTACATCTAAACAATGGAATACTATTCAGGTATTAAAAACAAAGACATCATGAATTTTATAGCAAATGGATGGAACTTGAGAATAACATCCTGAGTCAGTAAATGCTGTCCCCAAAGGAAATGCATGGTGTGTACTTAGTTATAGGTAGATATTGGCTATAAAATACAGGATACACTTCACAAACATAAGAAGCCAAACAAGAAAGAAGGCACAAGCAAGAATGCTTGAATCTCACTTAGGAAAGGGCATAAAATAGTCATAAAAGGCAGGTACAGGGAGGGAGCTGTGAGAAAGATGGGATGGGGAGGGAAATAGGTGACATTCAGAATCAGGTGTGGGGAGAGGCAGGGGGACAGCCAGATTGTCATGAGAATGAATGGAAGTCTTCAACTGATCACGGTGGGGAGTTGGGGGGATCTCCATGATGAGACAGAGACCTGAGATGAAGAAGACACCCAAAAATCAATGAGACTGACCTTAACTGTGACTGATAGTATTGGGGATATGGATCCTGAAGAGGGTACCTCCTGTGGTCAGAGAGCAACCTCAGTAGAGCAATAGAGATACCAACCCATCCACAAAGCTTCCAACCTAAAATTTATCCTGTTTACAAGAATAACCATTTTAACTAACTCAAATTCAACTGACTGGGTATTTCCATTATACCTGCAAAGTATTTTCAATTTCCAAAGCCCTAATGGGTAGAAAATAATCACAGACTTCAATGCACCAAATAGACATGGAGCACAAATGGTCATTGAACAGATTGAACAAACTGCCTGTCGTAACCTGAGTGCATTGGAAAAAATATGCAGACTACAAAAAATTGTTTGATATAGTGTTTGTCTTACATAGGGTGTCTATTAGTGCAAGGAAACACCATGACTAAAAAGCAACTTAGGGCAGAAAGGGTTTATTTAGCTTACAGTTCCACATTGCTTTTTATCACCAAGGAAGTCAGGACAGGACCTAGTACAGGGCAAAAAACTGCAGGCCAGAGGTTATTCAAGAGGCCATGAAGGGGCATTGCTTACTGGCTTGCTAAAATGGCTTGCTCAGGATCCCTACTTATAATGTCCAGGATCACTAGCACAGAGATAGTACCACTTCCACACTGATCAGTAATTAAGAAATGCCTGACAACTAGATCTCATGAATGCATTTCTTTAACTGAGGCTGCTTCATCTTTGATGACTCTAGCTTCTGTCAAGTCATACAAAACCAGCCAGTACAGTGTTAAATAATTGTTCTCATCCTTATGTATGTATCCTTTATTTTGAGACTCAGCATAGTGGTTCACATGGAATACACCTTAGATTGCTTAAATATTCATAGGGGAAAGGAAAGAGATAAAAAAGGAATGAAGAGGAAGAAGAGAGCAAAAAGAAAGTGAGAAGAAACATAAAGATATATTGATTTTATTTATATATATGATCTCTAGTTGCTGGACATTCAGTTAACTAAAACATACATACGGTTTGCACTATCAATTTTAACTATATGTATGTTTTTGTATATGAGTGCATATATATAAGAGATTCTATCATTTTAAAACTTATTTATTTAAAAGCTTTTATTGAAATGTGGGTCATTTTCTCAAGAATAATTCATGATATGTAATTAACCCATATTAAAAAAGTCAGAAACAAAGCATTCACATCAAGGTTTTATATCATATAGCTTACTATAGTTTTATTTTGTCACCGATAAATGTGGATTTGTGTGTGTGTGTGTGTGCGTGTGCATGCACGCCAGCCTGTGTGTACCCATAAGGAGTAATTCTATTCTGAATTAGAAATCTTGTTCTAGGTAATATAAGTCAGAAAGGGGATATATTAGTTAAAGACAGGATTGTAAGCAATATATTGAAAACTACTTTTAAAGATATTTTTATTCTTCATGTGTAAGCATGACATGCCTATGTTCATAAGATTACAGAAGAGTGCCAACTCTAGAAAGGGTATGAGATTCCCTAGAGCTAGACCTACGTTATAAACCATGTAATGTGGGTGCTGGAACAAACTCTGGTCCTCTGCCAGAGCAACAAGTGCTTTTAATTGCTAAAATAGCTCTTTAGATCCAGAGAAAATACTTTTGTGCTAAAGCTGATTACCTAATTTGATTACATCATATTATATACTTGTGTCAAAACCCCACATTTAATTAGTGTACAAAATTACTAGTTATATTTTTTAAGGTTTTTTTTTTTCATTTCATTGTTGCAAACAGTCTCAGGATGAGGATTTGTAGCACAGTGAAATTAAACAGCAGGTCCAACATTGCCCACCTAATAAGATAAGAACTAGAGATTATCTAAAGTAATCTGCATCCTTTATAGTGCGAAGGCAGGAAGGTCAGAAGTTCCAGGCTGCTCTCAACTCCAGTCAGTTTGAGGCCAGCCTGTTGTACATGAGATCTTCATGTTTTTTTTCTTTCTTTGCTTGATTCATTATTTGGTTGGTTGATTTTGGTTTTGTCTAAATATTTCACCTTTGGCTGAGTGACTGGTCCTTTTTTGTCAATAAGAGAAACAAGATACTTTCACTCCAAGAATATAGTCAAGATCCTATGCATCTAATTAAACCTTTCTTTGTGTTTTCCACTACTGCAGCATCTTGAGTAATTACAAGAAGCAATGATGCCCAAGGGTAAAATGATTGTTGAGTAGCCCAAAGAAGAAGATAAAGAAGACGAAAAGGAGGAGGAGGAGGGGAAAGGGAGGAGGAAGACAGGGACAAGGAGAAGGACGAGGAGGACAAGGACAATGATGAGGAGGAGAGGATGATGAGGAGGAGAAGATGATGATGATGAGGTGGAGGAGAGGATGACCAGGAGGAGGACAAGGAGGAGGACAAAGAGAAGTAGAAGGAGAAGCAGGAGAAGCAGGAGAAGAGGAAGAGGAAGAGGAAGAAGAGGAAGAAGAAAAAGAAGAAGAAGAAGAAGAAGAAGAAGAAGAAGAAGAAGAAGAAGAAGAAGAAGAAGAAGAAGAAGAAAATAACTTGGTTGCCTGTGTTACAGCAGTTGAATGGAACAGCCAATATCTTTAAGCTCAATGCCAGGTATGCCTTCAGGGAAATAATATTTCAGTTATATTGATAATATTTTCACAACATACATACACATTACTAACATACTAACATTCTACTAAGATTTACTATTTTTGTACCATACTTATCCCAAAGAAGAGTTTTATATAAGATAGTATAAAATACCTATTCTCATGTTATTTATCTTTTTTTACAAAATAAACTTCCACTCTTGCCCCTCTCTATATATCCATTTTTGATGATTACTTCATTTGTTATCATTTTCCAAAATGAGTACCATCAATTATTGTAATAAAGAACCTTCTGTTTCATAACCTTGTTCCTTCCATACTGAAAGAATGCTTAGGAAATTCACTCTCCCTTCCTAGGGTCACAACTATGTTAACAAACATACTTCCTGAGCCTGTGCACATATCTCATGCTGGGAATTACAACAGAAAATTACACGCAGCCCTGTTAGAAAGAGAAATACAGGTTGGGAAACTAGCTCTTTGCATTTAAACTGCCCTCCTTTAGTCTTTATAAGAATAATGCTTTCAATACTCACAGTTCCAGAGAAGTTAATAATCATGTGAAAGATATTTAACTTTTAATAATGAAAATATAAATTTTCTTTTATTTTTTTTCAAAGATACTCAGGAAACCAAGCACTTTGCAGATTTCCTCTGAGCTCTTTTTCTCCTCTACTTATTGTCACTTCAGCTTAAGCTCCCTCTAAAATCAGCTGCAACCTCAGAGACTTTTGCAAACTTCTTCCCTGTGACACAAATCTGTACAGAAGTGGCAACCACAGAATGCAATATTCTTCTGAATCTTCAACTCATTTTCTCACAAGTTCCACCATAAGTAGATGCTACAATGAAAAAGACACTGTATAGTGTCTGCCGAGTAGATTTTGTGACGCATTTCCAGTTTTAGCTAAAAGTATGGTGTTTTTCTATAATATTTAGGATTTCTTCATTGTATAGAAAAACTGTAAGTAACTAGAACAGACAAATTATATGAATTGGTAGAAATCATTTTTAACACTTTTCTGCTCTGGAATGTTCTATGATATTTGCCATAATACAATTGACAACCATTTAGAATAAACTTTCTTCAACCTAATCTGTGGATTTGACAGAAGAAAAAAATAAAACAAAATTATATAGATCATTTAATTCCTCTTTTCTTTGAAATTAATAAAAATTTGAGATTATATTCTCTCTGTTTTATTTTGTGGAAATATTGCCAGTTTCCGTTTTAATGCAGTAATTTCCAAAGACCAGTATACACATAGCAAATATTAAGTTATATTTAAAACAAAAAGAATTTTGTATTTCCCTGTAAAGATTTAATGAATTTATAAATATTTTCTATTAACTGGGTGTCAGAGAAATATCACACATATTATCTCTAGTTGTTCTCAAAAATCATTAAAATATCTCAAAGATTATTTTACAAATAGCATCTTTCTTTGACCATTAAGTATTGACTAGGTAGTTAGCTAAATACACCAATTCTAATTAACTTTCACCTGTTTGTTTATATACAATTTATTTTTCTTTTTATATCTTATTTCAAAGCTGTTAATTGAAACATATCAAAATCTTCAGACTTTTCCAAAATTAGAAAAGGAGATAATATAAATACTAAAACTTAATAACCATAGGATGTTGAGTTAATTGATGTTACATATATGTATATTTATATGTATATATGTATTTATGTGTATATGCACATATAATGTTTCATCCAATATAATATCTCAAAAAATATAAAAGGTTTAATAAGACAATTTAAAATCCAAAGTTTAAAAGGTGTATTTTATACTGTAAATTTTTAATTGAAATTGACCCAGGAGGAGAAGAACACAGGAAATCATCAAACTCCGGGCTGAAATGAATCAAATAGAAAAAAAGAGGACCATACAAAGAATCAACAAATCCAGGAGCTGGTTCTTTGAGAAAATCAGCAAGATAGATAAACCCTTAGCCAGACTAACCAAAGAGCATAGAGACAGTATCCAAATTAGCAGAATTAGAAATGAAAAGGGAGATATAACAACAGAAACTGAGGAAATAAAAGAAACCACATCAGATCCTGCTACAAAAGCCTATAATCAACACAACTGGAAAACTTGGAAGAAATGGACAATTTCCTAGACAGATATCAAATAGATCAAATAGATCAACTAAACCCCTAAAGAAATAGAAGCAGTCATAGAAAGTCTCCCAACCAAAAAAAAAAAAAAAATCACAGAACCAGATGGTTTTAGTGCAGAATTCTATCAGACCTTCAAAGAAGACCTAACACCAATACTCTTCAAATTATTCCACAAAATAGAAACAGAGGGAACACTGCCCAACTAGTTCTAGGAAGCCAAAATTACACTTATACCAAAACCACATAAAGATCCAACAAAGAAGGAGAACTACAAGCCTATATGACTTATGAATATCGACACAAAAGTACTCAATAAAATTCTTGCCAATCAGCTCAGAAAATGGAAAAATCTTCCATGCTCATGGATTGGCAGGATTAATATAGTAAAAATGGCATTTTACCAAGAACAATCTGTAGATTCAATGCAATGCCCATCAAAATCCCAACTCAGTTATTCACAGAGTTAGAAAGAGCAATTATCAAATTTATCTTGAATAACAAAAAACCCAGGACAGCTAAAACTGTTCTCTACAGTAAAAGAACTTACACTGGAATCAATATCCTGGACCTCAAGTACTACTACAGAGCAATAGTGTTAAAAATTGCATGGCATTGGTACAGTGACCAACCTGTAGATCAATGGAATAGGATTGAAGACCCAGAAATGAGCCCACACACCTATGGTCACCTGATCTTTGACAAAAGAGCTAAAACCATCAGTGGAAAAAAAGATAGCCTTTTTAACAAATGGTGCTGGCTCAACTGGACATCAGCTTGCAGAAGAATGCGCATTGATCTATTCTTATCTCCATGTACTAAGCTCACCTCCAAGTGGATCAAGGACCTCCACATAAAACAAGACACAGTGAAATTAATAGAAAAGAATCTGGGGAAGACCCTTGAGAACATGGGCATAGGGGAAAAGTTCCTGAGTAGAACACCAATAGCTTATGCTCTAAGATTAAGAATTGACAAATGGAACCTCATAAAATTACAGTTTCTGTAAGGCAAAGATCACAAGCAGACGAAATGGCAACCAATAAATTGGGAAAGGATCTGCTTAATTTGAAGAAACATATAGAAAAACATGTTAAAATTGAAGATTATGAGGAAAAATTATACAGATATAATGATAGGCATAAAAATAATTGAAAGTGAAATTATCAAAAATTTCAGGTAAAATTGAAGATTTACATGGAAAGTATTTCTGATAAAATTCAAGAAATATATAGGAAACATGTTAATATTGACTTTTATGGAAAATTATACAGATAAAATGATAGATGTAAAAACAACCTTTCTCCTAAATATTTTCCATGTAAATCTTCAACTTTATCAGAAAATGTTTATAATTGCACTTTTAATCAACTTAGGAATACTTTTATGCCTACTATTACTATATCTATATAAAATTTTCCCTGATAATCTTCAAATTAAGGAATTTCCTTGTTTCGCTTACATGGAACTTTGGACTTTTAACACTGTAGAGACTGCTATAGACTACAGGGACTTTTGAAGTTGGACTAAATGTATTTTGCATTATGCTATGTTTAAGTATGACCCACATAGACTCATGCTTGAACAAGCCTATGGGGGCCAGGGAGTGGAATGTGATGGTTTGTATATGCTTTTCCCAGGGAGTGGCACTATTAGGAGGTGTGGCCTTGTTGGAGTAGGTGTGTCACTGTGGGTGTGGGATGACCACCAAGAACATCAGTGGCAGTGGAGTGAATCAACCTGAACTTAGAGTGCTCAGAGGGCATAACTGGAGAAGTGACACCAGCTCTTTGGAGATACACAGAAGATCATGTGTGGATCTCAGACATTGGAACAAGAAGCTGTGAAGCTAAAATTGACTTGGGGTACCCAAGACATTAAAGATGCCAGAGCCACAGAATGCCTGCCAAGGAAAGCAGTTAACAGGGAGTGGAACAAGCCCAGCAGAAAGAACCTAGTTGCAGTCAACAAGAATGAAAAGGGAGCTAGATATCTGAAGACTGCTTTGCCATCAGACATGGTAATGCAGAGTTTGGACTTTGCCCAGCTGGTTTCTCATCTTGCATGGAGGATTACAGTTAAGTGATTGAATAAATCTCAGAAAAGAACTTGAACTTTAGACTTTTAACACTGTAGAGACTGCTATAGACTACAGGGACTTTTGAAGTTGGACTAAATGCCAGGAATTGGTGTTTGCCCATGTGATAGGTCTCTGCTTTGGTGGGTCATTGCTTGGCCATTCCCTCAGTCTCTGTCCCATGCCCATCCTTAAATTTCTTGTAGACAGGATAAATTTTAGATAAAAAGTTTGTGGTTGGGTTGGTTTCCCTATTATTCCACTGGGGTTCCTGCCAGGTTACAGGAAGTAGTCCCTTTGGGTTCCATATTGCCATTTCTATGAGTCTCAGCTAGTTTTACCTCCATTGATTCTTGGGAGCCAGACCTTGATAGAGAAATTTTCAACTATGTATGAAAAACCAAAAAAAAAAAAAAAAAAAAAAAAAAAAAGGAATCACTATCCCTAACATTAACCTGAACTATAGAACAATAGTAATTAAATCTGTATAGTATTGGTACAGGAACAGACTTGTTGATCAATGGAATTGAATCAAAGATGCACAATTAAATCCACACACTTGATTTTTGACAAAGACAGAAAAACAGTACAATGGAAAAAATAAAGCATCTTCAACAAATGGTACAGGTGAAAATGGATGTCTGAATATAGAAGAATGGAAATATCTCTCACCTTCCTTTAGTCCATGAAGACCAAATACCTCAACATAAAAATGGATACACTAAATCTAATAAAGCAGAAAGTAGGGATAGCCTTAAATGCATTGGTACAGGAGACAACTTCCGGAACAAAACATCAATAAATCAGGCTCTAAGATAATTGATAAATATTTGCCTGTTATCCAAGGAGACCAACAGAAAAGGATGGAGTTGTGAGAGTAGGCAGGTGCTATAGCAGTCTGGATCTGTGCCTGCCTGAAGGCTGGTTTCTGAAGCTATCCCTATATCATCATCTATGACTTTGTTTTGGGTTTTGTTTGGTTTGGTTTGCTTTGCTTTAATTTGCTTTGTTTGTTTGTGTGTCTGTATATCAATTCTGAGCTAAGAGATCTTCTCTTTATTTACTGATCAGCACAGAAAGTATCACATGGGTGAAGGAATGATGGATACTTTACAGAAATATTTACCGAAGTTTTAAAAATGATCAAATCACAAACACAACTACCATAACTGGTCAAGAAAACAAACTGTACTATAAATGTTAAAGTGTATCAAGAAACATCTGTCTTAGTCAATGTTCTGTTGCAGTGAATAGACACTAAAAGCATGACAATTCTTATAAAGCAAAGCACTGAATCAGGGCTTGCTTATTATATTTGCAGTTTAGTTCAATAGCCATATAGGAGGGAGGAGAGCATGGTAGCACTCAGGAAGACATGGTAGCTCACAGTTTTACAACCAGGTATGCAGACAATAGGGGAGAAAGTGTCTGAGCTTAGCACAGGCTTCTGAAACCTCAAAGCCTACCCCCAGGAACACATTTTCCTGAATAAAGTCGCATGCCCTAATCTTTCAAACAGTACCATGGGCCTTTGGGGACCATTCTCTTTCAAACTAGCATATTCTACTTCCTTACAACTATAAGACTGTAGCTATATCATAATGTAAAGTCCAATGTCAAAATTCTTCATAATTTATTAAAGTAAAAACAATACATTTAGTCTCTTGTGAGAGTCCTGACAATTTCTTAAGTGTAAATAAATAAAAAAGTAGATCACATGCTTCCAACATACAATGGTAAGAATATAATTTATCATTCATAAAGGGAGGATATAAAGCATAGTGAAGAGAAACTGAACTAAAGAAAGATCAAAAAACATCAGGGCAAAGACACTCTGTGTCTGCTTTTAAAATATTCTACAGATCTCCAACTCCTTTCAGCTTTATTGGCCAAAAAGGTGAAAACACCCTTCTTTCTCTTGGACTAGTTCCTTATCTGGTTCACAACATTCCTCAGCAGTTATTCCTGAGGAGTCTCTGGCATTTCCAACATCTTGTGGTCTCCATGACAATCCAGGATTAACCTTCACAGCTTCATACAAAGACCCCTCAGTGCCTCTATGAAAGATATCCAGGACACAATTCTGGGATCAGAGGCTTTCCTTAGTCATGAAGAGATATTCCATAACCTCTTTCTGATATCCTTGACATAAAAGACAGAACTACATGGCCAAAGCTGCTCACTTATGCTGCTTTGTAGTAGTGGAACATGACCACTAGTTCAATTACATATACATCACCTTTTTGTTTTCAGTGGGTTTCCTCACTGCCTAAGCTTTATTTTTAAAATAAAACAAATCCTTTTGTCTTAGTTAGGGTTTTACTGCTGTGAACAGACACCATGACCAATGCAAGTTTTATAAAAGACAACATTTAATTGGGGTTGGCTTACAGGCTCAGAGGTTCAGTTCATTGTCATCAAGGCAGAAACATGGCAGCATCCAGGCAGGCATGGTACAGGAGGAGCTGAGAGTTCTACATCTTCATCTGAAGGCTGCTAGTAGAAGACTGACTTCCAGGCAGCCAGGGTATCTTAAGCCCACACCCACAGTGACACACCTACTCCAACAAGGCCACACCTCCTAATAGGGTCACTTCCTGGGCCAATCATATACAAACCATCACACCTTTCGTAATTTGGAAGCCTAGCTAGGTGTGTTTTTACTGAGAGGTCATCACTCCCTTTATTTCATTTAGCATAAGACATTTCTTTATACTCTTATGTCCATGAGCACTAGATTTAGTTTATTATACTTTCTGGTGCTTTTTTTTATTCTCAAACTTTGTATTTTGTATTTTTTCTTACTCAGATTCTTCTTTTTTTATTATGTATCTGTATAAGAGTAACCACCAATAGATACAAGAGAAGGTCAATAATAGGCTGCCTTGAAGTCTTCTCAGCCAATTCCATTAATCCTAAACTCTTCAATTTAGCCTTGCACATTTTTTTTGGACAGGGACAGCAAGCAGCTATATGGTTCACCAAAATGTTTCAAGCACAGTATCTAGGTCACTTATTAATATTCTTATTTGAAATCTCTTGAATCAGATCCTTATAGTTTGCATTGCTCTCAACACAGTTGTCTTGCCTATTCCTACAAGTATGGCCCATTAATACACACTTTTAGCTTTCAGCTATATTCTACCACAAAAAGCACAGGTAGCCTATCACAAGACTATCCCAGTTCCTGGCGCTACCTTCTAGCTTAGTCAGTGTTCTATTGCTCTAAAGTGACACAATGGCCACAGAAACTCTTATAAAGAAAACCATTTAATTAGGATTTACTTATAGTTTCAGAGATTTAGTCCATTATTCTCATTGTGGGGAGCATAGTAGCATAAAATCAGATTTTTCCTGAGATTCACTTTTAAACCTTAGGTTATTCTGCTTTACGAGGAGAATTTTTAAGACAAAAGATAAAACATTCTGTTTGAGGAAAAAGAGTTTAGTTATTCAATATATTATCATTTTTCATTATCATTTTAGTATAATAGGAGCTAGTGATTTCAAGAAGTAATAATACTTAACAATAATAGATGACTTCTTTTTCAGTTCCTTTTAAGAAGTCACTGTCACAATCTTTTCTGACTATACTCAATGCTAGCAACAATGATTGTGAATGACAAACAATCCAAGCAAGAATAATTATATTAAAAATAAGCGTCCTTCATGAAATCTTATGTCAAAGATCTTATTTTAAAGTCTTTTCCACACACTGATTTTTTAAAGAAATAATTCATGTTTTAAATATTTTTATTTGTTTTTTTTTAATAGAAAGAGACTGGCAGACATGTACTATGCATACCTATTCTGCTATTGTTGAGATTTGTAAAGCATGCCTTTTATTTGAAATACAACATCTTGATAGAACTCTTTATATGTGGCCTTTGAAAGCTAACTGCTTTATTTATTATTTGTTATTTTTATTTACTGAAGTAAAAGAGAATTCAGCTTTTGATAGAGCATAAAAATAAGTAGTTTTTAGAGAGTGAATAGAAAGTGGCTCAGAGAAAATCTGCACATATCTAATATACTGGAAGATAGTGTTTTGGATGTAAAATTCAAAGGAAAATAATAACAAGAGAAACTACCTAAGCATATGTGCACACATATATATCTATATACAAATATTTATATTCAGCCATATATAGGATCATCTTAATTTCTTTTAACCTTGATTCATTGTTGTTTATACACTTTTTCAGCCTGCTCTGCACTTCTCATTAGAATTTAAAATTTCAGTACATTATAACACCTTTCATTGGGTTTACGTTTAGAAACTCTGAGATTGGCAGAGAGGCAGTCTTCAATCAGCATACATTGCTAGTCCCCATGTTCCCTTAACGTTTTTTCAAATGCTTTGTGTTAATCTTCTCTTTCTGTGGTCTCTGCTTAGTTCATTTTGGAAATACTCCAATTGTATTTCTGCTAGCACAGGTGACAAATTTAACTTCTAAGAGTGTAAATTTCATTATGTAACTTCCAAGTTAAAAAACTGTATGTTTCATATATGAACAAATAATAGCAGCTATCATCCATATAATATACCACATTTTGCAAAATGTTGTGAAATATACCGTTTTACATTTCTCTTCATCTTTACTAGTGACTATGCATGTGGACTTTTATTTTGATGATGGGAAAACAAACTTAGCTATAATTATGTTACAAAATTTCACCATAGATAACAAGAAAACCATCAACAAGGTCCTGACCAGAGCATAGATATCTTATCTCCTGTACTCCTTCTTTAGTCACACAAAGCACACCATTATGCATCTGGGATTATCTGCTTCATTTTATTTACTTAATAATGTCTGTGATTACTATTGAGTATTGAAATATGACAGCTATTGAGGCTCACAAGTGTAGATTCTAGAGGACACTGATCCCCAATGTTTAACTCTGGGCTTAATCTTTGATCAGGGGACACTTGAGGGACCCCAAGGGTGACCTAATTGCACATGAAAACTTTCAAGAGCCTTAAACACCTTGGAACCCTCCTCCACCAATCTCATCCCTTTTGGATCTGCTCACCATCTCATATGGGTCCAACCAGCACACAATCTGCAGAATATGATCTTCTAGAGACACAGCATGCAGAGTGGTGTCTGCCTGAGGCAATGCCTAAGAATTTTTTAGAACTCTGGCTTCCATTGTCTGGCCCACTGCTCTCTCTACTTTTCCAAGTCCTGCTAACACTGGGATCATCCAGCCACACCAGGAAATACCAGATGCCTAAAGAACAGCATAAAAACACAATTAATTAGGCCCAAGGTAAAATGTTACCAGCAGATTCTAGCTATCCTGCTATGATAATCCCTGGATATACTAATGAAACTGAAGCATGAGATCATAACCATAAATCCAAAAGATCTTTAGGATCTTGAATCCAAAAGATCTTTAGGATCTTAAATCCTAAAGAGGGAGATGTCTATAAATGTACAAGAAATTTGCAGAACAACAAACAGATTGCACCAAAACCAAAAATCCTTCTGCCATATAATAATCTAAATAGTAAATATACTTAAGGAATTTAAATAATTTTAAATTTAAATAATTTTAAAATGGAAAAGGGCCAAGTAATATATAAAGGCAGACCTATCTAAATTACACCTAATTTTCCAGCTAAGATTCTATAAGGTAGAAGGGCATGGGTGGAGGCCTTCCAGACCCTCAAATTCATAGATATCAGCCTAGGCTACTGGACCCAGCATAACTCTCAGTCATAAGAGATGAAGAAACCAAGATATTCCATGGCAAAACCAAATTAAAAGAATATATTTCTACTAACCCAGCCTTATATGGGATACTAGTAGAAAATCTCCAACCCAATGAAGCTTAAGAAAACTTAAGAAAACACAAGAAATAATTTTACACCATTAAAACTAAGAGAAGAAACACACACACACACACACACACACACACACGCACACGCACACGCACACGCACACGCACACGCACACACACACACACACACACACCACCACCACCACTACCACTACCACCACCACTACCACCACTAATAACATTAGTAATCATTGTTCATTAATACCTGTAAACATCAATGGACTCAATTCTCAAGAAAAAGACACAGAATAACAGAATGGATGTATAAAAAGAATCTATTATTCTGCCATATGCAAGAAACACATTTCAGCAACAAAGATACTCTTTGTCTCAGCATAAAGATCTGGGAAAATGTTTCTGGTGAAAGAGCCCAAGAAACAAGCTGGACTAGCCATTTTAATATCTAATAGACTTCCAAGAGAAAGCAATAAGAAGAGATAGGGAAGAATACTTTATTCTCTTCAAAGGCAAAATACACCAAGAAGACATCCCAATTCTGAACATCTGTACCCAGAAAACAAGAGCCCTCCCTTCACAACAACAACAACAACAAAAAAACATTCATAAAGAAGTAGTAATAAAGCTTAAAATCACACATCTAACCCCACATAGTAGTAGTTGGATACCTTAATACACTACTCTCACCAATGGACAGGTTATCAAGACAGAAATAAAACAGAAATAACTCAACTAAATGTTATGATTCAAATTGAACCAACATATCGATAGAACATTTCAAACACAGAACATTTCACCTCTTGGAAATGTCTCCAAAATTGACTTTATAATCAGCCAAAAACCAAGCCTCCACCAATACCAGAAGATTAAAATAACCCCATGCACCTTATTAAATCATCATTGATTAAAGCTGATCTTCAACAACAACATAAATAACAGAAAGCCTAATTATTCATTGAAAATTAACATCTCTCTATCAGAGCTCTCTGAGTTATGGAAGAAATAAAGAAAGAAATTAAATACATTCTAGAATTCAATGAAAATGAGGGTACAACATTCCCAAACTTATGGGACATTCTGAAATCAGTGCTAAGAGGAAATTTTATAGAACTAAGTGCCCTCCTAAACAAATTAGAGTATTCTAATATTAATGAATTGAAAGTTCAACTAAAATTTCTAGGGGGTGGAAAGCAAACATTCCCAGGATAAATAGCAGAAAATAATCAAACTTAGGGCTGAAATCAAACAATTAGAAGCAAAGAAGACAATACAAAGAATCAATGAGTGCTGGTTTTTTTGAAAAAAAAAATCAACAAGCTTAGACAAAGCCTTCACCATACTAAATAAAATGCAGATAGACATTACCCACGTTAGCTAAATCAGAAATTAAAAGGGAGATATAGCAATGTACACTGTGAAAATTCAAAGAGTCATTAGACTTTTCTCTTCTTCCTCACATTCTTCTCTTACCCCAAGCAACAAAAACCCATTGATGCAAAGTCACATAGACTCACTTTGGTCTACTTGAGGAATGAGTATTAACATTAAAATATAAGCAGCATCTAGCCATTCCACTACAAGAAACATTGCCAAACATATCTATGAGGCTACAGTCACTCTGATACCTAAATCGCACAAAAAATCCAAAAAGAAAGAGAATTTCAGACCAATTTCCCTTATGAATATTGATGCAAAAATACTCAATAAAATATGCACTAGATGAATCCAAGAACACAGCAAAGATATCATAGACAATGATCAAGTATGCTTCATACCTGGGATGCAGGATAGGTTAATAAACAAAAATTCTTTAACCTAATCCACAATATAAACAAACTGGAAAAAAAAAAACAAAAAAACATGATCATTTCATTTCAGTAGGTACAAAAAATGCTTTAGCTACATCAATACCCCTTCTGGTTAGAAGTCTTGATACAAGGTATATACCTAAAGACAATAAAAAAGTTATATACAACAAGCCAGTGTCAATACAAATGCAGAGAAACATAAAGCATTTCCATGAAAATTGGGAACAAGGCAAGGCTCTCCACTCGCCCCTATTTCTTTTTAGTATACTTTAATTTCTAACTAGAGCAGTAACACTACTAAAGGATATTACCAAGTTACAAATTGAAAAGGAACTCAGAGTCACAATTCACAGATGACATAAGGGACCCACAGAAAAATCTACCAGAGAGTTTCTACAACAGATAAACACCTTCAGCAAAATGGCTAAATACAAAAGTAAGTTAAAGAAATCAGTAGCCCTCCTCTATACAAGCAATAAACGGGCTGACAAAAATGTTAGACTGGTGTTATTTCCTTAACTTCTTTCTCAGCCTGCTTGTCCTTTGAGTACAAGAAGGCTACTGATTAGCTTGAGTTAATCTTATAACCAGCCACTTTGCTGAAGTTGTTTATCAGCTGTAGAAGTTCTCTGGTGGAGTTTTTTGGGTCGCTTAAGTATACTATCATATCGTCTGTAAATAATGATAGTTTGACTTCTTCCTTTCCAATTTGTATTCCTTTGACTTCCTTATGTTGTCTAATTGCTCTCACTAGAACTTCAAGTACTATATTGAAAAGATATGGAGAGGGCAGCCTTGTCTAGTCCCTGATTTTAGTGGGATTGCTTCAAGTTTCTCTCCATTTATTTTGATGTTGGCTACTGGTTTGCTATAGATTGCTTTTACTATGTTTAGGTATGGGCCTTGAATTCCTGCTCTTTCCAAGACTTTTAGCATGAAAGGATGCTGAATTTTGTCGAATGCTTTTTCAGCATCTAATGAAATGATCATGTGGTTTTTTTCTTTTAGTTAGTTTATGTACTGGATTACTTTGATGGATTTCCATATATTGAACCATCCCTGCATCCCTGGGATGAAGCCTACTTGATGAATGAACATATTGATGTGCCACAAACAACATAAAGTACCTTGGCATAACTCTAACCAAACAAGCGAAAGATCTGTATGACAGGAACTTCAAGTCCTTGAAGAAAGAAATCAAAGAAGACCTCAGAAGATGGAAAAATATTTCTTGCTCCTGAATTGGCAGGATCAATATAGTAAAAATGGCCATCTTGCCAAAAGCAATCTACAGATTCAATGCGATCCCCATCAAAATCCCAACTCAATTCTTCATAGATCTAGAAAGAGCAATTCTCAAATTCATCTGAAACAACAAAAAACCCAGGATAGCTAAAACTATTCTCAACAATAAAAGGACTTCTGGGGGAATCAATATCCCTGACCTCAAGCAGTATTACAGAGCAATTGTGTTAAAAACTGCATGGTATTGTTACAGCAACAGGCAGGTAGATCAATGGAATAGGATTGAAGACCCAGAAATGAACCCACAGACTTATGGTCACTTGTTCTTTGATAAAGGAGCCACAACCATCAGTGGAAAAAAAGATAGCTTGTTCAACAAATGGTGCTGGTTCAACTGGAGGTCAACATGCAGAAGAATGCGAATTGACCCACTCTTATCTCCTAGTACTAAGATCAACTCCAAGTGGATCAAGGACCTCCACATAAAACCAGACACACTGAAACTAATAGAAAAGAAACTGGGGAAGATGCTGGAGGACATGGGCACAGGGGGAAAGTTCCTGAACAGAACACCAATAGCTTATGCTCTAAGATCAAAATTGACAAATGGGACCTCATAATATTACAAAGTTTCTGTAAGGCAAAAGACACTGTCAGAAGGACAAAATGGCAACCAACAAAGTAGGAAAAGATTTTCACCAACCCCACATCGGACTGAGGGCTAATATCCAATATATACAAAGAACTCAAGAAGTTAGACTGCAAAGAACCAAATAACCCTATCAAAAATGGGGTACAGAGCTAAACAAAGAATTTTCACCAGAAGAAATTCAGATGGCCGAGAAACACCTTAAGAGATGTTCAACATCATTAGTCATTAGGGAAATGCAAATCAAAACAACCCTGAGATTTCACCTCACACCAGTCAGAATGGCTAAGATTAAAAACAATGGCTCAGAGACAACAAGTGCTGGCGAGGATGTGGAGAAAGAGGAACACTCCTCCACTGTTAGTGGGATTGCAAAATGGTAAAACCGCTCTGGAAATCAGTTTGGCAGTTCCTCAGAATATTGGGCATGTCACTTCCAGAGGACCCTGGCATACCACTCCTGGGCATATTACCCAGAGCATTCCCCTGGGTACAATAAAGACACATGCTCCACTATGTTTATAGCAGCCTTGTTTATAATAGCCAGAAATTGGAAGGAGCCCAAATATCCCTCAAAGGAGGAATGGATACAGAAAATGTGGTATATTTATACAATGGAATACTACTCAGCAATTAAAAATAATGAATTCATGCAATTTGTAGGTAAATGGTTAGATCTGGAAAATATCATCCTAAGTGAGTTAACTCAATCACAAAAGAATACACATGAAATGCAATCACTGATAAGTGGATATTAATGAGCCCAGAAGCCCTAAATACTCAAGGAACAATTAGCAAGTCAAATAATTCCCAAGAAGAAGAAACGAGAGGACCCTGGGCCTATAAAGATGGGATCCAGTTTTGTAGACCCAGAACAGAGAAATCGTGTGTGTGGGGGAATGATTGGGGAATAGTTGGGGGGGAGAGGAATTATGGGAAGTATGGGGGGGGACTGGGAACGGGGAAAGCCTTTGTAATGTAAACATAGAATATAGAAAATAAAAATGAAAAAAAAAGAAAAAAATGTTAGACTGAAAATACTTTTCGAAAAGCCATAAGTAATATATAATATCTTGGTATAACTCTAGTCTAGCAAGTGAAAGGCCTGTATGACAAGAACTTCAAGTCTCTAAAGAAAGAAATTGCAGATATCAGAAGGGGGAAAGATCCATTGCCCATGGATCTCTAAAATCAACATAATAAACATGGCAATCTTACCAAAAGCAATGTATAGATTCAAGGAAATCCTTTAGATAATCCAACACAAATCTTCACAGATCTTGTGAAGACTACTTTCAACTTCATAGAGAAAAAAGAAAAAAACCCAGGAGAGCTAAAACAGTCCTAAACAATGAAAGAACTTCTGAAATTATCACTCTTCCTGAATTCAAGCTGTAAAACAAAGCAAGGTATTATTATAGAAACAAAAAGGTGGTTCAATGGAATTGAACTGAGGAACCAGAAATAAACACATACTCCTATGGGCATTTGATTTAAGACAAAGAAGCTAAAACCATAAAATGGAAAAGGGAGAACATCTTCAACAAATGAAGTGGTGTCTAAGTGGTGTCTGCATGTATAGGTATAGAAAATGATCCATATTTATTGCCCTGCACAAAATTCAAATTTAAATAGAAAAAAAAAACCTCATTGTTAAACAATTACATCAAATATAATAAAACACAAATTGGGGATAGCCTTGAACTCATTAGTACAGGAGACAACTTCCTGCACAGAATGCCAATGGCTCAGGCACTAAAGTCAATAATTAATAAGTGGGATTTCATGGAACTAAAAAGCTTCTGTAAGTCAAAGGACACTGTCATTAGGAAAAAAAGCCTACAGTTTTGGAAAAGTTCTTCACTACCCTACCTCTGTGTCTCTCTGTCTCTCTGTCTCTCTGTCTCTCTGTCTCTGTCTCTGTCTCTCTCTCACACACACACACTATATATATATATATGTATATATATATATATATATGTATGTATATTTGTGTATGTATATATAACTCAAGGAGTTAAGCAAAACAATTTTACAGAGAAATATCAAATGGGCAAGATGCACTTAAAGAAATGTTCAACGCCCTTAGTTACCAGGGAAATGCAAATCAAAATGATTCTGAGATTCTACCTTAAACCCATCATAATTGCTAAAAGCAATAACTCAATGGACAGCATATGTTGTTGAGGTTATAGAGCAAGGAAAACACTCCTACTCGACTAGTGGGAGTACAGATTTATACAACCACTCCAGAAATTACTTTGACAGTTTTTGAGAAAAACTTGAAAAATTCTACCCAGATATACTAATATATATCATTCCTGAGGAATAAACCCAAAACATCTCACAAGGACACTTGCTCAACTATGTTTCATAGTAGCTTTATTCATAATAGCCAGAAACTGGAAACAATCTAGATGTCCCCCAACTGACAAATAGATTTTAAAAAATGTGGTTCATTTATACAATAGAATGCTGCTGTTCATGGTGCACCCTGAATTTTAAATGAGTGGATGTACTTGCTAGCATGATTAAAAATGGCAGGGATGGAGCCCTGCAAACCCTAGGGAAGGAACCTGACACCCCCTTTTTAGCCCCTTCTTCCTCTCTGACATTCAGTGACTAATCAAAAATCACTCTCGCTTTGTGATCAGCTTAATAGGATTCCTAAGACAAATTGACAACCATTATCCTGACCCCCCCCAAAAAAAATGAGTCTCTGTACTCCCTTTGTTGCAATGGCTGACCCCTAAACTATTCTCAAAAGGACCCATAGCAGGAGCCTCCTCAATATTTACTGATGGGTGAAAAGAGGGGAGCTGCAACAGTAATATACTACTTACCTGAGGGTAAATCCCCCATCCTCTGATTCAAAGAGTTATCCCATCACCCGCCCCAAAATAAAGAATTATATGCCATCTATGTAGCTCTAAGAGAATTCTAGACCCTGCCCCTTAACCTCTTTTCAGACAGTGTATATGCTGTCAATTTGCTCCCCTTGTTGTCAAGATCCTTCATCAAACTAGACACCAACTCACTTTCCCCTCTACTCATACAGATCTCCCCACTCCTACAGGAAAAAGTTTCCTCCATCTAAATCCACCATGTCCAATCTCACAGTCCTCTGCTAGGTTCTATATCTGAGGGAAATGTACTCACTGACCACACTGCGACATTCATGGCTTCCACTGAACAAGCAGACCAATTTCTTTCACACACACACACACACACACACACACACACACACACACACATATAAAGGGGCTTCATGTCCGCTTCCCCACACCCCTCTTGTTCAACTCCAAAGTATAATAAAGACTTGGTACTCTTGTGCACCCCTCATTACTACTCCAGCTTTACAAATAATGGGCACCAATCCCCAAGGCCTTAAGTCCAATGCCTTATGGCAAGTTGATGTCACCCATATTTCCCAATTTGGTAGTCAGAAATATGTTTTCATCAACCTAGATACATACTCATATTTTATATGGACTATAGCCCAAACAAGTTCAAACTCAAAAAGGTTAATTCATCATATTCTCTCCACCTTTACCATAATGGGCATTCATCAAGAGATAAAAACTGATAATGGCCTTGCCTTCACTAGCTCTCATTTTTACCTCTGTACACACTGGGAAATTGCCCATCATATGGGAATTGCCCACAACCCTCAGGGCCAAGGAATAATAGAACACTTTAAACCCTAAAATTCCAACTCGTACAACAAAAGACAGTCACCTACCCCCTAATGCACAATTAATGATGGCTCTGACTATCCTAAATATATTTAACATCTACAAAAACTGCCAACATCCTCCTATCTCCCTCCAAAATTACTCCCCCATCATAGTATGATGGTGAGATCCTTTGGATGGAATTTGAAGGGACCAGACCAAGCCTTACAACTAGGAAAGGTTTCATTTATGTTTTTCCACAGGACCAGCCTAAGCCTATATGGGTTCCTGCCAGAAATGTCCGAAGCCACCCTACCAACCAGGAAGATGGCATACCACTTGCTGGCAAATCAAGAACAGAAGATGAGGAGAACGTAGAGAAAGCACCACATCCAGAAGGAAAGCAAAATCTTCTGGAAGGAGATCTATGACCTGATGACTGCAGCCCAGGCCATGCGCCCTCCACAAGCCCCCCGCCCCATTCTCCTGGCTGTTTTTTTTTTTCATTCTCCATGCTAACTCTGCAACTACCGAGCCTCTCCCTAGCCTTCTCAACACATAGCACTGGAGATTCTATGCTAGGGAAATGTACAACAGACACCACAAAGTACTAGAGACCCGGGACTGTCCACACAAAGGATGTTAAACCAGGATTGAGATCCCTCTATACCCAGATTCCATCCCCACTATTCCAGCCCTAAACCAGTAATGACTCTGGTTTTCTACTGAAACACAAGTGAATGTCTCCAGGACGTCTCCACATAGGGAGATTGCAGATACTGGAGCTGCAGAATGAATCCACCAGTTGTGGTGGCAGTATGTTCCCCAACCTTAACACTCATTTTCAGCTTTCCATCAGCAATCCATAGGATGAACATTGGCAGACCAGAGTCATGGGTAACCTTTACCCCAGTAGCTATGCCAAATACCCAAGAGCTGACCTGCACATCTCCCATGAGCTTGTTCCTGCCTCCAAATCATTCTTTTCCCATGCTGATATTATCCAGCAGGAAAATCAGTCTCAGAAGGAGCTATGAGATACCCTTTTCTGCCTACAATACATCCAATATGCAGCTGACTTTCTTCTCTTAACCACCTATCCCAACTCTTGCCAATGCTTTTTCTGTGCTTCCCTCTCCTGACCATTATTAGCAGCCATTCCCATTAGCATTTCCCTTCATGATATCCATGGACGCCTACCCACAAGGAAAGCACAGGACATTCCTCTCTTTGACCTATCCCCTGTCTCTGCCTTGTAGGGCCCTCCTCAATCATACATGTGTCCATGGCATACCATCACCAAATCAGTATGTGTTAACCCTCCTGCCCTCTGCTGGTGCAAAGGCACTACAGGTGCCTGTATTAAGCCCCCTTTTTAAGGATTCTCCACCCCTGTGATAATTGTCCCCCAGGTTTATCTCTATGAATATAAAGAACTCGCCTTGCAGATGAGAGGAAGCTAAAAGAAGAGAGAGATCATCCTTCTGCTCATTGGACTAGGTCTTTCTGTCTCACTGGGTGAGACAGGAACCATTGGACCAGCCCTTATCCAAACACAACATCTGGCCAATGACTTCTAAAACATGCTTGACTTGTCTTCTACTACAGACAGCCTTGAGTTTCTTCAATGCCAGATAACTTCTTCAGCAGGAATTGCTCTCCAAAACCAGAGAGCCCTCGACCTACTGACTGCTGAACAGGGAGGGATTTGTGTTTTGCTTGGGGAGGAATGTTGCTTTTGTGTCAATGAATCTGGACTGGTAGAACAAGATATACAAACACTCAAAGAGCTCCGGAGAAGCCTCCAGGCATGCTATACTCCCAACACCCATTCCCCATGGTACGCTAAACCTTTGGTAGCCTGGATTATTCCTGTCCTTGGCCCCATACTAGCTATTAGAGTCTTGCTACTCTTGGCAACCTGTCTCATTCAGTTTCTAACATTGCAAAAAATCACTACCAATCAGGTTATGGTTCAGTATCAAACTATCCCAACTTAGAAGACAGTTATTGTGATGACACCTCCCACTTATAAAAAGATAAGGGGCATGTTGTGCGGTGGTGAGTTGTGTAAAGACAGCCTGGTCTCAGGTGGAGCTCTGGCTTTGAACCCCAGGACGTCCAGCAGGTACTTGTGGCCTGCAAAAAGATGGCAGGTGTTTGGCCATGCCCCTTGGGCCCCTGGCTCCTGCTGCAACAGCAGCGTCCCACAGTCCCCCCACCCCACGCAGAGAGGTCTGTGGCCATCAGTCACACATGCAAATAAGGTTTCTCCAAGCTCTCAGAACAAGCCAATGAGAAGCACCTACTGTCAGACACTGAACCATCCCAAAACTGTATATAAGAACCCTACTCAGATTAAAGGGGTGTGAGAACTACTTCATAGTATGAAAGCTTCTGTCATAAGAGCTGTAGTACTCAGGAAGAAGTCCGTGCTCCTGAAGCTCTGCCTGAAGCTCTGCCACACTCCTCCCTGGCTAGTGGGCCTCGCATTGGCCCAGCCTGGCCCAAGGGGGACTTGGAATAACCAAGACAGCAGTGGAGACAGAGGTTTAGCCAACTGAAGCAGCAGAAGCCTCCCTGTTTGCATACACTTCCCTTAGCTGGAACTCTTGCACCAGGCCAGACCAGAGATCTCAGTAGAAAGCCTCCAGAATGCAAGCTCACAGAACATGAGGAATTTTGCAGGCAAATGCATAAGACTAGAAAATATCATTCTGAGAGAGGCAGCCTAAACCCACAATGACAGTGATAGTATGCACTCATTTATAAGTGTATATTGGCCATAAAGTACAGTTTAACTATGCTATAATCAACAGACCTGAATAAGCCAAAAAGTAAGGAGGGCCCAAGTGAAGAGAGTTGAATCTTCTGCAGAAGGGGAAACGAAATGAATACTGGAGGATGATGCAAAGAAGGAACCTGGTAGAAAGGGGGATGAGGAGCAGAGGAGAGAAGGAAGGAGATCATATGAAAGGAGAGCAGGGAAGAAAGAAGTGAGATCTCCGGTTGTGGGGAGGAGGGATGGGATGATGGAAGGTCCCTGAGGTGGCAATGGAAGTAACTCTGGCTGATACTCCTAGCAGGAGAGATATGGTTCCTGAAGCGTCCACTCTTTGTATCCAGGCAGGACTACCAGTTGAGGATAATAACAGCAAACCACTCACTAAAACTTTGATATAAAATACATCCTTCCTTCAAGATGTACAGAGACAAAGGAATGTCCAACCAACAACTGCCCCAAATTGAGACTCATCCCATGGGCAAGAACTAATCTTTGACACTATTAATGATACTCTGTTGTACTTGTAGACAGGAACCTAGAATAACTGTCTCCTGAGAGGCTCCACCAAGTAGCCAGTGGAAAGAGATGAAGAGACCCAACCCCAACATAAGATGGAGCTCAAGGAGTCTTATGGAATAGTTGGGAGAAGAGTTGAGGGACTGAAAGTAGACAGGGACCCCACCAGAAAATCAACAGAGTCAACTGACCTGAAACCTTGGGCACTCTCACAGACTAAATCACCAACCAAATTGTGAGCATAGGCTAGACCTAAGAGGTGTGCACATATGTAGCAGATAAGAAGCTTGGTCATCATGTAGATGCCACAACAAGATGGAACTGTCTCTGAGCCTGTTGCCAGCCTGCCACCAGTTCCCCTATAACACTTTGGCCTCAGTGGGAGAGGATGTGCCTAGGTCTAAAGTGACTTGATGTGCAAGTGTGTGTGTGTGTGTGTGTGTGTGTGTGTGTGTGAGAGAGAGAGAGAGAGAGAGAGAGAGAGAGAGAGAGAGAGAGAGAGAGAGAGAATCATTCCCTCCCAAATATCCTATGAATCCTACCTACATAGTTTGCATTCCTCAATAATCTAACAATATATTTGAGTGCTGGTCTTCTGGACTTTAGACATTCTTCACTATTTCTAGAATTTTTGCTGTCATAGCATTTTCTTAACTTCAAATTCTAAACCTCTGAAAACAGTATTGAATCTTCTTAAATAAATCTCTTTCAGATTTTTTATCAATAGAGATTTTGCAAACACTGGAAAAATATAACAAAATAACTTTAAAAATTTTAATCATCAAAAATATCTTCACAAAGAAAACTTTATGAAATAGTGAAACATAGTCACAAACTGAATATATTTTATTTCTTCAGCATGTAAAATTATTAAATACAAAAGGCTAAGTTATTCTAATATAATAATTGCAAATATGCAGTATGCTTGGATTCCAAATTCTGATTAAATAAAACAGAAGAGCTACAATCAAGGTTGTTTAGGTTGCATAGAAACCTGTATGAGAAAACAGGCTTCACATGTAGAAAAAACTTTTCTTTTGTAAGATTTGTCTTTGAAATTTTAAAAAAGAAACATAAAATAAGCAAAAGGTTATAAATGTATTTGCTTCATTTGCAGAAACATTAATACAAAACAGTAAAAAGAAACTGCAAAATAATAGATATTGTAGAAAGACACATATGTTTTAGAGCAAATCAGGAAATGGTAAGTACAGAAATCCAAATGACCATAAGTGAGCAGTTGAGATGGCTCAGCAGGCAATGAAATCGGCATCACAGTCTAATGATCAAAGTTTTTTTGTTTTTTGTTTTTTGTTTTTTTGTTTTTTTGTTTTTTTTGGGTTTTGGGGTTTTTTGTTTGTTTTTATTTGTTTTTTTTGTTTTGTTTTGTTTTGTTTTGTTTTGTTTTGTTGTTGTTGTTGCTGTTGTTGTTTGGGCTTTTTCCCCCCCTTTGGATTTTTCGAGACAGTCCTGGAACTCACTCTGTAAACCAGGCTGGCCTTGAACTCAGAAATCTGCCTGCCTCTGCCTCTGCCTCCCAAGTGCTGGGATTACAGGCATGCGCCACCATGCCTGGCATGACCTAAGTTTAATAAGTAGGACCCTTGCAGTAGAAGAAAAGGAATGACTCTGACAAGTCTTCCTCTATGTGTGCACTATAGCATGAAATGCTGGCACATACACACACACACACACACACACACACACACACACACAAACACACACACACAAGCAGTAGGCACACACATAAATGTAGTATTTTTCAAACAATAGTATAAGTACTAACCAAAAGATTAAAATTTAATTTCTCTTTAACTCAAGCTAAAACAGCTTAACAACAAAAGTCAAGTTGATATGAAATACATTTGGTAAAATGTTCTTTGCCTATATTGATGAACATAAATTTATTAGCTAAAAATATTTGTAAAATATCTCTGGCTATTCTGCTGCACAAAAGTACACAATACATAAGACTGAAGATTTGTTAATGAATTTATAGCATTACATTTTAAGATACTAAATCTTAGGTATTCTTTTCTTTTGGCTAGTATCCATTTAATGAGCACAAATCATGCATGTCATTTTGGGTCTTGAGTTACCTCACTCAAGATGATATATTCTAGTTACATCCATTTTCCTGCAAAACTCATGATCGCCTCATTCTTAATAGCTGAACAATATTCCACTGTGGAATACCTTTCTTTCTTCAACTCCCTTTAGAATTCTCCTACAAAATCTTCCACTCAATTTCTTTTTCTTTTTTCTTCTCCCACTTGTTCCTTACTCCAGTGAGTCTCATAGGCTAATTTTTGGAAGGATCTGGAATTCTTCTGGAACCATCCTGGCCCTACCAGCACCATGTATTAAAGATGCTTTCTTTTTTTCACTGTATTGTGTTCTTTTTCAAAGAATAAGTGTCTGTGGGGGTATGGGTTTACTTCTGGACTTTTCATTCTATTTCACTGATCTACCTACCTATCTCTGTAGCAATACCATGCCTTTTTAAAATCACCTTTGCTTTGTAGTACAGCTTGAGGTCAAGTGTAGTGATTCATTCAGAAGTTCTTTTATTGTTCAACATTTTTTGACTATCCTGGGATTTTGTTTTTTCCATATGTAATTGTTCATTTTATGTCTGTGAAGAATTGTGTTGGAATTTTGATGGGGATCACATTAAATCTGCTATTGTTTCTTGTAATTTGGCAATTTTCACTATGGTAATCCTACAAATACATGAGTTTGGAAGAGCTTTCCATCTCTGAGGTCTTCTTGAATTTTTTTTTTCAGGAATTTGATGTTCTTGATGTACAGGCTTACTTGCTCAGTAAGTTACACCAAGATATTTTATAGGTTTGTGGCTGTTTTCAAGGGTATTGTGCCACCAATTTCTTTCTCAGACTGATTATCATTTATATAAAGAAGGTTACTAATTTGTTTGAGCTGATTTTTTTTTAATCCTACCACTTTGCTGAAGTTGTTTTATAGCTGTAGGAGTTCTCTGGTAGAATGTTGAGAGTTACTTATCATATCATCTACAAATAATAATATTTTGACTTCTCCCTTTTCAGTTTGTCCCCACTTAATATCCTTTTGCTAGCTAATTGTTCTAGTTAGATGCTATATTGAATAAATAGAGAGAAAGTGAGCAGCCTTGTCTTGTACTGGGTTTTAGCGGGGTTGCATTAGGTTTCTCTTCATTTAATTTCATGTTGGCTGTTGGTTTGCTATGTGGTGCTTTCATTATGTTTAGGTATGTGTCATAAATTACTATCTTGCCAGGACTTTTAACAAGAAGAGATCCTATATTTTGTCAGAGATATTTTTCCGTATCTAATTAGATGACCATATGGGACTTTTTCCTTGAACTTGTTTATATGGTGTATTATATTGATGGAATTTCATATATTGAACAATTCCTGTATCCCTGGAATGAAGCATAATTGATTGTGGTGAATGGTGGTTTTTATGTGTTCTTGGATTCAGTTTGCAAAAATTTTGTTGAGTAATTTTGCATCAATATTCACAAATGATCTAGGTCTGAATTTCTCTGTCTTTGTTAGGTCTTTCTATGGTTTACGTATGAGTATCTATATCTTTATAAAACAAATTAGGTAGTGCTCTTTCAGTTTCTATTTTGTGAAATAGTTTGAGGAGTATTGGTATTAGCTCTTCTTTGAAGGTCTTATAGAATTGTGCACTAAAATCATCTGGCCTTGGAAAAGTACAGAATACCTAGGATATAACCGCTAGACTGTAAGAAGTATAACAAGCATAAATTCCCAAGTGAGGAGGCTTCAACTCCACTTAGAATTGGGAAGAAAACAATCACTGCAGGCAGAGGGAAGGAGGGACCTGGGTGGGAGAGAGATGTGCAAGGGAAAAAGGAGAACAGGAACAGATATGGGGGGAGAGGACAGAAGAGAACCCAAGAGGGCCAAAAGAATGACTGAAAGTATGTGGCCTCAGGGAATGAGAGGTGGGTGTGACCCACTAGAGAGTATCAGAGACCCAGGAGGTGAGAATCTCTCAGGACTCATTGGTGGGCAACCTTAACCAAAATGGGAAAAGAAAACTTAAAGAGTCAACCTCCAGTAGATAGACAGGGTCTCACATGGAAGAACAGGATTACTACCCCACAGGCAAAACTCATGTCCCAGAATTGATTCTGTCTAAAAGAACTTCAGAACAAAAATGGAAAAGAGACTGAAGGAAAGGCATTCCAATGACCAGCTCAAATGGCATACCAAGGGCTGACACTATTACTGATGCTATGATGTGCTTAAAGTTGAGAGCCTGGCATGGCTGTCCTCTGAGAAGCCCTACCAACAGCTGATTGAGACAGAAGCAGATACTTACACCCAACCACTAAACTAAAGAAAGGGAGCCCTATGTTTGAACTAGAGGATTGATTGAAAAAGCTGAAATAGAAAGCAGCTCCATAGGAAAACCAGAAGATTCAACAAACCAATACCCAAGGGAGCTCCCACAGCTTGAGTGACCATCCAGGGGCATACATGGGCTGGTCCAAGGTCCTTGGCACATAAGTAGCAGAGGTCTAACTGCTCTGGCCTCAGTGGAAGAAGAAGTACTAACATCCTTAAGAAACTTGAGGCCCCAGAAAAGGGGGATGCCTAGTGGAGGTAGAAGCACCCTCTTGGAGGCAAAAAGGAAGAGAAATGGGATGAGTAACTGTGGTAGAGAGAATGAGGGGAAGGGACAATGACTGGGATATAAATAAAAAAATAATTGTAAAGAACAATAAAAATACTATAATTTAAAACTCTAGTATTGAACATCTCTTAAGGTACTTCTCAGCCATCCAAATTTCTTCATGTTAAAATTCTTTGTTTAGCTCTGTACCCCATTTTTATATGGTTATTTGGTTCCTTGGGGTCTACGTTCTTGAGTTCTTTGTATACATTGGATATTAGCCCTCTGTCAGACGTGGGATTGGTAAAGATCTATTCCCAATTTGTTGGTTGCCATTTTGTCCTTCTGACAGTGTCCTTTGCCTTACAGAAACTTTGTAATTTTATGAGGTCCCATTTGTCAATTCTTGATCTTAGAGCATAAGCTATTGGTGTTCTGTTCAGGAACGTTCCTCCTGTGCCCATGTCCTCCAGGGTCTTCCCCAGTTTCTTTTCTATTAGTTTCAGTGTGTCTGGTTTTATGTGGAGGTCCTTGATCCACTTGGAGTTGATCTTAGTACAAGGAGATAAGAGTGGGTCAATTCTCATTCTTCTGCATGTTGACCTCCAGTTGAACCATCACAATTTGTTGAATGGGCTATCTTTTTTCCACTGGGTGGTTGTAGCTCCTTTATCAAAGATCAAGTGACCATAACTCTGTGGGTTCATTTCTGGGTTGTAGCTCCTTTATCAAAGATCAAGTGACCATAACTCTGTGGGTTCATTTCTGGGTCTTCAATTCTATTCCGTTTGTGTTTAAAAAAAAAAACATGCAGTTTTTAACACAATTGCTCTGTAGTACTGCTTGAGGTCAGGGATATTGATTCCCGCAGAAGTCCTTTTATTGTTGAGAATAGTTTTAGCTATCCTGGGTATTTTGTTACTCCAAATGAATTTGAGAATTGCTCTTTCTATATCTATAAAGAATAGATTTGGGATTTTGATGGGGATTGCATTGAATTTGTAGATTGCTTTTGGACAGATGGCCATTTTTACTATATTGATCCTGCCAATCTAAGAGCATGAATTATTCATCAGGAAAATGTAAATCAAAACAACCCTGAGATTCCACCTCACACCAGTCAAAATTGCTAAGATTAAAAACTCAAGAAACAACAGATGCTGGCGAGGATGTGGAGAAAGAGGAACACTCCTACACCGTTGGTGGGATTGCAAGATGATAAAACTGCTCTGGAAATCAGTCTGGCAGTTCCTCAGAAAATTCGGTATGACACTTCCAGAGGACCCTGTCATACCAGTCCTGGGCATATACCCAGAGGATTCCACTGCATGCAATAAAGACACATGCTCCACTTTGTTCATAGCAGCCTTATTTATAATAGCCAGAAGTTGGAAGGAGCCCAGATGTCCCTCCAAGGAGGAATGGATTCAGAAAATGTGGTATATTTATACAATGGAATACTACTCAGCAATTAAAAATAATGAATTCATGCAAATTGCCAGCAAATGGTTGGATCTGGAAAATATCATCCTTAGTGAACTAACCCAATCACAAAAAAATTACACATGAAATGCAATCACTGATAAGTGGATATTAATAAGCCCAGAAGCTCTGAATACTCAAGGCACAATTACCAAATCAAAAGATTCCCAAGAAGAAGGAAGGAGAGGACCCTGGTCCTGAAATGACTGGATCCAGTTTTGTAGGAGAGTACTATAACAGAGGAATGGTAGGGGGTGGGGGTTTGATTGGGGAATGGGTGGAGGGAAGAGGACTTATGGGACATATGGTGGGGGGGGACTGGGAAAGGGGAAAGCCTTTGGAATGTAAACAAAGAATATAGAAAATAAATTAAAAAAATAAAAATAAAAACTCTAGTATTTATATATCAGAATGAATTAAGATTACTTAATTTATTTAATTCACTTAAAAGTTAATAAAAGGATTAAAAGCAAGCATAACCATGCCAGGGATGTGTGTGTGTGTTTGTCTGTGTGTGTGTGTGTGTGTTCATGAGCTTGTATCATTTGTACACATGCTCATTCCTGAAAACAACTTTTAGAAAACAATTCAATTCTATCACTTGTGGAATTGGATTATTGGTTCATCAAAGCTATATACAAATATGCCTATCAACTAATCCTAACTGATATTAGAATTAAATCTGATAGGGCCCACCACATTACAGAAGTTTTGGGGTTTGTTTCAGGGTTTGTTGTTGTTGTTGTTGTTGTTGTTGTTAGTTTGTTTTTGTTCACTTATTCTTTTTATTTATTTATTTTATTTATTTACATTTCAAATTTTATCCCCTTTCTAGGTTTCCCCTCTGCAACCCCACTTTTCCATCCTCCCTTACAGTGCTTCTATGAGGGTGCTACCCCACTTTTCTTCTTTTATTCTTCTTTCTCCTCCTCCTCCTTCTTCTCCTCTTCCTTTTCCTCCTTGCCCTCATCCTCATCCTCCACCTCCTTCTTCATAAAAAAATAAAACAAAGCCATAGTTTCAAGATAGTATTTATCTTGCCTTCCTACATGACACTTTTCCTTTTGCTTTTTGTTAAAAGTGAATTGCATGGTGATGTTATTAAAAAATAATCTTAAACATCAGAGAAATAATTTAAAGAAATGCAAAGAATGTGAATAAATTATCCTGGAGAATTAAAAAATCACAAAACAATGGGAAAACCAGGATAAACCCATTTATATTTAGTAAATGGTATTTTAAAATAAACAAACTCTTTTCAGCTCAATCTGTTATCTGCTTTATTAGTTTTGGACTCCTACCCTGTAGCATCTCTTTATCATGCTCATCCTGTAGCTGTGATTCTGCAAATGTCTGCCCTTTAATTTTAGGCCAGGTGACTCTTTCCTAGATTGCTAGAGAGGCCTAGAGTTGACTTTATATTGAAACTTTAGGGTAAACAGCATGAATGTTTAACCAGTACAGCAAATTAAAAAAAAAAAAACAACAACAAAAAACTTGTCTCAATTTAAGGCAAGATGTGTAACTTTTGAAGTCCCTGCATGAGTTAAGCATGAAAGAAGAATTTGTCATGCCAGTACTCAGGAGACTCTGAAAGGAGTATTGTGAATTTCAGCCCAGTTTTTACAATAGACTGTGTTCCAGGCCAGGCAGGGTTTCAAAGTGGCACCATATTAAAGAAATGCTGTGAAAATTAAGCTGGAGTTTCAGTATGGACCCCAAGATATTGGAAATGTTAGGCCCATGAAACATGTTCCAAAAATAGCAGTATACAGGGAGTAGAACTAGTTTAGGAGAAGTATGCTATAGGAAACAAGATCGAAGGAACAGAATAATCTAAGATACTTAGAATGAATGTCTCCTTTTAAGATTTTATTTATATTTTGATCATATTTTCCTCTTGCCCAACTTCTTGTATATTCTTCTGACCTCCATACTCACTTAACTCCATGGGTTTTCTGTTAAAAAGAAGGCACATACAAGCACATGCACATGCACACGCACACGCACACACACACACACACACACACACACACATACACACAGTATAGAGCTAAATGATTTGATATTTTCATGTTTATAGTTTTGATATTTTCTGACATTTTCTCTATGCCTCCATTCCTCATTTTAGAATGAGAATGTATATTTTGTATCAATTATATAATCGAAATGTGTATTTATTTTTTCAGTTTACAAAGGCTATAGTTAGGAGATTTCATTGAGTCTCAAGAGTGACTTTAGACTTTCAAATGACATTCAGATTATGAAAACCTATTCATAGTTTTAAATTAATACTAGATGCAATTTGCATTACAATAAATAACATGTAGCAGGAAATAATTTAAAAATGGACTGCCCTGCCAACTCTCCTGCCCCTCCAGGCCTCAGCACCAAGGTCAGGCAGGTCCTCCTCAGTGTGGTTCTCTCCTCTGCCACAGAGCTAATCTCTCTCAGCTAGTTCCCACAGCATCCCAGCTGTGTTTCCTCTCTACCATAGGGTCTGTAGCCAGGGTGCCCAAATTCCAATAACCATGGGCAGCCAATTCTTCACCATCGGTGGACCCACATTATAGTAACCAAGTAAATGAAAACTCAATGTTTAATTAGTTAGCCAATTGTTTTATGTATATTAAGCTCAACTATTACAAGATGTAAATTTATAATGATAAAAGTCTGAACCCAACATTTCTAACCTTTCATAAACACCAGAAAAAAAAACATCTGAAGCCATCTTGAATCTCCAATCTCCCATGTGCCTCTCCTCCCAAACAGCTGCTGTTCCATTCTCCATCACTCCTAGCTCTGCCCCTTTTTTCCTTCTCCAATCATAACCCATATCTGCAGGAATATCTTGCAACAAATGCAAGATCCTATGGAGACCAAAACTGTTTAGGTGAGAAATTTCTTCATTATTCTCCTATATTTCAATACTTGGTCTCCAGTTAGTAATGTTTGGAGACATTCTACAGCCTTGCTGGAGAAAATTTGTCCCAGGGGCAGAGATTGAGAGTTCATAGCCTGACTCTAACTTACAGTTTGCTCTTCTGCATATAGCAGAAGATGTTTTCATTTGAAGCTATGATCTCTCAACTTCCTGTTCCAATTGCCTGCTACCATTACCCACATACTCTCCATATACACTACTTAGAGATTCTCCTTCTGGAATTGAAATTCTAAATCTAATTTGTCTTCGGTAAATTAAGTTGGTATTGTTATTTTATCATAGGACCAAAGAAGTTATTGATACAGTAGATACATGTATGGAGCTAATAATTATCTATAGTGAGATAACTCACTCCTAGAAAAGTAATTATAGTATATTTTTTCTGTCATATGTATTTTCGATTATTTATGTTTATATATTTAAATTTTATATATATAAATTTTGGCTGTATAGGCCAGAGAACCTAACAGGACAATGGCACAGGCCATGGGATTTGAGTGAAGAAAAATAGAATGCAAATATTATGTATGGATAATGGGAAATAGTGGGAAAAAAGTATTAAATGTGGTGGGGGTGAGATGGGAAGAAGATTGGTTTATAGGAAGGGTTAACTAACATTAAGTACTCTGGTAAATCAAATTGACATTTATTACTCTAGATTTGTAAATGTTTGTATATATGTGCATAAAATAATTTAAATGGGATTATTATAATATAGGAAAATGACTTTCTCTGACAACAAACCCTATGAAACAAAAAGCCCATACCAGGAATAGATTGTCTTTTCTAGATGTTAGTTGAGGTCCCATACATTCTCCAAAAATTACCGGGTTTTACCATTGAGATTTGAGTGTCTCTACAACTTTATGATAGTCCTTATTAGTCAAAACAAGAATTATTTGAGTCATAGAGCACTAAAGGCTCAAGCTGCTACTAACATGGAAGCCTCATTCTTGCTGTTTAGCTTTCAAAGCCCAGGAAGTTTTAATGACTTTTTTCAAGGTAGAAAAGTAACCATCAGTCTTACCCAGCTATGTACTCTAGAAGCTACCATGACAAGTTAGCAGACAAGATGCTGACTAGTATTGAGGTCCACAATTGTTCACTCTGCCGAGGAAAAGACTGTGAAGTAATGAGGCATAATGGAGCATATACATCACAAGCCCTCTTGATGGGGCTCAGGAATCATTATGGAAGAGAAGAAGATGGTAAGATTATGGCATCTATGTGGTAGAAAGAAAATTAGAAAAGCAAGAAGTAAAATGACTCTGTTAAAACAGGATCTGTTGGACATGACAATGCAGCTGAAGCCACAGTGGCTAGATCTGCATGTATAAGACTTGGAGAAGATCAAGCCCAGCCAAAATCCCAGCGTGTAATCAGAAGAGTCCATGAAATCCTACCCCTATTTCAGGAGCTATTGGTGTGGTTGGGGAAGGAAAAGTCTGTTCTATCTGGGGAGTAGGCCTGAGAAGCCACCCATGTTACAGTAAATTATCTTACTGTAGTTCACATACAAACATAAGTAAATGAACCCAGTAGATACGAAGTGATAGATATATAAAGGACAAATTTGGGAGAATAAATGAGGTAAGGTGGATGACAGAGAAATTGAAACACTAAGAATGGTGGTAAGTTTTATCCAAAATATATATTAAACAAAATATCTCTTAAATTCATATTATATTGGAAAAATCACTTTACTATTATCATACATGCAAGATTGAAGAGGTCACTTAGAAACTGTATACTTTTGCCAGAGAATAGTAATAATTTATACATACCATCAATTATTTTCAATTTTGTTTATGTATAAAAAAGAATTTTACATATATTGTTAAATTCTATATAGTAAATATTTGAATAGCACCACATACTTTATACAAAAATTACATATCTAAGATACATGTATGGAGAGAATTACAGAAGTAGTAGATACATATATAATACATATAATGTTTGTAACCATGTGGTTTATGAACTTTCCTTTATGAAAATGTTTCTAGAGATAATACAGAAAACCTAATTGTATGTCATAAATGAAAATTGATTGTCTTCTATAATTAGAAAATTCTTAAATGCTATGAAAAAAACTACACTGCTATTCATACATATATATCACTACACCAAAAGGAAGGGAGTTGATTTCTAAAATGCCTTGTTCAAGGAGAGTAACAACAGATTGTCTGCATGATCTTAATGTTCTAAATATGTTTATCTTACTAAGTATCATGATTCACATATCTCTTGGGTAGTGCACTTACTTAGAATGAAGAATAAATCAGGTTAAAATTACTGTAAATCAAGTTTCTGCAGATGGATTTCTCTGCTTTAGAAATGCTAATCTGAGCACCTGCTTCATTTTGTCAAGGTGGTTAGCGTTAATTTGCACATGTTATTTTTCTACTACATATGATTCAAGAATTGATTGTGATAGGGTGACTGTCACCTTGACATTACAGAAGTCGAAATATCTGTTTTCTAGAGGAATGCAATAAGGAGTATTTTCTTTTCAAGGAATGGCATAGAATGAAATAAAACCTATAAACATAAAAGAAATGTCACACTTTATTCTAAATTGAAGTACACTGAAAGAGGCTATGATGAATATAATTTATTTTTATTTTCATAGAATTAGAGCAAAAAAACCTAATATCGAAATGAATTAAAAACAATACAAACTTCAATATTAGGAAAAAATAAATGCATGGTTATTTGGGGTTGTTTTTATAAAGGCTTTGTATAGGGAAAAATTCATCTTTTTAAAATTATTCTTTTTAATTTCTTTGCAAAGAAAAAATTAATTGTACACAAAAGGATGTGTGATAATATTTTACATAATGGAGTACTATTTTAATATTTAGTAAAAGGCATACTATGCATTCATGTATTCTATGCAAATCTATGTATAATGTACTCTAAGATACCATACTTCTTAAAATTTGAAATTTATATTCAATAAAAATAACCACAAAAATGATTTTATATGCATGAGAAATAGTCCATAACAAATATAATACATGTTAATATCTAAAAATCCTTATGATTAAAAACATAAACTTTTGGGATAGTCTTTCAGTAATATTTAAAAATATTTGGTATTTAATTTTACACTCAGGTTTTATACAGATAGATATATAATAAATTTAGTTGTTATGATGACTCATTACCAAGCCATATTGCCCCTCTCCTGCTGAAACTTTTCTTTTTTCCAACAAGCCTCCCTTAGTTGGAATTTTATAAAATTTATTTTGTATTTTTATTTTAAATTCTTGTGTATGTATGCAAATGTCGATACCTTAAAAATTATGATTGTGAAAAAAAAAAGGGAGGGTTGGGAATTTAGCTCAGTGGTAGAGCCCTTGCCTAGCAAGCACAAGGCCCTGGGATCGGTCCTCAGCTCTCTTAAAAAAAAATTATGACTGTGGTCTAGGATTTGGCTCAGAGACTAAAAACATGCACAGCCCTTATTGGAGCCTTGATTTTATTGTTCAGCACCTCCTTCAGGAAACCCTTGACTACCTGTAACTTCAGCTCTGGGGCAATTAATGGCCTCTTTGGATACCTGTATTTTCATGTGAATATATTTATACATATACATGTAACTAAAGGAAAATAAATATTTTAAGAACTTGAATCAGTTTTAATTTATCACCTTTTTGCCTACCTCACTGAGTGTTATATGAAATAGATATTATTTTTTATTTTTTTAAATTTTAGATTTTTTATTCATTTTATTGCTTGACAATTTCAACCATGCATGTAATGTTTCCTAATTGTTTTCTCTTCTATCCTCTCTTCTCTCTCATATCCCTCTCAACCTCTTCTCTATTAGTGAATTTTCCATATTCATGAGCTTTGGTTTTGTTTTTCAACACATTTGTTTTAACCAGTGCTATTAGTGACACTTTCTTGTAACTATCCATTCCATCTTGGTGCTATCTTCAGTGCATAAACAACTGAGGGCCCTGATTTCTCCTCTTCTTGAAAAGTATCAGTAATAAATAGAAAGGGATAATGCCTACTCCTCCATTATTCCCTGACTGATGTCAACCCATTCTTTTGCAGACCCATCTATAAACCTACAGCTGCTTTGAATAATTCATTGCAAAGCTGTATGTTTCTTAGAATACAACATTTTGCAATGTTTCAATCTTCTGGCATATTTCTCCATATTTTTCTATTCCCTTTTCACAATGTTCCCTGATAAAAGAAATGATGTACATAAACAATTAGGGATGGAGAACCCATCCATCATTTGTTCTCAGAACTTTGTGCAATCATGAGTCTCCAAGATTACTAACAGGTACTGGAAAACAAAGTTTTTCTGATTAAGGCCAAGAGCAGCATATATAGATGCTTCCACCATTTCAATGCTAAATGGATTAAATCCATATTTGTAATAAAGACTTTGTTACTCTTATTTTTTTCCTTTTTTTTTATTGTATATATTCTATATTTACAATTCATTTCCCTTTTTCTGGTTCCCCACCCCCAAAGGTCCCACATGTCCTTTTCCCTCCCCCTGCTCCCGCATCCACCCCCTCCCACTTTACTGTTCTTGTACTCTCCCACAATGATGTTTTGGTCCATTCTAGCACCAGTGTCCACTCCTTTCTTCTTGTGAGACATCACTTGATATGTGATTTGTGTCTTTGGTGTTCCAAGCTTCTGGGCTAATATCCACTTATCAGTGACTGTATACCATGGGTATTCTTTTGAGACTGGTTCACCTCACTTAGTATGACGTTCTCCAGCTCCATCCATTTCTCTAAGAATTTCATGAATTCATTGTTTCTAATGGCTGAATAGTACTCCATTGTGTATATATACCACATTTTTTGTATCCATTCCTCTGTTGAGGGACATCTGGGTTCTTTCCAGCTTCTGGCTATTATCTATAAGGATGCTATGAACATAGTGGAGCATGTATCCTTATTGCATGCTGGTGAATCTTCTGGGTATATTCCCAGGAGTGGTATGGCTGGGTCCTCCGGAAGTATCACGCCCAGTTTTCTGAGAAACCGCCATACTGATTTCCAGAGTGGTTGTACCAGCTTGGATTCCCACCAGCAGTGGAGGAGTGTTCCTCTTTCTCCACATCCTCGCCAACACCTGATGTCTTCTGAGTTTTTAATCTTAGCCATTCTGACTGGTGTGAGGTGAAATCTCAGGGTTGCTTTAATTTGCATTTCCCTAATGACTAGTGATGTCGAACATTTTTTAAGGTGTTACTCAGCCATCCGAATTTCTTCAGGTGAAAAGTCTCTGTTTAGCTCTGTACCCCATTTTTAGATAGGGTTATTTGGTTTTCTGGGGTCTAACCTCTTGAGTTCTTTGTATACATTGGAGATTAGCCCTCTGTCGGATGTGAGGTTGGTGAAGATTTTTTCCCAATTTGTTGGTTGCCAATTTATCCTTTTGACAGTGTCTTTTGCCTTACAGAAACTTTGTAGTTTTATGAGGTCCCATTTGTCTATTCTTGTTCTTAGAGTATAAGCAATTGGTGTTCTGTTCAGGAATTTTTCCCCTGAGCCGATGTCTTCAAGGGTATTCCCCAGTTTCTTTTCTATTAGTTTTAGTGTGTCTGGTTTTATGTGGAGATCCTTGATCCACTTGGAGTTGAGTTTAGTGCAAGGAGATAAGAGTGGATCAATTCTCATTCTTCTGCATGTTGACCTCCAGTTGAGCCAGCACCATCTGTTGAAAAGGCTATCTTTTTTCCACTGGATGTTTTCAGCTCCTTTGTCGAAGATCAATTGGCAATAGATGTGTGGGTTCAATTCTGGGTCTTCGATCCTATTCCATTGATCCGCTTCCCTGTCACTGAACCAATACCATGCAGTTTTTAATACCACTGCTCTGTAATATTGCTTGAGGTCCGGGATATTGATTCCCCCAAGAAGTTCTTTTGCTGTTGATGATAGTTTTAGCTATCCTGGGTTTTTTGTTATTCCAGATGAATTTGCGAATTGCTCTTTCTAGCTCTATGAAGAACTGAGTTGGGATTTTGATGGGGATTGCATTGAATCTGTATATTGCTTTGGGCAAGATTGCCATTTTGACTATATTAGTCCTGCCAACCCACGAGCATGGAAGATTTTCCAATTTTCTGATGTCTTCTTCAATTTCCCTCTTCAGAGACCTGAAGTTTTTGTCCTATAAATCTTTCACATGTTTGGTTAGCGTCACTCCAAGATACTTTATATCATTTGTGGCTATTGTGAAGGGTGTCATTTCCCTAATTTCTTCCTTGGCCTGCTTATCCTTCGCGTATAGGAATCCTACTGATTTACTTGAGTTGATTTTATAGCCAGCCACTTTGCTGAAGTTGTTTATCAGTTGCAGGAGTTCTCTGGTGGAGGTTTTTGGGTCACTTAAGTATACTATCATATCATCTGCAAATAGGGATAGTTTGACTTCTTCCTTTCCGATTTGTATCCCTTTGACTTCCCTCTGTTGTCGAATTGCTCTAGCTAGTACCTCAAGTACTATATTGAAGAGATATGGCGAGAGGGGACAGCCTTGTCTAGTCCCTGATTTTAGAGGGATTGCTTCAAGTTTTTCTCTGTTTACCTTGATGTTGGCTACTGGTCTGCTGTATATTGCTTTTACTATGTTTAGATATGGGCCTTGAATTCCTGTTCTTTCTAGGACCTTTAGCATGAAAGGATGCTGAATTTTGTCAAATGCTTTTTCAGCATCCAATGAGATGATCATGTGGTTTTTTTCTTTGAGTTTTTTTATGTAGTGGATTACGTTGATGGATTTCCGTATATTGAACCATCCCTGCATCCCTGGGATGAAGCCAACTTGATCATGGTGAATGATTGTTTTGATGTGTTCTTGGATTTGGTTGGCAAGTATTTTGTTTAGTATTTTTACATCGATATTCATAAGAGAAATTGGCCTGTAGTTCTCTTTCTTAGTTGGATCTTTGTGTGGTTTTGGTATCAGGGTAATTGTGGCTTCATAGAATGAGTTGGGTAGTGTTCCTTCTGTTTCTATTTTGTGGAATAATTTGAAGAGTATTGGAATCAGGACTTCTTTGAAGGTCTGATAGAATTCTGCACTAAAACTGTCTGGTCCTGTGCTCTTTTTGGTTGGAAGACTGTCTATGACCCCTTCTATTTCTTTGGGGGTTATGGGTCTGTTTAGACGATCTATTTGATCCTGGTTTAATTTTGGTATTTGGTAACTGTCGAGGAAATTGTCCATTTCCTCCAGATTCTCCAGTTGTGTTGAGTATAGGCTTTTGTAGTAGGATCTGATGATTTTTTGAATTTCCTCAGTTTCTGTTATTATATCTCCCTTTTCATTTCTAATTTTGTTAATTTGAATACTGTCTCTGTGCCCTTTAGTAAGTCTGGCTAGGGGTTTATCTATCTTGTTGATCTTCTCAAAGAACCAGCTCCTGGTTTTGTTGATTCTTTGTATGGTTCTCTTTGTTTCAACTTGATTGATTTCAGCCCTGAGTTTGATGATTTCCTGTCTTCTACTCCTCCTGGGTGAAATTGCTTCTTTTTGTTCCAGAGCTTTCAAGTGCGCCATTAAGTTGCTAGTATATGCTCTCTCCTGTTTCTTTTTGGAGACACTCAGGGCTATGAGTTTTCCTCTAAGCACTGCTTTCATTGTGTCCCATAGATTTGGGTATGTTGTGCCTTCATTTTCATTAAGTTCTAAGAATTCTTTGATTTCTTTCTTTATTTCTTCCTGGACTAAGGTATCATTGAGTAGAATATTGTTCAGCCTCCAAGTGTATGGGGATTTTCTGTTGTTTTTGTTGCTATTGAAGAACACTCTTACTCCATGGTGATCTGGTAAGAGACATGGGATTAGTTCGATCTTTTTATATTTGTTGAGATCTGTCTTGTGTCCAATTATATGGTCGATTTTGGAGAAGGTACCATGAGGGGCTGAGAAAAAGGTATAGTCTTTTGCTTTAGGGTGAAATGTTCTACATATATATATATATATATATATATATATATATATATATATATGTTAAATCCAATTGCTCCAAAGTTTCGATGAGTTTCTCCGTGTCTCTGTTTAGTTTCTGTTTTCCTGGTCGGTCCACTGTAGATAGTCGAGTATTGAGGTCCCCCACAATCATTGTGTTAGGTGCAATGTGTGCTTTGAGCTTTAGTAAGGTTTCTTTTACAAATGATGGTGCCCTTACATTTGGAGCGTAGATGTTTAGAATTGTGAGTTCTTCTTGGTGGATTCTTCCTTTGACTAGCATGAAGTGACCTTCTGTGTCTCTTTTGATGACTTTGGGTTGAAAGTCAATTTTATCTGATATTAAAATGGCTACTCCAGCTTGCTTCCTGTGACCATTTGCTTGCAAAATTGTCTTCCATCCTTTTACTCTAAGGTAGTGTTTGTCTTTGACTCTGAGGTGTGTTTCCTGTAAGCAGCAAAATGTAGGGTCCTGTTTCCGTATCCAGTCTGTTAGTCTATGTCTTTTTATTGGGGAGTTGAGTCCATTGGTGTTAAGAGATATTAAGGAATAGAGATTATTACTTCCTGACATTTTTGATGTTATTTTTGTTTTTGAGTAGTTATCTTCCTTTGAGTTTGATGGAAGAAGTTTACTGTCTTGCTTTTTCTTGGGTGCCATTCCCTTCCTTGTGTTGGAGTTTTCCTCCTATTATCCTTTGTAGAGCTGGGTTAGTGGAAAGATATTGTGTAAATTTGGTCCAGTCATGGAATATTTTGATTTCTCCATCTATGTTGATTGAGAGTTTTGCTGGGTATAGTAGTCTTGGCTGACATTTGTTTTCTCTTAGGGTCTGCATGAGGTCTGCCCAGGATCTTCTAGCTTTCATGGTTTCTGGAGAGAAGTCTGGTGTGATTCTGATAGGTCTTCCTTTATATGTTACTTGGCCCTTTTCTCTTACTGCCTTTAATATTCTTTCTTTGTTTAGTACATTTGGGGTTTTGATTATTATGTGACGGGAGGTGTTTCTGTTTTGGTCCAGTCTGTTTGGAGTTCTGTAGGCTTCTTGTATATTCATGGGCATCTCTCTCTTTAAGTTAGGAAAGTTTTCTTCCATAATTTTGTTAAAGATATTTGCTGACCCTTTAAGTTGTAGATCTTCACTCTCATCTATCCCTATAATCCTTAGGTTTGGTCTTCTCATTGTGTCCTGGATTTCCTGGATGTTTTGGGTTACAAGCCTTTTGGATTTTGCGTTTTCTTTGACTGTGGAGTCAATGGTTACTATGTTATCTTCAGCATCAGAGGATTCTTATTTCTATCTCTTGTATTCTGTTGTTTATGTTTGCATCTACGACCCCTGATTTCTTCCCAAGGTTTTCTATCTCCAAGGTTGCCTCCTTTTGTGATTTCTTAGTTGTTTCTACCTCTGTGTTCAGATCTTGGATGGTTTTGCTCAGTTCCATCATTTGTTTGTTTGTGTTTTCATGTCATTCTTTAATATATTTTTGTGGTCCCTCTTTCATGACTTCTGCCTGTTGTTTCAAGTTCTCCTGCATTTCTTTAACTGATTTTCTCATTTCCTCTTTGTTGGTTTCTGTCTGATGGCCCATATTCTCCTGGAGTTCTTTAAGTGTTTTTTGTGTTTGTATTGTAAGAGCTTCTACCCTATTGATGTTCCCCTGCATTTCTTTAAGAGATTTGTTTATGTCTTTTTTGTGTTCCTCTAGGAGCATCATGACCTGTGCTTTTATATCTAACTCTTGTTTTTCTGGTGTGCTGGGGTATCCTGGACTTGCTGTGGTTGGCGAATTGGGTTCAGATGGTGCATTATTGCCTTGATTTCTGTTGATAACGTTTCTACATTTGCCTTTTGCCATCTCTTTATCTCTGGCGTTAGTTGGTCTTATTGTAGATGGCCCCCTGCTGAAAGCACAGCATGCCTGTCCCCAGGAGACAGATCCCTTCTGGCAGCTTGTCTGTGCTGGACTATGCTCGCTCTGAGTCCAGGCCCCTGACTCCAGCTGCTAGAGTTCTGAGCTGTGCCCCGAGGCGGCCAGGTGGCCCCTCGCTGCTAGTCCGCTCAGAGAGCTGGTCCTGGCTGGTAGTCTGCACCCGTAGCTGAGCTTTCTGTGCCCGGATCTCCTGCAGAGCTAAGCTAAGCTATAACTCTGGCCATGCACCTGATTCCAGCCGCTCACTGTGTCCAGTGTACCCGCTGTTTGTGCGCGAGTGTCTGGGGCAAGATCGCTGCCCCAGCTGAAGGCACCCCGTGACCTTGGCTGAGCTGCTGGTACCCGGCTCTGCTGCTCCCTTCTGGCTGCGTTGTCTGTGCTGGACTATGCTCGCTCTGAGTCCAGGCCCCTGACTCCAGCTGCTAGAGTTCCGAGCTGTGCCCCGAGGCGGCCAGGTGGCCCCTTGCTGCTAGTCCGACTTTGTTATTCTTAATAAGACTAAGCCTGCCTTGTTCTTTCCATGGGACCTCTCCTGTCCCATGGTAAGGAGAAGCCTGCTTCTCCTTCTGCTCTCTGCAACATCTTCTTTTTTCCTCTTTCCCTCTGCCTCCTGCACATTGTTACTCTCTTAGTTATTTTATGTTACCTATAGTTTCTAAGTTATTCCACTCTGCATTCTCCTTCTAATCTTGTTCTTTTCTGACTAAAAACTTCTCCTCAGTTCAGTTCTTCTCTCAGCTCTGTTCCTCTCACTCAATTCTTCAGGTCCTTTCTCTTTTTCCTCAGCCCTTAAATGTCTTTCAGATTACATGATCACATGTTACAAAGTTCATCATAAGTTCACACAAAATACCAAGTCATAAATTGAAATAGAAGTTTACAACAGAGAATGTTTACTTGCATATCTATTAGGAGTAATTATCTAGCTATCATTTGTCTTCTCTACAGGTTCGTAGAAATTTTAAAACCATAACTAAGTTATAAGTGAAGTTTTGTATAGATAAACCCAGTCAATATTTTGTCTTCTGTACTAACACCTATAATAAACCCTAGTTCCCTTTTTATGACTTTAGGTTAATTGTTTTACAACCTCTTGGAATGTGCTCTGAGTAGGAGAAAGTCTGGTTGCCATCGAAGAGTAATTAACTTGTGACACTTGGGAGACTGGCAGATTTCTCATTGCAGATTGACTATAGAAAAGGACCTAGTAGCAGTCCCATTATAAAAGAGCTTAATAATCATGAATATAATTTTAAGAATTCTTATAGGATCATCATTAAAACTCAACTCATCTATTTGTCTACATTGCATTACTATAAGACAGTACATCTTCGTGGATCTGCAGAGATCTGCTCCAAAGGGGTGTGCTATTACTATTGATTATTATAAATGTATAATAATAATAATAATAATAATAATAATAATAACAGGAAAAGCATATAAATAGCAGGAATCTTTCCTAAAATTAGTCCCCCCACAGCCTTGCTGAATGGGGGCTCACCTGTCGTAGATTATATAATAATCCAAGGCAGGCATTTCAGAATGATCATCTGCTAGCATATTAGCTTGTCCCATTATGGCTCCCGACAACAGACCAGGTAGATTCCTAGCATTCTACATGTGAACATTCATTTTTCCCAGTATTGATCATTGAATATATCTTTTCTCCAATGTATGTTACTAGTCTGTGTAAAAACAAAAATGACTGTAGTTGTGTGGGTTTCTGAGTCTTCCATTCATTTCCATTGATCTTATTGTCTCCTTTTGTGTCAGTATCATTCTGTTTTTATTACTAGAACTTTATAGTATTGTAAAGATCACTATACACTTTACACACATATAAATGTGTATATATATATATATATATATATATATATATATTCTGCTAGAAAACTCCTAGAAACAATCAACATTTTTAGTAATGTGACAGGAAAAATTAACATAATAACAACAGTATATACAGCGTATATAGTGGATAAATATCAGGTATAGTGTTATCCCAATGATACACAGAGAAACACCACCACCCAAATCATTAAAGCAAGCTTTTTCTTTTGTGTATACATGGGATGCTTCCGCTTAAGTCATGATTTAAGAAGTCAGCCCTGGACATGAGGAAAATATTGGTTTTAATAACTCAGAGATGGGCAGTTTCAAAATGGGGTTTTTCAAGGTAAAATAGTAATATATCATTACCTCTGCATTTGTCTCTAGAACATTTATCTTAAAAGGATATTAGATTTTGTCAAAGGTTTGTAGGTATCTGTTGAATGATCATATGCATTGCATCCTAGAACCTTTGATGTGTTTTGTTACATTTAATCTGCTGGGTGTGTTGTACCATCTCCTGGATAACCTGAGATGGGAAACAACAAAAACAACAACAATAGAAAATAACCATGTCAATTTCTGAAACCAACCAGCTAGGTTTCAGTAAACATTCTCTATTTCCCTTCCAATACTAGTTTCAAAGTACTTTGTTAGACTTTTTACTTCAGTGGTTTTTCAGATACAACAGGTTAGTTTCACACTTTATTCAATTGTCAGATATTTAGTTGGAGTTAGTTTGAATAGTTTAAATGTTTAGGACTTGATTTATGAACTAATATATGGTCTATTTTACAGAAACTTGCATTTCTCAATTTGAATTGCACTACTGAGAAGAAGGAAATCACTGTAGTGAGAGGATGGAATATGTGGAATATTCTGTAGATGTCTGCTCCATTTGGTGCATATTACTAAGTCACAATGTTTCCTTGACACTTATAGGATGACCTGTTTATTTAGTGAAAAGTGGGTTATCTACAATTACTATATTGTGGCTAATGTATGTCTAATGGCTACTAGTATTTGTTTAATGAAAATGAGAACATCAGAGTTTGGATTGTATATTTTCGTAGATTTTCATCTTTATCAGGAGTAGGGGGATCTTTTTATCTTTCCTGATCAGGGAGACCCTGGGCTATACTTTGTCAGAATAAAAAAGAGATGCTTGTTGATTTTCTTCACTTGCTTAGAAAGCTCTCTCTCTCTCTCTCTCTCTCTCTCTCTCTCTCTCTCTCTCTCTCTCTCTCTCCCTCTCCCTCTCCCTCTCCCTCTCCCTCCCCCTCCCCCTCCCCCTCCCCCTCTCCCTCTCCCTCTCCCCCTCTCTCATTCTACACTCTTTCATTCTAGAATAGTATCTATTCTTCAATGTCAGGTATGTTTCTATACATGGTGAAAAAAATACATACTTTCCTTTGGTCCAATCAGCAAGCCTGTGAATTTTAACTAAAGAATTGAACCCAAAGATTTTCAAAATTACTATTGAAAGATGTATACTAATTGCTGCCATTTTGTTATATTTGTTTTCCTAGTCTTACATTTCACAATTATTACCAGCATCATTTACTTTTATTTTATAAACTTCTGGATATATTTATTCTTCACTTTGACTCTGAAGCATCCAGTAGTCTCTATAGGGCTGGATTTATACTCAAAAATTCAGTTACCCTCTCTTTGCCATGGGAAGACTTTCTCCATCAATTATAATGGATAGTTTTGCTGGATAAAGAATTGTTGGATGGAATCTGTTCTCTCAGAACTCAAAACACTTTCTCACCCTCTTCTGACTTTTACAGTTTCCATTGAGAAACTGGTTGTTATTCTGACTGATCTGCCTTTATATATGATTTGTGCCTCTCTCTTGCATCTTTCAATCAATGCCAATTCATGGGTCTCTATACTTAACACTTTAACTGCAATTTGGGAAGCAAAGTTTCTCTTACTTCCAGATGTCTTTAGTATTCTTTATCCTTCTTGTACCTTAATATAAACCAGTTTTTCTAAATTGGGATGTTTTTCTCCATAGTTTTACTAAATATATATTTTATACCTTTAGCTTTCAATTTCTTTTCTTTCTCTATGCACACCATTTATAGATTTGGTCCTTTCATTATTTTCTGGAGTTCCTAAATATTCTTTCATGACTTCTTATATTAAACACTATTTTACTCTAAAATCCAGATTTTTTCATTGTAGTTAAACTCTGACCTTCTATACAATCCACTGTATTATTTAGATTACTATTACTAAGATTGCTTTGCTTAATAAATTGAATCTTTCAGTTCATGTTTTCTTCATAGTTTGTCTATTGTATTTAAATTCTCTATTCCAATTGAATTCATTATTTCATTCACTTATTTGTATTCTCTTTGACTTGAATCAAGAGTTTATTTTCATTCTCTTTGGGTATCTATGCCATTTTTGCACTTCTTGAACTCTTTGAATGTATTTATAATTGTCTCTTTGAAGTCACTGTCTGCAGTTTCATCTAATTTAATTTTGTTAATTGCAATTGGTACAGAATTAATCATCTTCAGGGGAAACCATGTTCTTGAATTTTTTATAGTGTTTGAATTTTTATGGTAGTATTTAGACATTTGGAGTTAGCCCGTTGGTTGTGTTTTTGACAGAAACATTTTATGTGCCAAGTCACAGACCTCATATGGGGCAATGTAGTGGGTGGCTTGCAGAACAACTAACAGAAAATATCAGGTTGTTCCTCCTGAGCAACATGGGCTACTTGAGAGTGTCTTGAAGCAGACTGCTGTCTGGGCAGACTACAACGTTTTCTTCCAATGTTTGAGGCTGATATGAGTACTGATCTTACTGTCTTTGACCAAATAGGCTAGATATCTAAAGAGGATGTCAAGTAGGAGGCGAAATTTAGGATGATTAGCTTGGGTCTCTTACTAGGAGCAAACTGTATAGGATGGGTGTGACTTCCATCATTTTACTCTACCAGAAATTATATTACTTGAATAATACAGACCTGTGACTGAATTTTATATACTATAGTATCTATTTCCCTTTTATTTCATCACTAACATAGTGCCCAGAGTATTATGTGCTTATAATATGTATGTACTATGATACTGTAAATTCCTCAATATCATTTTTAATGTCCCAAATATGCTTAATCTTTATAGAAATTGTATCTTTTTCTAATGTATTTTCAATAAAAATAAATAAAATTTACTGGAAATTTGTCAAAGAAATGAAAGAAAACTATGAACATTGAATTGGAAAACAATTCCAACCATGATACACTCAATTTTGCTTGACTTAGGCCAATCACTCATTGAGAACCTTCAAATATGCTTTATATACAGATTTTGATATTTTCATATATATTGAAAACTCTATATATTCCTTAAATAATATGTAAATTATTGGTATATATAAAATACAATGAGTTCTAAACCTATATACATGTAAATTAAAATTGCACACTAAACATACATACTAGTATATTTCTATAACTGTGAAGAAATTTCATTTCTATATACAAAAGCTTTCTTCCTTCCCAGTATTTCATATTTATTTACCTTGCATTTTTCTTTAGCAGGTACCTTCTTCACAATAATAAAAACTAATTTCAAGAAATCATATTAACTCTTTAAAATCTCCTGGGCTATCTTTCAATTACTGAGTATATTTCCTGTAAAATTTTGGAGAAATCTTTTTTTAATTTAAGAATTTCACTATTACATCTAAGTTAATATGAGTTTTTCAACACTGGACATTGAATTTTATTGAAATATATTGTATCTTCTGAGACAAAGATAAATATGTGGGTTTTATCTTTCATTTTGTCAGTGTGAAGGATTACATTTGATTTGTCTTTGTTAACATTTTATGCACCATAATATTAGGAAAGGTAGACTTATAATAATCATTTTCATAACATGATCATTTCAAAACATAGTTTTGCATATTCATATATTTATTTATTCATTCATTTTGAGAAAATTTGTTGAGAACCTGCTGTATATTTAGCATTAAAATGAAATAGTTACACTAGATAACACTTTTCTATGACAGAATGTTGCCATGGGATATTTGTGCTCTCAACAAGCTTTTGAAGAATAATAATAATAATAAAATAACTATAACTGTGCCAAACCTTCCTAGAAATCCCACACTAGCAGCATCCCTTCTACTATAAACTTTTCATAATTAAATGAATTTACATAAAAATTGTACATCCTAACAACCTCTGTGTTTTTGTTTTTTTGTTTTTTTGTTTTTTTTTTTTTACCTTACATGCATTTCACCTTCTTAATAGAAACTTTTCTTACTGGGGTACAATGTGCACTTTTTGAAGATAAGTGACCTTGCATAGTCTCCATGTACCTATTGATGACTTGTATTATGTTCTAAGAAATGATTTTTTTTTACATCTTTACAAGTTTTAGCAAGAATATTTTTGTCATTAGGTTTTGTTATTGAATTTTTGGAGTTCCTTATACATTCTGGATATCAACTATTCTCAAGTGAGTTTATTTGAATACTTTCATTATGTAAGATGTTTCTTTCTTCTATTGTTTTTATCTGGGGAGGAAGTTTTGGATTTTGTTTTTATAATTTAACTTTTCTTTTGGTATTCTGTACCTTTAGTGGCCTGACAAAAGTATTGTTATAAACTCTAGTGTCTCTGGGAAAACTCTGGAGGCTTTCTCAGCCTTTATCTTGCTTTATCTCTGTAAAGTGAATCTTTGAAATATCCGTAACATGTTTGATGCCTATAATCTATAGCATAGATTATAATGCAAACAGTTTAATAATAAACAAAGAACAAAGAATAGAAATTACTTTGCAGTGTTGGCAAATGTTCCCTAGTAAATTAGCCAAATAGACTCCATTAAATTTTAAGAAACACTTAACAAAAATTTTATAATACCTGCACATGAACACTGAATGATTTTTGTTTTTGTTTGTTCATGGTTCTTTAACACATTTGACGTTTTAGTACTTGCAAATTGTCCACACTTATCATTGAAGTTACCAGTCAAGACAAAACTTTATAGTGTGGAAAGAAGTTGAGAATTTCATCATTCATATACTACAGTGCACTTACAATTTTATGTCCTAATGTTTCCATATCTTTGCCCCACCTCACTAAATGGGAAAGTTATTTAGTTTATGGACAAGAATCCAAGCTTACTTAATATTACTCATGACTTTCCTTGCTCAAAATAGTTGCTTTTATGAAATACAATACCAGGAAAAGATTTGAAATTTAAATCAGGTTATTTTACTAAGTAATTATCATTTTAATATTACATATGTTTATATAGCTGCATGTAGTTGAAGAATATTAAGTATTGATCATTACCCAAACCAGAGAACATTAGAATAGTGTGTGTGTGTGTGTGTGTGTGTGTGTGTATGTGTGTGAGTGTGTTACATGCATGTGAGTATGCATGTGGAGATCAGTTCAGGATATGTGGTGTCATATTATATTACCCTCAGAAGTACTGCCTTGAAACCATGTCTCACTGAACCTGAAACACACCTTTTCAGATAGATAAGCTGTCTGGCCAGTCTACTCCTAGGATCAATTTGTGCTATACATGCTAAGCGATTTAAGCTGTTGCTGGGTATCCTAAATAAGTCCTCAGATTTAAGGATCAAAAGTTGGTTTACTCGATTATGACACAAGCCATAGAATAAAGTGTTTGAAGATGGAGCATTCTTTTGAGAGTTATATTAAAATGCTGTCAAGGGATAAAATTTCAAGTGATTTAATTAAATGTTAAAAAATTTTATTTTGGTAAATAATAAAGCAAGAAGTATCTCTGTTTTGTGAATAGCAGAGGAATGGTTGCTTTTAAAGAAATTATATGTAGAAGGCCAGATAATATTACATTGACTTAGAATATATTTCAATGAATATATTCTACTAGCTGAAACGTTGCTGTTTGAGAACCCAGGTAACAGTTGTCATGACTTCTAAATAAGCCAGATAGGAAAAAAATCCTGATGTAAACCTGTTGCACGAGTGATTATTTTGGTTTAGTCTGTTGAGACTTTAAGCCTTAACTCACATCAAAGTAAGGGTCCCAGTAAATGGCATTTAATATTGCTTTGCATTATTATGTATATAGTGGAAACATCAATATAATTTTGACATCTATCAAAAAGTAATGGTGTAAAGTTCTGCTAGTACTTCCAGTATGTATTACTTGGAAATAACCAAATTACTCAGTGATTTATTTGAGTTATAAATACAATATATGAGTTTCCTATATATATTATTACTGTTTCATTAATCAAGTGTAACTGCAGAGAATTCAGAGCTGATGTTTATTGTGCCCCTTTAAAATTAGTAAGTTATAAATTTATATTTAGCATTGAATCATTCTCTTACCAATTACTATATATGTAATCTTAGACAGATAGAGATCCATGTCCTATTTCGTACTATTTACTTACTGTGACACTTAGAGCAGTTTAGAGAGGATGAGTTTGTTTTACTGATCATTTCCTGTTACATTTAATTAGCAAATAATTTCAGAAAAGTAAGGCCTAGAATATATTTTCTACTAGCTTATTACATATCATATTCCAGAGGGTGTGTATAACAATGAAAATTGCATATAGATATTATTAAGCAATCCTCAAGCACTAAAGAAATGCAAATTAAAACAAATTTAAGATTTCATTTTAGTCCAGTCAGCTACCTTAAGAACAAAAAGCAAGTGACAGCAAGTACTAGTGTGACTATGTGGAAAGGGAATGCTTTCACTTGCCGTTTGGAGTCCAAACTGATAAACAAACCAGTGTAGAGTTTCTTTAGACATAATGTACACACACACACACACACACACACACACACACACACACATGAATGATCCAGCACCTTTGGGCACGTACTGAAAACTCTCCACATCCTACCACAGTTGCTAAAATAATCCTCATTGCTGCTCTATTCATATAGTAAAAAAAAAAGTATATAGTCTCTATATCTAAGACAGATAAGTGATAATAAAAATGTAATGCATTTACACAATGAATATTACTTACCTATGAAGGAAAATAAAATTATAAATTTAGGGTAATTTCCTAAGGCTTAAAATAAGCATTTTAAGTAACAAAATAAAAAAGATCATTTCTCTCCTTAGTCTGTTACCTTTGATTGTTTATATATGTGTATTTTACTTGCTATACCCAAAGAGGTCAGGATTTCAAGACTACTGAAGACATTTCTATGGCAGAGGCTTTGAAAAGGGGCAAGAGAGAAAAATGATATAAAAAAGGAAAGTGGAATACTAGAACAAAAATTGTTAAATTGGGTGCATGATGGGTAGGAAATTTAGAGGGAGGATTATGGGAAAGGAGAGCTAAAAAAGAGCTTCTTTTAAAGTTGTATGGAAATTTACTACTGGAGATGCATACATGTGTTTTTGTGTCTGGGTATGTATGTGTGTGTGTGTGTGTGTGTGTGTGTGTGTGAGTGTGTGTGTGTGTGTGTGTGTGTGTGTGCGCACGCGTGCGCGTGCTTGTGTGTGTATAAAATACTAACACTCTGTGATGGGAGAAAGACACCTCAATTAGACATTAAACTATAGAACACATACCTGGCACTAATATTAGAGCCAAAAACCTATACCTAGACAGATTATAGATAGGCCTGACAGAAAAACCTAATATTACTACTCTACTACATGAACAAAGTACTAAAACTACATGCATAAGCTTATGTTAAATCCACAGATTGGTACATTTCTAAAACCTAATGAAAGAAACTTCCTTTATAGTTAGTAGATGGTGATTAACACAGGGATCTATAATGGGTGTCAGTTCAGAGATTAAGACTGCAGAATACTTAGCCCTTAAAGAGAAATCTATATCACACCTCCACTTTTTGAGGCTCATAGATCTTTGCAGAAGAGACCAAAGAGATTGTAAGAGATGGAGGCATTAAAATAGTTTTCTGAGCAGATCAAAAAAGTTAAACATTTTTCTGATGACTAGGGATGTTGACCATTTCTTTTGGTGCTTCTCAGTCATATGTTATTCCTCACTAAGAATTCTTTGTGTAGCTCTGTACCCGACTTTTAATAGGGTTATTTGGTTCTCTGGAGTCTAAATTCTTGAGTTCTTTGTATATATCAGCTCTTAGCCCTCTATCAAATGTAGGATTGGTAAAGATCTTTACCCAATCTGGTGCTTGCAGTTTTGTCCTATTAAGAGTGTCCTTTCCCTTACAGAAGCTTTACAATTGTATAATGTCCCATTTGTCAATTCTTGATCTAAGAGCATAAGCTATTGGTTTTCTGTTCAGTAACTTTACCCCTCTGCCCATGTGCTAGAGGTTTTTCCCAATTTTCTTTTCTATTAGTTTCAGTGTATCGGGTTTTATGTGGAGGTCCTTGATCCAGTTGAACTTTAGCTTAGTACAAGGAGATAAGAATGGATCAATTTGCATTCATCTACATGCTAGCTTCCAGTTGAACCAGTACCATTTGTTGAAAAGGCTGTCTTTTTTCCACTGGATGGTTTTAGCTCCTTTGCCAAAGATCAAGTAACCATAGGTATGTGGGTTCATTTTTAGGGTAGTATTCCTTCTGTTTCTATTTTGTGGAATAGTTTGAAAAGTATTGGTGTTAGGTCTTCTTTGAAGGTCTGATAGAATTCTGCCCTAAACCCATCTGGTCCTGTGCTTTTCCTGGTTGGGAAACTTTGACTTACAGCTTCTTTTTCTTTACAGGTTATGGACTGCTTAGATGGTCTATTTGATCCTGATTTAATTTTGGTATTTGGTATCAGTCTAGGAAACTGTCCATTTCCTCCAGATTTTCCAGTTGTGTTGAGCATAAGCTTTTGTATTAGGATCTGAAGATTTTTTTGAATTTCCTTAGTTTATGTTGTTATGTCTCAAGAAGAGATATTTTGCAATTGTGAATTTTTTAAATTAGAAATATGAGTATCATTTATCTGTAATAGTTAAGTAAGTCCTCTAGAATTAACACCATTATGTGGTAGAGGTAGAAATTGAAGACAACAAGAACAAGTCTTTATAATTTGATGTGTACAAAAATATAAAATTATTTTTTAAGCCATTACCCTTTTGATGATATAAAGAATATGTTTGTACAGCCAATTGTTTTTATATAGTCTGCCTGGGAAACAAATTTCATGTGCCTTGCCTTAAGGGGTCTTGTCCAGGCACCTTTTAAAGATTAATTACATATAAGTATACTGTAGCTGTCTTCAAACATGCCAGAAGAAGGCGTCAGATCTCATCACAGGTGGTTGTGAGCCACCATGTGCTTGCTGGGAATGAACTCTTATATTTTTGCTTGTAAGCCTAGCCTCTAATGGCTGAGCCATCTCTCTAGCCCTGGATCAGCTCTCAAATATCCAGAGGACAGTCATTTAAAGAACTTATCTTTATAAACTTAAATTACATTTCCATAAAACTTAAAGAATTAGCAGTATCAAAAGGAACAATTTTAAGCAATTGCAAACCATGATATATATATATATATATATATATATATATATATATATATATATATACTATTATTAAAAGCCTGATTTTTAACATCTTAAAAATAGCCTCTACAGCACCCAAGTCAGTTATCTATGCTGAAGCAGGGGGAAACTCAAAAGAACAAACATGTGATCTAATTATATGAGCTTTACTTCCATAGTAGATGTAGTCCTTACAGGATGTATGTATAAAAATACAAAAACAAATTGCAACAAATATCTTTTGTATAACAATTATTAATTCTGCCTAAAAAGGCTTGCCATGAAATAGATCAGCTATCAATAATAATCAATTTGATTGCATTCTTCTACATACTAACCACCAGTTGAACCAGCACAATTTGTTTTAGATGTTGTCTTTTTTCCATTGGATGGTTTTAGTGCCGTTGTCAAAGATCAAGTGACTATAGGTGTGTGGGTTCATTTCTGCATCTGCAGTTCCATTCCATTGATCAATCTGCCTGTCACTGTACCAATACCATGCAGATTTTATCAGTATTATTCTGTAGTATAGCTTGAGGTCTGTGATGGTGACTCCACCAGAAGCTATTTTATTGTTGATAAGAGGTTTTGCTATCCTGTTTTTTTTTTCATTATTCCAATTGAATTTGCAAATTAATCTTTCTAATTCTGTGAAGAATTGAAATGCAATTTTGATGGGGATTGCACTGAGTCAGTAGATTTCTTTCAGCAAGATGGCCATTTTTACTATATTAATCCTGCCAATCCATGAGCATGGGAGATCTTTCCATCTTCTGAGATCTTCGATTATTATCTCTATAGATTTATGCAAATCAAAACAACCCTGAGATTCTATCTCACACCAGTCACAATGGATAAGACAAAATTATCAGGTGTTGGTGGGATTGCAAGCTGAAATTTCCATTCTAGAAATCAGTTTGGCTGTTCCTCAGAAAATTGAACAGAGTGCTACCTGAGGACCAAGCAATGCCACTCCTGGGCATATACCCAGAAGATGCTGCAATATCTAAAAAGGACACATGCTACACTAAACTCATAATAGCCTTTTTATAATGTCCAAAGTTGAAAAGAACTGAGATATCCCTCAACAGAATGGATAAAAAAAAGTGTGGCACATTTACAGAATGGAGTATCACTTAGCTATTAAGAACAATGAATTCATGAATTCTTAGGCAAATGGATGGAACTAGAAAATATCATACTGAGTGAGGTAACCCAATCACAAAAGAACACAGATGGTATGAACACACTGATAAGTGGATATTAGCCCAGAAGCTAGCAATACCTAAGATATAATTCACAGACCACATGAAGCTCAAGAAGAAGGAAGACCAAAGTTAGTATACTTCAGTCTGTCTTAGAAGGAGGAACAAAATACCCATGGTATAGATACAAAGTGTGGAGCAGAGACTGAAGTAAAGGCCATACAGAGATTTCATCCATCCCATATACAGTTAACAAACCTAGACACTATTGCAGATGCCAAGAAGTGCTTGCTGAGAGTAGTATAATATAGCTGTCTCCTGAGAGGCTCTGCCAGTGCCTGACAAATACAGAGGTGGATTCTCTAGCCAATTGTTGGACTGAGCACAGGGTCACCAATGGAGGAGCTAGAGAAAGGACCTAAGGAGCTGAAGGTGTTTGTAGCCCCATAGGAGGAGCAACAATATGAACTAAGCAGTGACCCCAGAGCTCCCAGGGCCTAAGCCACCAACCAAAGAGTACACAAGCAGGGACTCATGGCTCCACCCATATATAGAGGAGAGGGTGGCCTTGTTGGACATCAATGAGAAGAGAGGCCCTTGGCCCTGTGAAGGCTCATTGCCCTACTGTAGCGGAATGCCAGGACAGGGAAGCAGGTTGTGGGATGATGGGATAGAAGGTTTTCAGAGGAGAAATGAGGAAAAGGGATAACATTTGAAATGTAAATTAAGAAAATATTTAACAAACAAAAGTTAATATATGAAATCACAGAATTTATAATTGCATGTGCAAAACTTGTGACAATGCAAGCCAGACAGAATTACAACACAATGCTTGAGAATGTAGCCATGAGGTTCCACACCCTCTTGAGGTTATATTGGTAACTAATAGCTGCCAGTAGAAGGACTGTGAATTTTAAAGGGTGTTGTCCATCTTGGATGAGATGTGCTATCATAAATGGCCACACACCCAAGGGTATACAGCCACCAGCCGTTGAACTGGATGATTTAATAAAAATATGAGGACACAAAGTTGGGTAAGTACAGGGAGTTGGATCTAGTAGTAATTTTAAAAAAGAGTAAATAAATCAAAATAGAATGTATTAAATTCTTTAATAATATAAATATGTTCTGTATACATACATATTTTCTCAATATATTACATACCAAAGATTTCTTCACCTGGTACAGAGATTTAGTAGTATTTTACTCATGAAAATGTTGTTGCTCATAAAAAAATTTTCAATGCTTATGTGTTAGTATACAGGGTTTACTTAATGTTAGAATTTAAATTTATTTTAACTTTTCAGCACAACTTATTGTGTAAACATATTTATGCTTTTTATACATATTGAAAAATGTTATACTAAGTTAGCGGATGAGTACAAATGCTTACCATGCATTCCTGACAACTTGAGTTAAATCTCCAGAACCTATAATGGAAGGAGATACACAATTTCTCTGACCCCCCCTTACACATGCTATTTCACCTGCATATCTACATTCATACATACACTGCACACATACACACATACATGTACACACTAACACACACATGCATGAACACATACTAAATAGATGAACACATACTAGATAGATAGATAGATAGATAGATAGATAGATAGATAGATAGATAGAATTTTTAAAATACCTTATGTTTCCCAGGGGTTTGATAACAGTTTCAGGGCTTTGGTATGCTATGACCATAGCAGGGACCATGATAGCAACAGCATGGCAGAAGGGAGCTAGAGTGGTTCTGGAACATTAGCTTAGATCACTGAGGGATAATATAACACATAATAATCTACACATAATCACAGAGAGAGAGAGAGATGGAGAAAGAGAGAGCAAGACAGAAAGTAAGACAGAGACAGATACAGAGTCAGACAGAAAGACAGAAACAGAGACAGAGAGAAAGAGACACATAGAGAGACAGAGAGATAGAGAGAGATACAAAGAGCAAACAAAACTGAGGCTCAGCATGGTCTTTTGAAACCTCAAAGGTCATCCCTAGTGGCACACTTCCTACAACAAGGCCTTACCCCAAATCTTTCTAATTCTTTCAAATAGTACAACTCCCTGGTGGCATTTAACTCCCCAAGCCTTCAAATAAATGGACCCATGGGAAGCCATTATTATTCAAACCATCACAGATTCCTAAGGCGTTTGGTGGAAGGAGTGGGATTATCCTGATAAGTGATTATATACTCATACTTGAATAATAATACTGATAAGTGATTATATACTCATACTTGAATAATAATACCATTCTTCAATTATATTTCAAGTCAAACCTAAAAATCAACTCTGAGAAAACTTAAGTATCATAGCATATCGTTTATCAAATTATTAATGTAGTGTAAAAATAAATGTTCTAAATTACTAGTTTGGAACCTTCTTTTTCAGGATTATAGACACTTTCTGTTGTCTTGTTCACAAATGATATGACGATTATGATCAATATGTATGTTTTCATAATATACACACCCGCATTTGGGACATGGTAATCCATGAAAGTGAGGTGGTAAGTGGTGCTCTTGTGCCCAACAATCAAATCCACTTCCCAATCCTGCTGAAATCAGTCATGCTCAAAGAAATAGAAGGAGAAGTGACATGTTTTGTCTCTTGGTAGACACTTTAAGCTCAAAAAAAGAAGCAATTTATCACATTTTATTTTTCCAGCCTCTATGATTATAGCCATAAATTTTGAGATAAAATTTCCTGTATCTTGAAGATCTGAATGACTATATACACACACACAACCTATGGAAGATTCATGACATACATTACATTAGAAACATAATTTGATTGATTTTAACTGGAAATTTTTAAGTTCTTTCTTTTTCTTTTCTTTTTTTTTAAATTGGATTTGTTTTATTTTTTTTTTTGTTTTTGTTTTTTTGTTTTTTGTTTTTTTGAGACAGTTTCTCTGTGTAGTCCTGGGTGTCCTGGAACTCACACTGTAGACCAGGCTGGCCTTGAACTCAGAAATCTGCCTGCCTCTGCCTCCCAAGTGCTGGGATTACAGGGATGCGCCACCACACCCAGCTGAGTTTTAAGTTCTTTCTTACTTGACATAATTTACTTGGTCTACTAATAGAAGCATATCTGTCTTAAGGATCACCCATTTAAGTAGAACAAGACAGACCCCAGAACTTAAGAGCCTATAGGGTATTAGAAAGTATTAATAATAGGGAGGAAAAATAAAAGCTTGACCAGTTATAAGGGAGAAGAAAAAAGTCCAAAGAAAATGAACTTTTATGCAATTAAATTCACTAACGGTTTGCTGATTAATGAACTATGAGCACGTAGAAGCACATAGAGTACACCATGATTACCCAATAGAAATGTAAGAGTTTGTTCTAATGCTACAGAGATTTAATATATTACACCTATTGAATAAATAGTACCCTTGTTTAATCTTTTTCTCCCCATTGCTACTTTCAAATCCATGGCACAATCCCACATGCTATATTTTCCTGCATAGAAATTTCCCAGACCTCCGAACATTTCTTATTAAGCTTTGAGGCATACAAATAAATATATTAATATGAACTTAATATAATCAAGAGTACTATTCCACCTGTGCTATGAGAAGAATATTTCTATTATCAGTGAGAAAGTCAGGTGCACCGTGTATGTTAATTCAGACTGTGCATTTATCTGCTCAGCTGTAGAGGCTCAGAGGATAACTGGCATGTTAATATTGCTGTAAGACTCTTTTCTTCACCTTGCTCTCAGACAGAACACTGCAAGGACAAAAAACAGAGAAAAATATCTCTCTGAGTAGCATTTCCCTTCTATTGGCTTAGCTGAGCTTGAATTGAAGATTTTTGAAACAAACAGGTAATCATTTTCAAAGCATTTTTAGAGAGAAATTTTATTTTTGTGAGCTTGTTAAAAAAGATAATCCTTAAAGAGAAAGAAAATAGAATTTTTTTTCAATTAAAACATTAATACTTCAAACCTCCACAGTTTGTATTGGTAACTAACTATACCATCTTAGAAAAACTGATAAACTGTGACCCTTCTCAGCAGAAATATAGAGAAGATTTTTCTTCATTATGAATACTAAAGAGTCATTCATTTAGTATTCATAATAAAGAAAATTTATTATGTCAATTTAAATTCCAACTAAAGGTGGGATAAACAAGCATTTTTTAAAATGGTGTAACAAGCTGACCTTGTCATATAACACATATTAATCATATTCATCCCCTCCTGCCAACCTTCCTATTTCCCCCTGCCTCCTCACTCAAGGCACCCTCAACTCTGTCTTAAAACCACTAAATCCTGCTAGTGTTGTCAGATTGCTATGGGTCACAGGCTCTACTTTCAAGTGTGGTTGTAGTACAAGGTGTCAAAATTTAAAGACAACGAACTTCCTTCCACCCAGCAACAATCAAATGACAACAGCTTTTAGCTAGGGATGGAACTTTGTGCCTACTTCACCTCTTCCATACTAGTATTTTGTTTGCTTTGACAAGAAGTACAATTTCAAGCTTAATTTGTTTATTGTTAGGTTATACTTATAAAATTAAGTATACAGTGTTTGTTTATGTTGTTTACTGATAAAAAGAAATGTCCTATAATAATTGTAAAATGTCCATATTCTTTCTTGTTAAAATAGTTAATCTCTAAAACACTCTTTTATGTTCAAGGGAAAACATCATCTTGGATCATACTTTGGTTTTATAAAGGGTAAATACAGCCATATCTGGAAAAGGCAACTTTAATGTTATTTATTTTCATATAATTACATTTCTCTAGAATATAAATATTCATTTAAACATAACCAACAGTATGTCATGTTAGCCATTGAAGACACACAACTGATAATAAACATATCCATAGTAATGCATTTGAGATTTGTTTTCTGTGTTATATTTTGTTATTTATTTTCTATATTCTTTATTTACATTCCAAAGGCTTTCCCCTTTCCCAGTTCCCCCTTCTGTGTTTATATAACACAGAAAACAAATTATTTTTTATTATTATTCCATTTCATCCTAATATGTTTATTTAAATATAATATTAATAACTTCAAAAGGAACTTTAGTAGGTGATCATTTCTTTTTCTTATTCATCCCAGGTATATTTTTAAATGAAGTAATTTATAAGGACACTGGTCCTGTGAATTTTCAATATGTAGAGAAATGGGCAGAAAATAAACAAGCACCAAGCTCATGCTCAGGACTACTCCAGATAAGTACGGGTACAACAGATAAAATGCTGTGACATCACAGACACTGATTACTGCTGGAAGCCAACTGAAACAGAACTGAGAAAAGCCCTTTCAGAAAGTAGTGTGTTGTGGGGCCATTTAAATTGAAACCTAAAGGACAAAAAAACCCACAGAGCCTGATAAAAATCTGAACATTTCTTTGATATACAGGAATGACTTATCACAAACTCTAGGTAGAATAAATTAAGGTCACTAGAAGAACAGAAAGGTCAGTATGAAGAGAATGCATTAGAAAATAGAAGAAGATTGTGAGGTGAGAGAGAAAGAGCAGAATACTGATTCTTGTGCAGAGAGGCAGGCATAACAAAGTGCTTAAGAATGCTCATGCTGAGGACCAGAGTTTGGATTTCTGCATGAGTATCTGGCAACTCAAAACTGCCTGTTACTCTACCTCATATATGGTCTACAATACATATTGTATTGGGCCTTTTAATATTTCTCCATTCTTATGCCTGAGTGCTAGTTTTATAGCTGTACTGTCTGAATACCCTTAATATCATTCTCTTATGAATGAACCTTTTGTAATTACAGTGTATCATACTAAAACATTTCAATATAATAAAATGAAATAGTTCCAGTTAAAAGATTGATATTTTTAAAATATGCTCAGTAGAAAACCCTGCACTCCACAATTTTGAGATATAACCTCAATGAAAGACTCCCTTTTCTGTGCTCTGCAGTTCTCTGCACATACTTGCATACAAAAAAATAATAATATCATTAAAAATTACAATGTTTATTCTTAGAAGCTATAGTAGAAGCTAACAAAAGTTACACAGGCTTAGGTTACTTTTGTTATGAAATATTGTCTTGTGGAACTTTGTAATCCAAGGAATAGTAGAATATTTGTGCTTCTCAAGTCATTCAGACTGTGGTATTATGTGCTTTAATGAAACAAAGAAAACAAAAGGCAAATAAATCAGTTTGGAAAGCAAATTAAGAACTCTAACTCACCCTTCTTTGAAACACTGTGCACCTAATGTCATATGATTCCCATTTCAAACAATCTTATTTACTCCTGCTGAGTGTATGCATGATGTTCACAGTAAGCATGTGAAGATATGAATGTAGTAGCCAGAGGACCATGCTATCCATTGTGTTTTCTATTAGCACCTTAGGCAGATGAGCAGGGATTGAGTTCAGGTCATTAGGCCTATACCACAAGTGCATTTCTGTTGAGCCATCCTACTTGATGCTTGATGACCTTGATCCCTGTCTTGAGAAACAGAGAATATCTGACTCAAGTGGACTGTGTGTAACACACAAATAATGAACACATTCTAAACTGCAGAGCGCTTATATTGTAAGCTACATACTCTCAGCCCAAGCAAAAATAAATGCACATATTTTGACAGACATGGACACTGCACAGTAACAAGATAAGTACTAACTTTAAATGGCAAACCACTCAGAAATGTCATAAGCCAGTCACAGTGTACTTCTCAAGAGAAGTCTATACAACAACAGCAATGAATGGTAATATTGACAAAAGGCACTTCTCTGCTTCTCTGTTGTATGAAGTATAGACACAGACATAATGTTTGAGAGAGTGTAGTGATAACAAAACACAGGAACATCTCTGCACTATTCATAACTCTCCATTTCTTGGTCTAAGTGCTAATTACACAGGAGGTATAGGGATGAATAACTCGGTATGAATCCCTTTAAACTAGCATTTCACTGGATTGCTTCTATAGTCACAGTGTATCAAGTTAAGGAGTTATGATAAAATAAAAATAAAATAAAATCAGTTAAAATATTTAAATTTTGAGACTTAGAACTAAACCCTGGCTGAAACCTTTACAGAAGATTCCATAAGTTTGCTGAGGAAGAATGCATAGTTGGAATGCGTGTCCCGCTGTGTACATGCTACCTGGATGTCTGGAATATGAATACAGCAATAATCACCCTATGATATTTAATTTCCAAGCCTCTTTCATTTTCTAACAAAAAGGTTTTCAAATAGTGTTACTTGGAGTCTCATAGACTTTTCTCTGTAATAATGTTCAAATGTTTCTTGACTTTCAAAAGAAGTATATTCAAGTAAGCCAAGGTGATGTAAATGCTGCTGCTTATAAGTTATTTTAGTAAACCTATCCTACTATATATATATTACAGCTTAGCAGTCCAGCACAAGGAGGATTATCACTGATTTGCTTCTGGTAGTATTACAACTACTGGTATAAGTATAAAATGAAATAAATGATTATTTTTACCTTTATACTTTATTATTTAATGTTGATATCTAAAAATCATAACTGAATATGATCTTTCCCATGCTTCTAGTGAAGCCCAATACAAAATCTGAGCAGCAATTTAAATGATGTTAAGAATTGTAATTATTAATTGTTTATAAAATCTTTTCAGTACAATAGATGATTTCAGCTTTTTTGCTAAGTTATTTTATTTCCATTCCCAAAGATTCTCCCCTTCCCAGTCCCCCATCCTCCAGTTCCTCAGGCCCTCACCCTTGTCCCCACTCCCAGTTTTGAATGAGTTCTTCACCCTTGCCCACCCACCCTCACCTCACCCCTATCTGCATTCCTCTTCCCAGCTTTTGAGTTGCAAGAACCTGAAATAGAAAGCTCAGTTATGTGACATGCTAGCTCTAGAGGCACAATGTTTGCCAGATAATGAACTTTTACATGTATTATATGACAACATGGAGAGTATTTTTCAAACTTTTAAAAAAATAAAATATGAAGTATATTTCACAAAGATGACAATATCATTGTTTAAGTTATAAATTATATTATTAACAGTAATTAAAACAACAAATGTTAAAAAAGCATACATCACCAATCTCATCTGCTCTCAGAAGCTAAGCAGGGTCAGGCCTGGTTAGTACTTGGACGGGAGACCGCCTGTGAATACCAGGTGCTATAGGCATTAAAAAAAATCATACAGTAACATGACATTCTTTCTATGACAAATGTTTACATAACTATGCAACTAGTCTTGTCAATACCTTAGAAGTCAACATATACAGTATCCATGTAGCTTGTTTCCAACTTGACACAATGAATGCTTGCAATGTTTATAAGCTCCTGTCATCTTGGTTGTGACAGCAAATGTGGATTTACCCAATGTCATACCTCTAGGAAATAAATAAATCTATAAAGTAAATGCATGATGTGCAAAATGTGTTTGGGGAAGAATTCAGTTGAATAGCACTGGATAACACAAAGACAGCAGGGATAAGTCACAGAATCAGACATGGACACACTATACCTAAAGTCATTATTCTTAAGTTGAGGAACCCACATTTAGATGACTCTGTCATGTTTCTGAACATTAATTGTTATATTTAACTGAGCTCATAGATAAAGTAATTTTTCAGATTAACAGGATGAAAAAGAAAGCATTCTTTCCTTTGTAACAAAGCATATCCTAATCTTCTGAGGAAAGAGCTTCATCCCTTTAGCTTCAAATTCAATTTCCTGTCTTGAAAAGGAAAGGCAACTTCTAAAGATCCAAATCCACTCCTGCCTTGAAATCCAGACACCTTGCAGTTTCTAAAATCCCTGGAACAAGAACATCTCTGATGGAAAGTGTGAGTTCATTTAAAGTGACATTTAAAGAAGAAACACACTCAACATTTTTATGTTTACTTTCTCCTGAACATTTGTTTGTCCTAACTTCACAAAAATAAATGTTTATAAATTTGTATTACAATGTGCATAGATTACAAATTTCTCTAAATATATCAATTTTGCATATCACTGTCAGTTCTAACTAAATGTCATTTTTAAATATCTCAGGAATAAATGAGTTCCAGAAAAAAATATTTCTGCACAGCTAAGAATTTTCTGATCCTTCATGTTTTCAGGCTAATAAAAATGATTCTATCTGCTGAGAAATTATTATGAGACTAAACACTACTTTTTAATACATAAAAAAGATAAGACCTAGTAGAAGAAAAGTATCAGAGGGATATCTCATGATATGTCATTTTGTTACATATAGGTAGATTTTATTTGCTGGTACAATATTATATAAGATAATCACCCTCACGTTGAAGTGTGTGTGTGTGTGTGTGTGTGTGTGTGTGTAAATATGGTCACACATGTATCCACATAAGAATACTGGAAGTTTCCTGGTGTCTCCTTCTATCACTCTCCATATTACTTTTTAAGATGGGGCCTTTCACAGAAGACACAGGCATCAAGATTTTTATCTTTGGCAGGACTATACTACCATACTGCCAAATCTTTGGCTGGAATGGAAACAACAGACTATGATGCTCACTGTCACTCATGATACTAGGTGGACACTGCACTAGGTATATCTAATTAATAGCACTTGCATTGCCTGTCGATATTATGGCTGTCAACAGACAAGAAAATGAAGAGAATGGTTCTGACTCTTCAGCTTTTTATGTGAAGAAGCTTCTACCTAGACTATTCATCTTGCTGAGGAGTCCCTCAGTAGAGACAATATGAAAAACAGTGTGTATTTGGCACAAACTAGGAAAATAAACAAATCAACTAGCAAGGATTAGCATGCATTCTCTCATGACACACAAATACTGAGATGACTGGAAGATACAGGGAACAAAACAATGGCTGCTCCACAGCTCACAGTACACTGGCCCCACCAGGAGAAAGCTGGGCTCCCAGGAGTGCACTCACTCCTGGTCTCAGAGGTGAGAGCCCCACTTTCTCTCCTATAACTGTCCAGAGCAGGATCAGCCAGGAGCACATAGTGCACGGCAACAATGGAGCAGCTGAGACAGGATCTTTTCAGTCTTCATCTGCACCCAGGATCTGGGTCTGTACCACAGCCCTCTAACAACAAGTCCCACCAAAAGGGAGGTGGTCTCCCAGGAGTGCTGACACAGACTTACAGGCCCACAAAAGGGACAAGCTCCAACCAGAGACAGCAAAACCAACTCACAGCAGAGATAACCAAATGATGAAAGGCAAGCACAAGAAACTTACTAACAAAAACCAAGGTCACTTGGCCTCATCAAATGCAATTTTCCTACCACATGAAGTCCTGGACACATTATCACACTGGAAAAGCAATATTTGGATTTAAAATTACATCTCATGATGCTAATAGAGGACTGTAGAAAGGACATAAATAACTCCCTTAAAATAATACAGGAGAACATAGGTAAACAGGTAGAAACCCTTAAAGAGGAAAAACAAAAATTCCTTAAAGAATTATAGGAAAATACAACCAAACAGGTGAAGAAATTGAACAAAACCATCCAGGATCTAAAACTCGAATTAGAAACAATAAGAAAATTACAAGCAGAGAAAACTCTGGAAATAGGAAACCTAGGAAAGTGATAGATGGAAGCATCACCAACAGAACACAAGAGATAGAAGACAGAATCTTGGGGGCAGAGGATACCATAGAAAACATTGACACAACAGTCGAAGAAAACACAAAATGCTAAAAGCTTTAATCCAAAACATCCAGGAAATCCAGGATGCAATAAAAAGATCAAACCTAAAGATAATGGGTATAGAAGAGAGTGAGGATTCCCAACATAAAGGGCCAGTAAATATCTTCAACAAAATTATAGAAGAAAACATCCCTAACCTAAAGAAAGAGATACCCATGGATATTCAAGAAGCCTACAGAACTCCAAATACATTTGACCGAAAAAGAAATTCCTCGCCGGGCGTGGTGGTGCACCCCTGTAATCCTAGCACTTGGGAGGCAGAAGCAGGCAGATTTCTAAGCTTGAGGCCAGCCTGGTGTACAGAGTGAGTTGCAGGACAGCCAGGACTACACAGAGAAACCCTGTCTCTAAAAACCAAAAAAAAAAAAAAAAGAAAAGAAAAAAAGAAATTCCTCCCATCACATAATAATCAAAACACCAAATGCACAAAACAAAGAAAGAATATTAAAAGCAGTAAGGGCGAAGGGTCAAGTAACAAATAACAGCAGACCTATCAGAATTACACTGGACTTCTCGCTAAAGACTATAAAAACCAGAATATTCTGTGCAGGTTTCATACAGATCATAAGAGAACACAAATGCCAATCCAGGCTACTATATCAAGGAAAACTCTCAATTATCATAAACAGAGAAAACAAGATATTCCATGATGTGACCTAATTTATACAATATCTTTCCACAAATTCAGCCCTTCAAAGGATAATAAATGGAAAACTTCAAAACAAGGAGGGAAACTACACCCGAGAAAAAGTAAGAAAATGATCTTCTTTTAACAAAACAAAAAGAAGACAGTCATATAAACATAATTCTATGTCTAATATACAAAAATAAAAGGAAACAACAATCACTTTTCCTTAATATCTCTTAATGTCAATGGACTCGATTGCCCAATAAAAAGACATAGAATAACAAATGGATACTTAAATAGGACCTAACATTTTGCTGCAACAGAAAATCCACCTCACTGACAAGGACAGACACTACCTCCGAGTAAAAGGCTGGAAAACAATTTTCCAAGCAAATGGTCCCAAGAAACAAACTAGAGTAGCCATTCTAATACCAAATCAACTTTCAATGCAAAGTTATCAAAAAACTAAGGAAGGGTATTTTATCCTCCACAAAGAAAAATCTACAAAGAATTCTAAATATGAACATCTGTGCAAAAAATGCAAGGGCAACCACATTCATAAAAAAACATTACTTAAGCCTCATATAATAATAGTGGGAGAATTCAACACTCTACTCTCATCAATGGACAGATCATGAAAATGGAAACCTAACACAAAAACAGTGAAACTAGCAGAAGTTATAAATCAACTGAATTTAACATATATCTATATAACATTTTATTCTAAAATGGATAGGATAAGAATGATATACCTTCTTCTCTGTACTTGACAGTACCTTCTCCAAAATTGACAATAAAACCAGTGACAAAACAGGCTTCAGCAGATATAAGAAGATTGGCATAATCCCAGGCATCCTATCAGATCACCCACAGACCAAGGCTGATATTCAATAACAAAAAAATAATAGAAAGCCCACATACACACATAGACGTGGAAGCTGAACAACACACTGCTCAATGATAATTTGGTAAAGGATGAAACAAAGGAAGAAAGTAAAGACTTTTTAGAATTCAATGAAAATGAAGCCACAACATACCCAAACTTGTGGGACACAATGAAAGCAGTGGTAAGAGGAAAACACATAGTTCTTAGTGCTCCAGAAAGAAAGTGGAGAGAGCATACACTAGCAGCTTGGCAGGACATCTGAAATCTCTAGAACAAAATAAAGAAATACATCCAAGAGGAGACTGCAGGAAATAATTAAACTCAGGACTGAAATCAACCAAATAGGAAAACAAAGAACTATACAAAGAATCAACTAAGCCAGCAGCTGGTTCTTTGAGAAAATCAACAAGAGAGATTAAACCCTTAGCCAGTCTAATCAGAGGGCAAAGAGACAGTATCCAAATTGACAAAATCAGAAATGAGAAGGGAGATATAACATCAGAAACCAAGGAATCTAAAACATCATCAGTGCCTACTAGAAAAGCCTATACTCAACAAAACTGAAATATCTGGATGAAATGGACAATTTTCAAGACAGATACTAGGTACCAAAGTTAAATCAGGATCAGACAAATGATCTAAATAGTCTCAAAACTGATAATGAAATATAAACAGTAATTAATATTCTTCAAACCAAAAAAAAAGCTCAAGACAAGATGAATTTAGTGCAGAGTTCTATCAGATCTTCAATTAAGACCTAATACCAATATTCATCAAAATATTCCACAAAATAGAAGCAGAAGGAACACTACCCATTTTGATCTTTGAAGTCACAATTACTCTGAAACATAAACCTCACAAACACCCAACAAAGATGGAGAACTTCAAACCAATTTCCCATATGAATATCAATGCAAAAATACCCAATAAAATCCTAACAACGTGAATCCACGAACATATCAAAATGATCATTCATCATGATCAAATAGGCTTCAAACCAGGGATACATGGATGGTTCACTATATTTTTGTTGGATTTGGTTTTTTCGAGACAGGGTTTCTCTGTATAGCCCTGGCTGTCCTGGAACTTACTCTGTAGACCAGGCTGGCCTCAAAATCCTCCTGCCTCTGCCTCCCAGAGTGCTGGGATTACAGGCGTGTGCCACCACTGCCCAGCGCATTTATGACTATTGTGAAGGGTGTTGTTTACCTAATTCTTTCTCAGTCTGTTTGTCATTTGAGTAGAAGGCAGCCACTGATTTGTTTGAGTTAATTTATATCCAGCTACTTAGCTAAAGTTGTTTATCAGGTTTAAGCATTCTCTGGTGGAATTTTTGAGATCACTTAAGTATACTATCATATCATCTGCAAATAGTGATATTTTCACTTCTTTCTTTCCAATTTGTATCTATTTCACCTCCTTTTGTTGTCTAATTGCTTTGGCTAGGACCTCAAGCAGTATATTGAATAGGTATGGAAAGAGTAGGCAGCCCTTTCTTGTCACTGATTTAAGCAGGATTGCTTCAAGTTTCTCTCCATTTAGTTTGGTCTTGGCGACTCATTTGCTGTATATTGTTTTTACTATGTTTAGATATGGGCCTTTAATTCCTTGTCTTTCCAAGACTTTTATTATGAAGGGGTGTTGAATTTTGTCAAATGCTTTCTCAGCATCTAATGAAATGATTATGCAATTTTTATTTGAGTTTGTTCATATAGTGGATATTAGTCCAGAAGCTATGAATATTTAAGATATAATTAAGAGACCATAAGAAGCTCAAGAAGAAGGAAGACCAAAGTATGGATACTTCGGTCCATCTCAGAAAGGGGAACAAAATAGCCATTAGTGGAGATACAGAGACAAAGTGTGGAGCAGAGACGGAAGGAAATGCCATCCAGAGATTGCACCACCTGGGGATCCATCCAATACAGTTTCAAAACCCAGACACTTTTGTGGATACCAACAAGTTCTTGCTGACAGGAGCATGATATAGCTGTCTCCTGAGAGGCTCTGTCAGTGCCTGATGAATACAGAGGTGGATGCTCTCTACCAACCATTGGATTGGGCCAAGGTCCCAAATGGAGGAGCTAGAGGAAGGACCAATGGAGCTGAAGGGGTTTGCAGCCCCATAGGAGAAACAACAATATGAACCAACCAGTGTCTCCAGAGTCCCAGGGGCTAAACCACCATCCAAAGCATACACATGGAGAAACCCATGTCTCCAGCCGCATAGGTAGCAGAGTATGGCTTTGTTGGACATCAGTGAGAGGAGAGGCCCTTGGTCCTGTGCAGGCTCGTGGCCCCAGTGTAGGGAATGCCAGGACAGTAAAGTGGGAGTGGGTATGTTAGTGAGCAGGGGGAGAGGGAATAGTATAGGGGGATTTTGAATGGAAAAAGAGAAGAGGGGATAATATTTTAAATGTAAATAAAGTAATAAAAAAGGAGATTGCTGTTTTGAAGAATTTCTTAGTGATTGTTTACCTTAGTAGAAGAAATTTGCTACAAAACTTCTATGTGCTGATCAGTCTTATTAGCACGTCTACTCACAACCATGCTCATTGTATGTATAACAATATTTTCTATTCTCGGAGTAAACAAATGTTGCAAAGACCCTTTTCTGCTTGATAGAACTATATGTTCCTGCTGTTATCCTTTGGCATCTGTTACCTGATATTTTTATTTTCTTTATATGCTTGTTATCATGATTTTCATTTGGAAGCATGTAAATATTTGGCCTATAATACACCCTTATTTTTCATTCATTCATGCCACTCTTCTTCCACTAATTTCTCGACAGCATTTACACACTTCATTTTTGCCTTCTGTATACTAGCAGTGAAATTTTAAACAGTTTTGCTACTGCAGCATTTCTTTCCTTTATTACCTACAGCATGATTTTGATCTGTGTACATAAGATAAAAGTAATGTTGAAGCAAAACTTGAACAACCCTGAAAAGGTAGAGTGAAGACCCTTGGTAGGAACAGGAAGAATTTGGGGTGATTTAAAAGAAAAAAATCTGTAGCCACTTCTCTATTCTGCTCTCATATTCAACTTATTATATGTTAGTTCCACCTCAGGATAACTATATTTCACAGGAAATTACAGTCTGCCATAAGACATGTCAGAGTAATACCAAGAAATTGCAGTCACCCATTGATCAATGGAGAGCAAATATTTAACTTTATAAAAAAAAGTCAAAACTAAATTAAAGTCTAACCAACTTTATTTCATCTGCAAAGCTTTAGCAGCCTAGAAATTGAAGCCAGGATTCACAGTGCATTCAAATAACACAGACTGCTTCCTCAGAGGCAATCTTCTCTAAGGATTCTGAAAATTCCTAGCAAATTCATGGACTTTCAAATGCCTCGTGGAGTTTCATTCTTCATTCTAGAGGAAGAAAAAATTGCCAAGTTGTGAATAAATGCAAAGATTTCAGTGTTGCTTTAGCAGAAAGAGTGAAGTGTGTATCTGGCGGCGGTGGGATGGGGCGGTTACAATTTAATATCATTCCTATGTGACTAAATGACTACTTTCTCCTATTTAGAGTTTTGCTACAGATATTTTTTAATTTTTGTTTGGAGTACTTATGAAATTTGGTATCTTACAGCCCACAAGCTAGAATATAATGGCTGTAATACTTTTAGTACTCTGTCTAAACTCCACCCCACAATTACCTGGCAATAGACAGGTATGCCCCTCCCCATAGACCTGGCCCCCTATAAAAGAGGCTGCTTGCCCCCCTCTCTCTTTCATCCCCTCTAACCTCTCTGCACTCTCACCTCTCTGCCCCTCTTGGGCTCTTCTCCCTACTCCTCTCTCTCCAAGTGGTCATGGCTAGCCTCCACTCCTCTCTACTGCTCTACTCGCTTTCTCTCTCTCTCTCTCTCTCTCTCTCTCTCTCTCTCTCTCTCTTTCTCTCTCTCTCTCTCCCTCTCTCTGCCTCCACTACACCGTAAACTTCCATGCTCTTCCCTGAATAAACTCTATTCTACAGCATGTCTGTGTGTGCATTGTCCCTCAGGGGGAAGAGGTCCTGGGCATGGGTCCGCCTAGGCACCCCCCTTCCCCCACACCACCATGCCACACTCTTTAATCCCCTTCTTCTCTCCCCATTTATAAACCCATCATATGGTTCCGAAACCTGGGAACAACATTAACCCATCAACACTAACAAATTCATGAAATTCCATCGTGCCTTCAATAGAAAAAGAACTATACCATTAATATAAGGTAGGGAAAAGACTAAAAATGACAGTAAAGGTATGGGAGCATAACTGTGGAAGAAAAAAAATTAGCTGCAGCATGTTATTAGGCAAGGGACTTGAAATTAGTCTGATGATACATAATTTTCTAAAGTCAAAATTTATGTAGCAACTGAAAAATTACAAAAGTATATACTATTTCCAGGCTACAAAATCTGAGATTATCATGAAAAATAATTCTATGTAGATCTGACTTCAGTGTTCTCAACAAATTTGTAAAGAATTCCTCTCTCTTGTGAAGTAATCAGTTCCTAATAATTTGTTTCAATAAAATTATAACAGCAGATAAAATATACAAAACCCAGTAACTTTTCTACTAAAAAAAAAAAAAAAACATTAGTATGAATGTTTAATTTCAGCACCCACAAAAATTCTGCATACAGGACCTGGAAAAAACAGAAAAGGGTATCTTTAATTCTAAGAAAATGGCTCAAAAAGCTATTCAAATAACAACAAAGCAAGACTCATCTTTTGAGAAGCAATGCCTGATTAGTATGAACAAAAGTGAATTACAGCTGGGTGGTGGTGGTGCACGCCTTTAATCCCAGCCTTTGGGAGGCAGAGGCAGGCGGATTTCTGAGTTTGAGGACAGCCTGGTCTACAAAGTGATTTCCATAACAGCCAGGACTACACAGAGAAACCCTGCCTCGAAAAAACAAAACAAAACAAAACAAAACAAAACAAAACAAAAAAAGAATTACAGGAGAAAGATTTACTACCTGTCCACAACAAAGGTAAGGGAAAACATTCCCTTCAGTTAGAAACCAAAGACAGATATCTATTGTAATAGTACAAACACTTACCCATTACATTACTATATCCATATATCAACCCTTGAGAATTCAAAAGGCACAATTTAGATTGAGAACAATGGATTTTCACAGTCTCTTGTAGGCATAATGTATTTGTACACTATATAGTTTTACTTGGTTATTCAAATGCTGATTTCTCTGCCTTCACATCTCATTTCCATCAAGCATTGTAATGCTTATACTAAGAATCTCCTGTCTCAAGTTTGGGTAAACAATTCCTGCCATTTATTCTATGTCTTGTTAATAAATGATGATCACCTAATGGCCAGACAGAATAGAGAATAAGCCAGTCCATCTGCCAGCTAGAAGAAGGAGAGAGGAAGAGAAGAAGATTCAAATCAGCAGGGAGGATGGAGGACTTGAAGCCATCAGGAAGCAGTCCAGAAAGAATCATAGTAACACAACAGAAGTCCAAAGAGCCAGATTAATAATGATATGCAGGGAGGATGACAGGTATCCTGATTACCATAAAAGTTTAAGGGACATCATTTTACTGCCAATCTATTAACATACGGTTTTAAATATTTTCTCTGTGAAGTTATTGAGAATTAGCATAAGGTAAATAAATATAGCCACCAGATTAATTCACTGCTATATTTATATTGAAGATAATTCATTTATATTTTGTGTTACCATACATACAGGCTAAGTTCAGCATCTTGTTATTGAGTAATAATAGTTTATAACCTTCTGCTACTTCATAGATAGATTTTTTTAAAGAAGATTTTATATAAGCACACAGTAGGGGTCAGAAGAGGGATTACAGATGTTTTTGAGCAACCATTGGTTGCTGGGATTTGATCTCAGAGCCTCTGGAAGAGCAGTCAGTGCTCTTAACCACTGAGCCATCTCTCCAGCCCCTCCTTCATAGACTTAATAGTCAAATCTAATTCAATAATATAATTCTTTAGAAAGAAGTGATGTTTAAATTAGATGCATTTATGGGAAATGAATGAAAGAACTTTCACCACACACCAGCTGATATTCTTTTAATTACAGGGATGATTCTAGAGCCATTCGTAGTGCTTTAATTTTCTCAAGAACACAATAAAAGACAGCTTTTTTGGAAATGAATTTTACTGAGGTATTACAGAATAAAATTGACTTTTTGGGCACACAGTTCTATGAATTTTAATACATGCATAAACTAGGATGTCTATCACTCTCTCCATGATACCAATGTTCTTATTTACAACAAACACTCTCCTAGAGCCCTTTATAGCACTTTAATAACCTTTGTTTGTTCATCCTCACTGAAGTTTTGTCTTTTCAAGAATGTTTGATAATGGATAGCAAGGCAGTTCAGCTAGTTAAAAATATATATATACTATTCTTTCAGGGGACTCAAGTCCAATTACCAACATCCCTGTTAGGTGTTTCACACTTTTCCTGTAATTCTATCTCCAAGTGAGTACAAAGCCTTTGGTCTCCATGGGCACTGCACCTACATTTACTTATCCATCCCTGTACTCAAACACATATACATAAATAAAAATTTAAAAGTCAACATTTTGTATAAATGAATGTTTAATAAATACACAAGTATTATGTCCATGCTGAGGTGTGGTCACACATTTACCTTTGAAATCTATTCAGTACATTGGCACTGTCTTTCTAATAATGAAAGCACCATAGTTTGTTCACTCATTCACAATGTGGAAGACATTAATGTTACTTCTTTGTGTGGTCATTATAAATACAGGAAGTATATATACTTATGGGCAAATTGCCATGTGGATATAATTTTTCATTTCTTTAATATAGATACTTAGAGTTAAAATAGCTAGAAAATAAGATACTTTTAAAACTTTAAACCTAACAATATTTTTATATTTGCTGCATTAATTATAATTTTTATATATCTATTTTGTTTATAAGTACATTGTAGCTGTCTTCAGATGCACCAGAAGAGGGTATCAGATGCCATTACATATGGTTGTGAGCCACCAGGTAGTTGCTGGGAATTGAAGTCAGGACCTCTGTAAAAGCAGTTAAACTCTTAACTGCTAAGCCATATAATTTCTGCTAATATTGCAAGAGAGTTACAGTTGCCAAGTAGCTTCAGCAATCTATGGTATTCTTTTTTCTTTTTATTTTTAGCCAGTCAAATAAATATGTAGTAGTTTTACACAAACCTTTAATTTACAATTCCCTATGGTTATACTATGATAAATATTTTTCATATAATTTCATAGCAAACCCATTTCTTTCTGATAAAGAATGTATTTAAATACTTGCCCATTCTTAGACTATAATGCTTTGTAGTTGAATTTTGAGGTTCTTTGCATATTCTGTACATACCCTTTTGTTGAATAATATATCATGTCATGCTCTAGTTCCTATTTCTTCTTAGCTGTGACTGTCAAAATCAAAATACCTATTTTGTTTAACATTTTTATCTATTTTATAAAATGCTATTTTGTGGTTAATTCTATTATCATTTCCCTTTTGTCTTAAGGTCTTTTTAAATGTCTTTTAATGTACAATTATTTAAAAAATTCATTTTAGTTTTCTTTTACTTGAGGATATATTTATGTCACATTCATTTCTTGAGGTACTAATTTAGTCTAAAGAGAAGAATAAATACACCAGTTCATTCATATTAATAAATAAACAATTCTAAATAGTTAACAAAGTTTGTGAAAACATCACAAAGCAACAAAATGACATCAATTAGTGCACATTATTCAATAATGACTTAATATTACTAATTATAATTCCCAAGAAAGATGAGTAGATGGGGCTAGAAAGCAGGATCCCTCTTTTTGATTCATTCAAGAAACACTTCTCACCATCAATGGTAGACACCTTCTTAGGGTGATAGATGAGGGAATTATTCCAAGCCAACTGAACTAATATAATCAGTTTTGTATTTATAATTGTGTATTTTTGTACAGGGAGAAAAATTTTGCCTTAAAGAAATAAATTGTTACTTTTTCAGAATTCTGTGGATATTTGGTATTTTTAGATGTTTTTTTCTTCTTCAAAAGACTATGTTCTTCATAGTCTTACCTCACAAATGTGTACTGCTATTTAGTTTAAAGGCATGACTAAGGTGAAAGAGAATAGCACAGGCTAGGTGTGGTGGTTTATGCTGATTTTCTAACCCCCGATAGGCAGAAGCAGGGTTATATGTGGCCAATATGACATTGCTTCAGCAATAAATGCATTAATAATAAATCAAAAACAGTATAATGCTCAGTCCAGTGATGGAATCATGGTAACCTTTCTAAGATGAGCAGCTGCCATAGTAATATACCTTGTCATAGGACAAATACTTTTTATTTGTTTTCTCAGAAGTCAGGCACTGCATAGACTTTGATTTTCATGTGGCACAAATGGCTTTTCAGTTAGGAAGATATGATACACCCAACAGTGTAACTTGCCTTCAACTTGTTATAGAAAGGAATAGAGAAATATAAAGATAAAGTAAAATTAAAAAAAAACAGAAAAGTTCTGTTCTACTTGTTTCTCTTATTAGAAACAAGAGTGTTATAAGAACTTTTATATAAAAGTATTATAAGAACCATTTAAATTTTCTTCACTTTGCAATACATAAATAAATCTGTCTGTTTCTCTGTATCTCTGTCTCTGTCTCTGTATCTTTCTGTGTGTGTATGTGTGTGTGTGTGTGTGCTTGTGTATGTGTCAGAGGTCAACAACAGGTTCACATTTTTCTCTAAACTATCTTCATTGAAGGAAGACTACAATAAAAGGAGACAAATAAGTCACTGTTACCATTGAATTTATATAAGAATGCAACAAAAATTTGATGTGCAATGTGTAATGGAAGCACAAGAAAAGCCTATACATTCCATGTCCAGCTTTCTATTTCTAGTATGTGAAAAAGAATTGTGTATCTTAGAGAAATACCTATCAAGATGTTCTGGAATTTTTTTAACTTATTTTTAATTGAAAATAGTTTTTCATAAAATACTAACAAAATAGAATAACACAGTTGTCACATCAATATGTTTCTGTTACTGTACATAAATATAAACCCTGTACAGAATATATTATATCTATATGAAGTCTCTGAAAACTAAAAATAACTGCTAACACAATAACATTGAAACTATTCAGAATTGAAGGGATGGATAGTGCTTCATTTTGTAAAGTTCTTCCTGACAAACAAGACAGCTTTAGTTTGTGTTCTCAAAACCCAAATAAAACCATCTTGTATGTGGAGGTAGTGTGACGTTCAATGGGAAGGAGAAACAGATGGACTCTGGGGTTTGTTTGCCAGTAGGACTAGAAAGAAGAATGTTCCCAATGCTTATTGAGCAGCATTTAATTTTTAAAAATTACATAAGATGCAAAGTGTTAAAGGAAGATGAATTACTTCAGCCCCTGATATCCTTACAAAGCACATATGAACATGCAAATCAATACACACATTCACAGTAAAATATAAATGAATCAATACTCATTCACAGTAAAATAAAAACGATCATAATATATAGGCCTGCAGAACAGAGAAGCCACAGTCAGAGACAACAAGACCAGTTAACAACAGAGATAACAAGATGGCAAAAGGCAAATATAAGATCATTACCAACAGAAACCAAGGCAACATAGTAGCATCGGAACTCAGTTCTCCCACAACAGCAAATCATGGATACTGCATCACATCAGAAAAGCAAGATCTGGATTTAAAATCTCATCTAATGATGCTAATAGAGGACTTCAAGAAGGACATAAATAACTCCCTTAAAGAAATACAGGAGAATACAGGTCAACAGGTAGAAGCCCTTAAAGAGGAAACACAAAAATCCCTTAAAGAAATTCAGGAAAACACAAAGAAGTGAACAAACTGAACAAAATAATCCAGGATCTAAAAATGGAAGTAGAAACAATAAAGAAATCACAAAGCGAGACATCTCTGGAGATAGAAAACCTTGGAAAGAATTCAGAAGTCATGGATGCAAGCATCAAATACAGAATGCAAGTGATAGAAGAAGAATTTCAAATGCTGAAGATTCCATAGAAAACACTGAATCAACAGTCAAAGAAAATGCAAAATGCAAAAAGTTTGTAACCCAAAACATCCAGGAAATCCAGGACACAATGCGAAGTACAAACCTGAGGATTATAGGTGTAGAAGAGAGTGAAGATTTCCAACTTAAAGGACCATTATATATATATATATATATATATATATATATATATATATATATATTTTTTTTTTTTTTCAAAAAAATTATAGAAGAAAACTTCTGTAAACTAAAGAAAGAGGAGCCCATGAACATACAAGAAGCCTACAGAACTCTAAACAGACTTGAGCAGAACAGAAATTCCTCTGGTCACATAATAATCAAAACACCAATTGCACTGAACAAACAAAGAATATTAAAAGCAGTAAGAGAAAAAGGTCAAGTAACATATAAAGGCAGACCTATGAGAATTACACCAGACTTCTCACCAGAAACTATGAAAGCTAGAAGATCCTGGGCAGATGTCATACAGACCCTGAGATAACATAAATGTCAGCCCAGACTACTATACCCAGCAAAGCTCACGAATACTATAGAAAGAGAAAACAAGACATTCCATAAGGAAAGCAAATTTACACAGTACCTTTCCACAAATCCAGGTCTACAAAGGATAATGGATGGAAAATATCAATAAAGGGTGGGAAACCACACCCTAGAAAAAGCAATAAATAATCTTCTTTCAACAAATCCAAAAGATGATAACCACACAAACAGAATTCCACCTTGAACAATGAAAATAACAGGAAGTAATGATCACTTTTCCTTAGTATCTCTTAACATCAATAGACTCAATTCCCCAATAAAAAGACAGACTAACAGACTGGATACCTATACAGAACCCAACATTTTGTTGCATACAAGAAACATACCTCAGTGACAAAGACAGTCACTACTTCAGAGTCAAAGGTGGGAGACTTCAAAACCCAATTCTCAACAATGGACAAATCATGAAAAGAGAAACTAAACAGAGACACAGTGAAACTAACTGAAGTTGTGGACCAAATGGATCTAACAGATATTTATAAAACATTCCACCCTAAAACAAAAGTATATACATTTTTTTCAGCACTTCATGGTACTGTCTCCAAAATTGACCATATAATTGGCCACAAAACAAGCCTCAACAGATACAGAAATATTGAATTTATTCCATGCATCTTATCAGATCACCACAGCCTAAGGCTGGTCTTAAGTTCAAACATAAATAACAGAAAACATACATATACAGACACAGACACAGACACAGACACAGACACAGACACAGACACAGACACAGACACAGACACAGACACAGACACAGACATGTGGACTTTGAACAATGCTCTTCTCAATGATAGTTTTGTCAAAGAAGAACTAAAGAAAGAAATTAAAGACTTTTTAGAATTTAATGAAAATGAAGACACAACATAAAAAAACTTATGGGACACAATGAAAGCAGTCCTAAGAGGAAAACTGATTGCTCTAAGTGCCTCCAAAAAGAAATTGTAGAGAGCTTACACTAGCAACTTGACAGTGCACCATAAAGCTCCAGAACAAAAAGAAGCAAATATACCTAAGAGGAGTAGACAGCAAGAAATAATCAAACTCAGGGCTGAAATCAACCAAATAGAAACAAAAGCAACTATACAAAGAATCAACAAAACCAGGAGCTGGTTCTTTGAAAAAATCAACAAGATAGATAAACCATTAGCCAGACTAATCAGAGAGCACAGAGGCACTACCCAGATTAATAAAATGAGAAGGAAACTGTGGAAATTCAAAAAATCACCAGATCCTCTTACAAGAGCTTATACTCAACAAAATTTGAAAATCTGGAAGAAATGGACAATTTTCTAGATACATGCCAGGTGCCAACATTAAAACAGGATCAGATAAACCATCTAAATAGTCCCATAAGTACTGAGGAAATAGAAGCAGTAGTTAAGTTCTTTTGCTGTTGATGATAGTTTTAGCTATCCTGGGTTTTTTGTTATTCCAGATGAATTTGAGAATTGCTCTTTCTAGCTCTATGAAGAACTGAGTTGGGATTTTGATGGGAATTGCATTGAATCTGTATATTGCTTTGGGCAAGATTGCCATTTTGACTATATTAGTCCTGCCAACCCACGAGCATGGAAGATTTTCCCATTTTCTGATGTCTTCTTCAATTTCCCTCTTCAGAGACCTGAAGTTTTTGTCGTATAAATCTTTCACATGTTTGGTTAGCATCACTCCAAGATACTTTATATCATTTGTGGCTATTGTGAAGGGTGTCATTTCCCAGCAAAAGAACTTCTGGGGGAATCAATATCCCGGACCTCAAGCAATATTACAGAGCAGTGATATTAAAAACTGCATGGTATTGGTTCAGTGACAGGGAAGCGGATCAATGGAATAGGATCGAAGACCCAGAATTGAACCCACACATCTATGGCCAATTGATCTTCGACAAAGGAGCTGAAAACATCCAGTGGAAAAAAGATAGCCTTTTCAACAGATGGTGCTGGCTCAACTGGAGGTCAACATGCAGAAGAATGAGAATTGATCCACTCTTATCTCCTTGCACTAAGCTCAACTCCAAGTGGATCAAAGACCTCCACATAAAACCAGACACACTAAAACTAATAGAAAAGAAACTGGGGAAGACCCTTGAGGACATTGGCTCAGGGGAAAAATTCCTGAACAGAACACCAATTGCTTATGCTCTAAGAGCAAGAATAGACAAATGGGACCTCATAAAACTACAAAGTTTCTGTAAGGCAAAAGACACTGTCAAAAGGATAAATCGGCAACCAACACATTGGGAAAAAATCTTCACCAACCTCACATCCGACAGAGGGCTAATCTCCAATGTATACAAAGAACTCAAGAGGTTAGACCCCAGAAAACCAAATAACCCTATCCAAAAATGAGGTACAGAGCTAAACCCTGAGATTTCACCTCACACCAGTCAGAATGGCTAAGATTAAAAACTAAGAAGACATCAGGTGTTGGCGAGGATGTGGAGAAAGAGGAACACTCCTCCACTGCTGGTGGGAATGCAAGCTGGTACAACCACTCTGGAAATCAGTATGGCGGTTCCTCAGAAAACTGGGCGTGATACTTCCGGAGGACCCAGCCATACCACTCCTGGGAATATACCCAGAAGATTCACCAGCATGCAATAAGGATACATGCTCCACTATGTTCATAGCAGCTTTATATATAATAGCCAGAAGCTGGAAAGAACCCAGATGTCCCTCAACAGAGGAATGGATACAAAAAAATGTGGTATATATACACAATGGAGTACTATTCAGCCATTAGAAACAATGAATTCATGAAATTCTTAGAGAAATGGATGGAGCTGGAGAATGTCATACTAAGTGAGGTGACCCAGTCTCAAAAGAATACCCATGGTATACAGTCACTGATAAGTGGATATTAGCCTAGAAGCTTGGAACACCAAAGACACAAATCACATATCAAGTGATGTCTCACAAGAAGAAAGGAGTGGACACTGGTGCTAGAATGGACCAAAACATCATAGGGGGAGAGTACAAGAACAGTAAAGTGGGAGGGGTGGATGCGGAAGCAGGGGGAGAGAAAAGGACATGTGGGACCTTTGGGGGTGGGGAACCAGAAAAAGGGAAATGAATTGTAAATATAGAATATATACAATAAAAAAAATCAAAAAAAAAAAAGAAGCAGTAGTTAATACTTTCCCATTTAAAAAAAGCCCAGGACCAAATGGCTTAGTGGGGAATTCTATCAGATCTTCAAAGAGGAGCTAATACTGATATTCTTCAAACTATTCCTGGAAAAAGAAACTCAAGGAAAATTACCCAACTCATTCTTTTTTTATAGGATCTGGTCTTTATTTATAAAGACAATACCAAGAGAAACAAGTAAAATTTGTAAGGTTTTTTGTGAATTGACATGTAACATTTATTTATTACAGAATTCCATTTTGTATTTGGAGACTTTAGAACTGTTTTTTTTTATTTTTATTGGATATATTCTATATTTACATTTCATTTCCCTTTTTCTGGTTCCCTGCCCCCCCAAGGTCCCACATTCCCCTTTCCCTCCCCCTATTCCCCCATCCACCCCTTCCCACTTCCCTGTTCTGGTATTCCCCTACACAGATGCTTTGAGACTTTCCAGAACCAGGGTCCATTCCTTCCTTCTTGTCGGACATCATTTGGTATGTGGATTGTGTCTTTGGTGTCCCAAGATTGTAGGCTAATATCCACTTATCAGCGAGTGCATACCATGGGTATTCTTTTGAGACTGGGTTACCTCACTTAGTATGATGTTCTCCAGCTCTATCCATTTCTCTAAGAATTTCATGAATTCATTGTTTCTAATGGCTGAAAAGTATTCCATTGTGTATATATAGCACATTTTTTTTTTTATCCATTCCTCTGTTGAGGGACATCTGGGTTCGTTACAGCTTCTGGCTATTATAAATAAGGCTACTATGAACATAGTGGAGCATGTATCCTTATTGCATGCTGGGGAATCTTCTGGGTATATTCCCAGGAGTGGTATGGCTGGGTCCTCCAGAAATATCATGTCCAGTTTTCTGAGGAACCGCCAGAATGATTTCCAGAGTGGTTGCAGTCCCACCAGCAGTGGAGGAGTGTTCCTCTTTCTCCACATCCTCACCAACACTGGCTGTTTCCTGAATTTTTAATCTTAGCCATTCTGACTGGTGTAAGGTGAAATCTCAGGGTTGTTTTGATTTGCATTTCTCTAATGACTAATGATGTTGAACATTTTTAAGGGGTTTCTCAGTTTCTATTCCTTAAAAAAGAATCTCAAGGAAGACAACCCAACTCATTCTATGAAGCCACAGTAACACTTATACCTAAACCAAACAAAGACCAAACAAGGAAAGAAAATTATAGACTAATTACCCTTATGAATATCGATGGAAAAATACTCAACAAAATTCTGGCCAACTGAATCTAAGAATGCATCTAAACAGTCATGATCAAGTAGGCTTCATCCCAGGGATGCAGGGATGGTTCAATATACAGAAATCCCTCAATGTAATCCACTACACAAAAAAACTCAAAGTAAAAAACCACATGGTTATTTAATTAGATGCTGAAAAGGCTTTTGACAAAATTCAGCATCCCTTCATGATAAAAGTCTTGGAGAGATTGGGAATTCAGGGCCTATACCTAAATATAGTGAAAGCAATATACTGCAAACCAGTAGCCAATATCAAATTAAGTGGAGAGAAACTTGAAGCAACCCCAGTAAAATCGGGGACCAGACAAGGCTGCCCTCTCTTTCCCTATCTATTCAATATAGTTCTTGAAGTCTAGCCAGAGCAATCAGAAAACATAAGGAGGTCAAAGGGATACAAATTGGAAAGGAAGAAGTTATCACTATTTGCAGATGATTTGATCATATACCTAAACTACCCCAAAATTTCCACCAGAGAACTATTAAAGCTGATTTTAAAAAGTTGCTGGATCTAAAATTAACTCAAACAAATCCATAGCCTTCCTGTACTCAAAGGATAAACAAGGTGAGAAAGAAATTAGGGAAATGACACCCTTCACAATAGTCACAAATAATATAAAATACCTTGGTGTGTCTCTAACCAAGAAAGTGAAAGATCTGTATGACAAGAATTTCAAGCGTCTAAAGAAAGAAATCAAAGATCTCAGAAGATGGAAAGACCTCCCATGCTCACAGATTGGTAGGATTAATATAGTAAAAATGGCCATCTTGCTGAAAGCAATCTATAAATTAAATGCAATCTCCATTAAAATTCCAAGTCAATTCTTCATAGAACTAGAAAGAGCAATTCTCAAATTCATCTGGAATAACAAAACCCCAGGATAGCAAAAGTTATTCTCCACAACAAAAGTTCTACTGGAGGAATCAGCATCACTGACCTCAAGCTCTACTAGAGAGCCATAGTGATAAAAACTGTTTGGTAATGATATGGAGACAGGTAGAAAGATCAATGGAATAGGATTGAAGACCCACAAAAAACCCACATCCCTATAGTCACTTTATATTTGACAAAGGAGCTAAAAACATCCAGTGGAAAAAAGACAGCATTTTTAACAAATGGTGCTGGATCAACTGGAGATCAGCATGCAGAAAATACAGATTGACCCATTCTTATCTCCTTGTACAAAGCTCAATTTTAAGTGGATCAAATACCCATACATAAAACCAGACACACTGAAGTTTATAGAAGAGAAAGTGGGGAAGAACTTGAACACATTGGCACAGGGGAAAATTTGCTAAATAGAAGACCAATGGCGTATGCTCTAAGAATAAGAATCTACAAATGGGACCTCATAAAACTGCAAAGCTTCTCTGAGGCAAAGGACACTGTCAATAGGACAAAATGGTAATCAACATATTGGGAAAAAATCTTTACCAATCCATTAGAGGGCTAATATACACTGTATACAAATAACTCAAGAAGTCAGACTCCAGAGAGTCAAATAACCCTATTACAATATGTGGTATGGAGTTAAGCAGGGAAATCTCAACTGAGGAAACTAATGGCTCTGAAGAAACTAAAGAAATGTTCAGCATCCTTAGTTATCAGGGAAATGCACATCAAAACAACCCCTAGATTCTACCTGACACCAGTCAGAATGGGTAAAATGAAAAACTCAGGGGTCAGCAGATGTTCGAGAGGTTGTGGGGAAAGAGTAACACATCTCCATTGTTGGTGGGAATGCAAGCTGGTAAAACCACTCTGGAAATCAGGTTGGTGGTTCCTCAGAAAATTAGACATAGTACTACCTGTGGACCCACCTATACCACTCCTGGGCATATACCCAGAAGATGCTCCAACATGGAGCTCACCTATATTCATAGCAGCCTTATTTATAATAGCCAGAACCTGGAGAGAAGCCAGATGTCCTTCAACAGAGGAATGTATACAGAAATTACAGTATATATACAAAATGGAGTAATATTCAGCTATTAAAAACAATGAATTTATGAAAATCTTAGGCAAATTGATGGAATTACAAAATATCATGCTCAGTGAGGTAACTCAATCTAAAAAGAACACACATTATATGCACTCAATGATAAGTGGATATTAGCCTAGAAGCTTGGAATACTGAAGGTACGAATCATAGACCACTGGAAGCTCAAGAAGAAAGAAAACCAAAGTGTGAATTATTCAGTCCTTCTTTGAAGGGGGAACAACATACCCATTGGAGGAGATACAGAGAAAAAGTATGGAGCTGAGATTAAAGGAAAAGCCATCCAGAGACAGCACCCACCTCGAGATCCATCCTATATACAGTTACCAAACCCAGACACTATTGTGGATGCCATTAAGTGTTTGTTGACAGGAGCCTGATATAGCTGTCTCCTGAGAGTCTCTGCCAGTGCATGACAAATACAGATGGGGATGTTCTCACCCAACCATTGGACCGAGGCCACAGTCCCCAATGGAGGAGCTCAAGAAAGGACTAAAGGAGCAGAAGGGGTTTGCAGCCCCATAGGAGGAACAACAATATGAACCAACTAGTACCTCCAGAGCTCCCAGAGACTAAACTACCAGCCAGAGTGTACAAATGGAAGGACCAATGTCTCCAGTTGCATATGTAGCAGAGGATGGCCTTATTGGACATTAAATTGAGGAATGGCCCTTGGTCCTGATAAGGCTCAATTCCCCAGTGTAGGAAAATGCAGGACAGGAAATCAGCAGTGGGTGGGGTGATGAGCAGGGAGAGGGGGATGGGATAGGGTTTCTTTTTGAGGGGGGAAGGAACCAGGAAAGGATATAGCATTTGAAATGTAAATAAGTAAAATATCTATTAAAAAAAAACTTTAGTCAGCCCTTTTAAAACTTGTTCAGAAAAGTGTGGCAGGATATGTGATATGGATGGAAGAGGATGTTAGAAGGACAAAAATATGTAGGCATGACCATGAGAAAAATCGTTTATGAATTTGGAAAATATTTCAGCTTTCCAAAATGAGTGCACCTCTTTGCTGGTGGCATTACAAACTGCTAAATCTGATTAAATCCCCCAAATCATTTTTAAACTACAGATTAAAGCAAGTAAAGGGAAAGTGGAAACCAAGTGAAAAAATCCACAATTTTTCAAAGAGAAATCATTTCAAAGGGGCCACGTATTTAATTTAAGAGGCACTCTGATGCCTCTGATATTTCCCATAAGAAGTGTCATTCCTAAAGTGTAATTGCATAACACATTGCTAAAATAGTAATGAAAGAATTTTAGTGCATCCATCAAAGGACATGGGATGGGAAAATAAACAGTATGAGTTTACAGATCCTGAGATTGCCTATTAGCAAGAACCACAGTGCTTCAGACAGCACTGCTCCCTGCAGGTCAACCTGCCATATTGCCTGAGCTCAGAGAGGCAGTTTATTCTATTTCCTTTAACCAACAGAGTATTCAGGCCAAATCTCTACAGAAAGAACTAGTGATTGCTATGAAAGGCAACATGAGAAAAGACTGAAAGGCACCACTCTAGTTCATGTGATGTCTAGAGTGTAACATGTTGATTCTCTAGTAAACATGGTAGGGAGTACTGTTGAATTCCTGGTGCTTGTATTTAGTGGAAGGGTAGTATCAGAAAGGAAAAAAAAAACATACAATTAAATAAAAATATCCATGAGCTCTTATAAATTCCAAAAATTAAACTACAAAGAATAGACAGTTAAGTTAATCTCAGTTAAATTTTAAGCAAAAGGGATGATGCCTAAATAATAATCAAATGAATCCTAAAATGTAGAGGCCTATCTCTGTGATCAGTAGGATATCACAGATGGTATGGCAGATGGGACAGGGACTCTGTAGCAGCTGAGGAATTCTTCCATACTCTCATGTTCTTACTGGGATGGGTGGTCAAGGGTTTCTATCTCCTTGGAGGCCCTATAAGCCATGAGGTTCACCACCCTGTTGCTAAATCCATATTTGTTGTGATACCAGGAAATAAACTTTACAAAGTTGTCATTAAAAGCAAAGCCAACCACAAAATCAAAGGTGAAAGAGTATGTGTAACTGTTAATATTGTAGGAGACAATCCTGGTCTAACCCAGGATGCTCTTCAGCGAGTCTTCCAATATCTGCTTTGTTACTTTCTTGGTGCTATTGTATTTGGCATCTTTCTCCAGGCAGCAAGACAGATCCATAAGGGACACATTGGATGTACAAACATGAAAGGCTATGCCAGTGAGCTTCCCTTTGGTTCTCACATGATTTAGACCACATCTTTTACAGTACCAGTAATGAAGAAATTATGTTCTGGGTAGTCTCATGGATATCAATACAGCTTCCTAGTGGGACCATCCGGTCTTCTGGGTTGCAATCATGGCATGGACTCTTGTTATGAGTCCTTCTGTGATGCCAAAGTCATAAATGACTTTGGCAGGGGGTGCTAAGCAGATGATGATCAAAAAGCACTACTGACATGGTTCACATCTGTAGCAGAAATTTTCCAGCTTTCATGGGGTGCCACAACTGCTAGGAGGGAGTTTGGTGATATAGCTGACTGAGCCATTTGTGCTCTGATAAGTAATCAGTCACTCATACTCCTATAGGTAACCTAAGTAAAACTTAGGTGTTCATTAACTTGGTTTTATGATACTCTTACTTTGGTCTGTTATTAGTTCCCTAACTATGGTGAGAAGGGATTTCTTATTATATCTGTGGGAATATTGTCAAATAATATAACATCATGGGGCAATCAGAGTGGTAGAAACTGAAGTAGAAACCATGGAGAAATATTGCTTTCTAGCTCACTTTCTGACTCATGCTGCCTAACAATGGTACTATCAACAGTGTGCTGGGCATTCATTCATCAAATAGAAATCAGAACAATGCCCCAAGGACATTTTCACTGGTCAGACTAATCTGGAACATTTCTCAACTGAAGGTCACTCAGTTGCATGTGACTATTGAGAGAGACAGAAGATATGAGGCTTTTGCCAAACATTGCTTCTGCATTTCTTATTGTAGATTGGAAAAATTAGTAATATTATCCCTGATAAGCTCCCACAGAGAGAAATTTATTTTCTATAAAAGTGAACATTAAGCATTTCTGTTTGTTTTTATAAAAAAGCTATGTATGTATGTATGTATGTATTTATTTATTTATTTATTTATTTATTTATTTTAAACTCTAGATTTTATTCCCTACAGCACATCCTCCAAGTATTCCAAATCCCATATCTCCTTCCTGTCCCCCTGTTTCCATGAGGATGTCCCTACCCCCACGCCACCAGACCTCTAAACTCCCTGTGGCCTCCAGTCTCTTGAGGGTTAGGTGTATCTTCTCTGATTGACCCAGACCTGGCAGTCCTCTGCTGTATGTGTGTTGAGGGCCTCATGGTATATGCTGCCTGTTTGGTGGTCCAGTGTTTGAGAGTTCTCAGGGTTCCAGGTAAATTGAGACTGCTGGTCCTCCTACAGGGTCACCCTCCTCCTCTGCTTCTTCTAGCTATCCCCTAATTCAACCACAGGAGTCAGCAGCTTGTCTCCATTGGTTGGGTACAAATATGAGCATCTGACTCTTTCAGCTACTTGTTGGGTCTTTCAGAGGGCACTCATGAATAGGTCCTTTTTTGTGAGCGTTTTATAGTTTCAGTAATAGTGCTAGGTCTTGGAGCTTCCCATAGAGCTGTCTCACCCTTTGGGACTGTTGCTGGATCTTCTTTTCCTTAGGCTTCTCTCCACTTCAATCCATGCAGTTATTTCAGACAGGAACAATTATGCGTCAGAGTTTTGACTGTGGAATGGCAAAACTATCCCTCACTTGATGCCCTGTCTTTCTGCTGTAGGTGGGCTCTAAGTTCCCTCTGCCCACTGTAGGGCATTTCATGTAAGGTTCCTCCCTTTGATCTCTGAGAGTATCTCACCTACTAGGTTTCTGGTACATGCTAGAGGGTCACCTGGATCTCCTATTTCCTGCTGGTCCCCAGGACTTAAGTCTTTTTCCCCCACCCAATAGCAGATCATGTTCCCTTTTCCCCACCCACCTGCCCTTTCCATGCCTGGTAACTCCCTCCTTTCCTTCCTGTGGTTGCATTCTTCTCCTTCCAAAATGGGACTGAGGCATCCTCACCTGGGTCCTTCAGCTTGTTGACCTTTTTGAGTTCTGTTGACTGTATCTTGGGTATTCTAGGGTATTTTGGTTGGTTGGTTGGTTTTTGTTTTATACCATGCATGTCCTTTTGGATCTGAGTTGTATCACTCAGGATGATATTTTCTAGTTCCATCCATTTGCCTGCAAAGCTCAGGATATCCTCATTCTTAATAGCAATAGCTGAGTAGTAGAAAATGTGTAAATGAACCACATTTTCTGTATCCATTCTTCTGTCTTGTCACTTATGGATTGTTTCCAGCTTCTGAATATCACAAACAAGGCTGCTATGAACATAAGTGAAACATGTGTCCATGTGGAACGGTGGAGCATATTTTGTGTATATTCCCAAGAGTGGTACTGCTAGGTCTTCAGGTAGATATATTTCAAAATTTCTGAAGAACCTTAAGATTGATTTCCAGAGTGGTTGTACCATTTATAATCCCGCCAGCAATGGAATAGTGTTCTTCTTTCTCCACATCCTTATCAACATGTGCTGTCAACTGAGGCTTTGATGTTAGCCATTCTGATTTGTGTAATGTGGAATCTCAAGGTCCTATTGATTTCAATTTCTCTGATCACTATGGACTTTGAAATTTTCTTTAGGTATTTCACAACCATTCAAGATTCTTCTGTTCTGAGTTCTTGGCTTAATTCTAAACTCTATTTTTTTTTTAATTTTTGGTGGTTAACTTCCAGAGTTCTTTACATATTTTGATATTAGCCCTCTATTGGATGTGGGCTTAGTGAAGAATTTTTTCCCAATCTGAAGGTGGCTGATTTGTCTTATTGGCTATGTCTTTTCCCTTACGTAAGATTTATTTCCAGCTTCATGAGGTCCTGTTTATCAATTCTTGATCTTAGAGCATGCACTGTTGGAGTGTTTCCCCCTGTGCCAATGAGTTCAATGTTCTTTTCCACTTTCTCTTCTATTGGATTCAGTGTATATGGTTTTATGTTGAGGTCCTTGATACACTTGGACTTGAGCTTTGTGCAAGGTGACAAACATGGGTCTATTTTCATTTTTCTACATATTAATATTAGTTAGACCAGCACCATTTTTGAAGATGCTTTCTTTTTTCCACTGTATATGTTTGGCTTCTTCATCAAAGACCAAGTATGTGGTTTCATTTCTGGGTCTTCAATTCTATTCCATTGATCAACGTTTCTGTCTCTGTACCAATACCATGCAGTTTTTTATCATTAGTGCTCTGTATTAAAGCTTGAGGTCAAGGATGGTAGTTCCCCCAGCTGTTTTTTTATTATTAAGAATTGTTTTCACTATTCAGGTTTTTTGCCTTTCCAGATGGATCAGAGAATTGTTCTTTCTATATCTTTTAAGAATTGTGTTGGGATTTTGATGGGGATTAAATTGAATCTGCAGATTGTCTTTGAAAGGATGGCCATTTTTTCTATGTTAATTGTGCCAATCCATGACATAGGAAATCTCTCCATTTTCTGAGATCTTATTTGATTCCTTTCTTGAGAGACTTGAGGTTATTGTTATACAGATCTTTCACTTGTTTGGTTAGAGTTACTCCAAGATATTTCATATCGTTTGTGGCTATTGTGAACGGAGTTGTTTCCCTAATTTCTTTCTCATCCTGTTTATCATTTTGTTTAAATGAAGGCTACTGATTTATTTGAGTTAACTTTATATCTGGCCACTTTGCTGTAGTTTATATCACCTGGTAGAGTTTTTGGGGTTGCTTATGTATATTATCATATCATCTGCAAATAATGATACCTTTATTTCTTTTTTTGCCAATTCATATATCCTTGATCTCTGTTTTTTTTTTTTCTTATTATTCTAGCTAGCTATATTGAACAGCTATGGGGGAAAGTTCTTATCCTTGTCTTGTCTCCAATTTTACTTGGATTGTTTCAATTATCTCGTCATTTAATTTGAGGTTGGCTATTGGTTTGCTGTATATTGCTTTTATTATGGTCTTGAATTCCATATCTCTCCAATAGTTTTAACAAGAAAGGGTGTTATGTTTTGTCATCTAAAGAGATGATCATGTGATTTATTTTGTCTTTATGTGTGTTAATACAGTCAATTAATGGATTTTCATATATGGAACTAACCTTGCATCCCTAATATAGTCAATTAATGGATTTTCATATATGGAACCAACCATGCATCCCTTAGGTAAAGCCTACTTGATGGTGGTGAGTGATGGTTTTGATGTATTCTTGGATTCAGCTTGCAAGAATTTTATTGAGTATATTTGCATTGATATTCATAAGTGATATTGGTATGAAGTTCTCTTTTTTTGTTGGATCCGTTTGTGGTTTAGGTATCAGAATAATTGTGGCTTCATAGAATGCATTAGGTTGTGTTCCCTTTGTTTCTATTTTATAGAATAGTTTGAGCAACGTTGGTATCAAGTGTAGAATTCTGCACTAAATCCATCTGGTCCTGGGCTTTTTATGGTTGGGAGGTTTTTAATGAATTCCTCTATTTCATTATGGGACCTGGGCCTGTTTATATAGTTTGCCTGCTCTTGATTTAACTTTGGTATGTGGTATCTGTCTAGAAAACCATCCATATATCATCCTGATTTTCCAGTTTTGTTGAGTATAGGCTTTTTTATAGTAGGATCTTGTGACCTCCCCAGGCCTTCAGAACCTGGCCCATTGTTCTCAAAGAATAGTAGCCCAGCCACCTGACTGCCAGCCTCCTGCAGAACAAGCAGAACCAGTTTCTAGCTTTCAGGGGAAGGTCTTGGCCAGCCTATTTATCTTTGGAGAGGTTCATTAAAGGTTGAGTCTTGAACAAGAAATCATACCTGTCTCCATGTTTTGTCTCCTGCCACCCTGCTTCCTATCCCCTTCCCTCCTTCCAGAGAACCCAGAACCTTAGCATGTAGCCATAGGCAGCCACTGGATCTGGTAATTTTTTTTTTAATTTTCTCTATTTCTGTTGTTATCTCTGTCTTTTCATTACTGATCTTATTAATATGGATATTGCCTCTGGGACCCTTAGTTAGTTTGACTAGAGGGTTATCTATCTTGTTGATTCTCTCAGAAAACCACCTTTTGGTTTTGTTGATTCTTTGTGTTATTCTCTGTTTCTATTTGGCTAATTTTGGCACTGAGTTTGATTATTTCCTGCTGTCTACTGCTCTTGAGTGTCTTTGCTTCTTTTTGTTCTAGCACTCTCAGAAGTGCTGTTTAGTTGCTAGTTTAAGATTTCTCCAGATTCTATACCAGGGTGCTTAATGCTATGAATTTTCCTTTTGGCACTGCTTTCATTGGGCATAAGATTGGGTATATTGTGACAACATTTTCATTAAATTACAGGAAGTCTTTAAATTTCTTTACTTATTCCCTGATCAAGTTATCATTGAGTAATAACCAAGTGGTGCAGAGAGACAGCCTAGCCACCCAGGAGTGCAGAGAAACCTGTCTGCACAGGTAAAAGAATGCCTGCTGCTCGGAGGTTCATGCCTGGAAACCTCTGGAAGAAGTCCTCTGGATTCTGTCTCCAGCTTGGGTCCATACCCAAATGGCACAAGGAGGGAGCTTAACCACCAAGGACTGTGGAGGGGTTTATGTACACAGGCAGAACCACCCTCGCAAGAGGATCACACCTGGAACCCTCTGACAGAAGCCCTCTAGTTTCCTTCTCCAGCTTGAGACCACTCTCTGTCACCATATACTATACAAGTGATGCATGGAGGCAGATAACCACTCAAGAGGACAGAGAGGCCAGGCAGCACAGGTAGGACCACCCCTACTGCTCAAAGGAAACAACCTGAAACTCTGAGGACACAGGAGCCTAGGAAAAGCCTGGAACAGGAGACTTCAGATTGCCACCTGGACCCAGAGTAGATCCAGCCACAGAGCTACATAACCAAATACAATCACAAGAGAACCGGTCTTGCAGGAGTACCTACATAGCAGTTACACAGAGAGAAAGGATCTCCCAGGAGCACAGATACAGAGGCTTGCAAGACAGATAAGCCACAAGCAGAGACAGCAACACCAGCTAACACCAGATATAACCAGATGGCAAAAGGCAAACACAAGAATATCACCAACAGAAATCAAGGCAACATGGACCATCTGAACCAGGTTCTACAACAACAACAAGTCCTGGATACCTGAACACACCAGAAAAGCAAGACCTAGATTTAAAATCACATCTCATGACGCTGATAGAGGATTTTAAGAAAGACATAAATAACTTCCTTAAAGAAGTACAGGAGAATATGAGTGAACAGGTAGAAGCCCTAAAAGAGGAAACACGAAATTCACTTAAAGAAACACAGGAGAAAATGGGTCAACAGACAGAATCCCATAAAGAGGAAACACAAAAATCCCATAAAGAAATTTTTTTAATTTTTTTAATTGGATATATTCTATATTTACAATTCATTTCCCTTTTTCTGGTTCCCCACCCCCCAAAGGTCCCACATGCCCTTTTCCCTCCCTCTACTCCCTCATCCACCCCATCCCACTTCCCTGTTCTGGTATTCCCCTACACTGATGATTTGATCATTTCCAGCACCAGTGTCCACTCCTTTCTTCTTGTCAGACATCATTTGGTATGTAAATTATGTCTTTGGTGTTCCAAGATTCTAGGCTAATATCCACTTATCAGTGACTGTATACCATGGGTATTATTTTGAGACTGGGTCACCTCACTTAGTATGATGTTCTCCAGCTCCATCCATTTCTCTAAGAATTTCATGAATTCATTGTTTCTAATGGCTGGGTAGTATTCCATTGTGTATATATACCACATTTTTTGTATCCATTCCTCCATTGAGGGACATCTGTGTTCTTTCCAGCTTCTGGCTATTATATATAAGGCTGCTATGAACATAGTAGAGCATGTATCCTAATTGCATGCTGGGGAATCTTCTGGGTATATTCCCAGGAGTGGCATGGCTGGGTCCTCCAGAAGTATCATGTCCAGTTTTTTGAGGAACTGCCAGACTGATTTCCAGAGTGGTTGAACCAGCTTGCAGTCCCACCAGCAGTGGAGGAGTGTTCCTCTTTCTCCACATCCTTGCCAACACTTGACTTCATCTGAGTTTTTAATCTTAGCCATTCTAACTGGTGTGAGGTGAAATCTCAGGGTTGTTTTGATTTGCATTTCTCTAATGACTAATGATGTTGAACATTTTTTAGGGTGTTTCTCAGCCATCCGAATTTCTTCAGGTGAAAAGTCTTTGTTTAGCTCTGTACTCCATTTTTGGATAGGGTTATTTGGTTTTCTGAGGTCTAACTTCTTGAGTTCTTTGTATACATTGGATATTAGCCCTCTGTCGGATGTGGGGTTGGTGAAGATCTTTTCCCAATTTGTTGGTTGCCGATTTGTCCTTTTGACAGTGTCTTAAAAATCCCATAAAGAATTACAGGAAAATACAAACAAATATGAGAAGGAACTGAACAAAACCATCCAGGATCTAAAAACAGAATTAGAAACAACTAAGAAATCACAAAGGGAGACAACTTTGGAGATATAAAACCTTCAAAAGAAATCAAAAGTCATAGATGCAAACATCAACAACAGAATACAAGAGATAGAATCTCAGGTTCTGAAGATACCATAGAAAGGAATGACTCAATGCTCAATGAAAATGCAAAGTGCAAAAAGCTTGTAATCCAAAACATTCAGGAAATCCAGGACACAATGAGAAGACCAAACCTAAGGATTACAGGTATAGAAAAGGATGAAGATTTATAACTTAAAGGGCCATTAAATATCTTATAAAAATTATAGAAGAAAACTTCCATAACCTAAAGAGAAAGATGCCCATGAATATACAAGAAGCTTACAGAACTCCAAACAGGTTAGACCAGAACAGAAATACCTTCTGTCACATAATAATCAAAACACCAAATGCACTAATCAAAGAAAGAATATTAAATACAGTAAAAGAAAAAGGCCAAGTAACATATAAATACAAACCTATTAGAATTACACCAGACTTCTCACCAGAGACGATGAAAGCAAGATCATGGGCAGATCTCAGACAGACTCTAAGAGAACACAAGTGCCAGCCCAGACTACTATACACAGTAAAACTCTCAATAACCATAGATGAAGAAACCAAAATATTACATGATAAAACCAAATTTACACAATATCTTTCCACAAGTCATGCCCTACAAAGGATAATAGATAAAAAATGCCAATACAAAGAGGGCAACTACATCCTAGAAAAAGCAAGATAGTAATCTTCTTTCAACAAACCCAAAAGAAGTTAAATAATCTCAAACTAAGAATGACATGAAAAAATAACAGGAAGCAACAATCACTATTCCTTAACCATCAACCAAAGTGCACATATGGAATTACCCATGGCTCCAGACACATAGGCAGCAGAGGTTGGTCTTATTAGACACCAAAGGGAGGAGAGGCCTTTGGTCCTGGAAAGACTTGATGCTATAGTGTAGAGGAATAGGACAGGGAAGTGGGGGAGGGTTGATTGGGGAAGGGGAGATGGCTTATGGAATTTTGGGGGGAGGGGCAAACCAGGAAAGGGAACAACATTTGAAATGTAAAGAATACATCTAATAAAAAAAGTTATCATTGAGTAGAGAGTTGTTCAGTTTCCATGTATATGTGGGCTTTCTGTTGTTTGTGCTGTTACTGAAGACCAGCCTTAGGCCATGGTGGTCTGATAGGATATATGGAAGTATTTAAATCTTCTTGTATAAGCTGAGGGTTGTTTTGTGACAAAGTATGTGGTCTATTTTGAAGAAGGTACCATGATGTGAGAGAAAGTGTATTCTTTTGTTTTAGGGTGAAATGTTCTGTAGATATCTGTTAAATCCTTTTGGTTCACAACCTCTATTAGTTTCACTGTGTCTCCGTTTCATTTCTGTTTTAATGACCTGTCCATTGGTGAGAGTGGGGTGTTGAAGTCTACCACTATTTTTGTGTAGGGTTCATTGTGTGTTTTGAGCATTAGTAAAGTTTCTTTTATGAATGTATGTGCTCTTACATTTGGGGCATAGATGTTCAGAATTGAGACTTTCTCTTGGTGTATTTTCCCTTATGAAGTTTCCATCTTCATCACGCATAACTTTTATTTGAAAGTCTTTTGGCTATTAGGATGACAACTCCAACTTGTTTCTTGAGGCCATTGGCTTGGAAGACCTTCTTCTATCCTCTTACTCTAAGATAGTGTCTGTATTTGTTATTAAGGTATGTTTCTTGTATGCAGCAAAATGCTGGATCTTGTTTGTATATCCAGTCTGATAGCATATGTCTTTTTACATATGATTTGAGTCCATTAATACTGAGAGATATCAAAGAGAGATAACTGTTGGTTCCTGGTTTTTGTTTTGATAGGTGGCTTTATGCTTGTGGTTCTCTCCTATTGCCTTTGTTGTGAAACGCTTAATATCTTGTCTTTTCTTTGGTGTAGGGACCTTCCTCATGTTGACATTTTCCTTCTAGGAAATCTTCAGTATGGTTGGATTGGTAGATAGATACTATTTGAATTTGGTTTTGTCCTGTATTTTATTGTTTTTTACATCTATGTTGATTGAGAGTTTTGCTGGGTATAGTAACTTGGGCTGGCATTTGTGTTCTCTTACAGTTTGCCTGATCTCTGACCAGGTTCTTCTGGCTTTCATAGTCTCTGTTGAGAAGTCTGTTGTAATTCTGATAGGTCTAACTTTGTATGTTACTTGGCCCATTTCCCTTGCAGCTTTTAATAATCTCTCTTTGTTCTGTGGTTTTAGTGATTTTTTTATTATTATTTGATAAGAGAATTTTCTTTTGGGGCCCCATTTATTTGGTGTTCTATAGGCTTCTTGTACATTTATAGTCATCTCTTTCTGAAGGTTGGGGAAGTTTTCTTCTATGGTTTTGTTGAAAACATTTTTAGGTCCTTCGAGCTTGAAATCTTGGTTCTCTTCTATTCCAATTATTCTTAGATTTGGTCTATTCATTGTGTTCTGAATTTCCTGGATGCATTGGGTTATGAGTTCTTTTTACATTTTGAGTTTTCTTTGACAGTTGTGTCGAATTTCTTCTTTGCTATATCCTATACATGAGATTCTCTCTTTTATCTCTTGTATTCTGTTGATGATGCTTATATCTGTAATTCATGACCTCTTTCCTAGGTATTTTGCTTCCAGGTTTGCCTCCATTTGTGTTTTCTTTATTGTTTCTACTTCTACTTTTAGGTCATGGATCACTTTATTCAATTCCCTGTTTGATTGTGTTTTCCTGTATTTCTTTAAGAGAATTATTTGGTTCCTCCTTAATGGTTTCTACCTATTTACCCATGTTTTCCTGTATTTCTTTCATGAAATTTCTTCTATTATCTTCATGAGCTAGGATTTTAGGTTAGCTTCCTGATTTTCAGATATGGTGGTATAATCAGGGATTGCTGTGGTGGGAGAACTATGTTCGGATGATGCCTGTGCCTATTGGCTTCTGTTGCTCATGGTCTTGTCCTTGCCTCTTGCCATTGGTTCTCCCTTGTGTTTGTTGGTCTGGTCTGCATTTCTCTTTTGTCCCTGGGTTGTTTCAAGTCTCCTGGTAGTCCTGTGGCTCTGGCTTAAGCATACCACCTGTGGGGGCCTTCCAACCAGGGGCTCTTCAGGGGGACAGATAAACTGCTGATCCATTTCCATGGCTGCATTACATCTCCTGGAAGGCCTTCAGACTGTTTTGTCTTCAGAGGAGCAATTAGGCTGTTGTCCTCTGTGAGGATGTTTTCCAGGGAGATTGTTGTGAGTTTCTGTTTTCCTGTGTACAGCAGCAATCCAGGGAAACTTTTATTCTGTTGAGTCAGTTACCTTGCATGCCACTGAGTCCTCAGGAGGTCTTCAGACTGTAATGTCTGTTGCCTTGTTGCCCTGTGTACAAAGGAGCTCCTGGGATACTTTCATGCTGTGGTGCCTTCAGGGGAGCAGACAAGCTGGCAATCAGTTGCTCAGTTGCCCTCTGTGTAGAAGATCTCCTGGGTTGCCAGTTGACTAAAGGATCTGAGTACAGCAGATCATCTGGGCTGGTTCAGGATATGGCTTCACCAGCACATTACTATTTCTACTTGCAGCTTTAGTGGGAATCTTAAGGACTTCTAGAATTGAATTAGCTGCCCCAGTTCTTTGAAATTATTTAGATTTCCAGGATCCGATACTTTCAAAATATCAGAATGAAAATATAAAAGGAATATTGACACAATTATTATCATAAATTGTCTAGTTTGTGATACGCAAGTAAAAATAAATAAATAAAATTACTACTATTAGTGATATTTTCTACACTTGATGCACACCATTATCAATTTCAATCACTAACATATCTCTCATCCTTTATTTACTCTCTTTTCTAAATTATAAATAATGGAGGGTTGGCACTTTGGTACTACTAACACATTTTATGCAGCAGTAAGCATTAAATTTAATGTACAGATATTATCTCATTTATGAAGTTTCAGTGTGTGTGTGTGTGTGTGTGTGTGTGTGTGTGTGTGTATTATGTTAACAAACCCAAGATCTAAGTAATGTTTAAAATGTAAGGAATATCAGTACCTGGTAGCAAATTAAATTATCTGATCCCCGCCTTGCACTAAGCTCAACTCAAATGGATCAAGGAACTCCACATAAAACCAGACACACTAAAACTAATAGAAAAGAAACTGGGGAAGACCCTTGAGGGCATTGGCTCAGGGAGAAAATTCCTCAACAGAACACCATTTGCTTATGCTCTAAGAACAAGAATAGACAAATGGGACCTCATAAAACTACAAAGTTTCTGTAAGGCAAAAGACACTGTCAAAAGGATAAATCAGCAACCAATAAACTGGGAAAAGATCTTCACCAACCCCATATCCGACAGAGGGCTACTATCCAATGTATACAAAGAACTCAAGAAATAGACTCCAGAAAACCAAATAACCCTATCCAAAAATTGGGTACAGAGTTAACAAAGACTTTTCACCTGAAGAAATTCGGATGGCTGAGAAACACCCTAAAAAATGTTCAACATCATTAGTCATTAGAGAAATGCAAATCAAAACAACCCTGAGATTTCACCTCACACCAGTCAGAATGGCTAAGATTAAAACCTCAGAAGACGTCAGGCATTGGCAAGGATGTGGAGAAAGAGGAACACTCCTCCACTGCTGGTGGGACTGCAAGCTGGTACAACCATTCTGGAAATCAGTCTGGCAGTTCCTCAAAAAACTGGACATGATACTTCTGGAGGACCCAGCCATAACACTCCTGGGAATATACCCAGAAGATTCCCCTGCATGCAATAAGGATACATGCTCCACTATGTTCATAGCAGCCTTATATATAATGGCCAGAAGCTGGAAAGAACCCACATGTCCCTCAGCAGAGGAATGGATACAAAAAATGTGGTATATATACACAATGGAGTACTATTCAGCCATTAGAAACAATGAATTCATGAAATTCTTAGAGAAATGGATGGAGCTGGAGAACATCTTACTAAGTGAGGTAACCCAGTCTCAAAAGAATACCCATGGTATGCAGTCACTGATAAGTGGTTATTAGCCTAGAATCTTGGAACACCAAAGACATAATTCACATACCAAATGATATCTGACAAGAAGAAAGGAGTGGTCACTGTTGCTGGAAAGGATCAAAGCATCAGTGTAGGAGAATACCAGAACAGGGATGTCAGAAGGGGTGGATGAGGGAGCAGGGGGAGGGAAAAGGGCATGTGGGACCTTTGGGGGTGGGGAACCAGAAAAAGGGAAATGAATTGTAAATATAGAATATATCAAATAATAAAAATAAATAAATAAATTATCTGATCCCAGATATTTTAGAGACTTAAGCAGGAAGAACTGAGGGCCATCCTTGAAAAAGAGAGTAGTTCAACATTAAATAGGCCATTTACTTAGCAAAATATTCTCTCAAAATTCATAAAACCATGCCCCATGATATATCCCAGCTAATAAGTGATGGAGTGTTTATATTCAAACTGCAAGGCTACAGGGACTTATTTTAATAGACACAGAACAACAGACAGGCAGACAGACAGACAGACAGATAGAGTATGTTTAAGGCTTAACAAACTTGGCAACACTCACATTATATTGCCTGTTTCCAGAAAAGAAATGTAAATATTATTTTTTCATGAATTTTGGTTCAGGTGTTTTTTAATAGAAGGAACATCTAATGTAATGGGAGCATTTATTTTTACTAATAAGAGATGTGTTTATTCTTTCATTAAAGACTTTCATTTCCCGCCATTTTTATACCAAAGAAAACATCAATATTAGTCAAGATTCTACAAGTTAATTTCTTACCAGAATTTAAGAAGTATGCTTTTAGATAATTAACAGAGTTCATTAGAATGGAATCCAAATCAGAACTCAGCTTGGTGGCAATTTGAACAGAGACATGAATAGAAAGCTAGCTACTGTAAGAGAGACCTGAGGCTGAAAGATTTTACTCATATCATAAAACATTACAAAAACTTCTACAAAGTAACATGGTTCTATATATCTTTATATGAACCTGGAACACTTGACATTTAATGAATTACTTACATAATTAGTTTTTCTCAAATAAATTTAACTTTTTTGACTTAACTTACAGCATCTACTCATTTTTCTACCTCAAAGTCCTAAGGTCTTTTCCATTTCTCTCAAAAAGAACAATAACTCAATCCTTGGGATCAATTCCTCTCATAGTTCCTTTTTCATTGCCATTATAAACCACTATAATCAAGGCATACAAAATAAAGAATATAATTGGGCATAAAGTTGTAGAGTATTAGAGTTCATGGTGGTGAAGCCAAGATGTTTGACAAATGAAAAAACAGACTTAGAGAGACTCAATGACTTACATATGGTTATAGAACTCAATATCAGTCCAAATATTGAACTACAGGATTCCCCAAACTTAATCTCTCATTATCTAAAAATATTTACTCCACCCACAATTATTTCCCTATAAAACTTTGCCTTTGACTATGATTAGTCTCCTTCCACATACAAGAAAACCAAGAACAAGGCAAAAGAAAAATCAGATGTTAAAATTGCACAAATAGGTCTCAGCTCAAATTTGTCAAGTTAGTATTTCAATATTCCATAAATCCAACATTAGGAGAAATTGATCACCAAGCCAAAGCTAACCCTGGGAACTCAGGTGAATAGATGTACTCATGTGTATCTGCAAACCCAGTACTCCTACAGTCATGCAGAAGGCACAGAGAATTTCATGGATGCTCTTGTACAAGCTAGCTGTGGCAAAGTATACCTGTACTTGTACACACACATACTCATACACATATATACACACACAAATCAACATTTAAATCAAATACTATATTAGTTTTGCTAAGTTTACTTATTTCTATAACTATGGTTTCTTTTTACTTTGTGAAAAATTTAATATAAAGGCTTCCGTGGCAATTCCTGACATGCAACATTCTAGTACATGAACAGAACAAAATCATAGTTATTCCAGGAGAAGGAAATGATAACCTTTGAAAACCAGGGTTTGCTTTTACATAATATAACTGTAAAAGAAGAAACTAAACTTATTCTTGTGTGGGAGCAGGAACTACATTGAATGATCTGTTTTGTTCCATTAATTTTACTGTGAGCCCAAATATGGTTACTAAAATCCTCAGAGGATAATAAGTGAATGCATATTATTGTTTTGACCACATGTTCTCAATTGTTCTGGTATTACAGAAAATGTGGAACTATTTTTACTTAAATAGAATTTGTAAACATGAAAGTTGCTTCTGACTGGAGTTATTCATTGTTCTTAGTAAAATGGCTTACATTCTCTGTATACTGTTAATGCTGTCATCTCCTACAGGTAAATTCTTTCATTTCTCTTATAACCTTAAAGAAATTAAGAGGTAGAAAATCTCAGGGTACCTTATGATTCCCATTGGAGTCCACTGAAATAAAACTAGATCAAGTTCAATTTGTAAAAGTCTTGTTTTACAACAAAGTACAGAGCACAATCTAAGAAGCTTAATGGAAAAGTTAGTAAAAGTTCAATGCAAGCAGAAACAACATGGCTTACAAAGTAGAACAGGGGGAATGGTTATTAACTTATAGCAGTTTTGAAAAGCAACTTTCCCTTCTCAAAGGCTTTTATAAGGAAAACTCTAAGCTAAGGTTCCCTTAAAAAATAAATTAGATTAAGTTTTGGTTACATGGTCTGATTTTCCATGGGGTCAATAAGTAAACTTATAAGAAAATGAGATATCTAAAAATGGCAACTTTAAAGTCACTATTCACCAAATATTAGTTTAAATCCAATTGAATGGGTACTGGAAACCTTGTGAGTGATATGAAGTAATAAGGTTACAGAACAAGCTATAACCTTTATACAGTCACTGTCTTAACTATGGTTTTATTGTTCTGAAGAGACATCATGACCAAGGCAACTCTTATAAAGGACAGCATTTAATTGGGGCTGGCTTATAGGTTCAGAGGTTTAGTCCATTATCATTATAGTAGTAACCATGGCCTCATACATGCAGACTTGATGCTGGACTAGCAAAGAGTTCTACCTCTTGACCCAAAGGCAGCCAGGAGGAGACCTTTCTCCACAGGGAGCCAGAAGGAGGTTTTCTTCCACACTGGGTCTCTTCAACCATAGACCTCAAAGCCCAACACCACAGTGCAATACTTCCTTGAACAAGGCCACACTTACTTCAAGGACACACATCTTAGCAGTGCCACTTCGCATGTGCCAAGCACATTTATAGTTCTTATATGGCTTTCTATTTAGGTGAATTGTGCTAAGCAGTGCAGGCAATTTCAAGCTTTCTGAGGGAAACGGTTGGTCCTGACAGTAAGTGAATTGATGGAAAGCGCTTGGAAATGTATTTATAGGGATGTGCAAACAGACCAACAAATAGACAGGAAAAAAGAATAAGAATTACTTGGATCATAAGGAAGTCAAAGGGATACAAATTGGAAAGGAAGAAGTCAAATTATCACTATTTGCAGATGATATGATAGTCTACTTAAGCGATCCAAAAACTCCACCAGAGAACTTCTACAGCTGATAAACAACTTCAGCAAAGTGGCTGGTTATAAAATTAACTCAAGCAAATCAGTAGCCTTCTTGTACTCAAAGGACAAGCAGGCTGAGAAAGAAGTTAGGGAAATAACACCCTTCACAATAGCCACAAACAACATAAAGTACCTTGGCGTAACTCTAACCAAACAAGCAAAAGATCTGTATGACAGGAACTTCAAGTCCTTGAAGAAAGAAATCGAAGAAGACCTCAGAAGATGGAAAAATATTTCTTGCTCCTGGATTGGCAGGATCAATATAGTAAAAATGGCCATCTTGCCAAAAGCAATCTACAGATTCAATGCAATCCCCATCAAAATCCCAAATCAATTCTTCATAGATCTAGAAAGAGCAATTCTCAAATTCATCTGGAGCAACAAAAAACCCAGGATAGCTAAAACTATTCTCAACAATAAAAGGACTTCTAGGGGAATCAATATCCCTGACCTCAAGCAGTACTACAGAGCAATTGTGTTAAAAACTGCATGGTATTGGTACAGCAACAGGCAGGTAGATCAATGGAATAGGATTGAAGACCCAGAAATGAACCCACAGACTTATGGTCACTTGATCTTTGATAAAGGAGCCACAACCATCCAGTGGAAAAAAAGATAGCCTTTTCAACAAATGGTGCTGGTTCAACTGGAGGTCAACATGCAGAAGAATGCGAATTGACCCACTCTTATCTCCTTGCACTAAGCTCAACTCCAAGTGGATTAAGGACCTCCACATAAAACCAGACACACTGAAACTATTAGAAAAGAAACTTGGGAAGACCCTGGAGGACATGGGCACAGGGGGAAAGTTCCTGAACAGAACACTAATAGCTTATGCTCTAAGATCAAGAATTGACAAATGGGACCTCATAAAATTACAAAGTTTCTGTAAGGCAAAGGACACTGTCAGAATGACAAAACGGCAACCAACAAAGTGGGAAAAGATCTTCACCAACCCCACATCCGACAGAGGGCTAATATCCAATATATACAAAGAACTCAAGAAGTTAGACCCCAAAGAACCAAATAACCCTATCAAAAAATGGGGTACAGAGCTAAACAAAGAATTTTCACCAGAAGAAATTTGGATGGCCGAGAAACACCTTAAGAGATGTTCAACATCATTAGTCATCAGGGAAATGCAAATCAAAACAACCCTGAGATTCCACCTCACACCAGTCAGAATGGCTAAGATTAAAAACTCAAGAGACAACAGGTGCTGGCGAGGATGTGGAGAAAGAGGAACACTCCTCCACTGTTGGTGGGATTGCAAAATGGTAAAACAGCTCTGGAGATCAGTTTGGCGGTTCCTCAGAAAATTGGGCATGTCACTTCCAGAGGACCCTGGCATACCACTCCTGGGCATATACCCAGAGGATTCCTCTGCATACAATAAAGACACATGCTCCACTATGTTTATAGCAGCCTTGTTTATAATAGCCAGAAATTGGAAGGAGCCCAGATATCCCTCAAAAGAGGAATGGATACAGAAAATGTGGTATATTTATACAATGGAGTACTACTCAGCAATTAAAAATAATGAACTCATGCAATTTGTAGGTAAATGGTTAGATCTGGAAACTATCATCCTAAGTGAGCTAACCCAATCACAAAAGAATACACATGAAATGCAATCACTCATAAGTGGATATTAATGAGCCCAGAAGCCCTAAATACTCAAGACACAATTACCAAGTCAAATGACTTCCAAGAAGAAGAATGGAGAGGACCCTGGGCCTGTAAAGATTGGGTCCAGTATTGTAGACCCAGAACAGAGAAATCGTGGGGGGGGGGGAATGAGTGAGGATAGTGGGGGGGGAGAGGAATTATGGGACATATGGTGGGGGGCGTTAATTGGGAAAGGGGAAAACCTTTGGAATGTAAACATAGAATATAGAAAATAAAAAAAATAACTAAAAAAGAAAAAAAAAGAAAAAAAAGAAAAAAATAAAAGGAACAACTGGAAAAAAATATAAGAGATCTGCATATGAGAAGAAAGATGAAAAAAAAGAATTACTTGGATGATTCCAATAGCAAAGTGCATTAGTAGTTTTATCCTAACTTGTTTATGTGCATGTAGGTTTAAATATTTGTGGGCAGGACTGCAAGCACATCTGTGCTGCAGTACACATGTGAATATCAGAGGACATAATGGGAATTTGTTATCATGTATGATCTTCTCTGTAATACTACCTTGTTCTCCACAGTATGTCATCTACTTAGCCTGGAAATTGCTGGAAATTTTATAGCTTTACCCACTTTTGTATATTACAATTTCTGATATACACTATCATATTTGGCTGCAGAATGTAAGTAATTGTACAAACCTTTGATCATGATATATCACTATATTTAAATTAAATATCAGAGTCAAAATAATTAAATATTTTAATGTACTTAGAGTGACATTGATTGCTTTAAAATAATACTAGTTTATATCAACAATGTAATGGATATGAAATTCTATTGAATATCTTTGATATGATGGCAAAGGAAAAGAAACAAAGACTTTGATTAGGAAAATGACATATAAAATATGAATTTTATTACCTTTGTTACGAAGAGCAGAAAGTAAATTATTGTTTATTGTTGCTTTTATACAGACAGAACCAATCCCAGATTCCAGTGTCCTTTGTTTCTGTATTACAAGCTCTAAATCATGTCTCAAACATAAGAATTCTATGGAATATTTTCATAGATGGCGTAATTTCCCACAAATGAGAAATTATTTTTGATGTGCCGTATACTAATCAGTAGAGAATTAAAGCTCACTAAGCTAGTGTGCTATAATATAAATGAACCTACTTGCTTAGAAAACCACTTTTTACCCACCTTTCTTCAAACTAATCTTTCAAATTCATTGAATTGTTCTTAGGTGTTGCTGTTGACTTAATATGAAGCTGCAAAGTCAAATATATATAATATTATGAATTTAGCTTGCTATTTGGATATTTTTTCTCTTTTCTATTATCAAAATTTCATACCCTTGAGATTTCTGAGAGATTCTAATTGTCAGGCTTAAGATTGTAATGTGTGGTTTTGATATAATGATCTAGCTCCTGTCTCCACCTCAGTGTTCCCTAAAGGATTTAAAGTCTGGCGGGCAGTGGTGGCACACTCCTGTAATCCCAGCACTTGGAAGGCAGAGGCAGGTAGATTTCTGAGTTCGAGGCCAACCTGGTCTACAAAGTGAGTTCAGGACAGCCAGGGCTACACAGAGAAACCCTGTCTTGAAACACTCCCCCTCCACAAAAAAAAAAAAAAAAAAAAAAAAAAAAACCTCCACAACAGTAAAGTCTACTTTGAAGTATTTCTTATCTCTGGCTCTCTTCTCCTTTCTCTCCTCTTTTAATCCCCTGATTTTCCTTCCCCTTTCTTCTCTCCTATTCCTTTCTTTCTCCTTTCTTCCTGCTGAACTTTCCTCCCCAAACTCCTGATCTCTTCATTCACTTAGCTCCTCATACTTTGTCTCATTTTCTCTTTCTTTAGAAAACAAATAGAGAAAAAATAGATAAAACTTTTTTTAAAAAACACAAAGAAAAAGCACAAGAAACACACACTTGAATCAACCACCATAAGGTATGAGATGAGATACTGTAATATACCAGCAGAAGGCCAGTAAAACCAAAATGTCCAAACAAAGTCACACGAGAAAAAAAAATCTACAAAACCACATTTGAGCTGATTTTGTATTGGTCATTTATTGCTTAGCATGGGGTCTGAACTTAGTGAGAGTACACTGGTGAAAAGTACTATTCCTTTTGCAAGTGAGTGTCGATTGCAAGTAGTTAAATTAGGGTCAGTATCTCTTGTACACTTCCTCTTCTCACAGCTGGAACTCAGTCTTGCTTGATTCTGTCATGGTCATGTGCATGCTACCAAAGCATCACCAACTTTTAAATTCAGAACTTAGTTACAATCCACTATACCTTTGTCATTAAAATGTACCTTGGAAAATTTGTTTCATAGTGACCATGAGAATACACTAAAGCTATGAAATCTCCCTCTATTGCCCATTCATTTACTTCTGCTAACCATGAGTAAGTGTATCTAAATTTAAAGTGTTTACATTACAAAATGCAGACAATTAAGATTATTCTATTTCCTCTGTCAATAACTTTGTCATAACCACATAACTAAATTTTCTTTTTCTAAACTTTACAGTGGTATGGAATTCTTGTAAAATATTTTATTTCTATTTTCAGGGAAAGGATTGGGGGATAGTAAAGGATGCTTTCATAGGGGAGGAGAAAGGGGAATGATACAGAAGAAAGGGGAAGAGGGAGTAATAAATAACATTTTCAAAAGAAAGAGGAGATAATTATTTTATATTTATCTGAAATTGTATTTGTTACATAGACAATTGTGTGTTTACATATGTGTGTGTTTTAAATAAAGTATATCACTTATTGTGATAGTCCTCCCTATAACAAAGAGGACCAAAAAGGGCTTCCAAAACAATATAGGCTGTTGCTATTGCTGTTACTTGTCTCCCAAAAGTTGATAATAAGCTTCCGTTGCAGAAGGCACCACGTATTTTGAATATAGGACTTGGAGCACTCAAGCTCTATCTGAAAGTTTCCTCGATAAAGACTAGTTTTCATAGAACCTGAAAGTAATATGCAGGATGCTAAGAGAGGGAAACAATCAATAGTTCTGATCAGCTGTGAAACCTATGAACCATAGCAGTGAACAGCATGGCAAGGTATCTCTAAAGGTTTGATTATAGCACATATATTTTGATAGTTACCAATAACTCTCTTGTTGGAGTAAATGTCCCTTGAAATGAGGGAAAGAGGAAATCATGTTTGGAGTGGTAAAGCAAACCAATTACACTTGGCCACAGAGGTCATGGATTTTAGAGGAAAAGCTAATACCATAACATTCTGAATCCAAGGTAATCCCTAACTTCATTCTAAATGCTTATCGCCTGGCCATAGAAAAGTGTTGCTATCAGCTCTCATTAAAGAAGCTTTGTAACAGAAGACTATGAGACAATTACAACTAATCAAAATACAAAGAACTGACATTTGGTTATCCAGCCCTGAATTATACTTCAATATACAATTCTCTCACCCAAGATTCAAGCATCACAGATGAGGACTCAGAGAGATTGTAAAAGCTAGACCAGGAAATCTGCTGTGATATTGTGCCTTCTACATTTGAGAGGGAAGCTTTACCTATTAAAACTCAACAACAGAGTTTACCAAACAAGACCTGAATTATGACAAGTTGACATCCCAAAGTCGGTGGATAGACTCTTAAAGGTCCATCTCAGCTACAAGCTGAGAAAGGGAGAATTAATAATGTGCAAAGATGAATCCCAGAATAGTTATCTAATATAAATTAGTCAGCACTAAAATGAACAGAATCATCAGGTAGTATTTATATGTTTATTCACCTATATGTATACGTAATAACAATGACTGAAGAAAAGAAGTCCTTGAAGGAGTAGGGCAGGGGTGAGAGAGACAGGAAGAAGGAAATGAGAGAGAAATTATATTTTAATTACAATTTTTAAAAATGGATACTTTTGAAGTCTTTACTTTATAATTTTCTGAAAACTCATTTTGTCAGCTCTTACCTACTACAACCCAAATCACATGTACAGAGTTTCTTGGCTCTTTAACTACCAGCCCTGAGTAAGAAAAGATTTGAATTCACTAATATCTGCTAACATTACATATAAAGTTTGAAAAAAACACTATATGTTAATCCTGATCATTTTCATAGTGAGCTTACACATAAAAATGCTATAGCATTAAATTTTCTCTTCAAAAGACCAAGCAGTATTTTTAATATTTTTTCAGAATGTTTTTCTACTGTCCCCACAATAGTATAACCATTCCTGTGTGTGTCCATTAAGATCTCTATTGCTGTGATGAGATATCATGACTTGTGGAACTTTTATAAAGGAAAAATTGGGAGCTGGGGCTGCTTTATAGGTTCAGAGGTTTAGTCCATTATCATCATACTGAGAAAGATGGTGGCATGCAGGAAGACCTGGTGTTGGAAAAGGAACTGGAGTTCTAAATCTAGATCCACAGGCCTTAGGGAGAGAGAGAGAAAGATAGAGAGAGAGAGAGAGAGAGAGAGAGAGAGAGAGAGAGAGAGAGCCTAGCTTGAGCATGTAAAGCTCCAAAGGGTACCCACAGTGACACACTTCCTCCAACAAGGCCATTCCTCTTCCAACAAAGCCTCACTTCTGAATCCTGCACAAGTAGGGCCACTCCCTAATATATGAGTTTACGGGAGCCATTCCTATTCAAACCACCACACTGTGTGTATTTGAAATCTAAGACTTGCTATTTTAAAAATTACTTTTGCATATATATGTTATGTACACATGTGCGTACATGTTCACATGTAAGTGAGTGCATGTGTATGTGCGTGGGTATGTGAGTATGGGGCTAGCAGCTGACATCAGTTATCTTCCTTTATTTCTCTGTCCTATTCAGGGGGTTATTTCACTGAAACCATGCTTTATTATCATGTTATGTTTGGGAATAGTATTTAATTAGAAAATAAGGACTAACTCCAGGATATGGGGTACAGAGAGAAGAGAAGAAAAAATGAACAATCAGAACTTCATTAGTAGAGGAATCAGTGAATAATAAGGGGCACAGACAGTAGTTATGAGGAGAGAAAGAAAGAGGGAAGGGGAGAGTCATAAATTTTACATGGGATCAGATAAAATTTTCAGCACCGCCAGTTACAGAACTGTTAAAAAATAACAAAGAATGATAAATTTAGAATTATGATCATCTGTCATCTATTCTGCATTAATTACCATGCAGCACAACAGCAATTATGAAGGTCATTAAATACTTACTAGATTAACCTATATGTGTTTTACTTGATCAAAGTAGTAATGTGCCGCCTGCAGGATTCTGAGACTTTACAGACTGTAGCTCTTGTAATTTGATCTGTGCCAATTGAAAGTATTAAATGCATTGATTATGAAAATTTATGTCATATTGACTAATCCAGATATGATATTACATAAACAATCTAAAAGCAGCTGTTGATGTGACTGTTACTTATTCTGAGAAAATACTTACTGAAGTGTTTCTTTTCATGGCAGAAATTAATTCTGAATTTTGCCATTAAATTCAGTTTTTAGCGAAAGTACCATTTTAGTATTGTCTGTAATTTAAAATTTATTTTACCTAGAAATGTATCTGAAAATATATAAAGTTAATTTGTACTAATGCCAGACAAAAGGTAGAGATACTTTTTATATGCATGTTTACTTTAATTTTTCAGTTTTTAATTGATATTACTTTGACATTAATTTTTTACAAACTGACTTACATGTATCAATTAAAGAAAGCATTTATCATGTAGTGAATCAAATTTAATATATCTGAAGAACAATGTGAGATTAATTCTGGGTTTCACATTTCAAACTATGTGAACTTCACAAGTTTGAACATTAGTTTTCCTTATTTATATAATGTGCATTAATAGTAATTCTCAATAATGCCTAGTGTTAAATGTTTCTGGAATGATAGTGCATTTGATATGCATGATTCTGTTCCTGACACATTGTGAAATTTAATGTGATCAAATTTACTGAAAGGCTGTGCTTTTCTACGTTTTTTCTTGCTTTTTGTAGGTTTATCTCTTTACACATATACAACTTTTCAATTGGCAGGTAATGATATTCATATCCTCAATATACAGATATTTGAAGGATGTTTAAAAATATTTCTGCTTTTCATGGCACTATAATTTTGTCTTCCTTTTCTCCTATATACCAGTCCTTGTTCTCTTTCAATTTTATGGTTTACTTTTTCATTAATTGTTGTTATAGGAATATGTATATATGAATATGAATATATATCCCTAAAAATGTAATCACAACCTGATCATTCTGCATGATGATTCGGTGTGTGTCCAAGGCTAACCATTTAGTATTGGCTAAAGAACTGGTGTGCTTTTTCCTGGGGAATGCCGTTTCTCCCACTCTCAGTATCCCTGTTGCCTGTACTCATTTGTGTAGCATTTAGAACTATAGGTTTTAGGTTTTGTTTCTAATCCACAGTAGCATGTTTAGTGTTGTCCTTGTTGTGAAATGTAGTTTACAAGGGGAAAATAAACTGGGATCATGCCAGTAATCTTCCTATTTCTGAAGCTGAGGCCAGAGGATGGCCATGAGTTTGAGGTTCCGTTGAACTACAAGTGGAACTCTGTTAGAAAAGGGAAGAAAGGTTGTGGAGAGAGGGAGAGAGAGAGATGGAGAGAGAGAGAGAGAGAGAGAGAGAGAGAGAGAGAGAGAGAGAGAGAGAGAGAGGTGAGAGATAGGTGTAGATAGGTGTAGTGGTTTGAATGCTGGACCCATAAAGAGTGGCTCTATTAGGAGATGGGGCTTTATTGGAGTACGCATGGCCTTATTTTCAAAAGTTTGTCCTTGTGGAGGTGGCCTTTGAAGTCTTACATATGCTTAAGCTATGTCCAGTGTGGTACAGTCTTCTTGCTGTCATCAGATCAAGAATTCTTGGCTCTTCTTGAGCCATGTCTGCCTGGATACTGCCACGGTTTTGGCAATGATGGTAATGGACTAAATCTCTGACACTGGAAGCCAGCTCCAATTAAATGTTTTCCATTCTAAGGGTTACCCTATTCATGGTGTCGCTTCACAGCAACAAAACCCTAACAAAAATAGAAAGGAAGGAAAAAGGAAAGAGGAAAGTGGGAAGGAAGGGAGGAAGGAAAAGGATAAAAATGAAGAAGGAAGGAAGGAAGGAAGGAAGGAAGGAAGGAAGGAAGGAAGGAAGGAAGAAAGAAAGGAAGGGGACTCAGATCAACAAAACAAATATCACATATATACTTTCATATGTGGAAGCCAGAATATCCTAATAAATATTGTTATTTAATAAATAAAATAATTGTTCACAGAAATAATAGATAGCTTTACTTACTGTCTTACTGTTGACCTCAATTTTATCATGTGTAAACTGAAAAAAACTAGCCTAAAAGGATGTATAATGTTATATTTTTTCTTTAATTTTCTAAAAGTATGATAAAATGTGAAAGTGTTTGATCAAAGGTGAGAGACCTCTTTTATATTATTCAAAATGGAATAATCCAAAGTAATTAATGCAAGTTAGAGAAAGACAAATTGTATTATTTTAGAAATTAGAATACTTAGATGACCAACAGAAAAAGAAAGTTAGATGGTTGGCAACTTAAGAATTTGAAAAGGTATCATCAATAATTTAATTATACAGCTGTAGGTATGCATTCCACCTTCCTATCATCCATCTTCACTTATGCTTATTCCTGCTTTTAAAGGAGTGTGTATGTTGCTTATAGACCTAATAAATCAGAACATCTTTGCTTAGAATTCATGTCCTCTAAGTAAAGTTTTAGAGGATAACCATATAAATGTAGACAAGAAGTTTTATGAATATTTTCAAAGTTTACCTACTTACCAAAGAAAGATCAGTTCTAAAGCATAAGCACCTCTGACTGAAACAATAATCCTTCTATGACCGGATTTACTAGAAGTAAAGCCAGTTTGTGAAAGCAAATATCCCTTTAATTATTTACATAAAAGTGATTTTCTGCAGGTACTTTTTACTATTATTAAATCTCTTTTAAACTGGACTCAGATTAAATTTGCAAAACACTTTGGTTCATTTAATTATAAATTACAAAAACATTCTTACCTTAGACCTGATAGTTCATGAACATACACTGGGAAATATTTTATGTGACTATATTCATCTTTCTTATCTTGTATGATAGTCACAATGAAAAGATTTTTAAGATTATCCCTAGGACTCTTTATTTCCAACACTGAGAACCATGACATATACGCTTTCCTTATTATAAAGATACTTAGAAATGTCCTTATTATAAAGATACTTACTTTTATCTAACATTTTGCAAAAGAAAACAAAATGTCAATAAGGCAATATTCTTTGTCCACAGCATATGTTTTTAAATGAGCAAAATATCTGAAATAGAGATGCCCAATCTATTTTTTTAATTACCTGAGAACATGTAATTGTCTGCCTATTCAAACACTACAAATATGCCTGGAGGAATGTTATAGAGGGAGGTCAACCACCATGATATTCCATTCAAACTGAATGACATAACTGGCAATGTGATATAAGGACAGTCCTGCCAAAGTCATTACCCGAGATGGCTATGCCTACAGAACAGCTTTCCCTGTGCTAATAGTGTTTGTGCCATCTGTCTGTTTCCAATTAAAGTCCATTCTTGATTCAATGACCAGATGTTCCATAATGCGGGGGCTGTTTTGCTGCCCTCTCTCTGCCTGAAACGAAGTGCATTAACTCCTGTGTTAGTGCTGTTTTCTTCTTTTCTTTTCTTTTTTTTTTTTTTTTGTCTTTTTTCTTCACTTGTGTTTCTGATATCACAAAATACTGCACTGCACTTTTGGCAAATTATGAAGAAGATTTTTTCTCCCTTTATATATAGTTTCCCATAAAGTCATATTTTAGAATGTTTATATATCTAATTTCAGCTCATGGTTATTCATGCATTCTACATATTTGTTAAAATTTTACAAAACTCAGAAAATTTGTAAGTGTAAATAGCATGCATACATAATAAACTTTAAATTAAAACAATATATGGTTTCTCAGAAAAAGGCATATTGTTTTCAACCACTCATTTCTGTAATATATTCTTTTTCATATGCATAGAGATCGGGAAAGCCAAAATCATGACGTTTAGCCCCTGAACTTTTAAAAGAGTAAATAGCAACCTTTAACCTCAGCAGAAAACATATCTACTTTGGTGTAGCCTAGCTGAGTTCAGTCACTGTCTGGTAAGGCCTTTGGTTATATCAAAACTATGTGTTTCTAGAATTTGTGCACCAAGAGATAAAGAATTTGTTTTGGGAAAACATATTTTGTCCATTTTGGATAAACATTTTCAGTATGTATGCTTATATACTTGATGATAAGCAAACTAATTGCTATGATGTGAAGAGAGAAAAAGTGTTCTGTGGTCAGTGTCCATGCCATTCTGCCCCCACCTTTTGTTGGCATCAGTAGAAATAGTTCTGTCCTTTAGACCTGGTGGCTGCATAGTCTCTGTAATCTTCACATAGCCAAATTCTAGCTACACTTTGAGTCATTCATGGTTGCATGTTAGATTCTGAATTAAAAAATTGAAAACTTCTTTTTCCTGTTTTAGGATATGTCTATATCTTGGTATATTTTCTCCTTACCAGTCTTGCAGTCTCAGATATTTTATTTTAACAACAAAACAAAATAAATAGATAAAGGCAAGGGTCACCCAGTGGAATGTATAATCAATGGCATTCTCTAGAATGTTCCTAGTTTCTGCCAAAGATTACAGTGTTAATATGGATGCAGAGTGGTAATTGGAGAATGACTTCCAGCTTGTTATATTCCTTTCATGTTTAAGAAGTTAAAAAGGAATCTTCTCTCTGGTCGCTGCAGACTGCCTGCTGGCGGCTGGGTTCAGGTGCGTGGACAGAGACTTGGCCTAGCAACGAGATCAGCTTGGCAAGCAGTCTCTGCGCCAACCCAAGGGAGCACCAACCTGCTAGTGGGTTGGTGCCTGGAGTACAGCCAGAGGCTGACATCGTGCCTCAGGTTATCACAGACAGCTAACATGACAGAGCCCTGTGGACTGAGAGTACTACCATCTAGGTTCTAGCAGCCCAACCAGGGCTGCTAGGGAACCTCCAGTCCTGTAGGGAACCCAGTGGTTAGACAGAGCCCTGAGACATGCCACCATTTTGGAGCTGGTGGCCTGAACAGGTCACCATAGAGAACCAACAGAGGAACCCAGGACACCATAAAGATCTAACAGACTAGCCCAGATCAGTGGAAGGAAAAAAAATCTGATTCTTTTTTTTTTATTTTTTTTATTGTATATATTCTATATTTACAATTCATTTCCCTTTTTCTGGTTCCCCACCCCCAAAGGTCCCTCATGTCCTTTTCTCTCCCCCTGCTCCCGCATCCACCCCCTTCCACTTTACTGTTCTTGTACTCTCCCACAATGATGTTTTGGTCCATTCTAGCACCAGTGTCCACTCCTTTCTTCTTGTGAGACATCACTTGATATGTGATTTGTGTCTTTGGTGTTCCAAGCTTCTAGGCTAATATCCACTTATCAGTGACTGTATACCATGGGTATTCTTTTGAGACTGGGTCACCTCACTTAGTATGACATTCTCCAGCTCCATCCATTTCTCTAAGAATTTCATGAATTCATTGTTTCTAATGGCTGTATAGTACTCCATTGTGTATATATACCACATTTTTTGTATCCATTCCTCTGTTGAGAGACATCTGGGTTCTTTCCAGCTTCTGGCTATTATATATAAAGCTGCTATGAACATAGTGGAGCATGTATCCTTATTGCATGCTGGTGAATCTTCTGGGTATATTCCCAGGAGTGGTATGGCTGGGTCCTCTGGAAGTATCACGCCCAGTTTTCTGAGGAACCGCCATACTGATTTCCAGAGTGGTTGTACCAGCTTGCATTCCCACCAGCAGTGGAGGAGTGTTCCTCTTTCTCCACATCATCGCCAACACCTGATGTCTTCTGATTTTTTAATCTTAGCCATTCTGACTGGTGTGAGGTGAAATCTCAGGGTTGTTTTAATTTGCATTTCCCTAATGACTAGTGATGTTGAACATTTTTTAAGGTGTTTCTCAGCCATCCGAATTTCTTCAGGTGAAAAGACTCTGTTTAGCTCTGTACCCCATTTTTGGATAGGGTTATTTGGTTTTCTGGGGTCTAACCTCTTGAGTTCTTTGTATACATTGGAGATTAGCCCTCTGTCGGATGTGGGGTTGGTGAAGATTTTTTCCCAATTTGTTGGTTGCCGATTTATCCTTTTGACAGTGTTCTTTTGTCTTACAGAAACTTTGTAGTTTTATGAGGTCCCATTTGTCTATTCTTGCTCTTAGAGCTTAAGCAATTGGTGTTCTGTTCAGGAATTTTTCCCCTGAGCCAATGTCCTCAAGGGTCTTCCCCAGTTTCTTTTCTATTAGTTTTAGTGTGTCTGGTTTTATGTGGAGGTCTTTGATCCACTTGGAGTTGAGCTTAGTGCAAGGAGATAAGAGTGGATCAATTCTCATTCTTCTGCATTTTGACCTCCAGTTGAGCCAGCACCATCTGTTGAAAAGGCTATCTTTTTTCCACTGGATGTTTTCAGCTCCTTTGTCGAAGATCAATTGGCCATAGATGTGTGGGTTCAATTCTGGGTCTTCGATCCTATTCCATTGATCCGCTTCCCTGTCACTGAACCAATACCATGCAGTTTTTAATACCACTGCTCTGTAATATTGCTTGAGGTCCGGGATATTGATTCCCCCAGAAGTTCTTTTGCTGTTGATGATAGTTTTAGCTATCCTGGGTTTTTTGTTATTCCAGATGAATTTGAGAATTGCTCTTTCTAGCTCTATGAAGAACTGAGTTGGGATTTTGATGGGAATTGCATTGAATCTGTATATTGCTTTGGGCAAGATTGCCATTTTGACTATATTAGTCCTGCCAACCCACGAGCATGGAAGATTTTCCCATTTTCTGATGTCTTCTTCAATTTCCCTCTTCAGAGACCTGAAGTTTTTCTCATATAAATCTTTCACATGTTTGGTTAGCGTCACTCCAAGATACTTTATATCATTTGTGGCTATTGTGAAGGATGTCATTTCCCTAATTTCTTTCTCTGCCTGCTTATCCTTCGCGTATAGGAAGGCTACTGATTTACTTGAGTTGATTTTATAGCCAGCCACTTTGCTGAAGTTGTTTATCAGTTGCAGGAGTTCTCTGGTGAAGGTTTTTGGGTCACTTAAGTAAACTATCATATCATCTGCAAATAGTGATAGTTTGACTTCTTCCTTTCCGATTTGTATCCCTTTGACTTCCCTCTGTTGTCGAATTGCTCTAGCTAGTACCTCAAGTACTATATTGAAGAGATATGGCGAGAGGGGACAGCCTTGTCTAGTCCCTGATTTTAGAGGGATTGCTTCGAGTTTTTCTCCGTTTACCTTGATGTTGGCTACTGGTCTGCTGTATATTGCTTTTACTATGTTTAGATATGGGCCTTGAATTCCTGTTCCTTCTAGGACCTTTATCATGAAAGGATGCTGAATTTTGTCAAATGCTTTTTCAGCATCCAATGAGATGACCATGTGGTTTTTTTCTTTGAGTTTGTTTATGTAGTGGATTACGTTGATGGATTTCCGTATATTGAACCATCCCTGCATCCCTGGGATGAAGCCAACTTGATCATGGTGAATGATCGTTTTGATGTGTTCTTGGATTCGGTTGGCAAGTATTTTGTTTAGTATTTTTGCATCGATATTGAGAAGATCAACAAGATAGATAAACCCTTAGCCAGACTTACTAAAGAGCACAGAGACAGTATTCAAATTAACAAAATTAGAAATGAAAAGGGAGATATAACAACAGAAACTGAGGAAATTCAAAAAATCATCAGATCCTACTACAAAAACCTATACTCAACACAACTGGAGAATCTGGAGGAAATGGACAATTTCCTCGACAGTTACCAAATTCCAAAATTAAACCAGGATCAAATAGATCGTCTAAACAGACCCATAACCCCCAAAGAAATAGAAGGGGTCATAGACAGTCTTCCAACCAAAAAGAGCACAGGACCAGACGGTTTTAGTGCAGAATTCTATCAGACCTTCAAAGAAGTCCTGATACCGATACTCTTCAAATTATTCCACAAAATAGAAACAGAAGGAACACTACCCAACTCATTCTATGAAGCCACAATTACCCTGATACCAAAACCACACAAAGATCCAACTAAGAAAGAGAACTACAGGCCAATTTCTCTTATGAATATCGATGCAAAAATCTGATTCTTAAGAGCTAGCAACTAGGCAGGCCAGGAGGAGACAGTGGGAGGCCAATTGCAGGTCCAGCAGCGAGCCTCTGGAAGACTTAGATCCAGCACAACAGAGCTGAGGAGGTAACTGAGAGCCCAGAAACTGAAACCTCCCGGTCTCCACCCCAGGAGCTAAGACACCCTCTATGATAGCAGCGCCAAACACCAGGCTCACAGGAGCCTCGAATACCAACCACTAAGAACAAGACCAACTAACCCCAGAGATAAACAGATGGCAAAAGGCAAATGTAGGAACATTACAAACAAAAATCAAGACAATATGGCAGGATCTGAACCCAATTCGCCAACCACAGCAAGTCCTGGATACCCCAGCACACCAGAACAACAAGAGTTGGATATAAAAGCACTGGTCATGATGCTGCTAGAGGAACACAAAGAAGACATAAACAAATCTCTTCATGAAAGCAGTGCTAAGAGGAAAACGCATAGCCCTGTGTGTCTCCAAAAAGAAACAGGAGAGAGCATACACTAGCAACTTAATGGTGCACCTGAAAGCCCTAGAACAAAAAGAAGCTATTTCACCCAAGAGGAGTAGAAGACAGGAAATCATCAAACTCAGGGCTGAAATCAATCAAGTTGAAACAAAGAGAACCATACAAAGAATCAACAAAACCAGGAGCTGGTTCTTTGAGAAAATCAACAAGATAGATAAACCCCTAGCCAGACTTACCAAAGTGCACAGAGACAGTAATCAAATTAACAAAATTAGAAATGAAAGAAGGGATATAAAAACAGAAACTGAGGAAATTCAAAAAATCATCAGATCCTACTACAAAAGCCTATATACTCAACACAACTGGAGAATCTGGAGGAAATGGACAATTTCCTAGACAGAAACCAAATACCAAAATTAAATCAGGATCAAATAGATCATCTAAACAGACCCATAACCCCCAAAGAAATAGAAGGGGTCATAGAAAGTCTTCCAACCAAAAAAAAAAAAAAAAACAAAAAACACAGGACCAGATGGTTTTAGTGTAGAATTCTATCAGAACTTCAAAGAAGTCCTAATACCAATACTCTTCAAACTACTCCAAAAATAGAAACAGAAGGAACACTACCCAACTCATTCTATGAAGCCACAATTACCCTGATACCAAAACCACAGAAAGATCCAACTAAGAAAGAGTACTACAGGGCAATCTCCCTTATGAATATTGATGCAAAAATACTAAATAAAATACTTACCAACCGAATCCAAGAACACATCAAAACGATCATTCACCATGATCAAGTTGGCTTCATCCCAGGAATGCAGGGATGGTTCAATATACGGAAATCCATCAATGTAATCCACTACATAAACAAACTCAAAGAAAAAAACCACATGGTCATCTCATTGGATGCTGAAAAAGCATTTGACAAAGTTCAGCATCTTTTCATGCTTAAAGTCTTAGAAAGAACAGGAATTCAAGGCCCATATCTAAACATAGTAACAACAATTTACAGCAGACCAATAGCCAACATCAAAGTAAATGGAGAGAAACTTGAAGCAATCCCACTGAAATCAGGGACTAGACAAGGCTGCCCCCTCTCACCATATCTCTTCAATATAGTACTTGAGGTACTAGCTAAAGCAATTCGACAACAAAGACAGTCAAAGGGATACAAATCGGAAAGGAAGAAGTCAAACTATCACTATTCGCAGATGATATGATAGTATACTTAAGTGACCCAAAAAACTCCACCAGAGAACTCCTATAGCTGATAAACAACTTCAGCAAAGTGGCTGGTTATAAAGTCAACTCAAGCAAATCAAAAGCCTTCCTATACTCAAAGGATAAGCAGGCCAAGAAAGAAATTAGGGAAATAACACCCTTCACAATAGCCACAAACAATTTAAAGTATCTTGGTGTGACTCTAACCAAACAAGTGAAAGATTTATATGAGAAAAACTTCAGGTCTCTGAAGAAGGAAATTGAAGAAAACCTCAGAAAATGGAAAAATCTTCCATGCTCATGGGTTGGCAGGATTAATATAGTTAAAATGGCAATCTTTCCAAAAGCAATATACAGATTCAATGCAATCCCCATCAAAATCCCAAATCAGTACTTTATAGAGTTAGAAAGAGCAATTCTCAAATTCATCTGGAATAACAAAAAACACAGTATAGCTAAACCTATCATCAACAGTAAACGAACTTCTGGGGGAATCAATATCGCAGACCTCAAGCAATATTACAGAGCAGTAGTGTTAAAAACTGCATGGTATTGGTACAGTGACAGGGAAGTAGATCAATGGAATAGGATTGAAGACCCAGAATTGAACCCACACATATTTGGCCAATTGGTATTCAACAAAGGAGCTGAAAACATCCAGTGGAAAAAAGATAGCCTTTTCAACAAATGGTGCTGGCTCAACTGGAGATCAACATGCAGAATAATTGATCCACTCTTATATCCTTGCACTAAGCTCAACTCCAAGTGGATCAAGGACCTCCACATAAAACCAGACACACTAAAACTAATAGAAAAGAAACTGGGGAAGACCCTTGAGGACATTGGCTCAGGGGGAAAATTCCTGAACAGAACACCAATCAATCTCTTATGCTCTAAGATCAAGAATAGACAAATGGGACCTCATAAAGTTACAAAGTTTCTGTAAGGCAAAAGACACTGTCAAAAGGACAAATCGGAAATTGGGAAAGATCTTCACCAACCCCACATCCGACAGAGGGCCAATATCCAATGTAAACAAAGAACTCAAGAAGATAGACCACAGAAAACCAAATAACCCTATCCAAAAATGGGGTACAGAGCTAAACAAAGACTTTTCACCTGAAGAAATTCAGATGGCTGAGAAAAACCTTAAAAAATGTTCAACAACATTAGTCATTATTGAAATGCAAATCAAAACAACCCTGAGATTTCACCTCACACCTGTCAGAATGGCTAGGACTAAAAATTCAGAAGACAACAGGTGTTGGCGAGGATGTGGAGAAAGAGGAACACTCCTCCACTGCTGGTGGGACTGGAAGCTGGTACAACCACTCTGGAAATCAGTCTGGCGGTTCCTCAGAAAACTGGACATGATACTTCCAGAGGATCCAGCCGTACCACTCCTGGGAATATACCCAGAAGACTCCCCAGCATGCAATAAGGATACATGCTCCACTATGTTCATAGCAGCCTTATTTATAATAGCCAGAAGCTGGAAAGAAACCAGATATCCCTCAATGGAGGAATGGATACAAAAAAATGTGGTATATATACACAATGGAATACTCTCCAGCCATTAGAAAAAATGAATTTATGAAATTCTTAGAGAAATGGATGGAGCTGGAGAACACCATACTAAGTGAGGTAACCCAGTCTCAAAAGAATACCCATGGTATGCAGTCACTCATAAGTGATATTAGCCTAGAATCTTGGGACACCAAAGACACAATTCACATACCAAATGATGTCTGACAAGAAGAAAGGAATGGACACTAGTTCTGGAAAGGATCAAAGCATCAGTGTAGGGGAATACCAGAACTGGGAAGTGGGAAGGGATGGACGAGGGAGCAAGGGGAGGGAAAAGGGCATGTGGGACCTTAGGGGGGTGGGGAAACAAAGAAAATGGAAATGAAATGTAAATATAGAATATATCCAAGAAAAAAAAAGTTAAAAAAGGAACTCAGTATCATAATTAGAAAAGCTTGAATATATTAAGAACTGAATGTAAGAAATAGAAATACATAAATAAATGAGAAACAATCTTTAAAAAAAGAAGTTAAAAAGGCCTCAGCGCCTTCTGGGGGACAGAGGAGCTTGTAGTATCTATCCCAAATACCTCACCTCAAGATCCTTCACAAAGTTACACTTATAACTTTCCTTTCTCAGGTTAGAGTTCTAATTCAGACACCACTCACCATGTCTACAGGGGAATCTTCTGCTGCTAAAAAGAGTCTGCCCTAAAAGAAGAAAATTATTACATTCCCTCATGTCACACTGGAATTACTAGTTATCTAACAAAACTGTATGTGATGACACAGGTAACAGGGAGAAGTTTAGAACATAACTCCAAGTTTATCATACGTAGGTCACTCATGACACTATCTCCTCTTCTATACAACATCTAGAGTTATCTCTCCTTTCTGATACTCACTAGCAGTGAGAGCTGTGAATTTCCTTAAGCTCTGTATCATGGTCTCCTTACATATATGATTAAATGGAAATTGTACCTCTAATATAGAGGTTCAGGGAAACGTTAATGATTTAATATTTTTAAAACATATGCTTTGTGACATACTCCTCACATTTGTGCAGCACTGTATAATTATAAGCTTTAGGCATATATTTAAGTTTTCATATATTTTAAATTGTATCATGAGATATAAACTACATCTTTTTCTTTCCTGTAACATTTAAGTATTATCTATACTAAACCAATAAGTTAATCAACATTCAGTTAGCCAAGCTCTTTGTGGCCAAACTCTCCACATATAAAATTAAATTCTTTGTATTTCATATCCTATATTATTGTAGAGGAGAGTCTACTAAATTAATATGTGATAAACTATCAATACCTGTAATTTTATTTTAAAATAAGTATGTTTATTTTAACACAATATAAGTTTTCATTAAAACTGAAACAGGTGCATAAGCAAGCCTGGTATTAAGAAATGGCATCATAGAGAATAATTTGCTGTCCTTCCCCTCAGGCAAAACTTTTAACTTTCATTTTAAATCAGAGTGTGAAGTGTAAAAAAAGCTACAAGTGTAAGTTTGTGAAGGATCTTGAGGTGAGGTATTTGGGATAGATACTACAAGCTCCTCTGTCCCCCAGAAGGTGTTGAGGCCTTTGTTAACTTCTTAAAATCTCATAGTTTATTCCTATGAAAACTGTTAATGTATGTTTTGGATGGTGTCATTTTACTTTGCTATAAACAAGTTTACTGATTCTCATACTTTGTTTTATTTTGTTTTGATGCCAATTTTGAGCTCATAATTCAGGAGATTTAATTATGTACTATTTCTTTTTTTCATGTGGTTTTAGTCACAATAATATTTTTTTTCAAAAAAATTTTATTGGATATATTCTATATTTACATTTCATTTCCCTTTTTTGTTTCCCATCCTCCTAAGGTCCCACATGCCCTTTTCCCTCCCCCTACTCCCTCATCCACCCCTTCCCACTTTCCTGTTCTGGTATTCCCCTACACTGATGCTTTGATCATTTCCAGAACTAGTGTCCATTCCTTTCTTCTTGTCAGACATCATTTGGTATGTGAATTGTGTCTTTGGTGTCCCAAGATTCTAGGCTAATATCACTTATGAGTGACTGCATACCATGGGTATTCTTTTGAGACTGGGTTACCTCACTTAGTATGGTGTTCTCCAGCTCCATCCATTTCTCTAAGAATTTCATAAATTCATTTTTTCTAATGGCTGGAGAGTATTCCATTGTGTATATATACCACAGTTTTTTGTATCCATTCCTCCATTGAGGGACATCTGGGTTCTTTCCAGCTTCTGGCTATGATAAATAAGGCTGCTATGAACATAGTGGAGCATGTATCCTTATTGCATGCTGAGGAATCTTCTGGATATATGCCCAGGAGTGGTATGGCTGGGTCCTCCGGAATTATCATGTCCAGTTTTCTGAGGAACCGCCAGACTGATTTCCAGAGTGGTTGTACCAGCTTCCAGTCCCACCAGCAGTGGAGGAGTGTTCCTCTTTCTCCACATCCTTGCCAACACCTGATGTCTTCTGAGTTTTTAATCCTAGCCATTCTGACAGGTGTGAGGTGAAATCTCAGGGTTGTTTTGATTTGCATTTCTCTAATGACTAATGATGTTGAACATTTTTTAAGGTGTTTCTCAGCCATCTGAATTTCTTCAGGTGAAAAGTCTTTGTTTAGCTCTGTACCCCATTTTTGGATAGGGTTTTTTGGTTTTCTGTGGTCTAACTTCTTGAGTTCTTTGTATACATTGGACAGGGAAGTGGATCAATGGAATAGGATTGAAGACCCAGAATTGAACCCACACATATATGGCCAATTGATATTCAACAAAGGAGCCAAAAACATCAAATGGAAAAAAGATAGCCTTTTCAACAAATGGTGCTGGCTCAACTGAAGGTCAACATGCAGAAGAATGAGAATTGATCCACTCCTATCTCCTTGCACTAAGCTCAACTCCACATGGATCAAGGACCTCCACATAAAACCAGACACACTAAAACTAATAGAAAAGAAACTGGGGAAGACCGTTGAGGACATTGGCTCAGGGGGAAAATTCCTGAACTGAACACCAATCGCTTATGCTCTAAGATCAAGAATAGACAAATGGTACCTCATAAAATTACAAAGTTTCTGTAAGGCAAAAGACACTGTCAAAAGGACAAATCGGCAACCAGCAAATGGGGAAAAGATCTTCACCAACCCCACATCCAACAGAGGGCTAATATCCAATGTATGTACTATTTCTAACATTCATAGAAATTAATTATAGTTAGAACAATGGAGAAGAGAATAAAATATAACTTAATAGGTTTAATAACAAAGACTATACAAATGATTAAAATGAGTTGTACATATTTAGAAATGGGACCAGAAATGACATAACAATAGAACGTTTGGTTAGGGGATGTCTTTTTTTTTAATTTGTTTGTTGGCTTGTTATTGTTTGTTTGATTTTTCTACTTCTTTACTTTACATCCTCTCATTCCTCACTCCCAGCCAGCCTAGCATAATTGCTGAATTCTGATTTCCATGAGAGACTGTGTTCCAAAAGAGTAAATGAAGAAATATCAAGGAAGACACTCAATAATGACAGCAGGCCTATAAGCACATGCACAGTTCTGCATATGCACCCACATACACACATCTATATACAAACTTAAAGTAGACACAACACAAACACAAACACATACACATAAAAATATCTGCATTATTCCAGTTCTGCTAATCAAATAAGATGGAATCCGGGAGAAAAGAACAAAAATAATCAGTATTGAGGTATTCATGTTGAAATGCAAGGAGTCCCAAAAGTCTATGGATCTGGACATTGTCCTTGAAAAGGCAAGAGGAACCAGAAAAGGGCTCATGAAAAATAAATCTTAGCTGGACTAATCTACCCATGCATTATAATAGGTAGAACACATTGTTAATTTTTCATTTATCACTTTGGATTCATTATCGGTATATGTATATACCAATACAAAGATAAGCAACTCTGAAAGAGGCCATTTTTACCCTTCAGAAATACTTGCTACAAATTTGTAACTGTAATACTTGTCATGTATGAAAAGTGTGTCTCATGTTCTTATTATATAAATATCTCTCACAAGCTGTTTTTATACTATTGGTTCTCAACTAGAAAACTATTTTGCTAAGGTGCAAGACCTTTAAAAACAGGCTTGACTATTGGGATTTGACCATTGGAAATAGGCTACGTGTTATTGCCATCTTCTTTCTCTATCCACATCACACACACACACACACACACACACACACACAGACACACACACACACACACAGACACAGACACAGACACACAGACATACATACACACAGACACAGACACACACACAGACACAGACACAGACACACACACACACACAGACACACACACACACACACTTAAATTAAACCTTGAAGGTTTCAATCAATATCTTTTCTCCCTGCTCTGCTGAAATGTGATCAAACTATGCCATGGTATAAGTTCCCATTTCCATACATGGCCACTGACATGCCTTGAGCACCATAATTAATTATTCCCTCTAAAACAATGAGTCAAAATAAACCCATTCTCCCCTTAATTGCTTCATGAGGGATTTACAAATGACAAAAAAACAGTGCCCATATCAAGAACAAATACTTTATACATATGCATGACCTCTGTGATTGTATCATGCTTCTGTGTTTCAACATGGTTCATACTACAAATTGTATCAAAAACAAACAATGAAGATACGAAGAACTATATCACATGCAAAGAAGATCTGAGATACTGGATAATAGTTTAAAAAGTGAAGACACTTGGGTCATAGAATAAAAACGAAATCTATCTGGTACTCAGCTGGCCTACTGATTGATTGGTAGTGCAGGAAGATAATGTGAGAACTACTGAGAGGGAAGAGTAGTCAAAATTTCAACCAGCTGTTAGCTCTGTTAATTACCTACCTGGAAAGATGTATCCATTGGTGTCATTCTGACTGTGACTAAATGAGAGCTCCACCTAAAATTTATTACTATTAGTCTAGTAAACAGAAATAGAATTAGAATGATCCTTAATGACTTATTGATATACCCATAGATAACTCCATTCTAAAACCCTCAAAAGTGAAAGTTCTGGAAGTAAATAACAGTTAACATAGAGACTCACAACTGTTCAACATACAGAGAATAGAAGACTTCAGTTGTCAGCCCTAATTATAATACCTTTATCACATTTTCAACCTAAAGGTTTGGGGCTATATGAGGATTCCTTTGTAAAAGAAGAAAGGTTTTAAACATTCTGAAGCTATAAGTATCTGCAAGAACCGCGTTTCCTGAGCAAAACAAGAAAGATGCACATATGAGGTCATAGTGATTGTGAAAGCATGTACAGGACCCACTCAAACTCAAGTCAAACAAAATTCCAACATGAAGAAGCATAGATTAACATGAAATCTCGCACTTGCTGAAAAGTTATGACTTTTGGTTGCTCTGGGAGAGAAAATGTCATTTTTGTTAATAGTTTGAAAACTAATATATTATTTACACTCCAGGCCAGATCTATGCCCACAGTAATAGGCCAGCACAAATTAAATCCAATGACAGGGATGAGAGGAAAAAAATACAAGAAGAGTCAATAGAGAGGGAGGGATTATCTGGAAAGAGTTGGTGTAAGGAGATGAATAGTATGAAATTATAATACATAAAATTCTGTCCTCAGTGATAGAAGAACCACCTAACCCTAGAGAGACTTGAGGTCCCAAGGAGTGGGGAGATCTGTTTGGGTGGGGTTGGACATCCTCTTGGAGAAGGAGGACATGATATAGAATGAGGAACAGGCAGAGAGTGGACCAGGAGAGGGATAACAACTGGACTGTAAAAAAGAAAAAAAGATTAAAGAATAATAATGAAAAGAAAAGAAAAAGAATCAATAAAACAGTATTGAAATTAAAATTATATAAATTATATAAAATTCGAAACAAAGAAATACATGTTAATGAGCTCCTTAAATGATGGTTTATTATAGAGTAAACTATCATTTTTCATGTACAAAGAACCTTTTCTAGACTATAATGAGAATTCATAATATATTCAGAAGCTGTAGCTCATTTTGGTACCTCTGCAGTATAACTAACAAATTCTGGTCATGTTTATACAAAAATGAATATTGTCATCCTTTACTTGTCAAACCACTGATTTTGTATTCTGTGGGCAGTCTTCAATTACTCATATCCCTTCTGTGCTTCATATCCATAGGAGACTCTTGGATAATGATGCCTAGACAACACAATATTTAAGATTTGGTACTCTGAACGGTTTGTTAACAGAAGGGGGGTTATAGGGAGGAAGGGAGAGAAGGAGGAAAGCGGGAGAGAGAGGAAAGGGAGAGAGGGAAAATCAGGCTAAGAGTCATCCCTTTATCTTTCCTCCTTTCCTGCTAAAAGTTCAGAAAAATGCTTTTTTACAGAGTTCTCTTATAAAACTAAATTTTTATCATAAAAAGGGGAGTGGGTAAAAAATGCTGGTTCCCTTTAGAAAACAAATAACTTTCCACAACAAAAAAGATTGGATTCCATACACAGTTTCTGTCACATATCATTGTTTTCAAGTTTAGTGTCAGAGTAAATTACTTACAGTACATTATAGCATCTGGACCTAGTGAATTGTGCACCCAATACCTGGGTGTGTACACATATAAGTTACAGATTATATAGATATATGCATAGACAGACAGATGGGACAGACAGATGGGATAGATAGATAGATAGATAGATAGATAGATAGATAGATAGATAGATAGACAGACAGTTAGATACATACATATGTACATAGATGATAGGTAGACAGACAGAGAGATAGGTAAGGAATGAAATGTTAAAAGGTCTAAACTTTCCAGTGAAACTAGAAAAGGGAGTGTTCTTATTTTCTTCACAATAGTGAGCATGAAAAGATTAAACAGTAAAACTCAGTGACCACTGCATGAAGTCTTGTTCAATTTTGTAGAACAGGAAAACTTTTCTACAGACATGTCTAACAGAATAAATTTATACATCTGATTCAAATTAGAAGTATTTTCCTACATAAATACTCAATGTAATAAAAAACTCATTATTCTAGAACAACAAAACTAATTAATAGGAAATGAATAAATAATAAGAAATCGGTGTAAGATAAAAACTGCAAAAAGCTTTTACCAAGATGCAGAAAGGCAGAACAGAGAACAACCAAGAAATAGAAAAAAGTCATTGTACAAGGCTTGAGCAAAAAAGTCCTGTGCTCAGAATACAAAATCAGATCCCTAAAATTTAGGAGATCTCTGAAAATAAGGAGAAACAACAAACCTTTTGTTCACTCACATCTTAGGAATGTTCCCATCTCTTCCACAGTAAATAACAGAAACTCTGTAGTTAAAATTTAATACATTTTATTTGGAAGTAGCTATTTTTGAGCAGTCTTAAAATTGTGAAGTAACCTGAATATGCTCTGTTATAAGGTATCGTGTCAAAACAGTTATCTGATAATCACCTTCCTTGAGCACTTACTTTTAATTACATCAGGAAGAAAAATAGGAATTAATGGATGCTTTAAGTCTTCTAAGACCGAAGTCAAAATTAAAGGGTGTTGCCTAAATAAATAAAACTGAATTCTAATGAGAAATTTACCAAGATCCATGACATGTGCACAAAACTAGTTGGGATGTTGAGAATATATATTTTGATTTAAAATATAGACACTCATTTGACAATTTGAAACTTGTCCAAAGATATACTAGACTATTGATGGAACAGTTCAATATTGTATAAACCAACATGTCAACTCCAATTTGTAGTTTTAATTACTTTAAGATAATAAAAGCATGGAGAAATTTATAAACTAACCACTAGGTTAAACCTCTTATGCCTTTTCTCTTTACTAGAATTTTCAAAGGACCACACAATTCTTCAACAATTAACATTTATCCTCTTTCTAATGAAACCAATTTAGTACCCATCACTTTATTCTCCCATTACATGCAGTAATGTTTCATTCTAGATACCACATTTCATCCTGTTGCACTATAGTTATTTAATTTTTTGTGTTGGCATGAGTAAGTGAGACTGAAACAAATGTGTTAAAAACAACCCATCACGGGCTGGAGAGATAGCTCAGTGGTTAAGAGCACTGACTGCTCTTACGAAGGTTCTGAGATCAAATCCTAGCAACAACATTGTGACTCACAACTATCCATAAAATGATCTGACGCCCTCTATTGGTGCGTCTGAAGAAAGCTACAGTGTACTTACATATAATAATAAATAAGTCGTAAAAAAAAATCAACTCATCTGGTAATGACAAATATTCTTTGACAATGTAAATTATAACCAGTGAACAATAAGCTTATAGAAAACTAACTTTACAAATAACATCACATTTTTTACAATACATACTATTTTTATGTGAAATAAAAAATATATGCTAGGTTGATTAAGAAAAGATATATTAGAAAAAATATTACTGATAATCAAAAGATGTATGTGTAAATAAATATATGTATTCATTTTTGTTAAAGCCTGTGATTTAATGAATAAATTTAAAAGAGAAAAATAGCATACACGTTATAAAATTGTCTAAGTGTTCTAACTTAGGAAACAAGAATTTCCAAAATTAAAATTTATATTTTTCAGTGTTTATTTTATTAAGGGATCAGAAAATATATTAAGCAAACAATTGTTTGTAAACCATAAAATTATATCAAAGAAAAACTTTGAAGCTGGTTTTATTTTAATAAATATATTTAAATCGATCTCATTTTAAAGTATTGTTTTAGTACAGTAAAATAACTATTAAATATTAAGCTTTAAAGGCAGAGACTGGAAAATCCAACAACATCACAGCCAAATTTCTTTGTCATCTCATTTCTATATTTTGTTTTCTAAAATTAAATATGCAAATATGCTACTCAATGCATCATCTAAACAATTAATTCCAAAGTCTTTCCTAAAAGTGAGATTAACAACTTGTTCTTGTTTTTTATATGTGTATTTACTGAAACCTACTTGAAACTGAATCATGACTCTACAGTCTTCAAATGGATTTACAAAAACTTTAATACAACTTCTAATGGTCATTAGATTTTTTTATATACCAAAAAAGGTTTACAGAGCTATGTTATAGTCTATATTGATGACATACTTGAAAATATGCTATTGAATGCAACATCATATTTCATGCTATATTAGAATTTTACATATAAGTCATCATTTTATATTTGCCTTTGTTCTTCAATATATTCTTTATTTCCATTTGAAATGATTTCCACTTTCCTGGATCCACCCTCCTCGAAAGTCCCATAAGCCCTCTTTCCTCCCCCTGTTCCATAATCCACCCCTTCCCACTTCCCTGTCCTGATATTTCCCTATACTACTACACTGGGTCTTTTCAGCGCCAGGGGCCTCTCCTTCCTTCTTCGTGGGCATCATTTGATATGTGAATTGTGTCTTGGGTATTCCAAGATTCTAAGCTAATATCCACTTATCAGTGAGTACATACCATGAGTGTTCTTTTGTGATTGGGTTACCTAACTTAGGATGATATTCCCCACTTCCATCCATTTGTCCAAGAATTACATGAATCCATTGTTTTTAATGGCTGAATTAAAAATGCTGGGTATGTATACCACATTTTCTGTATCCATTCCTCCGATGAGGGAAATCTGGGTTCTTTCCAGCTTCTGGCTATTAATAATAGCGCTGCTGTGAACATAGTGGAGCATGTGTCCTTATTACATGCTGGGGAATCCTCTGGGTATATGCCCAGGAGTGTATAGCAGGGTCCTCCAGTAGTATCATGCCCAGTTTTCTGAGGAACCACCAGACTGATTTCCAGAGTGGTTGGACGAGCTTGTAACCCCACCAGCAGAGGAGGAGTGGTCCTCCTTCTCTACATCCTTGCCAGCACCTGTTTTCTCCTGAGTTTTTTTATTTTAACCATTCTGACAGGTGTAAGGTGAAATCTCTGGGTTGTTTTGATTTGCATTTCGCTGATGACTAAGGATGTTGAACATTTCTTTAGGTGCTTCTCCACCATTCAATATTCCTCAGGTGAAAATTCTTTGTTTAACTCTGTACCCTATTTTTAATGGGGTTATTTGGCTCTCTGGAGTCTACCTCCTTGATTTCTTTGTATATCTTGGATATAAGCCTTCTGTCAGATGTAGGGTTGGTGAATATCTTTTCCCAATTTGTTTGTTGCCATTTTGACCTTTTGAGAATGTCCTTTGCCTTACAGAAACTTTGTAATTTTATGAGGCCCCATTTGTCAATTCTTGATCTTAGAGCATAAACTATTGGTGTTCTGTTAAGGAACTTTTCCCCTGTGCCCATGTCCTCAAGGGTCTTCCCTACTTTCTTTTCTATTATTTTCAGTGTGTCTGGTTTTATGTGGAGGTCTTTGATTCATTTGGAGTTGAGCCTAATACAAGGAGATAAGAATTGATCAATTCGCATTCTTTTGCATTCTGACCTCCAGTTGACCCAGCAGCACTTATTGAAAACGCTATCTGTTTTCCACTGGATAGTTATGGCTCCTTTGTCAAAGGTCAAGTGACCATAGATGTGTGGATTCATTTCCAGGTCTTCATTTCTATTCCATTGATCTACTTGCCTGTCACTCTACCAAACTGTCTTCCATAAATCTCGTCCCAATGCATATTTCTTTCAAAGCCTAGCTGCATGTTGTCTGTGGCTTGTAGGATTTGATATCACTGTCCATTTGCATTTATCTTTTAAGTTCCCATTGACTTTGTGTCAGTTTTAGTGAAGGATTCTTAGCCAAAATATATTTTAAACCAGATTCTTACAAATCTTAATCAAGCTGATCCAAAAACTACCTTTATTTCAAAAGTTAGAAGAATTGCCTAATTTAACATAAATTGCTAAATTAAAATTCTATATAATACCAGTTTCTTTAGAAAAAGCAAAAAATACTAAAAATCTGCATGTCTCTGATGGAATTTTCATATATAATTAAGATGAGAGAAAATTATGTTTATGCAAAAACATTGAAGATATTGAACTATCTATAAGATATTTTTCTTATATAACATTAAGAAAAATTTCTAAAACTACTAAATTAGCACTAGAGAAAAGCAAATCCCCTAGTTCCCCCCAGAAATATCCTGGACATTGCTAATTCAGATGACCACAAAGAAACCTCAAGTCACAGCATTATGCTTTTGAGAGTCTCATTGAGCTATTGTTCCAACTCTGGCAGCAATAATCTCCTGTTAATTATGACTTAAAGCCCCATGTTGGACCAGAGTGCTATCAGTATCTACCCATTTTTTATAAACAGGACTTCTATCAGTTTCCTTCATGATGAAAAAATTTTGTGGAAGAGAGATTTTGTTACTACTTGGAGTAATCAGTTTCCTTTTCAATGGAGGAAGGTTTTGGTTGATAAAATATTTCCAAGGCACATAATTATGTAAAAATCTTGACATGAGTGTGTATCATATCAGCTGTATGCCGTATGATATACATACTTCAAAATGATCAAAAGCAAAGGAGAAGTTAATTGGCATGAAAACTATAAAATGAGGCAAATGATTCTTCTAATATTGAGGGATGGTGAGTTAGACATAATTATTACACTTACAATAAGAAAAATGTCCAGTATATTTCTTTCCCAGAGGGAAACAACATGTTAATGTCTGTGTTAAATGTGATATTTGTTAATGTGATATCAAAGGACGTACCCCTTGTGGAACTGTAAACTGTTTAAGAAGAAAGATCAAAATTCCTTATCCCCTGCTCTGCTCTTTCATGTGGCCATCACTGAAGCCCTGTGAGAGAATAGCCACCATTACTGAAAGTGACAGCCCTGTCATCACAACTGTAGCACACTCTCCTCATTTTGATTCTTGAGGAACTAGCCATGTGCATATACTTGCTGGAAAGTTCTGTGTAACACTCCAAGTCTTAAAAAAAATTGACTCCTAGTGTTTCTTAGAAACATAACTAAAATGTCACATTTTCCTAAAACCCATTTTGTTTACTGCAATAGCACAGCACTTGGAACTGTAGTAGAATTGAGACATGCTAATTTTAAGTGAAGTATAGAGAATATTTGGGTGGATTTAAAGGAACAGAAATTGGAGTACAGAAATAAAAATTATCATTCTAACATCTCCAGTCTAGAACTTATAAGTATACAGGCTAGATATTTTTTTAAGAAATGGTAGATCTTGGGTTAAAACACAGAAGATGGCTCTGGAACTGTAATCCTTACCAAGGCCATATACAGAAATACTGTATGCAAATATTTTTCCATACTCTGGATTGTAGCATTTGTTGAAAAGTCCATGGTAAACCTAAGTTTAGAGTTCTAAGTGATATCCACTGTATCCTCTTATGACTTATATTCTATATATTGTCTCTATGTATAGTCAAGCTTTAAGTGAAAACGTTTGTATTTCAAATATCTACAAACTTTACATTTGATAGTTCTGATTTAATTTTATAAAAAAACCCTCAAGAAGTAAGATTATTGTCCTTATAATATTAAAGGAATAAAACTTGACACAGTTAAATAGCATGTCTAGGCCAGAAACAAAATGACTCAATCTTACAAAAAAAGCAATACTATAATAAAGCCTGTTCTACCAATATGAAGAAAACAACGAACTCCGCTTTTCCAACAGCAGATATTTCTTAAATATGGAATAGCTTTGTCCACTAGGAATAAGTGTGTTATTTTTTTCTTGGATACAAATCAGGTCCATGCATACTTGTTTACAAATATGTATCTGTTGAAAATTGAATACTTACCACTGCAATTTTAAAAGGGAAGGTGAACTGGTCTTAGAATATAATGAAAATTTCAACCTCATTGAAATATTTTCCACCCTAGTTTTGTAGTAAATTTTCTCTTGTATAAGCATATTATTTTGAATCTAAGCAATTTATGTTAAGTATTTTACAACAAATATGTAATTTCCTAGAAAGGATAAATGTAGTTGCTAAAACAGCAAACTTAGTCAAAGGCCTACATACACTTCCTTAGATCCTACATACACTTCCTTAAATCCATCTCCTTAGAAGCCAGGGGACCCCATGAAACAGGGCAGATAGAGTGTAAGAACCAGGAGGAATGAAGGATCCCAAGAAAACAAGGCCCTCTAAATCAGCATTTACAGCTCATATAAACTCAAAGAATGAGATAGCATGAAGTGCCAACATGATATGTACCAAGTCGTCTGCACACACACTATGGCTTCTTAGTTTAGTGTTGTGACGATGTTTCTAAGTTGGTTTCTGATTCTTATGTCTTCTCTCAAGTTCTTTTCCTTCTGCTTGTTTTTCCCAATGTATTAGTTTTTATTTTATGTTATATTAATTATATTATATTATATTATATTATATTATATTATATTATATTATAACCAGGAATGGCGGTAGGGTGGGGCAGATTTAAGGAGATGGATTTAAGGAAGTGTATGTAGGATCTAAGGAAGTGTATGTAGGCCTTTGACTAAGTTTGCTGTTTTAGCAACTACATTTATCCTTTCTAGGAAATTACATATTTGTTGTAAAATACTTAACATAAATTGCTTAGATTCAAAATAATATGCTTATACAAGAGAAAATTTACTACAAAACTAGGGTGGAAAATATTTCAATGAGGTTGAAATTTTCATTATGTTCTAAGACCAGTTCTCCTTCCCTTTTTAAATTGCAGTGGTAAGTATTCAATTTTCAACAGATACATATTTGTAAACAAGTATGCATGGACCTGATTTGTATCCAAGAAAAAAATAACACACTTATTCCTAGTGGACAAAGCTATTCCATATTTAAGAAATATCTGCTGTTGGAAAAGCGGAGTTCGTTGTTTTCTTCAAGTAGAGGGAGCAGAACCCATATCAAAATATATTATTGAAGAAAAATTATTTTAAAATAAGATTTCTTTATATGAGTAGTACACTGTAGCTGTCTTCAGACTTATCAGAATGGGCATCAGATCCTATTATAGAAGTGTTCTTTGTTTATGGTTTTTTTTTTATGCAAAACAAAAGGTTTATTTTCTGGCACATCACAGTTTACCTTCAATTAGTCCCTCAAGGATAGTTACTAAGAAGATAACCCTGAATGGCTATTTCAAGCAGTTTTTGTACTTTTTAGGGGCACAGGTTACATCAGCAAGGTTACAACTTATTGCCTAAGCATATTGATCTATAAATCTATTGGCTAGTAAGCATGACACACATTTGAACTTTATGTGGGAATTTTCAGACCGTCAGGTAAATATCACAGTACATTCTGAGAATTTTTTACTCAAGAATGTTCCTGTGTGTGGAGAATGGAACTTGGTCTAGTGTTGACTCCAGGCTCAGTGGTCTTGGGTAACTAACTCATGTTCTTCAAGTCCTGTCCTCAGGGTCTCATATTGTTGGTGCCTGAGGTTTTACTTGACCAAATGGACCCATTTAGGGGCTAAGAAACTCAGCCAAGCAGTCAAGGGATCTAATGTATATGTAATGGACATTGTAGAAGAGTGTAAGGTATGTCAGCAAGTAAATATTTGTGCAGCCAAGAGTAAACAGGCAAGAGACCTAGAGGAGAGCAGCCTGTGGATTATTGGGAGGTCGATTTTACAGAAGTTAAACCAGAAAGATATGGTTAAAAATATCTTCCTGTATTTGTAGATGTTTTCTCTGAAAGGGTTGAGGCTTTCCTCACCAAGCAGGAAACAGCTACCATGGTAGCCAAGAAGATTAGAGAAAAGTTTTCCCAGGTTCAGTGTTCCCAAGGTAATTGGACCAGACAATGGTCCTGCTTTTGTCTCTAAGGTAAGTCAGGATTGACAGCAATATTGGGGACTAATTGGAAGCTCCATCGTGCATATCATCCTCACAGATCAGGTCAAGGGGAGAGAACAGGACCCTAAAAGAGACCTTAACTTGTTGTGGAAAGTATTAAAAACATGAAACCGGCATGTTCCCATGCTCCTGTGTTCATGCCTCTAACTCTCTGCCTGGGTGGCCTGTGCTGCCATGCACTGGCAAGCAATGGATGACCTGGTTTTATCTAGTGGAGATTCAGTGGCCCGGAGCTCCCAAAACATTTCCATCCAGCTCACTAGGTTCCCACTGGCCGATTGCTACCACACCAATCCCATGTTTCAAGTCCCCCATGGCCTTTATGGTGAACATCTGGCAACTCAAACTTTGCTGCCCTACCTTTTTCTTTTGAAACCAGATGAGCTGCTATGTGAACGAAAACCAACACAAACTTAGTTCAGAAACAATGGTAACTCAATCTCTGGACTCAACAATTAAACCTAATCTTGTAAGCCTTATTAAAATCTGATTCCTCTGGTGATGGGTCCTTGAGGAAGCTATAGCAGCTACAACTTACAATCTTACCACTCTGGTGTTCCAGCTCCAAAGGCTGTAACTCCTTTCTGCTTCCTATCTTCCTCTGTACAACCTGGAAGTCTGGCCTACTCACTGAGTGATCGGCTGCTTTATTCATTAAGGGAATAGTTCAGAAGAACAGCACCAAGCCCATCCACAACACTAACTAAATTGTCCTTGGGGACTGCTGCTGACTAGGTGTTGCTCCCTCCCCTGGTCCTGCTCCAAGACTGGAATGCACCACTACCATTTTAACCTGGGCACTTTGGAGATCCTGTATGGGACCCCCGACTCCCTTGACCCTGGCTCTTGACACCCTACACCCAGAGTGACTTTTTAGGCTGACAGGAGTCTCATGACTCAATTGCAAGCTTCCCAGATCAGCCACCATCAATTGTGGCCTAAATTTAGTGCTCTGTATAATGCAGGTATCCCAGAAGTTCCACACAAGTACCAAGTTAGAGATTGGGTATATGTTAAGAGGCACTATGCTGAAAACTTGTAGGCAAAGTGGAGAGGGCCATTTTTGATGTTGTTGACCATCTCGCCCTCCATTAAAGTGGATGAAGTAACTGCCAGGGTTCATGTTAGACCAGCACCTGTGCCAGCACCTAGTGCTCTTAACTGCTGAACCATCTCTCCACCCCCCATTTATTTTCAATAAAAGGAAAAGCCTATTAAATACTTTAGTACTTTTAGAACAGTTGCAACCATTATGACAAAACTTCAGTGTCATCAATATCAGTTACAAAAGACAAAAATTGACAGACCATGAATCTTTCATTAAGAATATAAAGCAAATTTTATAAACACAGAATAAAGGCATATTTAATGCACCTAATTTTTCTTTTTTCACTGTAATTCTACCAATAATTCCACAAAAGTGTTTCCTCTCAGAAACTCTTAATTAATAGATTCTCTAACTAATTGTTGTCTTTAATTATGTACATTCTTGGCCTTGGTAGAAATATGAGAGATATTCTCCCATTGATCAGTATTGGCACTGGAGATTGAAGATGAATCCAAATGCTATATTCTTCAGTTATTATGATAGATGTTGATGATTTAAAATTTCAAGAACCCACAGATAGATAATGAAAGGGTACTTGTCAACCAAAATTTAAAAACTGTAAGATCAAACTGATTAATTATAAAACCCTGTGAAACATTTCCTCCAGTAAACTTGAGGGAGAAACTAAGAATCACATTTGAGAGACTTCATGATTTTCCATAGGAAAATTATCTCATGCAGAGACTCAATGCAGAATATACATTACTAAGGTCAATGTGAGTTAAGGAGCTAAGGGATTACTTCTCTCACCTTGGCTGTTAATCTGCACAAAGTAAAATACAAACAAGCGAGCAAACAAACAAACAAACAAAACACCAAGATGTCTAACTGAATAGACATTGTTTTCTTTCAGTCAACCCCCAGGGGCCACAATTACAAAGGCACAGGTGTTAATCTTAGCTGTTAAAGTACAATTACTTCCAATAATAGCTAGTTTTATCTCATACAAAAGGCAGATATATGTATTTCATAGAATTGCTGTAAAAAATACTTCCGTAGGACCCAGCTGTACCACTCCTGGGCATATACCCAAAAGATTCCCCAGCATGCAATAAGGATACATGCTCCACTATGTTCATAGCAGCCTTATATATAATAGCCAGAAGCTGGAAAGAACCTAGATGTCCCTCAACGGAGGAATGGATACAAAAAAAAATGTGGTATGTATACACAATGGAGTACTATTCAGCCATTAGAAACAATGAATTCATGAAATTCTTAGAGAAATGGATGGAGCTGGAGAACATCATACTAAGTGAGGTAACCCAGTCTCTAAAGAATACCCATGGTATGCACTCACTAATAAGTGGGTATTAGCCTAGAATCTTGGGACATCAAAGACACAATCCACATACCAAATGATGTCCGACAAGAAGGAAGGAGTGGACCCTGGTTCTGGAAAGGCTCAAAGCATCAGTGTAGGGGAATACCAGAACAGGAAAGTGGGAAAGGGTAGATGGGGGAACACAGGGAGGGAAAAGAGCATGTGGGACCTTTGGGGGGCAGAAAACCAGAAAAGGGAAAATGAAATGTAAATATAGAATATATCCAAAAAAAATTGCCGTGAAAAGCAGATAAGCCAATGAGATATGCATAGCTTAGTGAAAACCTCAGGAAAAACACTCAGTAAACTTTAAGCAGTTATCATTTTAGGAATCTTGTGTTATAGCCTTACGCATGTATAAAAGGTAAAAGCCTTTCATGTCCTTGATGTTTATACATTTGTAAGTGTGATATAGCTTCATGAAGAGCTCTAGTGATGGGTAAAATTTCATCATGGTTCCTGACTTGCCAGAACTGATATTTTATATGATCTGGGAAAATTCATTTAATCATTACTAAATTCAGATTTCTTGTCAGTGATATATGGACTTGTGCTCAACAGCTCTATCTTACTGACCTCTAAGATCATTTCAGTCCTACAATAAAAAATAGATTTAGTTGTTGATGTAGACATAACCCAAACTGAGCAAATGTATCCATCATCGGGGCTTTACAAATAAGAGAATTTTAAATAAATATTTCTTCCATCCACAAGCACGACTTTTCAAAAATATGCCCAATCATACTCTGCTTTCCTCATAGATATGTGCTTTGTCCAATCGTTATCAGAAAAGCTTCCTCCTAAAGCAGATGGGAGAGATGTGAGGAAGTACAAAGAAATTATGGAGGGACAGGGAGAGACAGAGCCAGAGGGAGTCAGAGACACGGAGAGACAGAGAGGAGGAAAAAGATAATAATTTGGGTCTGTGGGACATCCCCGAGCCCTCTGGCGAGCACCAAGGCTGCGTTCTGCAACCAGCTCGCCGGCCCCTAGACCAGCAGTAGCGGCGGGCCTCCATATTGCAACCAGGACACAGCTGGAAAGGCCCAGGCTCTGTGGGACATCCCCGCCCTCTGGTGAGCACCTAGGCTGCGTTCTGCAACCAGCTCGCCGGCCCCGAGACCAGTAGTGTAGCGGCGGGCCTCCATATTGCAACCAGGACACAGCTGGAAAGGCCCAGGCTCTGTGGGACATTCCCGTGCCCTCTGGCGAGCACCAAGGCTGCATTCTGCAACCAGCTCGCCGGCCCCTGGACCAGCGGTAGCAACTGGCCTCCATATTGCAACCAGGACATAGCTGGAAAGGCCCAGGTAAACACCCCTTCCAGGGCTACCCTCACGGGGGATCTGCTAGGCTCTCGGAGTTCCTTGCAACCAGGACACAGCTGGAGAAGCCCAGGTAGACAGACTCCAACAGGGGCTACAATCGCATGGGTGGCAGCCAGCTTATGATCCCTTAAAGCAGCAGTCACACATATTCACCAGTAGAGAAACAACAGGTGAGCCCAGCCTCACAGGAGATTCAAACACCAGCCAGTGACAACAAGGCCAACTAAAACCAGAAATAACCAGATGGCAAAAGGAAAACGAAGGAACGTTACTAACAAAAATCAAGGCAACATGACAGCATCTGAACTCAGTTCTCCAACAACAGGAATCCCTGGATACCCTAAAACACCAGAAAAACAAGACTTGGATATAAAATCACTGGTCAGGATGCTGGTAGCTGAACACATAGAAAAATCTCGTAAAGAAATAGAGGAGAAAATGGATCAAAAGTTAGAAGCCTTTACGAGGCAAATACAAAAATCACTTCAAGAAATGCGGGAGAAGATGGATCAAAGAGAAGAAGACAATAAGGAAGAAAGACAAAAGTCACTTAAAGAACTACAGAAGAACGTGGGCCAACAAGTAGAAGCTATGAAAGAGGAAGCACAAAAATCTATTAAAGAAATACATGAAAACACAAACAAGCAAGCGAAAGATCTGAGCACATCCATCCAGATACTAAAAACAGAAGTAGAAACAACTAAGAAATCACAGAGGGAGACAACATTGGAGATAGAAAACCTGGGGAAGAAATCAGGGGCCATAGACGCAAGAATCAACAATAGAATACAAGAGATAGAAGACAGAATCTCAGAAGCCGAAGATACCATAGGAACCATTGATTCAACAGTCAAAGAAAATACTAAATGCAAAAAGGTGGTAACCCAAAACATCCAGGAAATCCAAGACACTATGAGAAGACCAAACCTAAGGATTATAGGTATAGACGAGAGTGAAGATTTACAAGTTAAAGGGCCAGCTAATATCTTCTATAAAATTATGGAAGAAAACTTCCCCAACCTAAGGAGAGAGATGCCCATGAATATACAAGAAGCCTATAGAACCCCAAACAGACTGGACCAGAACAGAAATACATCCCGTCACATAATAATCAAAACTCCAAATGTAATAAACAAAGAAAGAATACTAAAGGCAGCAAGAGAAAAAGGCCAAGTAACATATAAAGGTAAACCTATCAGAATAACACCAGACTTCTCACCTGAGACCATGAAAGCTAGAAGATCCTGGGCAGATATCATGCAAACTCTAAGAGAACACAAACTTCAGCCAAAACTACTTTACCCAGCAAAACTCTCAATTGCCATTGATGGAGACATTAAGGTATTCCATGACAAAACCAAATTTGCAAGATATCTCTCCACAAATCCAGCCCTACAAAGGATAATAGGGGGAAAACACCAAGACAAGGACGGAAACTACACCCGGGAAGAAGCAAGATAGAAACCTCCTCTCATCAAACCCAAAAGAGGATAACCTCTCGAATATAAAAAATAAATAAGATAAATAAATATAATTTCAAAAATGTCTGGAGGTAATAATTACTATTCCTTAATATCTCTTAACGTCAATGGACTCAATTCCCCAATAAAAAGACATAGATTAACAGACTGGATACGGAAACAGGACCCTACATTTTGCTGCATTCAGGAAACACATCTCAGTGTTAAAGACAAACACTGCCTTAGAATAAAAGGCTGGAGGACAATTTTACAAGCAAATGGTCTCAGGAAACAAGCTGGAGTAGCCATTCTAATATCAGATAAAATTGACTTTCAACCTAAAATCATCCAAAGAGACTCAGAAGGTCACTTCTTGCTGGCCAAAGGGAAAATCCACCAGGAAGAGCTCTCAATACTGAACATCTATGCTCCAAATGCAAGGGCACCCTCCTTCGTAAAAGAAACCTTACTAAAGCTTAAAGCACACATCTCACCTAACACAATGATTGTAGGTGACTTCAACACCCCACTCTCCTCAATGGACCGATCAGGAAAGCAGAAACTAAACAGGGACACAGTGAAACTAATTGAAACTCTGGACCAATTGGATTTAACAGATATATATAGAACATTTCATCCTAAAGCTAAAGAATATACCTTTTTCTCAGCATCGCATGGTACCTTCTCCAAAATAGACCATATAATCGGTCACAAGACAGATGTCAACAAATACAAGAAGATCGAGCTAATCCCATGCCTCCTATCAGATCACCATGGAGTAAGAGTGGTCTTCAATAGCAACAAAAACAACAGAAAGCCCACATACACATGGAAACTGAACAATACTCTACTCAATGACACCTTGGTCAAGGAAGAAATAAAAAAAGAAATCAAAGACTTTTTAGAATACAATGAAAATGAAGGTACAACCTACCCAAATCTATGGGACACAATGAAAGCAGTGCTAAGAGGAAAACTCATAGCTCTAAGTGCATCCAAAAAGAAACTGGAGAGAGCATAAACTAGCAGCTTAACGACACACCTTAAAGCCCTGGAAGAAAAACAAGTTAATTCACCCAGGAGGAGTAGAAGACAAGAAATCATCAAACTCAGGGCTGAAATCAATCAAATAGAAACAAAGAGAACCATACAAAGAATCAACAAGACCAGGAGCTGGTTCTTTGAGAAAATCAACAAGATAGATAAACCCTTAGCCAGACTAACCAAAGGACACAAAGACAGTATACAAATTAACAAAATTAGAAATGAAAAGGGAGACATAACAACAAAAACTGAGGAAATTCAAAAGATCATCAGATCCTACTACAAAAGTCTATACTCAAAACAACTGGAGAATCTGGAGGAAATGGACGATTTCCTAGACAGATATCAAATACCAAAATTAAATCAGCATCAAGTAGACCAGCTAACTAGTCCCATAACCCCTAAAGAAATAGAAGGGGTTATAGAAAGCCTCCCAACCAAAAAAAGTACGGGACCAGATGGTTTTAGTGCAGAATTCTACCAGACCTTCAAAGAAGACTTAACACCAATACTCTTCAAACTATTCCACAAAATAGAGACAGAAGGGACACTGCCCAACTCATTCTTCAAAGCCACAATTACGCTAATACCTAAACCACAAAAAGATCCAACAAAGAAAGAGAACTTCAGGCCAATTTCTCTGATGAATATAGATGCAAAAATACTAAATAAAATTCTTGCTAACCGAATCCAAGAGCACATCAAAACGATCATCCACCATGATCAAGTAGGCTTCATCCCAGGGATGCAGGGATGGTTCAATATACGGAAATCCATCAATGTAATCCACTACATAAATAAACTGAAAGAAAAAAACCACATGGTCATCTCATTAGATGCTGAAAAAGCATTCGACAAAATTCAGCATCCTTTCATGCTAAAAGTCTTGGAAAGAGCAGGAATTCAAGGCCCATACCTAAACATAGTAAAAGCAATCTACAGCAAACCAGTAGCCAACATCAAAATAAATGGAGAGAAACTTGAAGCATTCCCACTAAAATCAGGGACTAGACAAGGCTGCCCTCTCTCTCCATATCTTTTCAATATAGTACTTGAAGTTCTAGCAAGAGCAATTAGACAACATAAGGAAGTCAAAGGGATATAAATTGGAAAGGAAGAAGTGAAACTATCATTATTTGCAGACGATATGATAGTTTACCTAAGCGACCCAAAAAACTCCACCAGAGAACTTCTACAGCTGATAAACAACTTCAGCAAAGTGGCAGGTTATAAAATTGACTCAAGCAAGTCAGTGGCCTTCTTGTACTCAAAGGACAAGCAGGCTGAGAAAGAAATTAGGGAAATAACACCCTTCACAATAGCCACAAACAACATAAAGTATCTTGGCGTAACTCTAACCAAACAAGCGAAAGATCTGTACAAGAGGAACTTCAAGTCCTTGAAGAAAGAAATCAAAGAAGACCTCAGAAGATGGAAAAATATTTCTTGCTCCTGGATTGGCAGGATCAATATAGTAAAAATGGCCATCTTGCCAAAAGCAATATACAGATTCAATGCAATCCCCATCAAAATCCCAACTCAATTCTTCATAGATCTAGAAAGAGCAATTCTCAAATTCATCTGGAGCAACAAAAAACCCAGGATAGCTAAAACTATTCTCAACAATAAAAGGACTTCTGGGGGAATCAATATCCCTGACCTCAAGCAGTACTACAGAGCAATTGTGTTAAAAACTGCATGGTATTGGTATAGCAACAGGCAAACAGATCAATGGAACAGGATTGAAGACCCAGAAATTAACCCACAGACTTATGGTCACTTGATCTTTGATAAAGGATCCACAACCATCCGATGGAATAAAGATAGCCTTTTCAACAAATGGTGCTGGTTCAACTGGAGGTCAACATGCAGAAGAATGCGAATTGACCCACTCTTATCTCTTTGCTCTAAGATCAACTCCAAGTGGATCAAGGACCTCCACATAAAACCAGACACACTGAAACTATTAGAAAAGAAACTTGGGAAGACCCTGGAGGACTTGGGCACAGGGGAAAAGTTCCTGAACAGAACACCAATAGCGTACGCACTAAGATCAAGAATCGACAAATGGTACCTCATAAATTACAAAGTTTCTGCAAAGCAAAGGACACTGTCCGAAGGACAAAACGGCAACCAACAAAGTGGGAAAAGATCTTCACCAACCCCACATCCGACAGAGGGCTAATATCCAATATATACAAAGAACTCAAGAAGTTAGACCGCAAAGAACCAAATAACCCTATCAAAAAATGGGGCACAGAGCTAAACAAAGAATTTTCACCAGAAGAAATTCGGATGGTCGAGAAACACCTTAAGAGATGTTCAACATCATTAGTCATCAGGGAAATGCAAATCAAAACAACCCTGAGATTCCACCTCACACCAGTCAGAATGGCTAAGATTAAAAACTCAAGAGACAACAAGTGCTGGCGAGGATGTGGAGAAAGAGGAACACTCCTCCACTGTTGGTGGGATTGCAAAATGGTAAAACCACTCTGGAAATCAGTTTGGCGGATCCTCAGAAAATTGGGCATGTCACTTCCAGAGGACCCTGGCATACCACTCCTGGGCATATACCCAGAGGATTCCCCTGCATGCAATAAAGACACATGCTCCACTATGTTTATAGCAGCCTTGTTTATAATAGCCAGAAATTGGAAGGAGCCCAAATATCCCTCAAAGGAGGAATGGATACAGAAAATGTGGTATATTTATACAATGGAATACTACTCAGCAATTAAAAATAATGAATTCATGCAATTTGTAGGTAAATGGTTAGTCCTGGAAAATATCATCCTGAGTGAGCTAACCCATTCACAAAAGAATGCACATGAAATGCAATCACTGATAAGTGGATATTAAGGAGCCCAGAAGCACTAAATACTCAAGACACAAATAGCAAGTCAAATGATTCCCAAGAAGAAGAAAGGAGAGGACCCTGGGCATGTAAAGAGTGCATCCAGTTTAGTAAAGAAACCGAGGGGGGAGGGGGAATGATTGGGGAATAGTTGGGGGAGAGAAGAACTATGGGAACTATGGTGGGTGGGAACTGGGAAAGGGGAAAGCCTTTGAAATGTAAACATAGAATATAGAAAATAAAAATAACTAAAAAAAAGATATTAATTTGGACATCTCTCCTCAGTCGCTCTCCTTGGAGAACAGGAACTACATAGAAGAAGGTGAAGCAAGGCTCTAGGAGTCAGCGGGAATGAAGCTCACTAGGCTTACTCACGTGGACTCACAGAGACTGAAGCTGCAAATGCAGAGCCTACATGGGTCTGCACTGGGCCTCTGCATGTATGTAGAGTTGTTTGCATGGTGTTTTTGTGAAGCGCTGATTCTGTTTTGCCTGCTCTATTAACTCTTCCTCCTATACAGTTGCCTTGTCCAGCTCAATATCAGGGTTTTGCCATGTCTTATTGTATCTTTTGTCCTGTCTAGCTGTTGTCCCTGAAAACATTCTTTTCTGAGAAGAAAATGAAGAGGAAGTATATCTTGAGGAAAGGGAAATATAGGGAGAGTCAGAAGGATGGAAGGAGGAAAACGGTACATCAGATGTATCACAGGAGCAAATAATCTATCATCAATCTTTTAAAAATATGATCCTGGTATCACTAAACAGATGTTCAAATAAGCTAGCAAAGGCATCCACATCAACAGTAACCTCATACAAGACTAAAATAATCAATAATGCATATAATGAATATATCTCTTCATAGTCTACACATAAACAGCCTAGGTTGCCAATACAGTATATTAATTGAGGAACATCTCTTCAACTGGTACATTATTCAATAATGCACATGGGCAAAATGAATGCAACTTCTCTTTGGATTTGATGCTAATAAGCTATAAATGATCTACATATATACTACTGATCACTTGAACTCCTTCCTTCTTACATTTTCTTAACCCTCCCAGTATTTCATTAAGAATTGGAGGATACATGAAGCCCCACTCCAAGGTGAATGTCTATTGACAATTAATGACTCATTAGGTTGTAGCAGTTATTCACTGATAATTGTCCTTTAGTAAATACACCTACCATTCTTTTATAATAAAATGTACTTAAACTCAAAAACATACAAGTAAATAAATTTAAATAAGCAATAATGTAAAAAGATGAAAAAGTGGTAGAGTTTTGTTGAAGGAAGGAAGAGAAGAAATTATTATGGGATGATCTTGATCAAATAATTACATGTCTGAATGAAATTATTAACAAAAATTAAAAATATTGCTTAAAACACAAAAAATACATTTCTAAAACAGATTGTTATCTCATAGGTGCAATTAATATAAGAAAATTTATTTGGTAATTTTGCAAACAAAATATCATTGTGTATCTCATAGCAAAGGTTTAAAAAGTGCTATAGAAGCTCTTGAAGATGTCTTAAATCTTGTATTTCTCCTATAATTTTGATTTATCATAGAATAAAGTGGAAAAGCCACTTCCTTCGCCATGCCTTCATGCAACCCAAATTCCTGTGCTAGAATATGTCAATTTCCTTGGGAGCTGCTAAGCAAAGAGGAGTAATCCATGTCACAGTGTTGGGAGTTGGCTCTAATGCTTTGTCTTGTTTCAGCTCCCAAAAGTCGTGCTTTCAGACCTGAGGATCCCTGCCCCCATCTGGCTTTGATGGATAATAAAAAATTGTGATAGAGGCAATGGCTTGGCAGGGAGGTGGGGCAGAACTTTCACAGTTGCACAGGAGAGGGACCTATAGAGAGAGTGAGAAGAGAGGAATCACCATGAATCTGAGGCAGGGGGATCAGATTTATTAGCTGTAGGAGAGTAAGCATCCAGCAATATAGGTGGAAAGGGAATGTTGTCCTTTGGGAGGTGGTGCCCAGAAGGTAACAGAGCAACAAAGATAAAAAATAGATTTTGAAGGTGTTGAGCCAGGAATCTTGGAGGTAAGTATGGGCTAGCCACAGGGAGGTTTAGAAGTGTGTAGCTGTTAAACTAGTTGAGGCATATCAAAATTATCTGGTGTGTGTCTCTCATTCATGAATCAAGAGAGCTCTTGGGACAGTGCAGTGTGTGTGACCTGCCAAGAGCCAAAATGGTTTGACAAATTTACAGCTATATCACAGTGCTTTTATAGTATCAGTTTGTTGTGATCTTACACTTTACCTGGAAAAAATTCTAAGAGTCAGGCTCTGATTCATATGTTGGTCACCAATGGTGGCAACACCATAAAATCACATACAATACCACATGACCTTATGTGTGATCCACATAAGTAAGTCCTGTGGGAACTGCCCTGGTGCTGGGCCACACCCCCTATAATATCATTCATAATCTATTCCTCTATTTTGTATTTGCAGGTATTAATATTATAAAAATTGTTGAATTTATTGTTAAAGCATCTCTTAGAAATCTGTTTCTCTGCCTCCTCTCCCACCTCTCTCTCTCTCTCTCTCTCTCTCTCTCTCTCTCTCTCTCTCTGTGTGTGTGTGTGTGTGTGTGTGTGTGTGTGTGTGTGCGCGTTCATTCTCAGTGACCTCATTTTGTAATGCCTCAGAGAAGACCAGATATCAGTCACAAACATGATGCAGGTCTCAGTACTCAATATATAATACTTATGGGAGAAACAAAAACTGAATAAGACAACAGTAAGCCACTAAGAGAAGATTTCTCATCCCTGATGGGTGAGAGAGGGAGTGAAGCAAGACGAATCCCATTACCAGTAGTTATGCCTCAGCCACTCCAATGTCATTCATTTTGCTTTTGTTTCTGATATGCAGAGGCTGTTAGATACATTCCCTTCTGGGGACAGGCAAGTCTTGAGAGAATACACATAAAAAGTGCTATGAAGAGTGAATAATTTATTAAACCTAACTCATTATTGGAAGCGTTTACCATACAACTCATTTAATAGGAGTCATTGGTGGAGAAAATGACTATTGTTTGATCTGATCACATAAGCTGCAGCATAATTTTCCCTGTCTGGAACAATTTACCTCATCTTGAACAACACAGATACTCACACTTGGCTTGCTGCTGGAAAACAATGCGGGTAATTTTTTCATTTATTAATGGCAGTTGCTTTACATTTTCATTATGTTCCATAACAAAAACAATAAGTTTTCAGTGGAATGATTGAAAAATTGAATAGAAAAGTTATAGTATAAGTTCATATGGACAGAGCAGATTTACAGAGAGGTTTCTGCCTATTAAATAAGTTGACTCAAGGTTAAAAATCAGCAGCCAGTCCTACATGAGATCCTCTCTGGAATAAAAAAAGGAATGAAAATAATCAGAAAGATTGTTCATTCTGAATATTCCTCACAAAGAAAAAATTGAAGAAGAGGCTAAGAGGACAAGCTAAGTTTATGAACCTAGCTTGCTACAGATAGAAGTCACTCTATCACCAAGTAACAAAGGATATAAATATGAGAAGAGGTGAATTTCAGAGGTTTGAGGTGTTCCAAGGAAATTTTCTTTAATGTGGTAAAAGCCTCTTCTCTGACCCTAGGCTGGCTTTGTTTTATATAATATCCTAATGTTTTCAAACCAAATGTTACCAAACTCTTTTAATAACTAAATGATTTCAAATGATATGTTGTGATTCATTAACCATTATCCAGTTTAACCTATGGAATATTTTTTATGTCTAGTTTTTTCTCACTGCAAGCATGCTGCAGTCTTACAGCAACTTTCTTTTTATCTCTAAAGGGCAGAGCCCCAGACACAGAAGTGCTGCTCCAAAGGGTATGTGTCATTTTGTTCTGATTACATTGCCATATAACTTTACAAAGAGGATTCATGTTTAGCTCTGTCAATGAGGTTGGATTATACTTTTCCTCGAATTGCTTCCTGTTTTTCCCATTTGTTTTCATTATAACCTAAGTATTTGCCATTTTGTATGCCAATTGCAGGTTTCTATGTTAAGTCACATTATCTATAGGAAGATAAAGAAAAAAATGTGACTCCAGTACTCTTGCTTAATAAATGCTTTACATAATAAACCATGGGCAAAAGATCATTTTCACATCTTACAAAAGGTATATATAAAATATACACAGATGTCGTAATTAATAGATGCTACAAAATAAACATGGTAAAAAATTTCAAAAGAAGACATGACACTGACTTCAGTGGTATGATTTTGATGAGCATCACATTACAAAAATAGTAAAACATGTAAAGATATGAGTGAATTAACCCAATCACAAAAGAATGCACCTGAAATGCAATCACTGATAAGTGGATATTAATGAGCCCAGAAGCCCTACATACTCAAGACACAAATAGCAAGTCAAATGATTCCCAAGAAGAAGAAAGGAGAGGACCCTGGGCCTGTAAAGATTGCTTCCAGTTTAGTAAAGAAACCGAGGGGGGAGGGGGAATTATTGGGGAACAGATGGGGGGGGGAGAGGAACTATGGGAACTATGGTGGGTGGGAACTGAGAAAGGGGAAAGCCTTTGGAATGTAAACATAGAATATAGAAAATAAAATTAAAAAAAAATAAAAAAAAATTAACCACGGGGGGGTGTATATCTAGGAACAGGAAACTTACAGATTTCCAATAAAATTACTTGTTGTAATAGTATATTATGTGTTTTTTCTTCTAAATCTAGTTTATAAAACTAAAACAAAATTACTGTATCTTTTAAAATTTCTATAATTATTAGAAATAAAAAGCATTATTTCTCTCTAGAATTTAAACCTTTAACAATTAATGTTGGAGCATGCTATTGTTGTTATTGAAGTTGGTTATTGGAAAAATCTAGAAATTAAATTAATGTTTCATTTCCTTGAGAACTCAGAATTATTCCTTCTTCTCTAAGTGATATCCCTCCCCACTCCTCACCTGGTTATCTCCCTACTCTGACAATTCAAGTGTTTGTGAGGCTGGATGTTTCCTTTCCCACTGAGGCCAGACAAAGCAGCCCAACTAGAAGAATGCATTCCACACACAGGGAACAGCTTTTGGGATAGCTTGTGTACCAATTTGTCAAGACTCACATGAAGACAAAGCTGCACATCTGCTACCTATGGGATGGCTAAATCTAGGCCATGTATGTTCTTTAATTGTTGGTTCAGACACTAAAAGGTCCAAGGGTCCAGGTCAGTTGACACTGTTGGTCTTCCTATCCCCACACCACAACCCAGAGCCTGCAGTCCTTCTTCCTGTTCTTCAATAAGAGTCTCCAAGCTCCATTATCTGACTATGGGTCTCTGCATCTGTCTGAGTCAGCTGCTGGTGCCTCTCAGAGGACAGCCATGCTAGACTCCTCTCTGCAAGTGTAACAGAGTGACATTAATAATGTCAGGGATCGGTGCTTCCCCATAGGTGGAGTCTCAAGTTGGGCTAGTATTGGTATATTCCCAGGAGTGGTATGGCTGGATCCTCTGGAAGAATCATGTCGAGTTTTCTGAGGAACCACCAGACTTATTTCCAGAGTGGATGTACCAGCTTGCAGTCCCACCAGCAGTGGAGGAGTGTTCCTCTTTCTCCACATCCTCGCCAACACCTGATGTCTTCTCAGTTTTTAATCCTAGCCATTCTGACAGGTGTGAGGTGAAATCTCAGGGTTGTTTTGATTTGCATTTCTCTAATGACTAATGATGTTGAACATTTTTTAAGGTGTTTCTCAGCCATCTGAATTTCTTCAGGTGAAAATTCTTTGTTTAGCTCTGCACCCCCATTTTTGGATAGGGTTATTTGGTTTTCTGGGGTCTGACTTCTTGATTTCTTTGTATACATTGGATATTAGCCCTCTGTCAGATGTGGGGTTGGGGAAGATCTTTTCCCAATTTGTTGGTTGCCGATTTGTCCTTTTGAGAGTGTCTTTTGCCTTACAGAAACTTTGTAATTTTATGAGGTCCCATTTGTCTATTCTTGATCTTAGAGCATAAGCGATTGGTGTTCTGTTCAGGTATTTTCCCTCTGAGCCAATATGCTCAAGGGTCTTCCCCAGTTTCTTTTTTATTAGTTTTAGTGTGTCTGGTTTTATGTGGAGGTCCTTGATCCACTTGGAGTTGAGCTTAGTGCAAGGAGATAAGAGTGGATCAATTCTCATTCTGCATGTTGACCTCCAGTTGAGCCAGCACCATTTGTTGAAAAGGCTATATTTTTTCCACTGGATGTTTTCAGCTCCTCTGTTGAATATCAATTGGCCATATATGTGTGGGTTCAATTCTGGGTCTTCAATCCTATTCCATTTTTTAATAGGGTTATTTGGTTCTTTGGGGTCTAACTTCTTGAGTTCTTTGTATATATTGGATATTAGCCCTCTGTCAGATGTGGGGTTGGTGAAGATCTTTTCCTACTTCGTTGGTTGCCATTTTGTCCTTCTGACAGTGTCCTTTGCCTTACAGAAACTTTGTAATTTTATGAGGTCCCATTTGTCAGTTCTTGATCTTAGAGTATAAGCTATTGATGTTCAGTTCAGGAACTTTCCCCCTGTGCCCATGTCCTCCAGGGTCTTCCCAAGTATCTTTTCTAATAGTTTCAGTGTGGCTGGTTTTATGTGGAGGTCCTTGATCCACTTGGAGATGATATTAGTACAAGGAGATTAAGAGTGGGTCGATTCTCATTCTTCTGCATGTTGAACCAGAACCATTTGTTGAAAAGGCTATCTTTTTTCCACTGGATGGTTGTGGCTCCTTTATCAAAGATCAAGTGACCATAACTCTGTGGGCTCATTTCTGGGTCCTCAATCCTATTCCATTTATCTACTTGCCTACATCAAGTTTTTAACACAATTGCTCTTTAGTACTGGTTGAGGTCAGGGATATTTATTCCCCCAGAAGTCCTTTTATTACTGAGAATAGTTTTAGCTATCCTGGGTTTTTTGTTGCTCCAGATGAATTTGAGAATTGCTCTTTCTAGATCTATGAAGAATTGATTTAGGATTTTTATGGGGATTGCATTGAATCTGTATATTGCTTTTGGCAAGATGGCCATTTTTACTATATTGATCCTGCCAATCCAGGAACAAGAAATATTTTTCCATCTACTGAAGTCTTCTTCAATTTCTTTCTTCAAGGACTTGAAGTTCATGTCAAACAGATCTTTCACTTGTTTGGTTAAAGTTACTCCAAGGTACTTTATGTTGTTTGTGGCTATTGTGAAGGGTGTTAATTCCCTAACTTCTTTCTCAACCTGCTTGTCCTTAGAGTACAGGAAGGCTACTGATTTGCTTGAGTTGATTTTATAAACAGCCACTTTGCTGAAGTTGTTTATCCTCTGTAGAAGTTCTCTGGTGGAGTTTTTTGGGTTGCTTAAGTAAACTATCATATCGTCTAAAAATAATGATAGTTTGATTTCTTCCTTTCCAATTTGTATCCCTTTGACTTCCTTATGTTGTCTAATTGCTCTCGCTAGAACTTCAAGTACTATATTGAAAAGATATGGAGAGAGAGGGCAGCCTTGTCTAGTCCCTGATTTAGTGGGATTGCTTCAAGTTTCTCTCCATTTATTTTGATGTTGGCTACTGGTTTGCTGTAGATTGCTTTTACTATGTTTAGGTATGGGCCTTGAATTCCTGCTCTTTCCAAGACTTTTAGCATGAAAGGATGCTGAATTTTGTCGAATGCTTTTTCAGTATCTAATGAGATGACCATGTTTTTTTTCTTTTAGTTTGTTTTTGTAGTGGATTACATTGATGGATTTCTGTATATTGAACCATCCCTGCATCCCTGGGATGAAGCCTACTTGATCATGGTGAATGATCGTTTTGATATGCTCTTGGATTCGGTTGGCAAGAATTTTATTTAGTATTTTTGCATCTATATTCATAATGGAAATTGTCATGTAGTTCTCTTTCTTTGTTGGATCTTTGTGTGGTTTTGGTATGAACATAATTGTGGCTTCGAAGAAAGAGTTGGGCAGTGTCCCTTCTATTTCTATTTTGTGGAATAGTTTGAAGAGTATTGGTGTTAATTCTTCTTTGAATGGCTGGTAGAATTCTGCACTAAAACCATCTGGTCCCGTACTTTTTTTGGTTGGGAGGCTTTCTATAACCCCTTCATTTCTTTAGGGGTTATGGAACTATTTAGCTGATCTAATTGATTCTGATTTCATTTTGGTATTTGGTATCTGTCTAGGAAATTGTCCATTTCCTCCAGATTCTCCAGTTGTTTTGAGTATAGACCTTTGTAGTAGGATCTGATGATCTTTTGAATTTCCTCAGTTTCTGTTGTTATGTCCCCTTTTCATTTCTAATTTTGTTAATTTGGATGCTGTCTCTGTGTCCTTTAGTTAGTCTGGCTAAGGGTTTATATATCTTGTTGATTTTCTCAAAGAACCAGCTCCTGATTTTGTTGATTCTTTGTATGGTTCTCTTTGTTTCTACTTGATTGATTGCAGCCCTGAGTTTGATGATTTCCTGTCTTCTACTCCTCCTGGGTGAATTAACTTCTTTTTCTTCCAAGGATTTAAGGTGTGCCATTAAGCTGCTAGTGTATGCTCTCTCCAGTTTCTTTTTGGATGCACTTAGAGCTATGAGTTTTCCTCTTAGCACTGCTTTCATTGTGTCCCATAGATTTTGGTAGGTTGTACCTTCATTTTCATTGAATTCTAAAAAGTCTTTGATTTCTTTTTTTATTTCTTCCTTGACCACGGTGTCATTGAGTAGAGTATTGTTCAGTTTCCATGTGTATGTGGGCTTTCTGTTGTTTTTGTTGCTATTGAAGACCACTCTTACTCCATGGTGATCTGATAGGAGGGATGGGATAAGCTCGATCTTCTTGTATTTGTTGACATCGGTCTTGTGACCAATGATCAATTTTTGAGAAGGTATCATGTGGTGCTGAGAAAATGGTATATTCTTTTGCTTTAGGATGAAATGTTCTATATACATCTGTTAAATCCAATTGGTCCAAAGTTTCAATTAGTTTCACTGTGTCCCTGTTTAATTTCTGCTTTCCTGATCAGTCCATTGAGGAGAGTGGAGTGTTGAAGGCACCCACAATTATTGTGTTGGGTGCAATATTTGCTTTAAGCTTTAGTAAAGTTTCTTTTATGAATGAGGGTGCCCTTAAATTTGGAGCATAGATGTTCAATATTGAGAGCTCTTCTTGGTGGATTTTCCCTTTGACCAGCAAGAAGTGACCTTCCGAGTCTCTTTTGATGACTTCAGGTTGAAAGTCAATTTTATCTGATATTAGAGTGGCTACTCCGGCTTGTTTCCTGAGACCATTTGCTTGTAATATTGTCTTCCAGCCTTTCACTCTAAGACAGTGTTTGTCTTTAACACTGAGATGTGTTTCCTGTATGCAGCAAAATGTAGGGTCCTGTTTCCATATCCAATGTGTTAGTCTATGTCTTTTTATTGGGGAATTGAGTCCATTGATGTTAAGAGATATTAAGGAATAGTAATTATTACCTCCCAACATTTTTGAAATTATTTTTTTATATTTGAGAGGTTATCTTCTTTTGGGTTTGATGAGAGGAGGTTTCTATCTTGATTCTTCTGGGGTGTGGTTTCCCTCCTTGTGTTGGTGTTTTTCCCCTATTATCCTTTGTAGGGCTGGGTTTGTGGAAAGATATCGTGCAAATTTGGTTTTGTCATGGAATACCTTGGTTTCTCCATCTATAGTGATTGAGAGTTTTGCTGTGTATAGTAGTTTTGGCTGAAGTTTGTTTTCTCTTAGAGTCTGCATGACATCTGCCCAGGATCTTCTAGCTTTCATGGTCTCATGTGAGAAGTTTGCTATAATCCTGATAGGTCTTCCTTTATATGTTACTTGGCCTTTTTCTCTTGCTGCCTTTAATATTCTTTCTTTGTTTAGTACATTTGTGGTTTTGATTATTATGTGATGGGAGGTATTTCTGTTCTGGTCCAGTCTGTTTGGAATTCTGTAGGCTTCTTGTATATTCACGGCCATCTCTCTTTAGGTTGGGGAGGTTTTCTTCCATAATTTTATAGAAGATATTTACTGGCCCTTTAAGTTGTATATATTCCCTCTCATCTATGCCTATAATCCTTAGGTTTGGTCTTCTCATTGTATCCTGAATTTCTTGGATGTTTTGGGTTACAAGCTTTTGCATTTTGTATTTTCTTTGACTGTTGAGTCAATGGTTCCTATGGTATCTTCGGCATCTGAATTTCTTTCTTCTATCTCTTGTATTCTATTGTTGATATTTGCATCTATGGCCCCTGATTTCTTCCCAAGGTTTTCTATCTCCAAAGTTGTCTCCCTTTGTGATTTCTTAGTTCTTTCTACTCTGTTTTTATATCCCGGATGGTTTTGCTCAGATCTTCCACTTGCTTGTTTGTATTTTCATGTATTTCTTTAAGAGTTTTTTGTATTTCTTCTTTCATGACTTCTACTTGTTGGCCCATGTTCTCTTTTGTTTCTTTAAGTGATTTTTGTACTTCCTCCTTATTGACTCCTAATTTTTGATCCATATTCCCCTGAATTTCTTTAAGTGATTTTTGTGTTTTCCTTGAAAGGGCTTCATATTTTTCATCCATTTTCTCCTGTATTTCTTTAAGAGATTTATCTCTGTGTTCAGCTATCAGCATCCTGACCAGTGATTTTAGATCCAAATCTTGTTTTTCTGGTGTGGTGGTGTATCTGGGACTTACTGCTGTGGGGGTACTGGGTTCAGATGCTGCCATATTACCTTGATTTCTGTTAGTGACGTTCCTACGTTTGCCTTTTGCCATCTGGTTATCTCTGGCCTTAGATGGTTTTGTAGTCACTAGCTGGTGCTTGAACCTCCTGTGGGCTCGAAAGAGTATTTCCTCCCACTGTATGATTGGTTTCCCCTGACACAGATTTCTGATGTGTTGTTCTCCTCTTGAGTGCTGTTGAACCCTTGGTGTATCTTGCTCTAAACAATGTTATATTCGGTTATCACTGTGGACCTGATGCTGCTTGTCTTCACTGGATCTGTTTGTTTAATTCAGTCAGGAGCAAAGATGCTGTCTTAGGCCTCGGGGAGTGGGGAGTGTGGAGTGCGGAGTGCAGGGACTCCCAGAGGGCCGGGAATCCATGCCCTGCTGGAACACAGGAACTGCTGCTCTGCCAACCTTCAGTTCTTAGATGACTGGCTGGCGACCCAGGACCCTGAGATCTTACGCTTGGGATATCTCGGATATCTGGTCCGGTGCGCTCAATCTAAGCACCAGCCCCCAAGATGGCCGCAGATGATCAGAGTGCAGGGTTCCCCTCAGAGTGCAGAGCCCACGCCTGGTTGGGGTCAGGGAACCCTGCTCTGCCCAGTTCGCTGCCAGGTGGTCTTGCACCCCCAAAGATCCCAAGTTCTGGGTATCACAGGTACCTGGATCAGCTCTCCTTAGTCCGGACCACTGCAAGGATGCTGAAGGTAGCCTCTGGATGTGGGGAGTGCAGCTTCAGTGTCTAACTTCTTAACTTCTTTGTATAAATTGGATATTAACCCTCTGTCAGATGTGGGGTTGGTAAAGATCTTTTCCCAATTTGTTGGTTGCCGATCTGTCCTTTTGACAGTTTCTTTTGCCTTACAGAAACTTTGTAACTTTAAGAGGTCACATTTGTCTATTCTTGATCTTAGAGCATAAGCTATTGGTGTTCTGTTCAGGAACTTTCCGCCTGAGCCAATGTCCTCAAGGGTCTTCCCCAGTTTATTTTCTATTAGTTTTAGTGTGTCTGGGTTTATGTGGAGGTCCTTGATCCACTTGCAGTTGAGCTTAGTACAAGGAGATAAGAGTGGATCAATTCTCGTTCTTTGCATGTTGACCTCCAGTTGAGCCAGCACCATTTGTTGAAAAGGCTATCTTTTTTCCATTGGATGTTTTCAGCTCCTTTGTTGAAGATCAATTGGCCATAGATGTATGGGTTCACTTCTGGGTCTTCAATCCTATTCCATTGACCCGCCTCCCTGCCACTGTACCAATACCATGCAGTTTTTAACACTACTGCTCTGTAGTATTGCTTGAGGTCCGAGATATTGATTCCCCCAGAAGTTCTTTTGCTATTGATAATTTATTTAGCTATACTGTTTTTTTTTATTTTTGTTATTCCAGATAAATTTGAGAATTGCTCTTTTTAACTCTATGAAGAACTGAGTTGGGATTTTGATAGGGATTGTGTTGAATTTGTATATTGCTTTTGGCAAGACTGCCATTTTAACTATATTAATCCTGCCAACCCACAAGCATGAAAGATTTTTCCATTATATGAGGTCTTCTTCTATTTCCTTCTTCAGAGACCTGAAGTTCTTGTCATACAAATCTTTCACTTGTTTTGTTAGAGTAACACCAAGATACTTTATATTGTTTGTGGCTATTTTGAAGGGTGTCATTTCCCTAATTTCTTTCTCAACCTGCTTATCCTTTGAGTATAGGAAGGGTACTGATTTGCATGAGTTGATTTTTATAACCAGCCACTTTGTTGAAGTTATTTATCAGCTGTAGGAGTTCTCTGGTGGAGTTTTTTGGGTCACTTAAGTATACTATCATATCATCTGCAAATAGTGATAGTTTGACTTCTTCCTTTCCAATTTGTATCCCTTTGACTTCCTTATGTTGTCGAATTGCTCTAGTTAGTACCTCAAGTACTATATTGAAAAGATATGTTGAGAGGGGGCAGCCTTGTCTAGTCCTTGATTTTAGTGGGATTGCTTCATGTTTCTCTCCGTTTACTTTGATGTTGGCTACTGGTCTGCTGTATATTGCTTTTACTATGTTTAGGTATGGGCCTTGAGTTCTTTCCAAGACTTTTAGCATGAAAGGATGCTGAATTTTATCAAATGCTTTTTCCCCATCCAATGAGATGACCATGTGGTTTTTTTTCTTTGAATTTGTTTATGTAGTGGATTATGTTGTTGGATTTCCTTATATTGAAATATCCCTGCTACCCTGGGATGAAGCCAACTTGATTATGCTGAATGATTGTTTTGATATGGCCTTGGATTCAGTTGGTAAGGATTTTATTGAGTATTTTTACATCGATGTCCATAAGGGAAATTGGTCTGAAGTCCTCTTTCTTAGTTGGATCTTTGTGTGGTTTTGGTATCAGGGTAATTGTGGCTTCATAGAATGAGTTGGGTAGTGTTCCTTCTGTTTCTATTTTGTGGAATAGTTTGAAAAGTATTGGTATTAGGTCTTTTTGAAGGTCTAATAGTATTCTGCACTAAAGCCATCTGGTCCTGTGCTTTTTTTGGTTGGAAGACTTTCTATGACCACTTCTATTTCTTTGTGGGTTATGAGACTGTTTAGACGATCTATTTGATCCTGATTTAATTTTGGTATTTGGTATCTATCTAGGAAATTGTCCATTTCCTCCAGATTCTCCAGTTGTATTGAGTATAGGCTTTTGAAGTAGGATCTGATGATTTTTTAAATTTCCTCAGTTTCTGTTGTTATATCTCCCTTTTCATTTCTAATTCTGTTATTTTGGATATTGTCTCTGTGCCCTTTGGTAAGTCTGGCTAAGGGTTTATCTATCTTGTTGATTTTCTCAAAGAACCAGACCCTGGTTTTGTTGATTCTTTGTATGGTTCTCTTTGTTTCAACTTGATTGTTTTCAGCCCTTAAATTGATGATTTCTTGTCTTCTACTCCTCCTGGGTGAAATAGCTTCTTTTTGTTCCATAGCTTTCAGGTGTGCTGCTAAGTTGCTAGCATATGCTCTCTCCTGTTTCTTTTTGGGGGCACTCAGGGCTATATGTTTTCCTCTTATCACTGCTTTCATTGTGTCCTATTGATTTGGGTATGTTGTGCCTTCATTTTCATTAAATTCTAAAAAGTCTTTGATTTCTGTCTTTATTTCTTCCTTGACTAAGGTGTCACTGAGTAGAATATTGTTCAGCCTCCATGTGTATGTGGACTTTCTGTTGTTTTTGTTGCTATTGAATATCACTCTTACTCCATGGTGATCCTATAGGAGGCATGGGATTCATTTGATCGTCTTATATTTGTTGAAGTCTGTCTTGTGACCAATATTATGGTCCATTTTGGTACTATGAGGTGCTGAGAAAAGGTATATTCTTTTGCTTTAGGATGAAATGTTATATATACATGTGTGTGTGTGTGTGTGTGTGTGTGTGTGTGTGTGTTAGATCCAATTATTCCAAAGCTTCAATAAGTTTCCCTGTGTCCCTATTTAGTTTTGTTTTTCTGATCTGTCCATTCAGGATAGTGGAGTTTTGAGGTCCCCCACAATTATTGTGTTAGGTGCAATGTGTGCTTTGAGCTTTAGTAAAGTTTCTTTTATGAATGAGTGTGTCCTTGCATTTGGAGCATAGATGTTCAGGGGAAATAGTCTCCCAGAAGAGCTTACATACTTGTATGCAAAGAAAGAATCCCAGGAGTGATTATACACAGTCTTGCAGCAAAGATAAACCAAAATCAGAGACAGCAAGACCAACTAACATCAGAGAAAACTAGATGGCAAAAGGCAAATGCAATATCACTACCAACAGAAACCAAGGCAACATGGCATCATCAGAACCCAGTTCTCCCACAACAGCAAATCCTGGATATCCCAACATACTGGATAAGCAGAGCTGGATTTAAAATCACATCTCATGATGCTGATAGAGGTCTTCAAGAAGGACATAAATAACTCCCTTAAAGAAATACAATAGAACATGGGTCAACAAGTAGAAGCCCTTAAAAAGAAAACACAAAAAATCCCTTAAAAAAACACAGGAGAGCATGGGTCAACAGGTAGAAGCCCTTAAAGAGGGGAAAAAAATCCCTTATGAATTTCAGGAAAACACAAACAAACATGTAAGGAACTGAAAAAAAAACTACCCAGAATCTAAAAACGGAAGTAGTGACAATAAAGAAATTGCAAAGTGAGACATCTCTGGAGATAGGAAAACTTGGAAAAAATTCAGGAAGTCATAGATGCATCAACAACAGAATACAAGAGATAGAAGAAAGAATCTCAGGCGCTGAAGATACACCATGCAAAGCATTGAATCAACAGTCAAAGAAAAGGCAAAATGCACAAAGCTTGTAACACAAAACATCCAGGAAATCCAGGACACAATGAGAAAACCAAACCTAAGTGTTATAGGTATAGAAGAGAGTGAGGATTTACAACTTAAAGGGTCAGTAAATATCTTCAACAAAATTATAAAAGAAAACTTCCCTAACCTAAAGAGAGAGATGCCCATGAACATACAAGAAGTGAACAAAACTCCAAACAGACTGGACCAGAACAGAAACTCATCCCAACACATAATAATCAAAACACCAAATGCATTAAACGAAGAAAGAATACTAAAGCAATAAGGGGAAAAGGTCAATAACATATAACAGCAGACCTATTAAATTACACCAGACTTCTCACCAGAAACTATGAAGGCTAGAAGATCCTGGCCAGATGTCATACAAACCCTAGGAGAACATAAATGTCAGCCCAGGCTACTATACCAAGCAAAACTCTCAATTACCATAAACGGAGAAAATAAGACATTCCATGACAAAAACCAAATTTACACAATATCATTCCACAAACCTAGCTCTACAAAGGATAATGGGTAGAAAACACCAACACAAGGCAGAAAACTACACCCTAGAAAAGCAATAAAGTAATCTTTCAACATTCCCAAAAGAAGATAGCCACACAAACAGAATTTCACCTTTAACAATGAAAATAACAGAAAGCAAGAATCTCCTTTCCTTAATATCTCTTAATGTCAATGATCTCAATTCCCCCAATGAAAAGAATAACAGACTGGATATGTAAACAGGAACCAACATTTTGCTGCATACAAAATCATATCTCAGTGACAAGAACAGTCATGACCTCAGAGTAAAAGGTTGGAAAACATTTTTTCAAGAAGATGATACTAAGAATCAAGCTGGAGTGGCCATTCATAATTCAACTATCGTAATAGAACTATCGATATTGGATAAAATCTACTTTCAACCAAAAGTTGTCAGAAAAGATAAGGAGAGTCACTTGATATTTGTCAAAAGAAAAATCTACCAAGATGAACTCTCAATTCTGAACATCTATGCTCCAAATGCAAGGTTACCCAAATAAATAAACAAAACTTTACTAAATCTCAAAGCACACATTACACCCCACACAATTATAGGGAGGACTTCAACACCCCACTCTCAACAATGGACAAATCATTGAAACAGAAACTAAGCAGAGACATAGTGAAACTAACTAAAGTTATGGACCAAATGAATCTAACTGATATTTATAGAACATTCCATCCTCAAGCAAGAGAATATACTTTATTCTTAGCACCTCATGGTGCCTTCTCCAAAACTGACCATATAATTGGTCATAAAACAGGCTTTAACAGATACAGAAATATTAAATAATTTCATGCACCCTATCAGATCACCATGGCCTAAGGCTGGTCTTAAGTTCAAACAAAACCAACAGAAAACACACACATACATAAATGTTGAACAATGCTCTACTCGATGATAGCTTGGTCAAGGAAGAAATAAAGAAAGAAATTAAAGACTTTTTAGAATTTAATGAAAATGAAGGCACAACATACACAAACTTATGGGATCCAATGTAAGCAGTCCTAAAAGGAAAACTCATAGCACAAAGTGCCTCCAAAAAGAAAATGGAGAGAGATTACACTACTAGCTTGACAACACACCTGAAAGTTCTAGAAGAAAAAAGCAAATACACCAAAGAGCAGTAGATGGGAGGAAATAATCAAACTCAGGGCTGAAATCAACCAAATAGAAACAAAAAGTACTATATAAAAAAAATCAACAAAACCAGGAGCTGATTCTTTGTGAAAATCAACAACATAGATAAACCCTTAGTCAGACTAACCAGAGGGCTCAGAGGTACTACCCAAATTAATAAATCAGAAATGAAAAGGGAGATATAACAACAGAAAATGTGGAAATTCAAAAAATCATCAGATCATACTACAAGAGCTAATACTCAAGGAAGTTGGAAAATCTAGACAAAGTATACAATTTTCTAGATATATACCAGGTGCCAACATTAAAACAGGATCAGATAAACAATCTAAATTGTGCCATAAGTTCTGAGGAAATAGAAGTTGTTAATAGTCTCCCAACAACAACAACAACAACAACAAAAACAACAAAGCCCAGGACCAGATAGATTTAGTGGGGAATTCTATCAGACCTTCAAAGAAGAGATAATACCATTACTCTTCAAATAATCCCATAAAATAGAAGCTCAAGGAACAGTAAGCAATTCATTCTATGAAGCCACAATAACACTTATACCTAAACCAAAGACCAAAGAAGGAAAGAGAACTTCAGACCAATTTCCTTTATGAACATCAATGCAAAAATACCCAACAAAATTCTGATTAAACTCATAGGACAGGAGATGCTGGAGAGGATGTGGAGAAAGGAAAACACTTCTCCATTTCTGGTGGAGTTGCAAGCTCATAAAACCACACTGGAAATCTGTTTGGTGGTTCCTCAGAAAGTTGGATATAACTACCAGATGACCCAGCTATACCACCCCTGGATATATACCCAGAAGATACTAAAATATGTAATAATGACATATATTCCACTATGTCCTTAGCAGCCTTATTTATAATAGCCAGAAGCTGTAAAGAAATCAGATGGGCTTCAACAGAGGAATGAATACAGAAATTGTGGTATATATACACAATGGAGTACTATTCCACCATTAAAAACAATAAATTCATGAAATTATTAGGCAAATGGATGGAACTAGAAAGTGTTACCCTGAATGAGGTAACCCAATCACAAAAGAACAAACATGGTATGCACTTACTGATAAGTGGATATTAGCCCAAAAGCTCAAAATAAACAAGTTACAATTAAGAGACCACAGGAAGCTCAAGACAAAGGAAGTCCAAAGTGGGGGTGCTCTGGTTCCTCTGAGAAAGAGAACAAAACATTCACTAAAACAGCTATGGAGACAATGTGTGGAGCAGAGACTGAAGGAAAGGCCACCTAGAGACTGTCCTACCTGGGTATTCATCCTATAAACAGTCACCAAACCTCTAAACTACTATGGATGACAAGAGGTGCACACAGAAAGGAGTCTGTTATGGTTGTCTTTTGGAGGGGCCCTGCCAGAGCCTTACAGATAGAGAGGAACATACTAGCAGCCAACCACTGGTCTGAACGAGGGGTCCCCAATGGAGGAGTTGTAGGGCAGACCAGAGGAGCTTGGGGGGGTGGTTTGCAGCCCCATAGGAAGAACGATGATGTTGACCAAGGAGACACCCCAGGGTTCCCAGGGACTTAACCATCAACCAAGGGGTACACATGGTCCCAGCAAAAGAGTGGCAGAGGAATGCCTTGTTGAGCATCAGTGGGAGGAGAGGTCCTTGGTCCTGTGAAGGCTCAATAGATGCCCCCAATGTAGAGAAATCTAGGGGGATCATGGGAATGGGTATGGTGGAAGAGTTTATTTTTGAAAGCAGGGGTGGGAGGGCAGGTTGGGGGATTTTTTTGGGGGGGTGAACTGTGAAACATTCAAATGTTTCATAGCATTAGAAATGTAAATTAAGAATATATTCAATAAAAAAATTACCAGTGAAGGAAAGTGAATTAAAATGAGAATTTTCCTTGTGGTAACAAGTATATCCTGTCTGTTCATCTCAATGAAATGATTACTGAATTTTCACTACATTCTAGACATTTTTCTTAGTTAGAATGATGAAGAATACTGTGCTTCTTAGTGTAATTCTTAATACAACTCCAGTAGATGAACACTGTTACTATCCACCTCATTTGGGAGATAAGGACCTTTAAGTATAGAAAATTTAATTAACTTGACAAAGATCACTCAAATGGGGAATGGTCCAACTGGAATAAATCCCCCTCCTCCCCCAAAAATCAGTAAAATAGAAGCACTGAAGGCCAAATAGACATTCTGATCTCAGGGAATATTATCTTCACTTTGGTAAGAGTTATCAGTTATTCCTTTTTGAATGATGTAAATAGAAAAATGTTTTAAATATTTTCTTTATTTTCATACAATATCAATACATATAAATATAGATAAATTATCAGTAAAGTTGTAGATTAAAATAATTAATTAATAAATATATTTTCTAAACTATGGTCTCTGAACTTTACCTCTAACAAAGTGGACAGCATATTGTATACTATTATAAAATCAAATTAGCAATTCACACCAGGCAGTGGTGGCACACGCCTTTAATTCCAGCACTTGGGAGGCAGAGGCAGGCAGCTTTCTGAGTTCTAGGCCAGCCTGATCTACAGAGTGAGTTCTAGTACAGCCAGGTCTATACAGAGAAACCCTGTCTCAAAAAACAAAACAAAACAAAACAAATTAGTAATTCAGAAAAACATGTGAGATACATAAAATGTAAAGTGTAGCAATAAAATAATTTGAAATAATGAAAACAAAATAAATCACAGGAATAATAAATTCCTGAAGCTTAATTTAAATATTTAGAAACATTGAAGCAGGGCTACTAATCTAACAATTTTGGATTTTTTCTATATAATAAAAATAACATTCTCAAGTCTGAGATTATTGCATTTAATCATATCAGTAAAATTAAACATATTTATTATAAATCATATTATGAATCATAAGAATTAGATGTTAATTTATCCTGAGAGAGAAAATTCAAGTAACAGAGTAGCAGCATTTAGAGAAATTATTAGCTAAGCATTTTTATCAATTACAAATGAGTATTTTACTAGGAGTAAGTATGCGTTATTTCTGCTTGTAATAAAATAATCAAAGAATAGACTAAAAAGTTCTACTTATTTACTCACCTCAAATCCTTATCTTCATTCATCTTGTTTCCTTAGAATTACTCTGGCATGGCTTCTGGTGGAAAAAAAAATTACTGAATTACATATTATTAATGTTACATCAATTGCCTTGAGAACTAACAATGTGAGCCATAAATGTAACCACATAAAATACAAATAGCCTTGATGTCCTGGGTGTGGGGGCAAAAATAATAAATAGCAGCTTTAAAGTTGTAGGAAATGGAAATAAAGTATCATTCTAATAAATTCACAAATGGGGCCCATTAGACTTATAAAAATGCAAACCATTACAGACTTTGAATGAAGTTAATAAAACCAGATGGGAAATAATTTATTAAGAAGCCATTAAAAAAGGAAAACAACTCTTCAGAAAATTGTGGGTTGAAAACAAAACAATAGTAATGAGGGTATTAGGGAAGTAATAAAGAAGAAAAAACTGTGTATCACAGTTCAAACTATAACTGTGAAAAAATATTGTTTCCTGAATAATGCACACATGCATCCAATGTGCTTATTCAACTTACATTAAGCAAGGAATAAAATTAAGATCTACATAATATATTCTTGTTTATCTCATTGCAATTACCATTTTGTCTTTCAGATGAGACAGTAAGCTTTCCAATTCAGGAACTACACTGAAATTCTCTTTTGTGTATCTCTAATTGTACAGTGACATTTGTGGGCAAAGAGGACAGGAATTACATGAAATTGATTAAAGTAGTACAGGGTATTTGATCACATGCTGAGATCCCTGATCTACCTCGAGTTGACATTTTGGAGGTGATACTAATGGATCTATGCTCGTTTTTATACATACAGCTAACAAATTGGATCAGCATAATTTATTGCTGCTGTTGTCCATTCTTCAGTCTGCAGTTAATGTTTTAGAAAATACAATGTCCATAAATGCTACATGCACAATTGGGTGTCTGTAATTTGGTAGGTGTGTAGAGCTACATCAGGGTCTTTAATTCCATTCCATTCTTTTATCAACCTGTCTATTTTTATGACAAAGATCATGCTGTTATTATTAGTATAGGTTTGTAATAGAATTGGAAGCCTTGGTTGGTGATATTTCCTGGTCATTCTTTTATTATTCAAACTGTTTCAACTATCCTTGGTGTTTCATGTTTACATTACAAACTTACATGTTTTTTTTTCCAACTTCTATGAAGCATTACGTTGGAATTGTTATGGGGATTGCAATGACGCTAAATTGCCGTTAGTAGGATGATCATTTTTCACAATGTTAACCATCCTGGATCATGAACATGGACATGGGAGCGTCTTCCCATGTTACTGTGAATTTTCAACTATTTTCTTCAACAACTTTAATCACTTATTACAAAGTGTTTCCTGTGTTTGGCTAGAAATATTCTAAGGGTATTATTGAGGTGATTGTGAAAGGTACTATTTCACTGATTTCTTTCTCATTATGCTTGTCAATTATAAATATGAAGGCTAGTGATTTGTATGTTAATTTTGATTCTACTACTTTGCTGAATCTACAAAAGTTTTCTGGTGAAATTAAGGTCTTTTATGTATAAAATCATATTCTCTGCAGATAAAAATAATGTGACTTCTTTCCTATTTGTATCACTTTGCTCTAATTTATTTGCCTTTTTGTCCTAACACTTTAAGTACAACATTCAACAAGTATGGAGGGAATGAACATCCTTGTCTGATTTCTGACTTTAGTGGAAATGTTTTGAGTTTCTTAACATTTGGAATGATGTTTGGTTTAGATTACTATAAATTGCTTTTATTATGCTGTGATATGTCCCTTGTATCCCTAGTCTATCCAGTACTTTTAGCTTGAAGAGATGTTGTATTTTGTCAAATGCCTACCTCTAATGATGTGATAATAAATAAATTAAAAGAAACCATCTTTTATTTAATGGTGATTACATTCATTTCTGTATATATTAAATCATCTTATTCCTGCATCTTTGGAATAAAGCCTACTTGACCATTGTCCATATCTTTTGGAACTAATTTTGAAATTTATTTACAAATATTTTGTTGAAAATGTTTGTATTTCTGTTCATAATAGATATTGGCCAGCAATTTTCTTCTTTGTTGAATCATTCTGTTGTGTAGATATCACAGTAATCATTTATTGGCATAGCAAAGAACATTCTATACAAGAGCCTGATGCTTTCACTTAGCATGTTTTAAAACTAACTAGTAATAAATAAGTTATATGAAGATAAAAATATTCTGTACAACAAAGCACACCATAATCTCAGCAATGTAGTAGCATATAAAGTGGAAAAAATATGGATAAATTATACATCTGACAGAATGTTAGTATTTAGAATATAAATACAACAAAAAAGAAATAACCTAATTTTAAAATTGATACAGAACTAAAAATAGAAATTTCTCATAAGATGAAATACTAATGTCAATCAAACCTTTAAAAATGTTCAACATCCTTAGCCAATGGAGAAATACCAGTTAAAATGACCCAAAACAACAATGACAGAAAATTCTAGTGAAGATATGAGAAATTGGAATACTTATTCATTGCTAGTGAGTGTACAAACCAGTGTAGTCACTATAAAATGAATGTGGACGTTTCTCTAAAGGCAAAAATAAATCTACAGCAAAATCTGAATATAACACGCAGGCATATGCCTGAACAACTCTATATCTTACTAGAGATATATACTCATTAATGTTTCTGATGCTCTATTCAGAATAGCTTGAAATTGGAAATATGTCAATTAACCTGTAATCTAATAATGAAAATATGGTTGATTTATACAATGGGATATTAGTCAGTTGTTAGGACAGATGAAATTTTCAGATAAATGGACAGGGCTAGATATGGTCAACCTAAGTGACATAACCAAGACTTAGAATGACAAAGAGTTTATGTCTTCTCTTAAATATAAGTGTTAAATGTTAAGCTTTAGAACTGTGTCTTTCATCTAAAATAGCTACATAGGTCAGAAAGCTCATAAGGATCAGGGAGTTTGAGGGGATCTTCTAATACAAGGTAAAGAGATTACAGTGTACTTAAAGGATAATGAAAGAACTAGAACAGTAAGATTAAATGATGAATGGGAGAGTTAGGTAAAAGAGGGAGTGTAGGGAGGGATAGCTAACACTTTTAAAAGCCTTTTGAAAAGTCATATAAATATCTACTACTTTACAATATTCCTAAATTATAGAAAAGGAATTTATATCTAGTTATCACATATTAGGGCAGACAATTCTCCAGTTAGACATCATATGTTACCAATTGTAATGCCCTGTACCACGAGTAAGCTACATTTTGTTGACTAAAAGAGTCCTGTAGTAACCCCACTACAAACTTGAAGGCTATTGCCAGTAAGATTGGTTATACTTCACAACCTGATGGCATGGAACTATTTCTAAAACAGACACTTACTTTCTGTTATTTAACATAAAAAAAATCTAGCTTGTGTCAAACTAGAATCTTCACTTCTATTGAGTAGCATTCAAAGCAGTAGATATTATTACTGAAGTGACACAAAGAAAAGCAATTATTACTGTCATTCATCTATGAATTAAGTGACCTATCACAGTGACATGCCTATAATATATACTAGTGCAATAATGGCACAAATATGAATATAACCAACCACTTTTTATTGAATTTAAGGCCCTCTCCATGAGGTGGAATCCACACTCGATGCTATTAATGAAGCCAAATTCCTGAGACTGATAGGTCATGCTCCTTAGAGAAAAACCTCCTGCTAATATTCTGCTAATGATATAACAAGTCCCAATGATAGATTGCTTTGTCTAGTCTATTTTTCAACCCTCACCAGAAAATGCTTTCCTTTTTTTATTTTTTATTTTCGATATTCTTTGTTTACATTTCAAACGCTTTCCCCTTTCCCAGTCTCCCCCTCACCATATGTCCCATAAGTCCTCTTCCCTCCACCCAATCCCCAATTACCCCACCCATTTCTTTGTTCTAGTACTCCCCTACTATACTGGATCAAGTCTTTTCAGGACCAGGGCCCTCTCCTTCCTTCTTCTTGGGAATCATATGATTTGTTAATTGTGACTTGCTTATTCATAGCTTCTGGGCTAGTTAATATCCACTTATCAGTGATTACATTTCATGTGTATTCTTTTGTGATTGGGTTACCTCACTTAAGATGATATTTTCCAGTTCCAACCATTTGCCTACAAATTTCATGAATTCATTGTTTTTAATTACTGAGTAGTATTCCAATGTATAAATATACCACATTTTCTGGATCCATTCCACAATTGAGAGACATCTGGGTTCTTTCCAGTTTCTGACTATTATAAATAAGGCTGCTATAAACATAGTGGAGCATGTGTCTTTGTTGCATGCAGGGGAAACATCTGGGTATACACCCAGAAGTGGTATGACAGGGTCCTCTGGAAGTGTCATGCCCAATTTTCTTAGGAACTGCCAGAATGGTTCTACCTTCTTGCAATCCCACCAACAGTGGAGGAGTGTTCCTCTTTCCCCACATCCTTGCCAGCATCTGCTGTCTCTTGAGTTTTTAATCTTAGCCATTCTGACTGGTATGAGGTGAAATATCAGGGTTGTTTTGATTTGCATTTCCCTGATGACTAGTGATGTTGAACATCTCTTAAGGTGCTTCTCAGCCATCTGAATTTCTTCAGGTGAACATTCTTTGTTTAGCTCTGTACCCCATTTTTAATAAGGTTATTTGGTTCTCTTGGGTCTAATTTCTTGAGTTATTTGTATATATTGGATATTAGCCCTCTGTTTGATGTGGGGTTGGTGAAGATCTTTTCCCAATTAGTTGTTTGTTGTTTTGTCCTTCTGATGGTGTCCTTTGCTTTACAAAAACTTTCAATGCAATTCCCATCAAAATCCAAAATCAATTCTTCATAGATTTAGAAAGAGCAGTTCTCAAATTCATCTGGAATAACAAAAAGCCCAGGATAGCTAAAACTATTCTCAACAATAAAAGAACTTCTGAGGGAATCAATATCCCGGACCTCAAGCAGTACTACAGAGGAATTATACTATCTCCAATTTTCTGAGGAAACACCAGACTGATTTCCAGAGTGGTTGTACCAGCTTGCAATCCCACCAGCAATGGAGGATTGTTCCTCCAGATCCTCATCAGCATCTGTTGTCACCTGAGTTCTTGCTATTCTGATTGCTGTAAGTTGGAATCTCAGGGTTGTTTTGATTTGCATTTCCCTGATGAATAAGGATGCTGAACATTTATTTGTGCTTCTCAACCATTCATAATTCCTCAGTTGAAAATTCTTTGTTTAGCTTTGTAGCACTTTTAAGTAGGGTTATTTGGTTCTCTGGAGTCTAGCTTCTTGAGTTCTTTTTATATATTGGTTATTAACCCTCTATTGAATGTAGGATTAATAAAAATCTTTTCCCAATCATTAGGTTGTCATTTTTTCCTATTGACAGCATCTTTTTTCTTACAGAAGCTTTCAATTTTATGAGGTACTATCTGTCAATTCTTGATCTTAGCGCATAAGCCATTGGTGTTTTGTTCAAGAAATTTTCCCCTGTGCTCATATACTCAAAGTTCTTCTCTACTTTCTCTTCTATTAGTTTCAGTGTATCTGGTTTGATGTAGTGGTCCTTGATCCACTTGGATTTGAGCTTTGTACAAGGAGATAAATATAAATCGATTTGCTTTCTTCTACATGTTGGTCACTAATTGAACCTGCATCATTTGTTGAAAATGCTGTCTTTTTCCACGTTTTAACTCCTTTGTCAAAGATCAAGTTATGACAGGTACGTGGGTTCATTTCTGAGTCTTTGCTTCTGTTCCATTGATCTCCTTTCCTACCTGTGTAACAATACCATTCAGTTTTTATTACTACTGCTCTGCAATACAGCTTGAGATCAGGAATGGTGTTTTCCCCGTAAATTACTTTATTGTTGAGAATAGTTTTTGCTATCCTGGGATTTTTGTTATTCCAGATAAATTTGCAAATTGCTCTACTAAGTATGAAGAATTGAGTTGGGATTTTGATGGGAAGTGCATGGAATCTCTAGATTGCTTTTGGCAAAGTGGCCATATTTACTATATTAATCCTGCCAATCCATCAGCATGGGAGATCTTTCCATCTTGTGAGGTAGTCTTCAATTTTTTTCTTCAAAGACTTGAAGTTCTTGTCATATAGATCTTTCACTTGCTTGGTTAGAGTCACACTAAGGTCTTTTATATTATTTGTGACAATTGTGAAGGGTTTTCTTTCCCTAATTTCTTTCTCAGATTGTTTATCCTTTCAGTAGAAGATGACTGATGATTTGTTTGAGTTTATTTTATATCCACCCACTTTGCTGAATTGTTTATCAGGACTAGGAGTTCTCTGGTGGAGTTTGAGGTCATTTATGTATTCTATCATATCATCTACAAACAGTGATATTTTGACTTTTTCCTTTCAAATTTGTATCACTTTCACCTCCTTGTTTGTCTAATTTCTCTGGCTAGGACTTCAAGTACTACACTGAATAAGTATGGAAAGAATGGGCAGCCTTGTCTGATTTCAGTGGGATTGCTTCAAGTATCTCTCCAGTTAGTTTGATGTTAGCTACTGGTTTGCTGTATATTACTTTTCCTATGTTAGGTATGGGCCTTGAATTCCAGGTCTTTCCTAGACTTTTAACATGAAGGGATGTTGCATTTTGTCAAATGCTTTTTCAGCATTTAATGAGATGATCATGTGTTTTTTGTTTTTTGTTTACCTTTGAGTTTGTTTATGTAGTGGATTACATTGATGGATTTCCATATATTAAACCATCCCTGTAGCCCTGGGATGAAGCCTACTTGATCATGGTGAATGATCATTTTGATGTGTGCTTGAATTCGGTTGGCAGAAATTTTACTGAATATTTTTGCATCAATATTCATAAAGGAAATCGGTCTAAAGTTCTTTCTTTGTTGGATTTTCATGTGGTTTAGGTATCAGAGTAATTGTGGCTTCATAGAATGAATTGGGTAGTGTTCCTTCTGTTTCTCTTTTGTGGAATAGTTTGAAGAGTATTGTTATTAAGTCTTCTTTGAAGATCTGATAGAACTCTGCACTAAACCCATCTGGTCCTGGGCTTTTTTTTTTAATTGGGAGGCTTTTAATGACTTCTTTTATTGCCTTAAGGGTAATGGGATTGTTTAGATGGTTTATCTAATTGGTACCTGGTATCTGTCTAGAAAATTGTCCATTTCATCCAGATTTACCAGTTTAGCTGAGTGTAGGCTTCTGTAGGATCTGATGATATTTTGAATTTCCTCAGTTTCTGTTGTTATGTTTACTTTTTCATTTCTGATTTTATTAATTTGGATACTCTCTCTGTGTCCTCTGGTTAGTCTGATGAAGGTTTTACCTATCTTGTCAATTTCCTAAAAGAACCAGCTCCTGGATTTGTTGGTTCTTTGTATAGTTTTTGTTTTGTTTTGTTTTTAATTGGCTGATTTCAGCCCTGAGTTTGATTATTTCCTGCTATCTACTCCTCTTCAGTGTATTTGCTTCTTTTTATTCTAGACCTTTCAAGTTTGCTGAGAAGCTGCTAATGTAAGATCTCTCCATTTTTTTAAGAGGCACTCAGACCTATGAGTTTCCCACTTAGCACTGCTTTCATTGTATTCCATAAGTTCGGGTATATTGTGCCTTCATTTTCATATGATTCTAAAGAGTCTTTAATTTCTCTCTTTATTTCTTCTTTGACAAAGTCTGTTATCAGTGAGTAGAGCATTGTTCACTTTCCACACGTACATGGGATTTCCAATGTTTTTGTTGTTTTTGAAGACAAGCCTTTATTCATGGTGATCTGATAGGATGTATGTGATTATTCCAATCTTCTGGTATCTATTGAAACCTGTTTTGTGGTCAATCATATGATCAATTTTAGAGAAGGTACCATGAGATGCTAGAAAGAAGGTCTATTCTTTTGTTTTAAGATGAAATGTTCTGTAGATATCTGTTAAGTCCATTTCATTCAAAACTTGTTTTCTGTCTCTTTATTCCTCTTTATTGGGGAACTTAGTCCAGTGACATTAAGAGATATTAAGGATAAGTGATTGTTGCTTCTTGTTATTTTAGTTGTTAGAGATTGAATTATGTTTATGTGGCTCTCTTCTCTTTGGTTTGTTAAAAGATTACTTTCTTGCTTTTTCTAGGCTGTAGTTTCCCTCCTTGTGTTGGAGTTTTCCATCTATTATGCTTTGTAGGGTTGGATTTGTGGAAAGATATTGTGTAAATTTGTTTTTGTCATGGAATATCATGATTTCTCCATCTATGGTAATTTAGAGTTTTGCTGGTTATAGTAGCCTGAGCTGGCATTTTTGCTCTCTTAGGGTCTATATTTATATTTTTAGATCCTCGATGGTTTTGTTCAATTTCTTCACCTGTTTTGCTGTGTTTTCCTGTAATTCTTTAAAGGATTTCTATGTTTCCTCTAAGTGCTTCAAGCTGTTTACCTGTGTTCTCTTTTATTTCTTTAACAGAATTATTTATATCCTTCATAAAGTCTTCTATCATCGTTAGGACATGTGATTTTAAATCCAAATTTTGCTTTTGTAGTGTGTTGGAGCATCCAGGACTTACTGTTGTAGGAAGAACTGGCTTCTGAAGATGATGATTATCCTTGGTTTCTATTGATAAGGTTCTTCTGTTTGCCTCTTGCCATATGTTTTTCACTGGTGTTAGCTAGTCTTGCTGTGTCTGACTGGATCTTATCCATCCTGTGGGCCTGTAAGCCTGTGACTTTAGGTATTACTGGGGATACCAGCTCTCTCCAGTGTGGGGTTTTCAGAGAGCTGTAGAATAGCCTTAGCTCCCTGGTTCAGATGGATACCTGAAGGATCCTGTCCCCAACCACTCTACTGTTTCTATGTGCTCCTGGCTGGTCCTGTTTTGGATAGTTATTGGTGCAAACATGATGATCTCACCTCTGAGCTTATGATTGAGAACACTCCTGGGATACTTTGCCCTCCTGGCAGGATTTGTGGGTGGAGGGCTCTAGAACAGCCTTAGCTCCCAGGTGCAGATGGAGACTGGAGACTGTCAATGGTACTATTCTATAATGTGACTTGACAAACCGAAAATGGGATCTTTAACCAAACAGTTATTGCTTTATACATATAGAAAACCTTCCTAAACTTTCTTATGATTCTTAATTTAGACTCATCTATAATTATCCTAATGTGTTTAAAAACCTGTGTATTTACTGATCAGTAGGCATTTTTAGACTTTCACACTCTGTGGTATGTCAGATTTGGCTTTATGTTTGGGAAAATATGGACCCTTAAGGCTCTATTGGCATTTGGAAACAAAACAATCTGTCTTCATAAAACACCATCTGTTTACTGTATTGTCTGTCAAGAAAATATAGAAACCATTACTTTGTGAACAATTGCACAAAAAGTCATTGAATTTTGGTTTTCAGTATCTGAGTAGCATAAACTATCACTTTCCTAGACAGTAGGCTCAATTTCCAATTTAAAAACAATTACAGAAACTTGAATTTCAGCTTTCAGAATCTAAATCACCACCTATTTTCTTAGTGCTTATATTCACATATATTTTCATGGTTAAGATTTAGCTTGTATATGATAACCAAAACAAGAATATGTTTATATCATGTTTTTCTAAGCATCTGAAAGTACAACAGATGGGGAAAATATTTGAACTGTAATGTTGCACACTAGAACTCAATAAATGGCTGGAAAGATGACTTAGTGCTTAAGAGCACTTGCTCTATGGCTCCAAACACCTACCTGGTGGTTTAAACCTATTTGGAACTGTAAAAACAAGGAGTCTGATACCTTCCTCTGACCTTTACAAAAATCAGGCATGCGCATGATATACATACATTTAGGCAAAATGTTCATACACATAAAATAAAATAAAAATAAATTTAAACAACTCCAATCAATCTCATTCAATTCGTTTTATATAAAATAGTCAAATAGTCACTGGATGTAATTGGAAAAAACTGATGATGCATCTAAATACAAATTGGGCTTTTGAAGAAAACATAAAGATATTGAGACTAAGTGGGTTGTTGGCTTCCTGTCTTGATTCAGCATAAACAAAGCTCAATAAAAAAACTATGAAATCTTGTCTGCTGTTTTAGACAAGGGCAAAAGCAATATAAGCCCTGCTGTGTATGAACATAAAAGAAAATTGCTTATCTGACTCAGTAGGGAGTTGAATTAACTCTGGAAATACCACTACTTTTCAATAGTTTTTTGTCTTTTGACCCAGAACTGAGATTTTAAAAATGAAATCACCTATTTACAAGTGTAATAATATGTGTAAATGAAAATAAGGCCTACTGAATCTTTAATACAGTATTGAAGGAAAGGAGATATAATTGTCTAGAGTCCCATTTACTATTAGTTCCTACATTTTATCTCTAACAATTACAAGGTAAATTTATTTATTTATTTATTTATTTATTTATTTATTTATTTTCTATATTCTCTGTTAACATTGCAAATGCCTTCCCCTTTCCCAGTTCCCACCTCCCCATAAGTCTCATAAGCCCTCTTCCTTCTGCCCATTCTCCAATCATCCCCCTCCCATTTCTCTGTCCTGGTACTCCCCTACAATGCTGAATCAAGCCTTTCCAGGACCAGGACCCTCATCTTCCTTCTTCTTGGGAATCATTTGATATGCTAATTGTGTATTGAGTATTCAAAGCTTCTGGGCTAACTAATATCCACATATCAGTGACTGCATTCTGTGTGTATTCTTTGTGATTGGGTTACCTCACTTCCGATGATATTTTCCATTACAACCATTTGCCTAAAGACTTCATAAATTCATTGTGTTTAATTGCTGAGTAGTGTTCCACTCTGTAAATATACCACATTTTTTGTATCCATTCTTCCATTGAGGGACATCTGGGTGCTTTCCTGCTTCTGGCTATTATAAATAAGGCTGCTATGAACATAGTGTATCATGTATCCTAATTGCATACCAGAAAATTCTCTGGGTATATGCCCAGTAGTGGTATAACGTTCCTCCAGAAGTGTCATGCCCACTTTTCTGAGGAACCGCCAGACTGATTTCCAGAGCGGTTGTACCAGCTTGCAATCCCACCAGCAGTGGAGGAGTGTTCCTCTTTCTCCACATCCTCATCAACACCAGTTTGATCTTAGCCATTCTGACAGGTGTGAGGTGAAATCTCAGGGTTGGTTTGCATTTTTGTAATGATTAATGATGTTGAACATTTCTTAAAGTGCTTCTCAGCCATTCAAAATTCTTCAGGTGAAAATTCTTTTTTAGCTCTGTACCTCATTTTTTAATAGGGTTATTTGGCTCTCTGGAGTTTACCTTCTTGAGTTCATTGTATATATTGGATATTTACAAGTCTAAGTGAATCAAGGACTTCCACATAAAACCAGATCCAGTGAAAATAATAGAAGAGAAAGTGGGGAAGAGCCTAGAATACATGGACACAAAGGAAAGGTTCTTAAACAAAGCACCAATCAATGGTTTAGAATCTAAGATCAAGAATTGACAAATGGGACCTCATAAAACTGTAAGCTTCTGTAAGACAAAGAACATTGTCAATAGGACAAACCAGCAAGCAACAGATTGGATAAAGATCTTTACCAATCCCACATCTGATAGAGGTCTAATATCCAATATATACAAAGAACTCAAGAAATTTTACTCCAGACAATCAAATAACCCTATTAAAAATGTTGTATAGAGATAAACAAAGAATTCTCAACTAAGAAATTTCAGATAGTCTAGAAGCACCTAAAATGTTCAACATCCTTAGTCATCAGAGAATTGCAAATCAAAACAACCCTGAGATTCTACCTCACACAGGTCAGAATGGCTAAGATCAAAAACTCAGGGGACAGCAGATGGTGGTGAGGATGTGGAGAAAGAGGAACACTCCTTCGTTTTTGGTGCAATTGCACACTGATAAAACCAGTGTGGAAATCAGTCTGGCAGTTCCTCATAACTTTGGACACACTACTACCTGACAAGCCAGATATACCATTCCTAGGTATATACAAAAATTTTGTTCCACTATGTTCTTAGCAGCCATATTTATTATAACCAGAAGCTGGAAAGAACCCAGATGTCCCTCAAGACAGTAATGGATACAGAAAATGTGGTACATTTACACAATAAAGCACTAAAACAATGAACCCATGAAATTCTTAGGCAAATGGATTGAACTAGAAAATATCATCCTGGGTGAGGTAATCCAATCACAAAAGAACACACATGGTATGCATTCACTGATAAGTGGATATTAGCACAAAAGCTCCAAATTCCCAAAATATAATTCACAGACCACATGAAGCTCAAGAAGAAAGAAAACAAAAGTGTGTGTGCTTCAGTCCTTCTTAGAAGGGGTAACAAATTACTCATGGAAACAAATACATGGACAAAGTGAGGATCAGACTGAAGCAAAGGCCATCTTGGCACTGTCTTACCTGAAGATCCATCCCATATACAGTCACCAAACACAGGCATTATTGTGGATTCTAAGAAATGCATGCTGACAGGAGGCTGATATAGATGCCTCCTGAGAGGCTCTGCCTGAGCCTAACATATACAGAGGCAGATGCTTGCAGCCAATCATTGAGGTGATTACTGGGTCCCAAATGGAGGAGTTAGATAATGGACTGAAGGGGTTTGCAGTCCCATAGGAAGAACAACAATATCAACCATCCAGAGCTCCCAGGGTCTAAACTACCAACCAAGAAGTACACATGGAGGGACTCATGTATCTAGCTGTATATGTAGCAGATGGCCTTGCTGGGCATCAATAGGAGAAGAGGCCCTTGTTCCCATGAAGACTCAATGCTCCAATGCAGTGGAATTAAGAAGGAAGTGAGGACAGAGTAGGTGGGTAGGTGGAGCACACTCTCATGGAAACAGGTGGAGCGAGGAGGCATAGGGGCTTAGTGGGGGTGGAGGGTCAGAAAAGGGTATAACTTTTGTAATGTAAACATATAAAATATCCAATAAAAATATTTAGACAGAAATTTAAAAAAATCCCCTGTGATGAATACTACTTAAAGAAACATAGGACAAGCAAGACAACATTGGTGGGGATATTTGAGGTAATGCTGCACAGAAAAGGGAAGAAAGATGTACAAATAAAAGCTTGAAACGTAGTTAAACAGTCAGGAATTAGCAGATAGAATCAAACTTTAATTCACTAAACCAGCAAAATGTCAAAGTAAATAAGGGAGAAAAATATGGGCTATTTAAAATTATAACTAAGAAATAAACAAGGATAAGTATGTATGTATATATGTTCAAAAATAACCCTAATATTATATTATAGAGAATATAAATACATAGACACATTCAGTTTTTATCTTTTTCATACACTCTGGCATTTCCCTTTTTTTAATGAAAAAAATTCTTACCAGGACATTTGAGATATACTAAGTGCAATCCCAATAAGGAAGACTGTACCTGAGTATGCCCATTAATAAGGAAAAAGAAATTTCCATTTAAATAAATAACCTTATACATCTCAAGGCTTTCTAAAACAAATATAAAAGTATAAGAACAGAATAAGTATTAAATATTGGAGCATAACATTACAGTGTTGAAATTAAAAGAACAATACTCAAGATCAATGAAGTTCTTTCAAACAATAACACAAATGATAAATCCTTAGTTAATGAATCCAAAAAGAAAGAAGACACATTTTCAAAACCAGAGGGAAAGGGAAGATATTACTGTGATGATTTGAATAAAAATTTGCCCCCACCAGCTCATATGCTTAGCCACCAGTCAGTGGAGCTGTTGAGAAAACTTTAGGGGGAGTATTCTCCTTGATGTAGACACAGCCTTGTCATAAGACTTGAAACACTGGGAGTGAGCTTTAAGATTTTAAAGTAAATCAATCTCTCTCTCTCTCTCTCTCTCTCTCTCTCTCTCTCTCTCTCTCTCTCTCTCTCTCTCTCTCTCTCTCTCTCTCCTGCCTGACTGTCGTAAGTATACAAGGAAGATATAAAGCTCTCAGCTACTTTCCAGCACCAATGCTTCCTGTATGCCACCATATTTACCACCATGATGAAAATGAACTAACCCTCTGGTCTATAAGCAAGTTCCCATTAAATGCTTTCTTCAAAAGAGTTGTCTTCATCACAGAGTCTCTTCAAAGAAATCGAACAGTAAATTAAACATTCTGTTGGTTTCAGGGACTGGAATTTTGCTGTGACAATCCTCACCATGAGATTTGTTACAGACATACAGAAAAATGTGGTACTCTGAACTTGAAAAATGTTGAAGGCTTTATGGTTAGCTCATTGGGCCATGCTAGTTGAAGCATGAAAGACAGCATTGCTGCCGGGCGTGGTGGCGCATGCCTGTAATCCCAGCACTTGGGAGGCAGAGGCAGGTGGATTTCTGAGTTCAAGGCCAGCCTGGTCTACAGAGTGAGTTCCAGGACAGCCAGGACTACACAGAGAAACCCTGTCTCGAAAACACCAAAAAAAAAAAAAAAAAAAAAAAAAGACAGCATTGCTGAAGGATATAGACTACTCAGACCTGTCTTAAAAGTTTTCTGCGATAAAGAATATTAGCAACTGATAGAGACCATTCTTGTGATATTTTGGCACAAAAATATGTGGTTGGATTTGTCCTTATTCTAAAAAAAAAAAATCTGCCTGAGCCTAAATTGAAACATTTTCAGATTACCACCATCGGCAGAGGAGATTTCAAGACAACCCAGTATTGACAGTGCCATATGGTTATTGTGCTTATCAGTGATCCTTCACATGCTGATCTACAATAAATAAGAGAAAGCAGTATAAAAAGAAATATAAAATGTATTGTTTGAGGGGAAAAAAGAAACCAAAAAAAAAAGTAATATTTGCTCAAGCAGTTGAGAAGCTTAAAGAAAGACCTGGTGCTGAATGAAATAAGGAGTGGTAACCTGGGGAAAAAACCATACAGGGCTAATCTCAAAACCTGTGAAAGAAAAGGGGTAAGGAATGCCCTTGGCATAAACAAGGAAAAGCCTGTACAAATATAACTCAAGGAGAGGATAAGTTTTAAAATCTGCAAGCAGAAAAATTTGGCAGGTTCAGCAATTTGGTTTTGGTTTTAGAGGCAAAAAGGCATGCAGGAAAGGAATTATAGAATCTTCCTCTACACTTAAAAGCTACTGAGTCCAGGCATCTGATAGCAAGTCCCTGTATGAAGGCCAAAAGAGGACATTGTGTGAAAGTGTAATTGTGCATCCTCTAATGAAGTGGAGACCCCCAAGACAATAGACATGACCGAGTTGTGAAATACCTGGCAGAAAAAGATGTGGGACAAACCCAAGGGGAAAAATACATATTAATAAACAAAGCTGGAAGTAAAAAGCCATCTAAAATATGATGATATCATGATGATGATAGAGGACTTTCAGAAGGACATAAATAACTCCCTTAAAGACATACAGAACACAGGTAAACAGGTAGAGAAGCCCTTAATGAGGAAACACAAAAATCCCATAAAGAATTAGAGAAAAACACAAGCACACAGGTGAAGGAATTGAACAAATCTGTCCAGGATCTAAAAAATGGAAATAGAAACAATAAAGAAATCACAAAGGGAGACAGCCCTGGAGATAGAAAACCTAGTAAAGAAATCAGAAGTCATACATACAAGCATCACCAACAGAATACAAGAGATAGTGGAGAGAGGTGCAGATGATGCCATAGAAAACACTGACACAACAGTCAAAGAAAATACAAAATGCAAAAAGCTCCTAACCCAAAACATCCAGGAAATCCAGTACACAATGAGAAGACCAAACATAATTCCATCTCTAACAACAAAAATAACAGAAAGCCACAATTACTTTTCCTTAATATCTCTTAACATCAATGGACTGAATTCTCCAATAAAAAGACATAGTAGATTCATTATGACATTTTCTGTTTATTTTCTCCCAACTCTATACCCATACTCCCTCTTTTTATTATTCTCCACTTCCTTAACCTTCCGGTTTTAGCAGAGGGATATGTGATATGAAGTGTACTTCTCTTGTTTGGAGAAAAGATGTGTGTTTGTTAGCAAATCAATAAGAAGCATTTCAATAATTTTAGGAGCAAAAGATGATGAATTATATCAAATTAATGTTTTTCTTGAGAATCTTTTAAATTGTTGTATTCTGGTTTTGAGAAAAATTCTCACTCTGCAGACCAGTTTGTCCTTGTAATAACTATCTCCCAAACTTAAGTGCCCATGTGCTAAGAAACAAATTTTCCCTGCTATATCATCTTTTAATAGGGAATATTGATAAAATTTGTAAGCAAACATGATAGTATTAATAGAACCCTTGTTATTTACATGTGAGGATGAACATATTGGCATTAGCCTGCCTTTTAATTTGATATATATTTCCAAAGAACAGTAATCAGATTTTCAACATTGCTAAGTACTAAGAATTTAAAATGTAGTTGGTCATAAGGAAAATTTTAATTTTGGATTCAATATACTTGAATCATATACGTACTTATTTATGTATACACACATACACAGTTTTTTGTATTATGGAGTGTGGTATGGTATATAATATGGAATGAAACCTTCCATAAAACCTGAAAAAGAGGAAAAATATATAGGAGATGAATACATGGATTTTCCAATATCTAGGCCAAGATACAGTTATCTAAGCACTATAAGTAAAATAAAGATTAGCTTAAAATAAATGTATTCACATGTGGAAAATCACAATATTTGAAACATTTTAAATTCCCTATTATCATTAACAAAAGATAAAAGTACCACATTAAATTTTTTAAAAATACTATTTGTGTTCCCTAACGATGCCATTTTTAATGTTTTTCTTACATATTCTTCTAATGACTTTGTTCCCTAAGACTGATTCTTTGATTTATAGTATTCGAACTTAAAGACTACCTTGCCATGGTGATAAAAGCATGGTAACTCTGATCCTAGTGTATCTCTGAGTTTGACATCCTCCAAAAAACTCAAATTTTAGAAAACTCCCAGATGATTTTGACAGTTGACCTTGAGAACAATGTTTACACTGATTATCCCAAATCTTTATTTTTTGGGAGGGTTATCTTCTATAATCATTACTGTTACAGAAAATACAGAGTCTAAACTTAATTGATCAGATTTACTTAGTATGATCGACTGCAGGTTTCCAGGAGATGTCTTTTCAGTAGTTAATGTTCTCTTCCAAGCCAGTTTTCTGACTTGGGTTGAGTTTTGTCAAATGTGGCTTTCTTCATCTTGTAATATAATCTTGTGGATTTTCTTTGCCAGACTTTACACAATAATTTGACTCATCTCAATTCTCAAATATTGAAATAATTTTGTATTCTTGTAGATTCTATAGAATAGCATATAATTAGTCTTTGGTATATTATAAATTTCATTTTTAATGTTGTTATAAAGGTCTTTGTGATCTATATTCATAATAAATAATGAGCCTCAGTCCTATGGGGGTTTTTTGCATTATTTTTTATTTGGTTTGATGACTTTGTAAAATGTAAGATAAAATTACATATTACTGACTTGTAAAATTTTGTATATTTTAATATAAATATCTCATGCTATGAGATTTTCTCACAAATAAAAAACATTAAAATGAGAATTTTATATAAAAGAGAATTTTCTCAATATAGTAGAAGACACAAAGTTCATCTGACCCTAATCTGTGCAATCTGTAAAGATTCAAATTTTCTTCATATTGTCACCAAAAGCAGTACCATATAAGAATAATGGTCATGCTAGTTATATTAAGGTATATCTTTCTGCTTCTGATGTACATTCTAAATCTCAGAATATACTCGGATAACTGAAATAAAATGTCCTTACAAATACAATTCCAATGTAATATTCAGTGCAGTGTTGTTCATACTAGACAAAATATAGGAATGGCCTAGATAGTCTATGAAGGATGAATGGATGAAGAAAAGATGCTATGTGTATATGTACAATGTATACACACATACATACACATAAATTATATGATATTTAATTAGATACTTTTTAGCCTTATAATAAAAAACTCAAATTGTTTGACTGAAAGATGTCCTTCATAGGCTCATGTGTTTGAACATTTTATTCTCAGCTTGGTCCTGGTTGTGGGCTTTGATCTCATAGCCTATTTTCACTTTCAGCATGCTCCCTCTGCTTTGGTTTTGCAGTTCAATATGTAACCTCTCACCTTTCTGCTCCTGGCAATATATACTCCCCACTGCCATGCTTCCATGCCATGATGGACTTTCATTTCTCTGAAAACATTAGCCAAAATAAATTTGTTTCCATTAAAAATGAAAAGAACTGTCAGTATTATTTGACTATATCACAAGTGTTGTATGTTTTGTTTTCAGTTTACTATGGCCCAGTGAATTTTTTATTTCCTTTGATATTTCTCACTTCAAACTATGAATAATTTAGAAATGATTGCTTAATTTCATACATTTCAGCATTTTCCTTTTTACTGGATTCTAGTTTAGGTTCATTAGGCTCACAATATTATCTCATATAAAACTCCATACAATTTAGTATGTTTTAATATTCTTGGAGTTTTATAAACTGTAAAGTAATTCTTCTGGTTTCAAGAAAATGACCTCTGTAGGCTCATAGAGATTGGCAGGAAGTGTGTTCCTGTTGGAGTAGGTATGGCATGGTTAGAGGATATGTGTCAGGGGGCATAGGTTTTAGGGTTTCAAAATCTTAAACCAGTTCTAAAGGCTCACTGTGTGTCTTCCTGCTTCCTGAAGTTCAAACTGGAGAACTCTTAGTTTCCTCTCCAGAACTCTGTTTTCCTGCACGTCTCTGTACTTCCTCCAGCTCGTGCAGAAGGTAGGGTGTTGATTTGCTCCAGGTTGGTGTAGCTCCCTGCTGGCGCTGGGATGCTCACGTGTGGAGTGTTTGGCTTTTCTTGTGCACTGCAGCTCCGGCTTTGGGTCTGACATGCCACAGCATGCTTCGCCTTTGGATGAGTTGCAGAGAGACCCAGAAGAGGTCAAAGTATTGCTGGAAAAGTCCACTAGGGAAAAACTGTTACTCTTCGAAGTGAAACAGACAAGATTGATATGTGAATTGTTTCATGGGTATTCTGAGCTTCTGGGCTAATATCCACTTATCAGTGAGTGCATTGCATGTGTGTTCTTTTGTGATTGGGTCACCTCACTCAGGATGACATTCTCCAGTTCCATCCATTTGCCTAAGAATTTCATGAATTCATTGTTTTTAATAGCTGAGTAGTATTCCATAGTGAAAATATACCACATTTTCTGTATCCATTCCTCCATTGAGGGGCATCTGGGTTCTTTCCAGCTTCTGGCTATTATAAATAGGGCTCCTATGAAGATAGTGGAGCATGTATCCTTATTACATGCTGGGGAATCCTCTGGGTATATGCCCAGGAAGAAGGAGAGGCTCCTGTTCTTGGAAAAGCTCAGTGCAGCAGTGAAGGGGAATACCGGGACAGGGAAGCGTGAAGGGGTTGATTGAGGAACAAGGGGAGGGAAGAGGGCTTTTGGGATTTTCAGGTAGGGGTATCAAGGAAAGGGGAAATAATTTGAAATGTAAATAAAGAATATATCGAATAAAAAACATACAAGATTGAGACAGAACTAAAGAACAAGATGCAACAGAAGTCACAGAAGAAACCAGAACATGATAATGAAAAGCCAGAAGCTGTGGTTGCTCCTCTTAAAACAGGATACACTGTGAAAAATCCATAATTATGGACGGTATCAGTCAGATAAGTTTGTGAAAATCTACATTACCTTAATTGGAGTTCATCAAATTCCCTCTGAGAATGTGCAGGTACACTTCTCAGACAGGTCATTTGATCTTTTGGTAAAAAATCTCAATGGCAAAAATTATTCCATGATTGTGAACAATCTTTTGAAACCTACCTCTCTGGGAAGCAGTTCAAAAAAAAGTCGACTGATACAGTTATTATTCTATGTAGAATGAAAGCACAAAACAAATTATGGTACTATTTAACTCATCTGGAAAAAGAATGCAGAGAAAGAAAAGCCTTTTCTACTACACTGAGGCAGATCCTAGTGAGGGGTAAACGAATGTTCTAAAGAAAATTTATGAAGACAGAGATGATGACCTGAAGGGAACCATTAATAAAGTGTGGGTGGAATCCAGAGAGAATCCAGTCAGAGAAGATGCAGGATTTTGAGGCTTTTAAAAGTTCTTATGGGAACTGTGATGTAGAATGCTCACATTTTCAGTAAGGGGGTGTTGTTGAACTGCAAATATTTGTTCATATAGGTATGTAGTTTTGACAGATAACTATTTACACAGCCTTTAAGTAAAGACAGCAGATTCTCCATTTATTACTGGAGGATTTGATTTAATAAATATGTTTATTAAGCATTTTCCTTTATTAGCACCCCAGATATTTTGTTTCAGAAAAGGCAATATGGCATTCTTACTGAAATGTAAAAAGAAAGTCTTGAATAATGAAAATGTTACATCACAGATTTTTGTTCTGTCTGGGAAGTAGAAAACATAAGTATTTGTTTATCTGTAACTGGCATTAGGTCCCAGTAATGTAAAAAATAAAAGTAAAATTTTTGCATAAAATTCAAATTTGTACATGAACTTGTGAAGTTACTATAGAGCTATTCCATCATTACCAGCTTAAGTAACATGTGAGACATGTGTTACCATATACTACTAATTGATTTTTAATTATATTTATAAATATAAAATTAAACAAAATACAAATGACAAAAATAGACAAACTACTGTCATGGATCATGTTGCTTAAAAATAACCATGATGTAAGAAAGGAGAGGACCCTGGGCCTGTAAAGATTGCATCCAGTTTAGTAAAGAAACCGAGGGGGGAGGGGGAATGATTGGGGAATAGTTGGGGGGGAGAGGAACTATGGGAAGTATGGTGGGTGGGAACTGGGAAAGGGGAAAGCCTTTGGAATGTAAACATAGAATATAGAAAATAAAAAAAAATCCAAAAAAAAATAACCATGATGCAAAACTTGAAAACCCCATTTATACCTTTGTTCAATTAAATTGGGAGTTTTAGTTAAAAAAAAAAAAAAAGAGTTGCTCTAATCAAGGCGTCTCTTCACAAAAATCAAACCCTAAGACACAGATGTCAGTCTGTATTCTATATGCGGAATAGAATTATGCAGTATGTGAAGACCACACCAGTAGAAGCTCCCATGTTGATCCTTAAGTTCTCCTATTTCCAGACAAATATTTTGTTATATAAGCTTATTTACAAAGTAGTGCTGAAATAACTTCATTAATATTGGAAATTTGTCTACTTCTCCATTCAGTCATTGTCCAGTTATGTTTCACATACTTTGCCTTTTTACATTTCAAATTCATATGTTTAGGATGATTGTGACTTCTTGGTGAAGTGATCATATAATAATTTTTTAATTTCTTTATAACTTTTGCAATTTTTGCTTTGAAGTCTACTTCATATAACCACTCCTTCCTTTAGATATTTTTAGCTCTCTGTTCCTAGTTTTATTGTTGAAAACATCCTGATAAAAAAAACTTTTTAACCATCTGTACTTTAAGAGATATCAAGCTTAGTCTGAAAGAGAGCAGATAAGGAGGTGACCTATTCCCCAGTGTTTAAAAACTGCACTTAAAATCTAGATATAGCATGAGTGGGTACACCTGGAGCTATGTCAGTCATAGCGTTTAAATTTCTAATCCTATGTTTCCAAGAGAAACAAATGTCACCTACAGTGACAAGAAAATAATCACAAAGTAAAAAACAATAAAAATCAAAATAAACAAATAAACAAACAACAACAGCAACAGAAACATGTTTTTAGACACTCGGGATGTTCCAGTCATGGATATGATAAAGTTAATTAACAGATCAAAGACTTTGGAGAAGTCTGGCTCAATAGGCTTGTATGGATAGCCAAATAGCTGGTAGCAAAGCTAAAAAAAAATTTTAATTACATCTAAACCTGTTATTAAAGCAGCATTCCATTGCCCCAGGATAGGGGAATGCCAGGTCAGGGAAGCAGGACTTGGTGGGTTAGGGGATGGGAGGGAATGGGATAGGGGATTTGGGGAGGGGAAACAAGGAAAGGGGATAGCATTTTAAATGTAAATAAAGAAAATACCTAATTAAAAATGTAAAAGAAAGCAGCATTCTCTAACGACTGAACAAGCATAAGAGGAGGTAATGTCTGATGAAGCTGGAATGAAGCCTGCTTGATTGTGGTAAATGATTGTTTTGATGTGTTGTTGGATTTGACTTGTGAGAATTGTACTGAGTATTTTTGGGTCTACATTCAAAAAGGGAAATTAGTCTGAAGTTCTTTTGTTGTTGTTGTTGGGAATTTATGTGGTTTAGGTATCAGTGTAACATAGAACAAGTTGGGTAGTGATCCTTCTTTTTCTATTTTGTGGAATAGTCTGATCCTGGGCTTTTTTCAGTTGGTAGACTATTAATGACTCTTTCTATTTCTTTAGGGTTATGGGACTGTTTATATGGCTTATCTGATTCTGATTTGATTTTTGTATTTGTTATCTATCTAGAAAATTGTCCATTTCATCCATATTTTCAAGTTTTGTTGAGTATAGGCTTTTGTAGTAGGGCCTGATAAATTTTTGAATTTCCGCAGTTTCTGTTATTATATCTCCCTTTTCATTTCTGCTTATGTTAATTTGGAGACTTTCTCTGTACCCTCCAGTTAGTCTGGCTAAAGGATTTATCTATCTTGTTGATTTTCTCAAAGAATCAACTCCTGGTTTTGTTGATTATTTGTATAGTTCTTTCTGTTTCTACTTGGTTGATTTCAGCCCTGAATTGATTATTTCCTGCCATATACTCCTCTTGGGTGTATTTGCTTCTTTTTGTTCTAGAGCTTTCAGGTGTGCTGTTAAACTGCTCTCTAAAGTTGCATTTGGAAGCACTTAGAGCCATGAGTTTTCCTCTTAACACTGCATACAAATGTATGTATCCCATACATTTGTGGATGCTGTGGCTTCATTTTCAATAAATTCTAAAAATTCTTTAATTTCTTTCTTGACCAAGTTATCATTGAGTAGAATGCTATTAAGTTTCCATGTGTATGTGGGCTTTCTGCTGTTTTGTTATTGAAAACAAGACATAAGGTTGCATGGGATTATCTAAATCTTCTTTAGGCCTATTTTGTGACTGAGTTTTGTGACTGAGTCAATTTTGGATAAGGAACCATGAGGTGCTGAGAAGGTATATTCTTTGTTTTATGATGAAATGTTCTACAGATCTCTGTTAAATCCATTTGTTCCACAACTTCTGCTAGTTTTACTGTTTAGTTTCTGTTTCCATGATGTGTTCATTGATGAGAGAGGGGTGTTGAAGGCTCTCACTACTATTGTGTGAAGTTCAATATGTGCTTTGGGCTTTAGTAAAGTTACTTTTATGAATGTAGATGCCTTTGCATTTGGCACATAGATCTTCAGAATTGAGAGATCATCTTGATAGATTTTTCCTTTGACAAGGATGAAGTGTCCTTCCTTATCTTTTTTGATAACTTTTGGTTAAAAGTTGATTTTATTCAATATTAGAGTAGCTACTACAGCTTGTTTCTTGGGATCATTTGCTTAGAAAATTATTTTCTAGCCCTTTACTCTGAGGTACTATCTGCCTTTGTCAGTGAACTGTGTTTCCTGAATGCAGCAAAATGTTGGGTAGTGTTTATGTATCAAGTCTATGTCTTTTAATTGGGGAATTGATTCCATTGATGTTAAGAGATATTAAGAAAAAATTATTGCTGTTTCCTGTTATTTTTGTTGTTAGAGGTGGAATTGTAGTTGTATAGCTATCTTCTTTTGGGTTTGTATGATTAATTTCTTGCTTTTCCTGTAGTGTAGTTTCCTTCCATGTGTTAGAGTTTTACATCTATTATCCTTTCTAGGGCTGGATTTGTAAGAAGATATTGGGTAATTTGGTTTTGTCATGGAATATCTTGGTTTTTCCATCTCCAGTAACAGAGTTTTGCTGGGTATAGTGGCCTGGGCTGGCATTTGTGTTCTCTTAAGATGTGTATGACATTTGTCCAGGACTTTCTGGCTTTTAGAGTCTCAGGTGAGAAGTCTAGTTTAATTCTGATAGGTCTGCCTTTATATGGCACTTGACCTTTTTCTCTTACTGCTTTTAATATTCTTTGCTTGGTGTTGTGATTATTATGGGACAGAAGGAGTTGCTTTTTGTGGTTATATTATATTTAGAGTTTCTTGTATGTTCATCGGCAACTATTACTTTAGATTAGGGAACTTTTCTATAATTTGGTTGAAGATATTTTCAGGTCCTTTAAGTTTGGAATCTTCACTCTCTTCTAAACCTATCATCCTTAGGTTTGGTCTTCTCATTGTGCCCTGGATTTCCTGAGTGTTTTAGGTTAGGAGATTTTTGCATTTTGCATTTACTTTGACTGTTGTGTCAGAGTTTTCTATGGCATCTTCCACACTTGAGATTCTCTCTTCTATCTCTTGTATTCTGTAGGTGATGCTTGCATGTATGTCTCCTGATCTCTTTACTAAGTTTTCTATCTCCAGGGCTATCTCTCGTTGTGATTTCTTTATTGTTTCTACTTCCATTTTTTTTTTTTTTAGATCCTGGATGAATTTGTTCAATTTCTTCACCCATTTGCTCATATTTTCCTCTAAATCTTTACGGGATTTTTGTGTTTCCTCATTAAGGGCTTCTACCTGTTTGTTCTCCTGTATGTCTTTCTTAAAGTCATCTATCATCATTATGAGATGTGATTTTAAATCAGAATCTTGCTGCCGCAAGCCGCTGCCCCTCATGTAGGTTCGGTTGCAGGTGGATCCAGTGTTCCCAGGCCAAGAAGGTACAATTTGGTGAAAAATGACGACACACAGACAGGTTCTGTTACATACTGGAAATGTGTGTGTAATTTCTCTAGCAAGGAGCCCCTTTTGGAGCACCAGCTTCTGACATTTACATATTAAAAGATGTAGCTAGCCAAGCAAGAACAATTAGCATAACCATTCCACACAAAGGAATGTGAAATCAGCCAGATAAAGTATATCCTGTGAAACAAGTTTTGAAACTCAAACATCAACAGTAACAACTTTAGTCTAAATGAGTCTTTATGAGTAAGCTCTATCTGATATCTAGCTTTTGTCTGCAAAACTTAAGGTCTCCTATATCTTGTATGACACAGACAAGGCAAATTCTGAAAATTTACTTAGGTTCCACATAGCCTCATTAATATTTCATGAGCTGAAATCTGAGCTACACCTGGGTAAGCCAAAGATTTTTTTGTGACTTCTTAGATGGCTGGCATTAGCAAGACAAAGGCGGCAGCTCCTGCAAGTCTCCATTGAGGAAGCTCTGAGCTTAGCACCAACTCAAATGTAGATATTCTAGTCTGAGCCCATTGTTTTAGACCATACTCAAACCTGAGTATTCTGCAAAGACTTTTATCAAAATAAATAACAAAGGGACTCTCTCACCCCTATGATTCCTGGTAGATTTTTTACTCACAGTGTCATATTTTCCATGGGACTCCTGTCTCAAACTAAATATGGCTGAAGCAAAGCATCACAGTTCCAAAAGGAGGTTACTAGCCAGTAATAATACTTCAAAGAGTGAGTTAAAATTATTCTCTCGAATCTACACGGTCTTGGCTACCAGGAATAAAAGAAATTTAGAAAGGAAAATAAATTGCCAAATGAAAAACTAATGCTTCTATGTTATGGGAACTCCACAAACCCTAAGAGGCATTTTCCCCACCTCATTTCTGCAGAATATTATCTTACAGGAACTATTAGGGCTATGACTTCATTTTGCCTTTTGGGTTGTGGGATTTGCAGGACTTGAAGAACTGTGTTCTGTTGATGCTAAGTTTCCTTCATTTCTGTTGCTTATATTTTGCACTTGCCTCTTGCCATATGGTTATCTATAGAGATTCCTATAATTGCTGTCCCTGGAACCTGTCTCTACTGTGATCCTGTGATTCTGGAATCCTGTGTTCCTGATATCCTGGGTTGGTCAGAGTTTCTGGGAGTCAAGCTGCCTCTCAAAGCATACACCAGAAGAAAGCATACACTAGTAGCTTGGAAGCATACCTGAATGCTCTAGGAACAAACAAACAAAAAATACCCTCAAGACAGCAGGAAATAATCAAACTCAGGGGTGAAATCAAACAAGTAGAAACAAAAAAAGAACTGTACAAAGAATTAAGAAAGCCATTGAGAAAATCAACAAGATAGAGATATCCTTGTCCACACTAACAAGAGGACAGGCACAGAGACCACCTCCAGTAAAAATAGACATGGCCTCCAGTTGAGGGGTAGGGCCACCCACCCTTCTGAATATCCTTAATTCAGGATTGTTCCTGTCTAAAGGAAAAATGGGGGCATAAAAGTGTATGAAGGAAAGGCCATTCAGAGACTACCTCACTTTGGAATCCACCCCACCTCCAGACAGCAAACCCTGACACTATTGTTGATACCATTCTTATAGACAGGAGTCTGGTATAGCTGTCCTATGAGAGGATCTGCCAACACGTAAGACAGTCAATCAATGCACTGAGCCTGAGAACTCCAATGGAAGAGTAAGAGGAACAAGTAAAGAAGCTGAAGGGGATTGCAACCACATAGGAAGAACTACTTACCAGACTCCTCAGAACTCCCAGGGGTGAGCAGAATGAGCTAGACCTGCTGGGGGGGTGGGGAGAGGGTGAGGCAGGTGAGCTGTTGGAGGGCCCAGGCCTCACAGGATACCAAAGAAGAGCTGAGAACAAGTGGTGGGCAGGGCAGTGATGGCCCCAAGCCGAAGGGAAAAGAGTGGGGGAGTAGGAAAACCTATTTTGTTTATTGTCATCTAAGAATGCTGAAATATTTCAAAAGCATCCAAGCAAAAGTGACAATATGTTAAAATCATTATTTTCATTTTCTAATTCATTTTCTAGCACACATATTTCTACACGTATATAATTATTTTCCCACAAGAATTGGGCTTACTTTATCATTGTTACTTATTTTCTATCTTAAGCTTATGTTTATTAAATTATAAAAAATATTATACACTACAAAAATTATTTTGTTTATTGTCATCTAAGAATGCTGAAATATTTCAAAAGCATCCAAGCAAAAGTGACAATAATATTTCCAGTATTGCAGTAAAAACAGTATCAGATTATTTGTATAACTGTAACAAAATTTTGCATTTGGAATTAGAAATATAACAAAATACTGAGGCATGGTGCCTCCTATCTCTAAACTGACACTTAGATAGCTACAGCAGAAGAAGCTTCATGAGTTTTTGACCAGCCTGGTGTATACAGCAAGGCCCCAGATAAAAAGCAAAAACACAAACAAACAAACAAAAAAGCAACAATAATAACAAAAATTCAGTATACTTATATACTTATATCAGACTTATTCAAAATACTAATGTTGATTTTATGCATCCTGCAGAACTTTGTTAACAATTGAAGTACATTATTAAAAGCAAAAGGGCAAGTGTAGAAACCTCAGACATGTGTCTTGAACTACTTCTGTTCTGTAAACTAAGAGAAATTGCTGAAAGAGACAACATGAGATTAAGAATGAAAAGAACAATCCTGGGTTTGTTATCTTGTCACAATCTATCTATCCAGATGTACTCTATAGCCATTGTTTTAAGTGAATGGAGAGCTAGAAAACATCACTGGCATCTTCTTAAGACCGATCTTAGTTACTTCTCTGTCCTTGACTGGTTGTATTCAAACCATGGTCTCATGTCAACTCATTTATTGATGATGCTGTAAATTAGTTTGATGTCAGAATTCATCTTTGTGATTTATAATGGCTGTGAACAAAATCTATTCACTGTCTCTATTTGGACACCTCATCTTCTGCATTTCAACATATCCAGAATTAAACCGAAGTTTCTTTCTCTGAAACTTTAATGCCCTACATACAGGCATTTTTCTCTGTTCATTTATCTCCACCTCCACTGTAAGTAGTAGTTCAGTCAGCTTGTGTCAACTTCACTTTTCCCAAATGCCTTCCAAAAGATCTCCCAGAATTCATTCTTGCTACTATCTTAGCAATTCTTTACTCAATTATTATAAACATAACATTCTGTGTTAAAAAACATTGCCTAGACACAAGGAGTGGTCAGCTATATATTTTACTTCTTTTAGATGAAAAGATAAAGGACCAAAAACAATCTTCATCTGGAGTATTTATAAGATGGTTGTAATTGATTCTCTCAGCGGTTTGCTTACATGATTAAGCTCAGTGTAGTACTAGGGATATAATAATGAAATAGAAGAAATAAGTAGGGCTAAAGAAGTGGAAACAATATAAAAGCAATCATTTAAGAATATTAAAGATAAAAGAGAAATAAAACAATAATGTCACTTGATGAATTTCTTATAATGAAAGGTAAGAAAAAATATTTTATGTTAATGGCTTCATCATACCCCAGTTAAATAAAGCTAGTAATTGGGGAAATGTCAGCTTTATTGTTATCTCAATTGACATAAAAATGCAATTTTACATCAAATCTATAGTTCATGGACCTAAAACTTTCACATGTGGCCAAGAGGGAAATTATTTACTTCATTTATGGCTTTCTACCCATTGTTCTGTCTTTTACTTGGGACTGATAAAAGTAATGTATTCAACAGTACCAAACAGGCATTCACTAAAAAACTGACAAGTATTATTGAATGTCTGCATGAGAAGTCTGTTGTTTGTCCTTTAATAAAAGAATAGAGAACATTGAAGTAATGCAATTATTGTCAGCCTAATAAAGTATTTAATGATCAGTTATATTTTTTCACATTTCTGGGAAAAAACAATTTTTTGAATCTCTAAAGAAAGTAAATGAAAAAGCAAAAGCCTGCATCCACTACGAAAAATATAATGGAATAAAATAGGGAAAGTACTGCTGTAACTTCTATACTCAGAAAATTTCAGTGTCTCTGGATTTATATTCAAAAGTCTAATCTTTAGAGTTAAATCTGTTCAAAACATATGAGCATAACATGTCTTCCTCTTTGGTGGGTAATTCTAATTATCCAATATCTTATAATGTTATTTTTTTTGCTGAAAGTTAAAATAGAAACTATAAAAGTTTCTATAAATTAAATGAATTAATACATGAACACACACACACACATGCACGCACGTGTGGGCGTGTGTGTGTGTGTGTGTGTGTGTGTGTATCCTTTTGTGGGAAATCGTCTAATGAAATGTTGGTCATACAGACACTTGCCATTCTTCATTGTTGTCTGCCAAAAATAGTTGAATATATAGTAAAGTATGCCATATTATTACTGAAGACATTGCATATCTTGATGGCAAGCTAAAGTAAAATCGAGTTGGAACTAAACAGGAAACTTCTCTGATTGCTACCTTTCACAGTGCAGGATACTTTGCATACTGTCATGTAAAAAATGGTATCAATGTTATACATTATCAAGCCATCTGTACAGTAATTGAATAACTGTATAAATATAGTTAAATAATTACTATCCATTATTATGCTGAAGTCAGGCAAAAACTTTCATTGAATATTAATAGTAAAAAAAATGGGAGAATATAAATATATGTATTACACTGGCTTGCTCACGACTCAGACTAGAGAAGTGTATCTCAACATTCCTAATGCTGTAACCACTTAGTACAGTTCCTCATGTTGTAATGACCCCAAACATAGTTTTTGCATAACTAGAATTATGCTACTGTTATGAATCATAATGTAAATATCTTTTTTTCCTGATGGCTTAGGTGACCCTGTGAAACTGTTATTTTATCCCCACAGAGTCATGTACACCAGGTTGAAAACTATGGACCTAGCATATAAGTCCACTTGAATTATCCTATATTAATTAACAATTAAGAGAATCACAAGCAAATATGCTCACAGCCCAACCTAAGCAAGATGATTCTTTTTTTATTTTCCTTACAGTTCATATACTATGGCTTCTGGTTTTGTGTTTGTGAAATTTCTGTGTATGAAAATATATGTGTCTCTTCGTCCATATGTGTTTCTTGTGTGTTTTCTTTGACTCCATATCTTTGTTTGTTTGTTTTGTCATAGTATTGTTTGCTTTTGTTTTATCTTATTTATTTTATTATTTTACAGACAAAGAAAAATGGCAATGATTCAAATGGGAAGGAAAGTAGGTGGGAAGGTCTGAGAGGTCTTAGAGGACAGGGAACCATAATCATGTATGTGGCATTAAAAAATATATAAATAAAATTACCAAAAATCGGAATACTTTTTGATAATTTTCAAAAGTCCCTTTTAAAAAAGAAAAGAAGAGAGAGAGGAATTAACTCTCAATTGTTAATAACAACAACCAACTGGTTTCCAATAAATGGCTATGGATTAATGAAGCAAATATATATGAATAAAAATAAATTTTGAACTATAATCTAGTACTAGGCAAAAATATAAATATTAGATGTCTCATATTTAAATTTTCATGCAAAATTTTCAAATGTTTCAAGAACAAAATATCAAAAATTATTTTCAGTCTACATTTAGGTAAAAGATTTATTCAAAGAGATTGAATAATTGACAAAATAACTATAACAATTCATAAACTTCATGAGTAAAATTATAGTTCTTTGGATGTGAATTAATTCCCCAGAGCACAATTAATTAATTAAAAATAGATAGATAGATAGATAGATAGATAGATAGATAGATAGACAGGTAGATAGGTAGGTAGACTAATAAATCACTGGCAGATAAGTCCTACATTATCCAAGGCCATGCTGGTATTAGAAACCCCAGGTAAGACACTACTCACCACCTAATAACACTCCTTAGATTCCAGTAATCACCAACAGCACCTATTCCTCTGAGTTCCATACCCTACCTACAACTCTTACAGAAAACTACTGCTCTACCAGAGACTAAATATGTCCTAGGAACTCAAGAGAAGTCAATATGCTGAACCCTAGAGGCCCCACCAGTATCACAAACCCCAGAGGACAAACCAGTTTTCAGAATCTCAAAATCTCAAAGGCAGTGCAGGCTCTCAAATCCCAGAGTTCAAGCAGAACAACAAATATGAACAGTATCTATCCTCAAATCCATTATTATTTAAAGGGAAAGTTCAATGCAAAGAGGTTAAATATGTCCCCCCCCAAAAAAATACAAAAAATAAACAATTTCACACTAGCAAAACCAAAAGGGGAAGAACACAAACATACATACAGACACACATAGACACACAATCACATACTACCACCAACAGCACAGGAATTAATTTCAATGTACTTCAATTACCCAATTTAAAAAAAAAACTAAGATTTTTAATTAAAAACTAAAAAACTAAGAATGATAATCAGGATATATCATTCTGCCACATACAAAAAAAAATATTCTTCAACAGCAAAGAGAGGCATTATTTCAGAGTAAAGGACTGGAAAAGATCTTCCAAGCTAATGAAGTCAGGAAGCATGATGATAAAGCTATTCTAATATCTACCAAATAGGCCTCAAACCAAAATCAATTAACATAAGATAGAGAAGGACACCTCACACTCATCAAAGAAAAAAAATCCAACACAATTATGTCTCAGTTCTGAACATTTATGCCCCAAATGCAAGGGTACCCAGATTTGCAAAACAAATATTGCTAAGTCACAAATCACATATTGAACCCCACACATTAATATTGGGAAACTTTGAAACCCAACTCTAAACAACCAACAAGTTTTCCAGACAGAAACTAAACAGAGAATAATGGAACTAAGAGACTTCATGATTAAAATGGACCTACCAGATATCTACAGAACATTTCATCCAAATACAAAATAATATACCTTCTTCCCAGCACGTCATGAGACCATCCCTAAAACTTACCATGTTCTATATCACAAACAAATTTCAACATACAAAAAAAAATGAAATTACCCCATAGAAATAGAGAAAAATACAAAGAATCAATGAAACAAAGAGTTGGTTTCTTGAGAAAAACCAACAAGAGACACAAACCCTTATCCAAATAACCTAAAAGGCAAGGTGAGAATATTACCTGCACTCTACAAAATTTGGAAATATTAAAGAAATGGAGAATTTCCATGAAAGATCCTACTTACCAAAGTTTAATGAAGATCAAATGAACAATTTAAAAAGCTTTATAACCCCTATGAAAATAGAAGCAGTTGTTAGCAGCCTCCAAATTAAAAGAAAAAAAAAAAAGGTCAAATGGTTTTACTTCAGAATTCTACTATACTAGTAAATAAAAGCTGATAGAAAATTCAAATTATTCCACAGAGCAGAAACAGAAGGAACATTGCAAAAATTCATTTTATGATGCCACAGTCACTCTGATATACAAACCACACAAAGACCCAACAAAGAAAGTGAATTACAGACCAGTCTCCTTCATAAATATTGATGGGAAAATACTCCATAAAATATTCACCAACTGAATCCAATAATGCATCAAAAATATTCACCATGATCAAGTAGGCTTCATTTCAGAGATATATTCAACATAAGAAACTCTGTTAATGTAATCCATCATATAAAAACTGAAAGAAAAATGATAATCTCATTAAATACATAAAAATACTTTGACAAAATCCAGTAGTATAGTCACAACACGTAATATATAGGCCCACATGAAAGTGAGAAATTTCCGTAGGGCAAAGAACACTGTCAATACTACTAATTGGCAGCCTACAGAATGGGGAAAGATCTTCAGGAACACACATCTGACAGATGGATAATTTCCAACATATATAAAGAATCAAGAACTAGACATCAAAAAACCAAATAATATAAATAAAAATGTACAGAATAAAACAGAGAGTTCTCAAAAGAAGAATCTATAATGGCTTAAAACCACTTAAACTTTCAAAATCCTTAGTAATTGGGGAAATACAAATCCAAATGACTCTGAGATTCCATCTTATAACTATTAGAATGGCAACACACACATACACACATGTGATACCTTATGCTGACAAGTGTGTGGAGCAAGGGAATGTTCTTCCATTGCTGATGGAAGTACAAACTTAAACTACCATTTTGAAAATCAATACAATGGCTTTTTTTATCCAGAAAAACAGGAATCAATCTACCTCAAGACTCATTTAAATAACGTCTGGTCATAAACCCAATCATATGATACAGAAACTTGCTCAACTATGCTTGTAGCAACTTTATTTGTAATAGGCAGAAACTAGAAACAAGTTATCTGTCCCTCCACTGAAGAATGGATAAAGAAAATGTGGTACATTTATACAATGGAATACTAGTCAGCCATTAAGCACAATGACACCATGAAAATTGGAAGCAAATGAATGGAACTAGAAAAAAAAATCATCCTGTTTTCTTTCTAAGTGAACTCGACACAGAAAGACAAACATGGTATGTACTCACTTATAAGTGGGTATTAACTGTACCTTAAAGGATAACCATGAGACAATCCCTAGATTCAGATAATCTAAGTTATAAGGTGGGCTGAAGGTAGGGAAGGGGCATAAATCTCTCTGAGAAGGGAAAATAGAATAGACATTGTGGAAGGAGCGAAGGAGTGACTGGAAACAAGCAACCAGCTGGAGGAAGAACAGATGTAAAGTGTACTGGGGATACAACTGAAACTGGGGGTCGGAGCAATGAAACTCCAAGAAATCTGAAAGGGTGGTCCTAGATAAGACTCCTAACAATGTAGGATAGTGATCCTAAGCTGGCCATCTCCTATAACTAAGCAAGACTTCCAACTGAAGGATTGGGATACCAACACAGCCACAAAACCCTTGACTTACAATTTGTCCTGCCTAATAAAGGGGTGGTCAACCACTGACTGGTCCATCTTGAGACACATGTCACAAGAGGTACCCCATCCCTGACAGTAGCTTGAGGGCCAGAAGCCAGATACCAGATAGTCCAGAGACCCAGGATAACACCAAAGGTGACTGTTCCACCACCTTAAAAAGTCAATGAAATAATTCTTAATGGTATCTCTTATATTCACTGACTGGGTCCTAGCTTAGCTGTCTTCAGAGATGCTCCATCCAACAATTGATAGAAACAGATGAAGAGACCCACAAAGTTTCAGTGGAACTCATGAAACCCTGTGGTAATTGGGAAGAAAGGAGCATAGGAGCCAGAACAGGTCAAGAGCACCATAAGAAAGCTCACAGAATCAACAAACCTGGGTTCATAATTCTTCACTGAGACTGAATCATCAAGCAGGAAGCCAGCACAGGAGTAACTTAGGCCTTCTGCATATATATTATAGTTGTATATCTTGATCTTTTGTGGAACTCCCACCAGTAGGAGCAGTGGCTGACTCTGCCTGCATTTTGGACCCCTTTTCCCATACCAGTTGCCTTGATGTGACCCCAGGTGCCTGGACTTATTGTTGATATTCATTGTCAATTACAGTCATTAATATAGATTTACAAAGGTCCTTTTTGTATGAATTACCTATGGCTGCTTTCCTACTACAGTAGTACTTTAATAAGTGTTTAGTCCAAGGGGTGCATAAAACTAAAATATTCATTACTATCTGAATTTCACTCATCAAAACCTATTCTCAAATAATTTGAAAAGAAAAATATTTACATTCATATCAATAATCAAGTTCTCTGATTTTCCTCTTTGATATTATTGAATTCTATAATGTTTGGCTATAATAAAGAGAAGTCAACTAAAGTAACTAACATCATTTTACTATTTTTAGACATAAGAAACAATGACCTGGTACAATAACACCCACTAATATCAATAATACAAAGAATGTACACTTTTTCCTAAGAAGACAAGAGTCAAATATTTTGCCACCTCGAAATCATTATTTCAAGGTTGTTACTAAAATCAATCTCAGAGTTTGTTGTGAACTTTCAGGTTTGGACCATTCAGTCAGTCTTCTAAGTTAATGCTTTCCTTCACCCTTGTCTATACTACTAGTAGCAAGTATTTTATCACCTTCTGAAGCAAAGACAGTATTCTAAACAGGATTATTAGGTAACATTCTTCTTTAAATATAATGATCTGCTTATTACCATTAAGACAATGAAATTACTGTTGCAGACAATCATTTCCTGCAACTCTAATTGCAGACATCCTGAATTATCTGTTTAGGAAAATTACCTTTAGGATATTTAATGACTACTTTGAGATACACAAATTACAGATAGACAACATTTTTCCTAGAGAACTAATCAATTGTAGATAATTACAACTGGATCAACAGTTACAAATAAGAGGTTGCTACATTAACTTTAAAGAGAGGCATGTTTCATTCTTAATGTTTGTTTCATAACAGCTCAGGCATATGTCTGACAGAACTTCACACAGCATGTACTTGGCAATTTTCATGAGTAAATGATTCACTGAGTGAATTAAGAAATATAGAAGTAACGGGATAAAAATCCACAAAATCAAAATTTAGGTATTTTATAAAAGTTTTGAAACATTTTCATTTTATATATTAGCTCTTGGTACATCAATACCTTCATGAATAGTGGCATAATACTTCTCATCTCTGTCATGAACTACATGGTGTTCTTTCCTCAGTGATATACCATGTAGTGGCTACCATTAATTAAACTTATTTAAAATATATGCAATCTCTCCCATTAATCTATAATTGTGTAACTTTTCTGGTGAAAAATAAATAAATGTCTGTTTACCCCAGAGAGACATCAACAATAGACTAAAGAAAAATTTGACCAAGTCTAGTTTAGAAAACCAATGAATTTACTGGGATTACTTGCAAGAAAATGAATCATCCAAAGGCTGCATCAACACTGAAAATGTCCACTCTTCCACAGGTAATTGCACTAAAACCTGCATGTCTGGTGCCCTCTGAACAGCATGACCAAGCAGAGCATGTCCTTTTCTTAGCACCTGCTGTTTATATGACTTAAGAAAGTTGCTATGGGAAGCTTCATTCATTTTTTTTTAATAAATTAAAGATTCTTATCAGTAAATGGGTGGTTTGTTATATAGAGATTGACATGGCCAGGAAAGGTTACTTCCAGGCCATCCTGCATCTTGCTAGGAAGGAGATGTTCACTAAGTCCAAGACAAGTAAATATTTTCCAAAAAAATAAAAATAAAAGTAAAATAAAGTACACAAACACAAAATTGCAACTGGAGAAATTATTTGCTGCATCAAGTCCAAGCTCTTGAAGAAACAGAGAAAATGGACAGATGCTTTCACTTCATGTTGAGAGTCTGGAATTAAGTATTTGCAAGTACAATCAAATTAAATATGGATATAAGGGCAGACTCTAATCTGCTTTGATTGATATCCTCTTTTAAAAAAATGTACATTCAATATATTCAAGAAAATTAGCATGTGATAAGGGAAAGGCACACAGGAAGACAACAATAAGTCAAAAAAGGAATGCACTTAAATGTCCCTTCTGGAAGTCAAGGAACATGGACAATCACCAGCAGAAAGCAAAATATAAATCCAGCCAAGAGAGCCTATGTTTTGTAGAAGTTAGCATGTCCCATCACCCTGCTAGCAATCTGATAGAACTTATAGCCTCCAGAAGAGTGAGGAATCAATTTCTGATATTCTTAGCAGCTGTGCTCATGTTACTTTGGTATGGAAACCATAAACTCTAATAGATTTATTACTCACTGGCTGTGAGCATCCACAGCTCTGCCATTTTCAGAAACAAGTCCTGACTGACATTTTGAGTGGTCTTCTGGTTTCACTTCCTCTGCTCTTTTTTTTCCTTATTCTTTCTTTCCTGCTTTTCCTTTTTTCTTTTTTTACTTTTAGCTGTCATCACCAAAACCTTAGATATGAGTTCCCACCTTAAACTCCTCTAATAGAGAATCTACACTAGGACAGTGCCTATGGTGCTGAACCTTCTGCAAACTTAAGAAACTACTCTAAAAAAAAATCTTACACAGTTCAACCTATTCAACTCTACTACTATAGTCAAAAAGCAGGCAATGGGCTGGGCAGTAGTGGTACACGCCTTTAATCCCAGCACTTCAGAGGTAGAGGCAGGCAGATTTCTGAGACCAAGGCCAGCCTGGTCTACAAAGTGAGTTCCAGGACAGCCAGGGCTACACAGAGAAACCCTGTCTCAAAAACAAAACAAAACAAAACAAAACAAAAAGCAGGCAATGATAATACCTACTAAAAGGATGTTTGTTTCCATTCACCTGAAGCAGTCACTGTATGTATAACTTGATATTACCAAATAACTATTTATTATCATGAGCCCTTCTTTTTTTTATTTTCCATATTCTTTGTTTACATTCCAAATGCTTTCCCCTTTCCCAGTTCCCCCCTCACCATATGTCCCATAAGTCCTCTTCCCTCTGCCTATTCCCCAATCACCCCCTCCCATTTCTCTGTTCTGGTACTCCCCTACAATACTGGATCAAGAGCACTTCTTTCAATTATAAGGAATCAAAACTTTATTTAGATTATCAAGATCATACTGGGTGAAGCTGTACAAATTGTAGGCTTAAATAGGAATGTGATACAATTTGTTATAGATTACAAAGGAATTATATGGTACTGTCCAGAGATAGAAAGGTGAACACAATTCAAATATTAAGTTCTCATGGCTATCATTTTATGAATTGGTCCTCAATAAAATACAGAAATTGAATGATGGCATCATTTTCAAGTCTGACTCAATGTAACAATCCATGAAAATATCCTCATCCTCTTCCAAGATTCCCCAGAAACTTAATGTTACAGCACTAGACTTGATTTGCAGAATACACATATTACATAAAACTGGTCTTGGTATAGGTAAATCTCCTTGTGATTTGGCACCTTTACTGGAAACCTGTGACCTACAGAACTGAGTTAACTACCTGCTACATACACAGTAATGAAATGCTTGCTCCCATTTTAAAAAGTAAGAACAAAACCTTACTCCAGAGCAGATCTATGGAGTTGTTGCCAGTTACTGGATTAAAGTCTAGTTCTACTTCCTGCAAATGAGATATTTCCTACTCTTGATATGGAACTTTGGATCTTTTTCTTCAGTAAGAAATGCCCTACATCTACAACAAAATAGTTTTCTTATTCACCTTCATATACATAGAAAAATAAGTGGACCAACAACCTAATCTCATTGTATACTCAGATTGTCCTCATCTGACATAGTATAACACCTTCAAAAACAATATGGACATTACCTGTTTTGAGGCCATCCATACAACTGTTTTTATGTTATGGTTTACCTTACATCTCCCATAGAACTTGAAAATGTTATCTTTTGTAGAAGTTTCTGTGTTTTTTTATTTTGTTTTGTTTTGTTTTGCTTTTTTGGTTTTTTGAGAAAGGGTTTCTCTGTGTATCACTGGCTGTCCTGAAACTGTGTATCACTGGCTGTCTGAAAAAGACCACTGTGGACCATGCTGGCCTTGAACTCAGAAATCCACCTGCCTCTTCCTCCCAGGCACTGGGATTAAAGGCCTGTGCCACCACTGTCTGCCAAAGTCTCAGTGTTTAACAAGACAAGGTAGGGCTTCTGTAATTTTAAAAGTTCTTTTGTGTAACTGAGAAAATGAGATGTATTTTTAAATCATCTTATGGTCTAAAGGAGTCTAACACCAAAGCCTTACCTTTATCACATTTTTACTAAGCTTCACATACTCAGAAACTTCTTGGATTTGATCCATATGCTGATATCTTATTTTTGAAATTGTTACTAACAGAAGAAATAACAGTTTTTTTTAAATCTGAATAGTAAATTAATTTTCCTTATTTTTTTGGAAGCTAAATGAGTAGTATAAATTATTTTCTCTGCAGTTTCCTTCGTGAGCCAAGCTAATATATACTTTGTTTTCACGTTTTCTGTAACTCACAGTGTGACCAAACTTAATGTAACTAACAAGTGCATCTTATTCTCCAGTCTCTTTCTCATCCTTTAACTACCTTCTGAAGCATACTGTGATTGTTGACTGTTTTATTTCTAGTAGTGTCATCTGAGCTTCAGGTATTGAAGCCTGTGCCTATTAGCTAATGATGTACAAAAGACCACTATAAATTTAGCAGCTTTAACAAATCTTTCACTATATGTATGGAAGTTTGTCCAGAATAAATTCAATTAGGGAAATCTATCGAAACTGTTTTTCCAGACTGTATTCATGTACTTGTACAAAATCACCAAATATTATCAGAAAGAGAATATATGATGCATGGACCAGTGGCTTCAGGTGTTTGAAAATTCCCCTGTTGTAGCTTGAATTTTTCTTCTTGTATTATTATTCTTAAATATAGTACTAAGGATAAGAAAAAGAAACTCAAACACACATTGCCAGCAGGAGGAACACACTCCTTTTACAAAAGTTGTACTGCCTTATTCTGCTTAACTTTCTGCTTCATCAGTCCAAATAATTTTTATAGTTTGAAGTTATAAAAAATTGTAATTAAAATCCAATAAAAACACCAATAATTCTTTATGATTTCTGGTGCCATTTATGCATAAGTATGCAAGAATATTTCCCAATATAACTGATGAGGCATTTTTAATATGGTAGTAAAAAAAAGATGCAATACTAAAAATATTAGAGATTTTCTTTTTGCCATTTTCATTCTTTATTAGTTCTGATATGTCCTGTGTACTGTGTATGAAGTAAAAAGTTTAATGCAATTGGTTAAAAAGTGTTGGCATTCATTTGAACATGTTTAGAATGAAGGTAATTAAATGTTGACTATCTTCCAAAGCATTCTTTTCTCCCCTCTGGCTGCAAAAGCTCATCCTGGACAGAAGCACTGCAATTAGCACTGAGATCACCCAGTCCCTGCCCTATCCTCACACCTTAGTGAGCAAACAGAGGTGTCTTCTTAAAGTGGTACAGCTCTGGGGGAAATGTCTTGCATCACTTCATACTTTAACTATATAGTCTCTTCATCCTTCTTATTAAAAAGATAACTTTAAAAGAAAATCATAATACACAATAGAAAGTCATAACACATCCTTTTTATCTGTGATGAAATTCATCTTATTTGCAAGTATATAAAATATACTGCAAATTTTACTAATGAGTTTTAAAAGGATATAAATATCTTTTTGGATTGTTAACTGAAAATCAATTAATTTGGAATCTGTTATGTTAATATTTTTGTCATTTGTTAGTCATAAAATACTTCTGCTTTGCTGAAAGCTTTAAATATACAGGAGACTAATTTCTATTTTTCAAAAATTACTGGTTACTAATGAATACAAAAAAATAAATGTACTTCAAAAAATCTTTTTGACTGGACTTTAAAATATTCAGATGTCATTTATTGAATATTTTAAATAGTGAGTTTTAAAACAGCATTGTTTATCTATAGCCAAATGAACATAAAGTGCTAAATATATTTTGATTCAATTATCTGCATATTATACAAGGAAAAGAATTTACATGTGTTATATTTTCACTTTTGTCATGTTTTGATCTTTGAAGATTATTGTTATAGTTGTTTATTAGTTTTGTTCAAATAGATATTGTTTTCAAACACTGCAGAGCATGAACCTGAACTCAGACTTGATTTTTTTAATCAACCTTCTAAAATTCCTGAGTTTCATACAGCAGTGCAGGAAGCAGATTTTAGTTTAATCTTTCTATTAGAAGTAAAAAAAAAACTAATCAGCAAATATGCCTGTCTTCAGAATTACATGTAAAATTATTGCCACTTTTGGATGGAGCTTGAGACTTAGCTCAGTGGATAAGAGTGGGAATCCTGATGCACAGGACTGAATAAGCCATGCTTATAGCAACCACTTATAATCCTAGCCCTCCATAGGTAGAGAGAAAAAAATCAGAAATTCAATGTCATCCTTGGTTACACAGTGAATCCAAGGACAGTTTGTCCGCTGAAGACTTATCTCAAACATCAAAACACTCAGCTAGGAGTGGTATGGCTGGGTCCTCCGGAAGTATCCCCAGAAGATTCCCCAGCATGCAATAAGGATACATGCTCCACTATGTTCATAGCAGCCTTATATATAATAGCCAGAAGCTTGAAAGAACCCAGATGTCCCTCAACAGAGGAATGGATACAAAAAATGTGGTATATATACACAATGGAGTATTATTCAGCCATTAGTAATGAATTTATGAAATTCTTAGAGAAATGGATGGAGCTGGAGAACATCATACTAAGTGAGGTGACCCAGTCTCAAAAGAATACCATGGTATGCAGTCACTGATAAGTGGATATTAGCCTAGAAGCTTGGAACACCAAAGACATAAATCACATACCAAGTGATGTCTGACAAGAAGAAAGGAGTGGACACTGGTGCTAGAATGGACCAAAGCATCATTGTGGGGGAATACAAGAACAGTGAGGTGGGAGGGGGTGGATGAGGGAGCAGGGGGAGGGAAAAGGGCGTGTGGGACCTTTGGGGGTGGGGAGCCAGAAAAAGGGAAATGAATTGTAAATATAGAATATATCCAATAAAAAAAATTTTTAAAAAAAAGACTCAGCTATCCCCCACCTTCTTTTCTGTTGAGTTCAGTGTACCTAGTTTTACTAACAGTCCAGTCCTGCTGCTGAGAACAAGTCACATACAACTCACTGAACATAGAGAAGTCAAGCAGGGGTCTATATGGAGCCTTCACCAGTATTTTCTAGTGTCTTCGATATGGGAAGATACCAAAGTAGAAACATAAACACCAACCTAACCACAAACCTTTTGGCTTACAAGCTGTCCTCCCTGAAAGAGCACTGGTGGCACAGATCTTATGGGAGTAGCCAACCCATATCTTATTTGACTAAAAGCCTACTCTGGGAGATGGAACTCATACCTGACACTGTTAAGGTAAAAACAAACCAGAGACTAGATAGTCCAGAGACCTAGGGTAAAACCAAACACTACTAGTCTAAAATCATCAATAAAATGACTCCTAGTGATATTTTTCTATAGTCAACAATATATATTTTGTGGATGGAGCAAGAAGCCCCACAAACAGGTTTCATTGAGCAAGTGGCAGCACAGAAAGAACTCACACAGTATGGATGAAAAATAAGCTCCAACATTTACTGCTCAAAGAAAGAAAGAATTTCTACCTTTTTTTTCTGTTACTGAAAAGTCTATTAATGAAAAGATACAAAGTAAAAAGTAATTTTATGGTAAGAAAACTGCCTGCTCTGCTACTCTGTCTGCTCCTTCTTGCCCCTCCTCTCTGTGGTTCTTTCATTTCTTTATTATCATGGTTTCTAGATCTTGTACTTTTTCAGGACACATAACATAGTGTTCTAAGCATCTTTTTATCAAAAGTTCACAACAAATTCAAACATAAATTAAAATAATAAACTGAATAAGGAGTTACAACAGAGATATATACATGAGTTATCAGTGAGACTAGTTATCTAACTCAACATTCATTATCTGCCACTAGCTTGACATGTTCAGTAAATGTTTAAAAGTATACTTCTTATGTCTCATTTAGCACAGTTTGTCAAAAGGTAAACCAACTGCCTAGTGTCTCATTAGTTTTTTAAGTATTGTATAGATAATCCAGTCAGGGGCTTTATCTCTATAATTGCACTTACAATAAACCATTCATTCCCTTTTACAGCCTTGAGTTATAAGATCGTGGTTTTACAGCCTAAAAGGAATATTTTCCTTAATTGTAAATCTGTTTCATACCTGTTTTCTATCCTAGTGTAAATAACCCATAACACATATGTTTACAAAATGCTAATTCTAGTTTTCAAATTATAGAGGGTTCAAAATTACTGGTATAAATATATATACATATATACATATATATATACATATATGAATTATAGAGAATCACTTTTAGCAATTAAGAAATCATCTACTTGCCTACATAGAATTGCTATGAAAGGGTACATCTTTGTTCATCTCCAGAAAATCTGTCCAATAGGGTGAGCTAATGCCCAGGGATATGATACTAATTAAATGATGACATGAAAGGCATATGAGCTTCAAGAATCAATCCTGAAATGAACTCTCTTTTGGGCCTTGCCTCTCTGAACTCACCCACTAACAGCAGTTTATACAAAAACAGTAGACCATCCTGAGGAAAGTTGCCTGCTAGACTTTAGCCTATCCTAGATGGCTCCTGATAGTAACACACACAGAGAGAGGTGGTTAGCAATGTGAGTGTGTGATGAGGAGAGAGTTTCTTAGAAATATGACTTTTTCTTTTCTTTCTTTTTTTTTTTTCAGACAGGGTTTCTCTGTGTAGCTCTGGCAGTCCTGGAACTCACATTGTAGACCCGGCTGGCCTCAAACTCAGAAATCCGCCTGCCTCTGCCTCCCAAGTGCTGGGATTAAAGGCGTGCGCCACCACTGCCCAGCGACTTTTTTACTTTTAAAGTAAGTTTACATTCTGACATCAAGAGGAAAGAACACTGCAAAATGTCAAAGAATTGGTTGTCTTTGAAAAAAGAGGGTCAGTTGGGCATAAAATAGGAAATTGTATAAAAGAATTTTTCTGTAGCATAGTTATGATTATCCACTCACCTTCTCATACATTTTGAACTTTTATATTTTCAGATATTAAAAGTACTCATATTATTGCACAGGCAGATCTAACTTTGGCAAAATTGGCTTTAGCACTTCTTTTGCTATTTTCCCCTTTATTTTTCAGATTCTTTAAAGTATTAAAGTGTATTTTACTTTATATATTTACAAATTCTACCAAATTCCCTGTGATCCCTTAAAAATAAAAGGGAGGAGAAGGGAAAAGACAGGAGATAGTAAAGGGGTGGAGGAGAAACAGGGAAAGGGATAAAGAGTGGAGAAAGGTGGTAGAGAGTAGGAGCAGAACAGAAAAGCGCAGGGAAGGAAAAGTTATAGATCCACTGCATCTGGAACTGGCTACAACACCTACCTCTATAACCACTAGGTTTCAAGCGTCAATCAAACTTACTTTCCCCCAGGAAATTATGCTTCCTAAAAAGGTCATAAAGTAAAAATTAAAGGCAAATTCATGTTTTATTTTAAAATATGTTTCTAAATTTTTGTCCTTAATCTAAAAATAAGAGGCTTTACTTTCCTCTTGAGAATTATAGAAAAGGTATTTGAATTTTTTGTTCTCCTCAGGTCTTGTCAGTCTATTTTCCAAATATATATTCAGAGATGCTTAGATGTAAGTACAATACTAATCAGTTATTTTATTTCTGATAGTAAAATCTTATGTCTAGGAGAAAATAACATTTTATTTAACATCTGCTGTTTCATTAACAAAAGTGACCTTTATTACATTGTCTCCAACCATTCTTCCTTCCGACTACACTACAGAAAAAGTGAAAACAGGAAAAATGAAATGAGACTTGATTTTGAGTTTCTGAAATACTGAGTACAAGATAGGTTGAAGGTGGAAGGATCTGGAACTGGAAATGATATTGAATTATAAAATGCAGTTTATGATGAGTGCTGTGCTACATAAATAAATAATGTTTTCTCAACAATGTTTCAATACAGTTTTCCATGTCCATAATCTTTACATTTATAAATTATACATAATAGAATTATACAACATGAATCATAAAGAATATTGAACATAATAACAAATAATATAGACTTTAATGAGACAGATTTCTGTCATTAATACAAGAAAATTTCCTGGATGAAGGAGTTTATCTCAAAATAAACATTAGTCTGCTTTCCTCATTTGATAAAAAGTATGTTTTTTCACATCTTAATGTTTTACATTTTACTTTATTTTATTTTTGTGTAAACATGGGCATCTGTGAGTGTGTGAGACATACATGAGTGTCCACAAGGAAACCAAAATATGCCATTTGATATTCTGGAGATGGATTTTCAGGCATTTATGGGCATCTCAGTGTTGGTACCGGAAATTGAACCTGAGTCATCTGAGAAAGCAGTTAGCATTTTTTAACTGCTGAGTCTTCTCTCCAGTTACTTATACCTTGAGGATTTCTTATTTTAGAGTATTGATTTATCTTAAATGAACTGAAGTAGATTCTTTCAATGTTTTTAAGTTACACAAAATTAACTAGACAAAGTCTGTGAAAAATAGAAAACTATCAAAGGCATAATACTGTTAATGTTTTTATTATATTGATTGTCTTCTTAGTAAGAGGAAATCAGTTTATCCTCAACAAAATGATGATAGACTTTCTTAGGACAAAACATGGTGTTTCTCTCTCTCTCTCTCTCTCTCTCTCTCTCTCTCTCTCTCTCTCTCTCTCTTACATGCACACACACACAAAGTAAAAGAAAATTTTAAATTAAAAACTAAGAAATGTATGATTAAATATCTAAATGCCCAGGAGGGCAAAGAAAACAGTGTCTTAATGCAATGAATATATTTTTAAATAAATTAAGACCTTTTCAAGGTCTTAATACAAAATCACATGATATAAATATTTGTATTATAGTATGAAGAATAAAATGCCACCTTAGATATTGCCTGCAGCTTCCCGCCCAGCTGGTGGTGGGGAAGCCGAGTGTCACCCAGCGAGCCAGGTGCTCAGAACCATCTGGCAGCGGCAGCGGAACCAGGTACCCGAGACAGCCCGAGCTTAAGACCTTCGGGGACTCAGGCCTGGAGTGGGAGTTGGGCACAGAATAGCGGGTGCACTCTGCACTCGCGGGGCGGACCCCGAGCTCCCTGCAGGCAGCTGCCATATTGCCTGCAGCTTCCCGTCCAGCTGGTGGTGAGGAAGCCTGAGTCAGCCAGTGTGCCAGGTGCCCAGACCCAGCTGGAGGCCGAACCAGCCTCCCATCCAGCCAGTGGCAGGGAAGCTGGAAACCGGACCCAGCCAGCTTCCCAGCAGCTTGGGACCAGCAGGCAGAACCAGATAACTGAGATATCCCAACTTTAAGACCCCTGGGGAAACAGGATATCAGACAGCAAACCCTGAGCAGGAGCAGTGCAGAGCAGCCGCCCAACAGGCGGAACCAAATACCTGGGATATCCTGAGTTTAAGACCTCGGGGGACTCAGGCCACCTGTCAGCAATCTGTGAGCAAGACCCCCGCAGGACAGTGATTCAGGTACCCCAGTCGCTGGGAAATAGCCTTACAACCCCACAGGAGGGTCAAGCACCAGCTAGTATCTACAGGACCAACTAACACCAGAGTTAACCAGATGGCAAAAGGCAAACGTAAGATCGCTACTAACAAAAATCAAGGCAATATGGCGGCATCCGAACCCAGTTCCCCAACAGCAATAAATATTGGATACCCCGAAACACCAGAAAAACAAGACTCAGATCTAAAATCACTGGTCAGGATGCTGATAGAGGAACACTTAGATAAATCTCTTAAAGTAATACATGAGAAAATAGATCAAAAGCTAGAAGCCATTGCAAGACAAACACAATTAAATCCCAGATATCTCAACACACCAGAAAAACAAGACTCAGATCTAAAATCACTGGTAAAGATGCAGATTGAGGATCACTTAGATAAATTTCTTAAAATAATAGAGGAGAAAATAGATCAAAAACTAGAAGCCCATACAAGGCAGACACAAAAATCACTTAAAGAAATCCAGGAGAATATAGAGCAAAAAATGAATCCCAATAAGGGGGAGAAACAAAAATCACCTAAAGAAATACAAGAGAACATGGGTCAACGAGTAGAAGTCATAAAGGAGGAAACACAAAAATCCCTTAAAGAATTACAGGAAAACACAAACAAGCAACTGAAAGATCTGAGCAAAACCATACAAAATCTAAAAACAGAAGTAGAAACAACTAAGCAATCGCAAAGGGAGACAATGTTGGAGATAGAAAACCTTGGGAAGAAATCAGGAGTCATAGATGCAAATATCAACAATAGAATACAAGAGATAGAAGACAGAATCTCAGATGCTGAAGATACCATAGGAACCATGGATTCAACAATTAAAGAAAATGCAAAATGCAAAAAGCTGGTAACCCAAAACATTCAGGAAATCCAGGACACAATGAGAAGACCAAACCTAAGGATTATAGGGATAGATGAGAATAAAGATCAACAACTTAAAGGGCCAGCAAATATCTTCTACAAAATTATGGAAGAAAATTTCCCCAACCTAAAGAGAGAGATGCCCATGAATATACAAGAAGCCTATAGAACCCCAAATAGACTGGACCAGAACAGAAATACTTCCCGTCACATAATAATCAAAACCCCAAATGTACTAAACAAAGAAAGAATATTAAAGGCAGTAAGAGAAAAAGGACAAGTAACATATAAAGGAAGACCTATCAGAATTACACCAGACTTCTCACCTGAGACCATGAAAGCTAGAAGATCCTGGGCAGACCTCATGCAGACCCTAAGAGAACACAAACTTCAGCCAAGACTACTATACCCAGCAAAACTCTCAATTGCCATAGATGGGGAAACCAAGATATTCCACGACAAAACCAAATTTGCAAGATACTTATCTACAAACCCAGCCCTACAAAGGATAATAGGGGAAAAATACCAACACAAGGGGGGAAACAACACCCCAGAAGAAACAAGATAGAAACCCCATCTCATCCAACCCAAAAGAAGAGAACCACTCAAATACAAATAATAATAACAATTCCCAAAATGTCAGGAAGTAATAATTACTATTCCTTAATATCTCTTAATATCAATGGACTCAATTCCCCAATCAAAAGACACAGACTAACAGATTGGATACGGAAACAGGACCCTACATTTTGCTGCATACAGGAAACACATCTCAGTGTCAAAGACAAACACCACCTTAGAGTAAAAGGCTGGAAGACAGTTCTACAAGCAAATGGTCCCAGGAAACAAGCTGGAGTAGCCATTCTAATATCAGATAAAATCGACTTTCAACCTAAAGTCATCAAAAGAGACACAGAAGGTCACTTCCTGCTTGTCAAAGGGAAAATCCACCAAGAAGAATTCTCAATACTGAACATCTATGCGCCAAATGCAAGGACACCCTCATTCGTAAAAGAAACTTTACTAAAGCTTAAAGCACACATCGCACCTAACACAATGATTGTAGGTGACTTCAACACTCCACTCTCCTCAATGGACCGATCAGGAAAGCAGAAACTAAACAGGGACACAGTGAAACTAATTGAAGCTTTGGACCAATTGGATTTAACAGATATATATAGAACATTCCATCCTAAAACAAAAGAGTATACCTTTTTCTCAGAACCGCACGGTACCTTCTCAAAAATTGATCATATAATTGGTCACAAGACAGACCTCAACAAATACAAGAAGACCGAACTAATCCCATGTCTCCTATCGGATCACTATGGAGTAAAAGTGGTCTTCAATAGCAAGAAGAACAACAGAAAGCCCACATACACATGGAAACTGAACAATACTCTACTCAATGATACCCTGGTCAAGGAAGAAATAAAAAAAGAAATCAAAGACTTTTTAGACTTCAATGAAAATGAAGGTACGACCTACCCAAATCTCTGGGATACAATGAAAGCAGTGCTAAGAGGAAAACTCATAGCCCTGAGTGCCTCCAAAAAGAAACTGGAAAGAGCATACACTAGCAACTTAACAGCACACCTGAAGGCACTGGAATAAAAAGAAGCTAACTCACCCAGGAGGAGTAGAAGAGAGGAAATCATCAAACTAAGGGCTGAAATCAATCAAGCAGAAACAAAGAGAACCATACAAAGAATCAACAAAACCAAGAGCAGGTTCTTCGAGAAAATCAACAAGATAGATAAACCCTTAGCTAGACTAACCAAAGGGCACAGAGATAGTATCCAAATTAACAAAATTAAAAATGAAAAGGGGGATATAACAACAGAAACAGAGGAAATTCAAAAGATCATCAGATCCTACTACAAAGGCCTATACTCAAAACAACTGGAGAATCTGGAGGAAATGGACAATTTCCTAGACAGATACCAAATACCAAAAATAATCAGCATCAAGTAGACCAGCTAAACAGTCCTATAACCCTTAAAGAAATAGAAGGGGTTATAGAAAGCCTCCCAACCAAAAAAAGTACGGGACCAGATGGTTTTAGTGCAGAATTCTACCAGACCTTCAAAGAAGACTTAACACCAATACTCTTCAAACTATTCCACAAAATAGAGACAGAAGGGACACTGCCCAACTCGTTCTTCGAAACCACAATTACGCTGATACCTAAACCACAAAAAGATCCAACAAAGAAAGAGAACTACAGGCCAATTTCTCTTATGAATATAGATGCAAAAATACTAAATAAAATTCTTGCCAACCGAATCCAAGAGCATATCAAAACGATCATTCACCATGATCAAGTAGGCTTCATTCCAGGAATGCAGGGATGGTTCAATATACGGAAATCCATCAATGTAATCCACTACATAAACAAACTAAAAGAAAAAAACCACATGGTCATCTCATTAGATGCTGAAAAAGCATTTGACAAAATTCAGCATCCTTTCATGCTAAAAGTCTTGGAAAGAGCAGGAATTCAAGGCCCATACCTAAACATAGTAAAAGCAATCTACAGCAAACCAGTAGCCAACATCAAAATAAACGGAGAGAAACTTGAAGCAATTCCACTAAAATGAGGGACTAGACAAGGCTGTCCTCTCTCTCCATATCTTTTCAATATAGTACTTGAAGTTCTAGTGAGAGCAATCAGACAACATAAGGAAGTCAAAGGGATACAAATTGGAAAGGAAGAAGTCAAAGTATCATTATTTGCAGATGATATGATAGTCTACTTAAGCGATCCAAAAAACTCCACCAGAGAACTTCTACAGCTGATAAACAACTTCAGCAACGTGGCTGGTTATAAAATTAACTCAAGCAAATCAGTAGCCTTCTTGTACTCAAAGGACAAGCAGGCTGAGAAAGAAGTTAGGGAAATAACACCCTTCACAATAGCCACAAACAACATAAAGTACCTTGGCGTAACTCTAACCAAACAAGTGAAAGATCTGTATGACAGGAACTTCAAGTCCCTGAAGAAAGAAATCGAAGAAGACCTCAGGAGATGGAAAAATATTTCTTGCTCCTGGATTGGCAGGATCAATATAGTAAAAATGGTCATCTTGCCAAAAGCAATCTACAGATTCAATGCAATCCCCATCAAAATCCCAAATCAATTCTTCATAGATCTAGAAAGAGCAATTCTCAAATTCATCTGGAGCAACAAAAAACCCAGGATAGCTAAAACTATTCTCAACAATAAAAGGACTTCTGGGGGAATCAATATCCCTGACCTCAAGCAGTACTACAGAGCAATTGTGTTAAAAACTGCATGGTATTGGTACAGCAACAGGCAGGTAGATCAATGGAATAGGATTGAAGACCCAGAAATGAACCCACAGACTTATGGTCACTTGATCTTTGATAAAGGAGCCACAACCATCCAGTGGAAAAAAGATAGCCTCTTCAACAAATGGTGCTGGTTCAACTGGAGGTCAACATGCAGAAGAATGCGAATTGACCCACTCTTATCTCCTTGTACTAAGATCAACTCCAAGTGGATCAAGGACCTCCACATAAAACCAGACACACTGAAACTATTAGAAAAGAAACTTGGGAAGACCCTGGAGGACATGGGCACAGGGGTAAAGTTCCTGAACAGAACACCAATAGCTTATGCTCTAAGATCAAGAATTGACAAATGGGACCTCATAAAATTACAAAGTTTCTGTAAGGCAAAGGACACTGTCAGAAGGACAAAACGGCAACCAACAACGTGGGAAATGATCTTCACCAACCCCACATCCGACAGAGGGCTAATATCCAATATATACAAAGAACTCAAGAAGTTAGACCCCAAAGAACCAAATAACCCTATCAAAAAATGGGGTACAGAGCTAAACAAAGAATTTTCACCAGAAGAAATTCGGATGGCCGAGAAACACCTTAAGAGATGTTCAACATCATTAGTCATCAGGGAAATGCAAATCAAAACAACCCTGAGATTCCACCTCACTCCAGTCAGAATGGCTAAGATTAAAAACACGAGAGACAACAAGTGCTGGCGAGGATGTGGAGAAAGAGGAACACTCCTCCACTGTTGGTGGGATTGCAAAATGGTAAAACCACTCTGGAAATCAGTGTGGCGGTTCCTCAGAAAATTGGGCATGCCACTCCCAGAGGACCCTGGCATACCACTCCTGGGCATATACCCAGAGGATTCCTCTGCATACAACAAAGACACATGCTCCACTATGTTTATAGCAGCCTTGTTTATAATAGCCAGAAATTGGAAGGAGCCCAGATATCCCTCAAAGGAGGAATGGATACAGAAAATGTGGTATATTTATACAATGGAGTACTACTCAGCAATTAAAAATAATGAATTCATGCAATTTGTAGGTAAATGGTTAGATCTGGAAACTATCATCCTAAGTGAGCTAACCCAATCACAAAAGAATACACACGAAATGCAATCACTGATAAGTGGATATTAATGAGCCCAGAAGCCCTAAATTCTCAAGGCACAATTAGCAAGTCAAATGACTCTCAAGAAGAAAAAAAGGAGAGGACCCTGGGCCTGCAAAGATTGGATCCAGTATTGTAGACCCAGAACAGAGAAATCGTGGGGGGGGGGAAAGAGTGGGGAATAGCATGGGGGGGAGAGGAATTATGGGACATATGGTGGGGGGTAACTGGGAAAGGGGAAAGCCTTTGGAATGTAAACAAAGAATATAGAAAATAAAAAAAATGCCACCTTAACACATGATCTTAGCACAGAAATAATGTAAAAGCAGCATCATAGAAAAGTAGTGGTGTGGAATGAAATACTCATAAGGCACTTGTGCTAAGCATAACTGCTTGCCTGATACAATGATAGGTGTGTGTATTCACACTGTTAAAAGTGAATTATCAATTTCCAAAGAACCATTAAAAACATGTTTACTGCTTTACCCTTTTTTCCATTAAGACAGTCACCCTCTAACCCAGTATCGTATGTAACCCAGGCTTGCCACAATCTCCCGAGCAAAAATCTTCTTGTACCTGTCTCCAAAGCACTGAAATTCAAAGCACAAATTACCTTACCTGGTTGTTCATTATCTTCTAAATAAGCAAGTCTCACAGAACATACATTTATAATGTAGTGGTAATGTACAAGCAAGGAGCAGAGAGAGATTTAGGGAATTCAGTTAAAGATTCTATAACATAGAGATCATTCTCCTTGGCAAACAATTATCAGGCCCATAATATTGGCAGCTCAGTGTGAACAAACCTAACTGTATGACTTCATTTATATGGAGCTAAGTGAGCTCCTTCTCCGCTAAGAAAAGCCAGGCATCAGTGCTATGGCACTCAGAGGCAATTAATACATAATTTAAAACTGTGCTAGTAAAAATAATACATGGATTGGATAATTTACATTGCATATGCATATAAAATCATTATATAAAATCTATAAACACATAAAATTAAAATTTTTACTAAATTATAGGTAATTCAATGGTCTGTCTTAAATTATGCCTCTGCCCAATAGGAATGTACATTAAGACTCTTTAAAAGATATCCTCAGAATGATGTCTTTTATTGCATGTAAATTATGCCTCATTGAAACTGATTTTATAAAAAAAATGCATAAACACACACTCAGGATAAGGTATTTGATTAAATTCAAATGCACATCTTATTAAATCACTATTTCTAGTAAATATTCATTGAATGAGTTTATGCAGGATTTTTAGGATTTCAGTAATCAAAACTTTAAAACATTAGAATACAAACAGCACAGGGCAACCTGCAACATTTCCCCCTTTTTGTCCAATTAAAAGGCTTCTCTATTTAGATATAATTTGAGCACAACTCTTACAATTATGTAAATTATGAAGTATAAAATATATTTAACATCCAGTCCATCACATTTGTCAATTAGGAACAGTACTCTACCATCATCCCTAACTTAAAGAATTATGATTCTATCCCTTGATCATGTTTAGATTTTAGCCTGTAACACCATCTGAAAACCATGTCTTCCACTCAATAACCTCTCTCTCAATGTTAAACAACTTGAATGTGATTATTGTCTTAGTTAAGCTTTTACTGCTGTGAACAGACACTCTGATCAAGGCAAGTCTTATAAAAGACAACATTTAATTGGGGCTGGCTTATAGGGTCAGAGGTTCAATCTAGTATCATCAAGTCAGGAACATAGCAGCATCCAGGCAGGCATGGTACAGGAGGAGCTCAGAGATCTACATCTTCATCTGAAGGCTGCTAGCAGAATACTGACTTCTAGACAATTAGCATGAGAGTCTTAAAGCCCACATTTAGTGACATACCTACTCCAACAGGGCCACATCTTCTAATAATACTACTCCCTGAGCCAAACATTTATGAACCATAACAATTAGAAACTAAAATTAGTATTCAACCCTGTCAGAGATCTGAAAACAACTTAAGCATTACTTGGGTATATAGGAAACAGAAAGCATAACTTCTCAAACTATTTTAGAGATAGCTGATTACCTGGACAGCTCCCTAGTTCCTCTTTAAGACATCAGTCTTCAGCCTTCTGGCCCAGCATCATCTGATAGACCTTTGCAAACCAGAATTATTAAATACTGCTTATCCTGTCTTGTCAGATCCAACAGTCAACTGTTCTATATATGTCATTTTCCTGGAAAGTACTTTGTCAGTAGATGAAATAGGCAATATCTGTCCAGTGGCTATCTTATTACAATATGCAAACTTGCCTGGAGGTGAAAATGCTCAATTTCTTCTTTGAAACAAGAATGGGGTGGTGTCAGGAACTGACATATCTCATTGTCAAATGATTAAATAACATTAAATGTCATATTTGTACATTTTTGAAGATATATAGATATATGAACTGTTAAACCTTAACTATTTTTAGCTACTTTTAATTCAAATAGGTCAAAAACATTCTTTCATAATTAAACCAGAATCTACCATAACCATTAGTTTGCTATTTGGCCCTTAACTCATATTGTTTAATCATCTAAAAACAATTTTGAACAGCAGCCTTGTGGAATGAGGGAAGTATGAATAAAAGGGACAAATGTGGTAAGGAACAATATAGGCAATTTTCATAGAGATACTGGCTAGTAGAATATTTTCAACTCAAAGATGTTTTCATTAATCCTCCTATTAAATATTACCAATAAAGTAATATTAGTATTCTCATCAAGTAAATGAAGACCTTCCATCAGAAGCATAGTGCACATCCAAAAGAAGTAACCATGGTAAACTTGCATTTGAGGCCTTTTTTATTGGCTATTTTCTTTATTTACATTTCAAATATTATCCCCTTTCCTGGTTTCCCCTCTGGGAACCCCCTATCTCATACCCCTTCCCCCTGCTTCTATGAGGGTGCTCCTCTGCCCCGACTGACTCCCTCCTCTTGTCCTGGCATTCCCTACACTGGGACATGGAGCCTTCCCAGGACCAAGGTCTCTCCTTCCACTGATTCCTGACAAGGCCATTCTCTTCTACATATACAGCTGGAGCCACGGATCCCTTCATGTGTACTCTTTGGTTGGTGGTTTAGTACCTAGGAAGGTCTGGTTGGTTGATATTGTTGTTCTTCCTATGGGATTGCAAACCACTTCAGTTCCTTCAGTCCTTTCTCTAATTCCTCCATTGGGAACCCTGTGCTGAGCCCAGTGTTGGCTGTGAGCATCCCCCTCTGTGTTTGTCAGGCTCTGGCAGAGTCTCTTAAGAAGCAGCTATATCAGGCTCCTGTCAACAAGCACTTCTTGGCTTCTGCAATATTTTTCTGGGTTTGGTGACTATATATGGGATGGGTCCTCAGGTGGGGCAGTCTCTGGATGGCCTTTCCTTCAGTCTCTGCTCCACACTTTGTCTCTGTATTTCCACTTGTATTTTGTTCCCCTTCTAAGAAGGACTGAAGCATCCAAATGTTAGTCTTTCATCTTATTGAGCTTCATGTAGTCTGTGCATTGTATCCTTGTTATTCCAAGCTTTTGGCCTAATATCCACTTGTCAGTGAGTGCATACCATGTATGTTATTTTGTGATTGGGTTACCTCACTCAGGATGATATTCTCTAGTTCCATCCACTTGCCTATTAATTTCATGAATTCATTGTTTTCATCCTTATTTGAGGCTACAGTGTGTTGTTTGAAGTAAGAAACCTCTTGGAAATGTGTAGAAGCTAGAAAACCACCTAGAAAAAAAAATGATGATGATTAAAATCCTCTGTTTCAAGTCCCCACCTTTGTATTTAGTCATCCCAGCAAGAAAATATGAAATCTCCTTTGAGGAGATGATGTGTTCAGTCAACACATTTCTGATTTGATCTCAGCTACACAAAAATCCCTAATGGTGGTAGCTGTTTGGGCTATTGAAATCTGGGCATAAGTAATGTATTCCTCCTATAGACCTGCCACTGAATCCTTCTGCTGAGTGATTAACTTTTTCTTGCATAGTACATTGGCAGAGTTAGACTAGAGGGGTGAGCTAGAAAGTCTAGGGAAGTAGAGCATATGCTGAATAGACCATTCAGATGTTGGCGTCATCATGAATGCAAGTTTAGTTCTATGAGTTTAGTTCTAAGCAACTAAATTTTGCAGCCCTTTGTTGCATCAAGTTAAGCTATAATTATCTTGCCTTGCTTAGGTCCATAAAGCAACACAAAAAGTTGATACATAACACTGGAACAATTTTTATGTGAGGAATATATATGATTTATTATTTTATTTGCATGCTAATACAGTTCCAGGAAACATCTGAAGTACAAAACAAAGACAAAGACTATAAAACAAGATAAAACACATTTACAATTCACAAGAAAAGTAAAGCAAAGTTAAATAAATTAAGAAAAAAGATAGAGCCAAGAGTAAAGTACACAAAATATATCCATCTCCCTCTGGAGGTAGATCACATGCTCAGCTCTAAGCTTTCTAGGAAGCAGTATAAACAGGGATCCATGGTAAAGTTTGTTATTCACAGTACCCATAAGGCAAAAGCAAGTCAGATACCCAGGAAGAGCCTGTTTGTCTCAGTATGGAGATCAGAGATATATTACTCCTGTGGGTCTTCATAAAAATGACACTGTGAAATATATGAAAGCACATATTCAGAAAGAAGAAAAAACTTACAATAAACCAGCAATGAGTTTTATAAGTCTGTCATTTATAAAATCCCTTAGTACAAGGTGGCAGGAATATGGATTAGTACAATTCACAGACAATGACACAGTTTAAAATGCTGTTCAATAAAGAATGTGAAAAGAACTGGTAATTAAACCTAATCCGATTTGTGTAATAATTTTGTAATTAGTTGGCACGTTTAAAACATCTGAAGAGAATGTAGTAATAATTTACTCCAAGGGCATAAATGTTTCCCCCAAGTAAATCCTGTTTTCTTAATCTTTTAAGTACAAACTGAAAAAGCCATATACAAAAACATTTTTTGTATAAATGGATATATTTTAATATACTGTAGTTGTCAGGCTTTTATACCCTATAGCACAGGGAATCCATCTAGGTTTTGAACTCTCAATGACACAGAACAAATATTATGTCAGCTTAATTAAGCTCAAAATTACAAATCAAAATTTCAGAAACTTATTTGCAACAGTGTTTACAGTCATCATTCCATAAGCAAAAACTGCTTCATCTCTTAAATTAGTCCCCTCTTATCTAAAGATTTGCATTTAATCCAACACAATGGATTCTTAAAATAGAGGCAGTACTAACCCCATAGATGCTACATTTCTGCTACATGTATGTGCCTGTGGAAATGTTTACTCTGTAAATTGGACATATATCTTAATTTTTTCCTATCATAAAGTACTTTGACATAAACAACTTTAGAAAATGTTGATAGACAAGAAACAGCTGCAGAAACTTGAAGCAGCTGTTCACATTACATCTGCTGTCACAACAGAGGAAATTTTACATGTTGCTACTCAGTTGACTTACTTCAGTTACACAGTCTGAGAAAGGGATCATCCATACTAGATGAGTCTTCCCACCTCAATTAACACAGCACTCAAGAATTCAGTAAGGATCTACATGTGATATGGTGCTCATGGTGATGGCTATTCTGGGTCTAGGTTTAGCTTATTCAGTGTAATACTTTAAATCTCACAAATTTCATAATTTTAGTTTTCTTTATAACTAAATCAAAATCCCATTGTGAATATGTACCACATTTTCATTTCTTATCAATCAGTCAGTGAACATCTAGACTGGTTCCATTTCCTGAATATTTTAAATAGCACATCTATGAAGAAGGATTTGCAAGAACTCCTGTAATAGGATATAAAGTCTTTAAGATACATGTAGAAGACTAGGACATTACCTTTATTTCTGTTTGTTGTTTATTTTGCTTCCTTGTATCCTAAACTATTTTAGCTTCTTAGAAAATTACAAATACCTTAACCTATAAAATCTTCTTGAGGTGAAACCGGTATTCTAAAGCTACTAGAGTCCATTTCACAAGCCCTCAGCTCACCCTGCAGCATAGACATTTTTTGAGATTGTAATATAATTACCTACTCCCTTTCCCCTTGTCTTTTCTAGATACAGATCTTCCCATACATACTTCCTTGTTATCTTTTGAATTCATGTTCTCTTTTTCATTAATTTTTGTTATAGGTAAATATACTTAAAATGGCTTCCAAAGTGTAACATATTTAAATTTCATTTTTAATTGAATATTTTAATAATATAATTCATGTCCCTTTAAACATAAATTCATTCAAATATTCTGAGTAAAAAGATATAGATTAATGAAAAAACACAAGCTATTAAATAAAATATTACAAAGCAATCTAAAATGAGAAATCATAAAATTTACAAAGAAAAAAAGATAACAGAATTATCACAGATACTAAGAAATAAAATTGTGTGTTATTCATTAAGTTTCTGACACATTTCTACACTAGTTTTCTCAGGTTTTGGTCACATGGCTCTTATTACCCTTTCAGATGTCAACCATTTGAAAACAGACTTTCCTACAAAAAGAACAGAACATTTGCTTAATATTTCCATGAGCAAGACAGATGCATTTTATCCATGTTTAACAGACAAAAATGAGAACTATCCTGGAAAATTACAGCCTCCTTATTCCTTATTTCAATATTATGCACATTTTGATTATTTTAAAGTGTGGTGCTGGGCAGTGGTCGCACACACCTTTAATCCCAGCACTTGGGAGGCAGAGGCAGGCAGATTTCTGAGTTCGAGGCTTGGTCTACAGAGTAAGTTCCAGGATATCCAGGATATCCAGAGAAACCCTGCAAACAAAACAAAGCAAAGCAAAACAAAAGAAAACAAATTAAACAAAACATATGATAAATGGCATATCAGGTTTTATTCGTATATGGACTATAAATTTCAGAAACTTTGAGCTCTCTTGTTCAGGGACTAGTCCTAAATGCTCTTTGAAATGATAAAACTTTTCATTAAAATTTTCATTGTAATATATTATATTCTTAATAGCTCAATTGTTCTTAATAGTTTGTGTTAATTTTTTGTCAAGTCTGCTTAGGTAAACATGATCTCAGTTTTTCTAATACCACTTAAGTCAAACGAAACTGTCTATGGCACAAAGAAAGCTTCAATAGAGAAAGTGGCATCCATTCACCATAATTTAAAAAAAAATTACTCTGAAATTTTTACATTAACATATCATTAACAGGACTCAGTTTCTTCCCTTGAATATTTTAAATGCTCATGCATATGACTAACTCTGAAATTTAAGTACATTTAATTTCCTAAATATTCTACTTCTTATAAGAATAAAATGGTGAATGAAAAACTATCATTTATATACTTACTGACTGGCTAATTGTTATGTCAATTTGATATAATCGTGGGCCATTTAAAAAGAGGAACTCTTCATTGAGAAAATGCTTTCATTATATTGACTTGTGGTAAGTCGGTAGGACATTTTTTTGGGGTTGATGATTAATGAGGAAATGCCAAGTTCACTGTGGAAGGTGGCTCTGGATTTTATGAGAAGGCCTCTGTTTCAGCTCCTTCCTGAGATTCTGCCATGACTTCCCTCAGTGATGTACAATGATGTCGAACTGCAAGCAGAAAAGAAAACAAAACAAAAAACAACAACAACAAAAGGCCTTTCCTCCACAAGTTGCTTATGGTCATGGTGTTTTACTACAGCAATAGAAACTCTGCCTAACAAATTTATCATGTTTTACACGTAAATAATGCAACCAGATAAATAATTAAGAAGCCCTTCTACATCAGGTTCTTACTTTGGATAAATAATACATTTAGAGGACACCGAACTTTACAGTGTTCTCCACCCTGGTTTGCCTTTGTAGTTTCAGTACTTCTTTCTTGAGAAAATTTCAGGAGCTGATTTCTTATTTATACACTATCTTATTTTAACAATTGGCTCTTTCTTCTCAGACACAATTTAGGCAGGAAAGAGGCATAAGGTAATATAAGAATATGGAAGACTTGGAGGCCTTCAGGCAGTGTGAGAAGACATTAACTGAAATAATCATTCTGTTTCTCTGATTTAAGATTTAAGCAAGAGATCCGCTTTAATGGGTCTTAATGAGAGACTAAGAAATCTATGTACAGTTGTTGAAGAAATTTTCACAATTTGTTGGTAGCTGTTTTGTTCTTCTGACAGTGTCCTTTGCCTTACAGAAACTTTGTAATTTTATGAGGTCCCATTTGTCAATTCTTGATCTTAGCGCATAAGCTTTTGGTGTTCTGTTCAGGAAATTTTGCCCTGTGCCCATGTCGTCAAGGGTCTTCCCCAGTTTCATTTCTATTAGTTTCAATGTGTCTGGTGGTGTTTTTTGCATCACTCAAGTATACTATCATATCATCTGCAAATAGTGAGAGTTTGACTTCTTCCTTTCCAATTTGTATCCCTTTGACCTTCTTATGTTGTCTAATTGCTCTAGCTAGAACTTCAAGTACTATATTGAAAAGATATGGTGAGAGGAGGCAGCCTTGTCTAGTCCCTGATTTTAGTGGGATTGGTTTAAGAGGGCTAATATCCAATATGTACAAAGAACACAAGATGTTAGACTCCAGAGAGCTAAATAACCTTTTTAAAAATGTAGTACAGAGCTAAACAAAGAATTTTCACCTGAAGAATTTAGAATGGCTGAGAAGCACCTTTTTTTTTCTTTATTTTCTATATTCTTTGTTTACATTCCAAAAGCTTTCCCCTTTCCCAGTTCCCCCCTCACCATATGTCCCCTAAGTCCTCTTCCCTCCACCAATTCCCCAACCAGCCACCCATTTCTCTGTTCTGATACTCTCCTACAAATCTGAATCCAATCTTTTCAGGACCAGGGTCTTTTCAGTCCTTCTTCTTGGGAATCTTTTGATTTGCTAATTGTGCCTTGAGTATTCAGAGCTTTTGGGATCATTAATATCCACTTATCAGTGATTGCATTTCATGTGTATTCTTTTGTGATTGGGTTAACTCACTTAGGATGATATATTCCAGATCCAACCATTTGCCTACAAATTGCATGAATTCATTAATTTTAATTGCGGAGTAGTAGATTATATTGTATACTACTCATTATCCATTGTATAAATATACCACATTTTCTGTATCCATTCCTCCTTTGAGGGACATCTGGGCTCCTTTCAACTTCTGGCTATTATAAATAAGGCTGCTATGAACATAGGGGAACATGTGTCTTTATTGTATGCAGGGGATTCTGCTAGGTATATGCCCAGGAGTGGTATGACAAGGTCCTCTGGAAGTGTCATGCCCAATTTTCTGAGGAACCGCCACACTGATTTCCAGAGCGGTTGTACCATCTTGCAATCCCACCAACACTGTAGGAGTATTCCTCTTTCTCCACATCCTCGCCAGCACCTGTTGTCTCTTGAGTTTTTAATCTTAGCCATTCTGACTGGTGTGAGGTGGAATCTCAGGGTTGTTTTGATTTGCATTTCCCTGATGACTAATGATGTTGAACATCTCTTAAGATGCTTCTCAGCCATCTGCATTTCTTCTGGTGAAAATTCCTTTTTTAGCTCTGTACCCCAATTTTTAATAGGGGTACAGAGCTGTACCAATACCACGCAGTTTTTAACACAATTGCTCTGTAGTACTGCTTGAGGTCAGGGATATTGATTCCCCCAGAAGTCCTTTTATTGTTGAGAATAGTTTTAGCTATCCTGGGTTTTTTTGTTACTTCAAATGAATTTGAGAATTGCTCATTCGAGATCTATGAAGAATTGATTTGGGATGTTGATCGGGATTGCATTGAATCTGTAGATTGCTTTTGCCAAGATGGCCATTTTTACTATATTGATTCTGCCAATCCAAGAGCATGAAATATTTTTCCATTTCCTGAGGTCTTCTTTGATTTCTTTCTTCAAGGACTTGAAGTTCCTGTCATACAGATCTTTCACTTGTTTGGTTAGAGTCATGCCAAGGTACTTTATACTGTTTGTGGCTATTGTGAAGGGTGTTATTTCCCTAACTTCTTTCTCAGCCTGCTTGTCCTTTGAGTACAAGAAGGCTACTGATTTGCTTGAGTTGATTTTATAACCAGCCACTTTGCTGAAGTTGTTTATCAGCTGTAGGAGTTCTCTGGTGGAGTTTTTTGAGTCCCTTACATATACTATCATATCATCTGCAAATAATGATAGTTTGACTTCTTCCTTTCCAATTTGTATCCCTTTGACTTCCTTATGTTGTCTAATTGCTCTCGCTAGAACTTCAAGTACTATATTGAAAAGATATGGAGAGAGAGGGCAGCCTTGTCTAGTCCCTGATTTTAGTGGGTGTAGGTCGCATGTCTATCTCGCCAGCAAGAAGGACACGAGACAGTCAGGATCCTTCCACAGACGTTTATTGCGGGGTTGATTGCAGAGGCGAAAGACCATGAAAAAAGGAATGGTGCATCTTAAATAAGCCTAGGCTAGACGTGTTTCTACCTGATTGGTGCACGCCACGATGCCTCATTAGTATGCTCCGGGTCTGAGCTGCGACCCGCCAAACCTCTACCTGCGCATGCACAGTAGGGTGCGGAGTGGAGTAAACAACAGTACATTGCTGATTCATCATAGGAAATGGGCGCCATTTTGTAATGGTGAACGTGGCTTCCTACAACTCCCCCTTTTTTGTTTTATAAGAAACCAGGCCTAGGGCTGCCGATCAACCATCAGGTTCTTGTTGGACCATCAGGGTTCGAGGCAATCCATAAGTGAACTCATGACGAACACCCTCTCATGTGCAATGAGATAGTCTCTGTGAGGTGCAAGGGCTGTGGCAAACAGCACATCACCCATCCCGGTGCAATGTCCTTTAAAGGACTCGGGGTACAAGGGCTGACTTCTGCCTGAGTAAAACTAATTCTTAAGCATGGACAGCCATGCTTCAGGGGAAGCACCATTTTTCAATGCAGCGAGTGCCTGTGTAAACACCACCTTGTCGCGTTTTTTGTTGGGCACGTAGCTTGCACAACAACCATAGCAGAAACACTCCTCCACAGCATATTAGGGCACCAAAAAGACAAACTCCTGCCCACTCTTTAAAGTAAGAAAATGCAGAGGTAAGCCAAGAAATGAAATCTCCAAAGGTAATGGGATCAGCTTGCATTCCGCTGAGGACAACAATTTGATTTTGAAGTTGCAACTGCAATTCTTCCAACTCGGCTATCCAGTGTCTCCTCTTCGGTGTGTACTGCACAAGTTAGTCTTGCAGGTACCCAGATAGGATTGTCTTCACTCTGTGGAAAAACACAGATAGCTCCCCTGGATCTTATTAGAATAGGATCCGGGCCTCTCCATTTGTTAAGCAGCACATCCTTCCATTTTACCATCTCTTTTGGTGGAGCCGGCCATTGGCCATGACGTTCAGCAGCAGAACGGCCTTGAGTGGCTATGGATATAATGGTTCTAGGGGGAGGGTGATAAGCCCTCAATTCCCCCTTTTTGTTTTGTAATATGTTGTTTAAGTGTACGATGAGCCCTCTCAACCATGCCCTGACCTTGGGGATTATAGGGCAAACCAGTGATATGGGTAATTCCCATATGCCGGCAAAATTGTGAGAACTTTGCAGAAGTGTAGGCAGGACCATTATCTGTTTTTAAAACATGTGGGATACCCCACATGCTCCAGGCTTCAAGACAATGTTGAATGACATGAGCAGCCTTCTCTCCTGACAAAGGGGTGGCACATATCACACCGGAACTTGTGTCCACAAAGACATGTGTATATTGAAGCTTACCAAAAGAGGAAATATGAGTAACATCCATTTGCCACATTTGAAGGGGACATAGGCCCCGTGGGTTAATCTCAACATGAGGCGTAGATAAGAAGTCAACACAATTAGAGCATTGAAGAACAATATTACGAGCCTCTACTCAACTAGTGGAGAAACGGAGGTGCAGGGTCTTCGCTGGGACATGGAATGTGTGGGTAATAAAAAATGGGTGTTGTTGGTGAATCAATAGTTGTTGGATACCTTTAAATATATGAGCAACCTGCCAAAGGGTATCAACTTGTTTCTGCACCAAATCAATTCTTTGATTAAGGATCATTATGCCACTTTTTAGGTGGGCATTAACATTGGCCTGAAACTTCCTAGGTGGGAATTGCAAGACAAAAGCAGTGCCTCACAATTCTCCACTGAGGCAGCTCTAAGCCTTTTATTTATTCAACTGTAAATTATTCTCTAATCTGAGCCTATTGGCCAAGGCCAGGCTCAACACTCACCTGTCCTGCAGGGCAGTAGCCTGCAACTGGACCTCATTGTATAAGGGTTGAATAATAAAAGGAACCTGAGATTTGAAGGTTCCCAGAAAAATTCTACTAGCTGTTTTTAGTAGTCATATCTACAGATTTTTCAAACAGTTTAAAAGTAGCCTGTTTGATACCAAATAAATTCCCATTGAGATCTCTTTTTCAATCATGGGGAGTTAAATTTTGCTTCTACCACTGTATCCAATAAAGCTTGTGAAAAAGTGGCAACAGGCCTGTACTGGCCACAGGTGTTTTTAACTTACTCTTGAAATCATCTTAATTGCAAAATATGAGTGAGTTAAGAATCGTAAGCCTTAGATCAGACGCCAAACTTTAGTCTATGGTACACTGGCAGTTATTAACCATAATTCTTTCTCTTGCAATATTAGAGTATAACTACAGTTTTGGAAAGTAAAACCCAATTTTAAACAATTTATTCTCTTTAAAAATCAATGGCAAATGCATTATTTTTACATTACAAAGTTCAGTTTAGAAGTATCTTTAAAGGCCTGTTTTTCCTGGGTTGGGTCATGCCACGTGTTATCGTTGTTATCGTTTAAGATAACTCCAACCCTGAGGTACCAGTTTTAAATTCTCTTTTTGTTACCAATGTAATAATTTTTAATCATGCCCAATAACTTATAAGCCAATACTCTATAGTCAAAACATGCAAAACATATTTATACCTTTAAGACCAGTCAGAACCAAAAATGAAACTACATGAATCTTATGAACTTGAACCAAACAATTGTTTTCTAGCTGTAATTCAAGAGAAAAAGCACTTCGTACCCAAAAGAAGAAATAACTATCAGCCTACTTGTCCTAGAACTTAAGCAGCTGCTGGCCCTTTTTTTTTTCTCAAGACAGGGTTTCTCTGCATAGCCCTGGCTGTCCTGGAACTCACTCTGTAGACCAGGCTGACCTTGAACTCAGAAATCCACCTGCCTCTGCCTCCCAAGCGCTGGGATTAAAGGCGTGTGCCGCCACCACCACCCGGCTTGCTGGCCCTTTTTAAAAGCAGCTTTTCTCCAGCTGTGCTTGACTCCTAGCTAATTGCAGAGCAACTTAAATCAGCCTCTGCTGTGTAAACTGACACTGGATCAAGAGATGGACTTCCAGCAAATAAAGTTTTTACCATTTTTTTTTTTTTTTACATAAAGCAGAGCAACAGTCACTCGAACCACAAAACAAGGACAGACACATATAGACAGATTGGTGCACCAACAGTCAAACAATACACAGAGAGGGAAGAACACTTGTACCAGTACTAAGAATATCTCCATTGGGGTCCATAGAGGAACCAGGACGTCTCCATGTTTCCTCTTGTCCCCAGGAGTTTTGATATCCATTTTCCTTTTCTCATTTTTCCACGGTTCCTTTCTTCTTAACAAATCTTTTCAACTGCTTTATACTTCTTTTCAATTCTAATTTCTTTCCCTTTAACAGATCCCTTAGAGCCACAAAAGTTGGATACAAAGTAGATTTACCCATACTTTCGCTTTTCCTTCCTAGACTCTTTACCGAGAACTTTATCGCTCCTTCCCGGAGACTTGAATTGGTTCCCTTTACCTGGGACTTACTAGCCGGCTACCTGACTGCAAAGAGTTCTGAACTGCGTTAGACAAATGCAAGTCCTTCTCAGAGCAGTTTATTCAGGATTCTTTTCTTTGTCGCTTACCCCGGTCATGTGGTTCTGGATCCTCCTCAGAAGAAACTTCTGAGGGGTCTTCGCAGGCCGTTGATGTAAAGGTATCCCGGGTTTCGGCACCAGTTGTAGGTCGCGTGTCTATCTCGTCAGCAAGAAGGACACGAGACAGTCAGGATCCTTCCAGACGTTTATTGCGGGGTTGATTGCAGAGGCGAAAGACCATGAAAAAAGGAATGGTGCATCTTAAATAAGCCTAGGCTAGACGTGTTTCTACCTGATTGGTGCACGCCACGATGCCTCATTAGTATGCTCCGGGTCTGAGCTGCGACCCGCCAAACCTCTACCTGCGCATGCACAGTAGGGCGCGGAGTGGAGTAAACAACAGTACATTGCTGATTCATCATAGGAAATGGGCGCCATCTTGTAATGGTGAACGTGGCTTCCTACAAGTGGGATTGCTTCAAGTTTCTCTCCATTTATTTTGATGTTGGTTACTGGTTTGCTGTATATTGCTTTTACTATGTTTAGTTATGGGCCTTGAATTCCTGTTCTTTCCAGGACTTTTAGCATGAAAGGATGCTGAATTTTGTCAAATGCTTTTTCTGCATCTAATGAGATGACCATTTGTTTTTTTCTTTTAGGTTGTTTATGTAGTGGATTACATTGATGGACTTCCGTATGTTGAACCATCCCTGCATCCCTGAGATGAAGCCTACTTGATCATGGTGAATGACCATTTTGATATGCTCTTGGATTCAGTTGGCAAGAATTTTATTTAGTATTTTGCATCGATATTCATAAGGGAAATTGGCTTGTAGTACTCTTTCTTTGTTGGATCTTTGTGTGGTTTTGGTATCAGTGTAATTGTGGCTTCATAGAATGAGTTGGGCAGTGTCCCTTCTGTTTCTATTTTGTGGAATAGTTTGAAGAGTATTGGTGCTAGGTCTTCTTTGAAGGCCTGATAGAATTCTGCACTAAAACCATCTGGTCCCGTACTTTTTTTGGTTGGGAGGTTTTCTATAACATCTTCATTTTCCCTAGGGGTTATGGGACTGTTTAGCTGATCTAATTGATCCTGATTTAATTTTGGTATTTGGTATCTGTCTAGGAAATTGTCCATTTCTTCCAGATTCTCCAGTTGTGTTGAGTATAGACTTTTGTAGTAGGATCTAATGATCCTTTGAATTTTCTCAGTGTCTGTTGTTATATCCCCATTTTCATTTCTAATTTTGTTAATTTGAATACTGTCTCTGTGCCCTTTGGTTAGTCTGGCTAAGGGTTTATCTATCTTGTTGATTTTCTCAAAGAACCAGCTGCTGGTTTTGTTGATTCTTTGTATGGCTCTCTTTGCTTCTATTTGATTGATTTCAGCCCTTAGTTTGATGATTTCCTGTCTTCTATTCCTCCTGGGTGAATTAGCTTCTTTTTGTTTCAGGGCCTTCAGATGTGCTGTTAAATTGCTAGTGTATGCGCTCTCCTGTTTCGTTTTGGAGGAACTCAGGGCTATGAGTTTTCCTCTTATCACTGCTTTCATTGTGTCCCAAAGATTTGGGTAGGTTGTACCTTCATTTTCATTGAATTCTAAAATGTCTTTGATTTCTTTCTTTATTTCTTCCTTGACCAAGGTGTCATTGAGTAGAGTATTATTCAGTTTCCATGTGTATGTGGGCTTTCTGTTGTTTTTCTTGCTATCGAAGACCACTTTTACTCCATAGTGATCTGATAGGAGGCAAGGGATTAGTTCGATCTTCTTGTATTTGTTGACATCTGTCTTGTGACCAATTATATGATTGATTTTGGAGAAGGTACCGTGCGGTGCTAAGAAAAAGGTATATTCTTTTGCTTAGGCTGAAATGTTCTCTCTCTCTCTCTCTCTCTCTCCATATATATATATATATATATATATATATATATATATATATATATTAAATCCAATTGGTCCAAAGCTTCAATTAGTTTCACTGTGTCCCTGTTTAGTTTCTGGTTTCCTGATCAGTCCATTGAGGATAGTGGAGGGTTGAAGTCACCCACAATTATTGTGTTAAGTGCAATGTGTGCTTTAAGCTTTAGTAAAGTTTCTTTCACGAGAGAGGGTGCCCTTGCATTTGGAGCATAGATGTTCAATATTGAGAGTTCTTCCTGGTGGATTTTCCCTTTGACCAGAAGGAAGTGACCTTCAGTGTCTCTTTTGATGACTTTAGGTTGAAAGTCAATTTTATCCAATATTAGAGTGGCTACTCTGGCTTGTTTCCTGTGACCATTTGCTTGTAAAATTGTCTCCCAGCCTTTTACTCTAAGGTAGTGTTTGTCTTTGACACTGAGATGTGTTTCCTGTATGCTGTAAATGGTAGGATCCTGTTTCCGTATCCAGTCTGTTAGTCTATGTCTTTTTATTTGGGAATTGAGTCCATTGATGTTAAGAGATATTAAGGAATAGTAACTATTACTTCCTGACATTTTTGAATTTATTTTTTATATTTGAGTGGTTATCTTCTTTTGTGTTTGATGAGAGGAGATTTCTATCTTGCTTCTTCTGGGGTGTAGTTTCCCTCCTTGTGTTGGTGTTTTTCCTTTATTATCCTTTGTAGGGCTGGGTTTGTGGAAAGATATCATGCAAATTTGGTTTTGTCATGGAATACCTTGTTTTCCCCATCTATGGTGACTGAGAGTTTTGCTGGGTATAGTAGTATTGGCTGAAATTTGTGTTCTCTTAGAGTCTGCATGATATCTGCCCAGGATCATCTAGCTTTCGTGGTGAGAAGTCTGGTGTAATCCTGATAGGTCTTCCTTTATATGTTACTTGGCCTTTTTCTCTTACTGCCCTTAATAGTCTTTCTTTGTTTAGTACATTTGGGGTTTGATTATTATGTGACAGGAGGTATTTCTGTTCTGGTCCAGTCTGTTTGGAGTTCTGTAGGCTTCTTGTATATTCATGGGCATCTCTCTCTTTAGGTTGGGGAAGTTTTCTTCCACAATTTTGTAGAAGATATTTGCTGGCCCTTTAAGTTGTAAATCTTCCCTCTCATCTATACCTATAATCCTTAGGTTTGGTCTTCTCATTGTATCCTGTATTTCTTGGATGTTTTGGGTTACAAGCTCTTTGCATTTTGCATTATCTTTCATTGTTGAGTCCATGGTTCTGATGGTATCTTCAGCATCTGAGATTCTTTCTTTTATCTCTTGTATTCTATTGTTGATATTTGCATCTATGTCCCCTGATTTCTTCCCAAGGTTTTCTATCTCCAAAGTTGTCTCCCTTTGAGATTTCTTAGTTTTTTCTACTTCGGTTTTTAGATCCTGGATGGTTTTGGTCAGATCTTTTGCTTGCTTGTTTGTGATTTCATCTAATTCTTTAATAGATTTTTGTGTTTCCTTTTTCATGACTACTACTTGTTCACCCACGTTCTCCTGTATTTCTTTAAGTGGTTTTTGTATTTTCCCCTTACTGGCTTCTGCTTTTTGATCCATATTCTCCTGAATTTATTTAAGTGATTTTTGTATTTGCCTTGTAAGGGCTTTTAAATTTTGATCCATTTTCTCCTGTATTTCTTTAAGAGATTTATCCATGTGTTCTTCTATCAGCATCCTGACCAGTGATTTTAGATCTATATCTTGATTTTTTGGTGTTTTGGGATATCCGGGGCTTACTGCTGTCGGGGAACTGGGTTCAGATACTGCCATATTGCCTTGATTTCTGTTAGTAACATTCCTACTTTTGCCTTTTGCCATTTCTGGAGTTAGTTGGTCTTGTTATTACTGGTTGGTAAAAGCTCCTGAGAGCCTGGCGTTTGGTGCTGCTGTCTCAGTGGGCATCTGTGCTCCCGAGGTGGAGACAGGAAGTTTTCCACCACATGGCTCCAACTTACCTCCTCATCTCTGCTGGGTTGGATTCAAGTCTCCTCCCTGCTTGCCTCTGGATGCTTAACTGGCCTCCTGTGGTCTCCTCCTGGTTTGCCTGGTTAGTCTACCAGCTCCAAGATGGTGGCAGGTCTCATGGCTCTGTCTGACCGTGGGAATCCCTGCAGGCCTGGGGCTTTCTGGCTGGGCTGCTGAAGCCTAGGCAGTGGCTCTCACAGTTGGCAGGGCTACATCTGGTTGAGCTGTACTCCCCAGGATAGTGCTGGACCGAGGGACTCTGTCTAACCGCGGGCTCTCTGTGGATCAAGAGCTCCCCCCTGGTTGGGCTGCAGGGTCCAAGATCAAGAAATGTTTAACATCATTAGTCATTAGGGAAATTCAAATCAAAACAACCCTGAGATTTCACCTCAAACCAGTCAGAATTGCTAAGATTAAAAACTCAGGAGACAGCAGATGTTGGTGAGGATGTAGAGAAAGAGGAACACTCCTCCACTGCTGGTAGGATTACAAGCTGGTACAACCACTCTGGAAATCAGTCTGGCGGTTCCTCAGAAAACTGGGCATGACACTTCCGGAGGACCCTGCTATACCACTCCTGGGCATATAACCAGAGGATTCCCTGTCATGCAATAAGGACACATGTTCCACTATGTTCGTAGCAGTCTTATTTATAATAGCCAGAAGCTGAAAAGAACCCAGATGTCCCTCAATGGAGGAATGGATACAGAAAATGTGGTATATTTCCACAATGGAATACTAATCAGCAATTAAAAACAATGAATTCATGAAATTCTTAGTCAAATGGTTGGATCTGGAAAATATCATCCTAAGTGAGGTAACCCATTCACAAAAGAACACACATGGAATGCAGTCACCGATAAGTGGATATTAGCCCAGAAGCTCTGAATACCCAAGATATAATTCACATATCAAATGATTCCCAAGAAGAAAGAAGGAGAGGGCCCTGGTTCTGGAACGGGTCGATACAGCAATGTAGGGGATTACCAGGACAGAGAAGTGGGAGGTTGTTGATTTAGGAACAGGCAGAGGGAAGAGGGCTTTGGGGACTTATGGGGAGGGGGTAACTGTGAAAGAGGAAATCATCTGGAATGTAAACAACGAACATAGAAAATAAGTTAATAAATAAAAAGAAATCTATGTACATTTAAAAGACACAAAGGAGGGGGCACAAAAATAGAATTTTGGGAAATTGTTGTCAAAGAGTACAATAACCATTAATAAGTAGAGATTTTAAAATCATGGAAATAACAGAAAAATATAGACAAGAATGGACCACAAGAATTGAGAGAGAGAGAGAGAGAGAGAGAGAGAGAGAGAGAGAGAGAGAGAGAGAGAAATTGAAATGGTTATGGGTCACCAAAATTACTGCCTTTTGTTGATGAGTTGGTAACACCCATGGAAAACATACAGCAAGGAAGGAAGCATGGAAGCAAGGAAGAAAGCAAGGAAGAAAGGACAGCAAGTAAAAGAGAGGAGAGAAGAAAAAGACAGAAAAAGAAAGGGAAAAGGTACTATAGAGTCTACTGATTGAATGGAAGAGAATATGAATTGTACTGTATGCATTGAGCTAGAGAACATGTCAGGAGTGAAGACAAGCACACTCTGAATTGAAATCATATATATAAAATTCTGAAACTATGCTACATAGAATACCGGAATGAACATACTTCAGATATCAGATTCTGTGTACTCATTTTGAAAGAAGGAAAATAAAAGTATACTACTTAAAAAAAGGAAATTGTATTATGGATTTAAAATGATGGTATTAGTAAAAAAAAAAAAAAATCGAAATGCTTTCCAAACTGTAGATATTCATCTGCATTTTCATGTTTATGTACATACATATGTACGTGTATATCTACTATAAAGCTAATATATTCTGCCAGCAGTAAACACACCTGATATATCATCCTTGGTTTATATTGTCACTTCCTATTTAAAGAAAGAGGTGTGCATCTATAAAATACTGCTTTGTTCCCAGGTTTGGAACAGTGTAGATTTGACAGGGTTAAGAACATTTCTTGTAAGTTAAGAAAACATTAAATAACACAAAATCATGAAGGCATATAACTGGGACACAGTGGCAGCTAGATGAAGTTGCCACTATCCAAATGCAATATGATAAAAGAGTATAAAATTTCAGTGAAGTCAAGAATTATAAACCATTAAAAATAAGTAGTCACTAGACTACATCAATAATAAACTGATAAAAAGAGTGGGAGAGGAATCTCACCTTTGGTTGAATGTTAAAGGGCAGCTAGTAGACAGGAGGAAGTGTTGGGGATGAAAACACATTTCACACCATTATGGCAACAGTTAATCAAGTATCATCAATGATGTTACACCTAGAGGAAATTTTCTCTTAGGAACAAGATAGTTCTATTATATTAAAATAATTTCTCAGTGCTATGTGAAAATACATGTTAAATAAGCTAAAATAAGAAGGCTTGAGGTTGGGTATGAGATAAAAGATACTTTGATTAGAGGGAAAACAGAACTCTGGGATAATAAAATTAGAAAGCCAGTTTTGTCCAGTTTCAATGAGCACCTAGGCAGTCCTTTCTCCTCCAAAGAACACAAGAATAGAAGACATTTTTGACCTTTCACACATTTTTCATCTAATTGGAATAGACATGGGTAAAGATGACATCTCAAAAGCCTACACTTATTCCAGAGAGTAGGTTGTCTTGGACTGCCCTACACAAGAGGTTAGATGTGATGAAATCAAGATAAATTTCAGCTATACCTTCATACTTAAGATAAATGTTACCTTTGCATATTCACTAATTCTTTGGACCCATCCAACTCACCAGCTATTCACATCGCATGGGAACCAAGAAGAACATAGTTTAATGTGTGACTAACTAATTCAACCAAGGTCTATATCTAACAAACCAAGCCAATTCAAGGTCATGTTTCTGATTCATTCTCTCTCTCTCTCTCTCTCTCTCTCTCTCTCTCTCTCTCTCTCTCCTCTCTGAGCTAGATGCAAAATGGAGGATTCCCTTTCTCAGGGAGACTTCCTTTTCTCAGTGTAAACTTACTGGGAGAGTGTCTTGAAGCACAGATACCTGACATTATTTGAAGAATGACCCTGTCCACTCATACCCTGAAGAGCCCTATATACCCTACCCTCAAAACAGTAAAGTAGAGCTGCTATACTGAAGCTGACTTGCAGAAATTTTTCCTTCATACTTATGGAAGTCCTAATTCTGCTCACCACTTCAGCTCTTACCACCCTCATAGGCAACTAATCAACAGCCAACAAAGAAAGGGAGAGCTGCAAATAGTGTGATAAAAGACAAAGACTAAAAACATTCTTCTGGATAAAGGGAACTAAAGTAAAATATGCAGTGACTAAATATAATCTCTAACCATCAATTATATTATGACATACTAGAGAAGAAAAGTATTATAAAGCTTAAGAGAATATTCATAGACCCTCTGACAAAGTTGAGAAAAGCTTGGTAAATTTAAATGTATAGCATTGATCCATACTCTGGTTAATACACAAGAATATCATTCATCATCTAAGAGGATAAACATTAAACTATTTGGGGGTTTAGTATCATGGTGCAAATTATGTATTTAAAACTATCAGGAAAGAAACAAAGAAAGTAAAAATTATAAGCCAAATGGAATCCAATATTTAAAATTGGTCCAAATTCACTTAAAGAATACATGTGCATATTGCTTTCTAATCTTATCTGTGCAAGATTTTGTTAGTTACATTTTTACAAATATTTCATAAACAAAAATAATAATCAAAAGTGAATTTACAGCAGGGCGGTGGTGACACACATCTGTAATTCCAGCACTCTGGGAGGCAGAGGCAGGCGGATTTCTGAGTTCAAGATCAGCCTGGTCTACAGAGTGAGTTCCAGGACAGCCAGGGCTATACAGAGAAACCCTGTCTTCAAAAAACCAAAAAGAAAAAAAAATGAATTTACTTTATCATTGATGGAGGGGGTAGGCCATAGGCCCCGCCTTGGTTATTTATGGCTGTTTAAAAGAAGAGTCTTGTTCTAAACTGTTATAAACATTTATGAGTTGCCCTTTACTTCAGTGAATAACCTCCCTCCAACACTTAGACTAGAAACTCAATGAATCTCAATGGGGTATACAAAACAATAGAAGACATGAAACAAGGAGAAGCTGAGAAGGATCCAAGTAAACAAAGGAGAAGAAGAGGGGTTAATATTAGCTAAAAGTTATTATATAAATGCATAAAACTGTGAAACAAAACTGAACAACACGGAATTCAAGCATTTTTACCCACTGGTTTTGGAGAGACACTACAAATGTGTCAGCATGTCTGTCAAAAAAGACATCCAACTCCAAGTCAGCTGAGAAGCTTAGAAAAGCAGTGGAGAAAGCATCTAGTGCTGAACTGAGCTCTGGCAGGCTTGAATTACCCGGGGGAAATGCTGTTTTCAAAGATAGATGTATATATTGGCTTGAAGTCCAATCCTTTCTAGTCCATTGGAAGACAATGGAGATACAGTAAAAGCACAGTGTGTGTCACTGTAGCTATCAATGATCACATGAATGTTGCCATCTGACCTTCCCCTTAGCACTCAACTGTGTAGCTGACTCCTGAAACTGCAGAATTGACCATCATTTCCAACCAGCTTTCTGCTTTGAAAGATGTACTCAACCAACCAAGCACGTGTGCGTGTGCACACACACACACACACACACACACACACACACACATGGATTGTCCTGGTGCTGTTTGTATTTTGATGCTAATTCTGATTCCTCAAAAGGGTCTCTCTCAACTAGGAGTGGATCACATACTAAGGTGATTTCATGTGAACCTTCTCCCCATTTTAACTGGTCAAATAAAGGCTAGAGGCTGTTATTGGTTAGGCTAGCTAGGGCTGGAGGTTTTAGAGATGCAAAGAGAGGAAGGAGGAAGAGGAAATGAGACAGAGGAGAGAGAGGAACACAGAGGAAGAGGAGGTAGAAGGAAGATGGAAATGAACCAAATGGCCTGGAGAAACCTCAAGTAGCAAGGGATCTCATAGGTGGGGAACAGAGTAGTTTAGTGGTATATCTGCCCAATCTAGATATGCAGCTTGTAAATATTATACCTAAGTTGTGTGTTCTTTGCATGGGCTTATTGGAGTTGGAGATTTACCTCAACACACACACACACACACACACACACACACACACACACAGAGAGAGAGAGAGAGAGAGAGAGAGAGAGAGAGAGAGAAGGAGAAATTATGACAGGACTGAGAGAGACAGACAGAGAGACAGAGACAGAAAGAGAATTTATTAATACACAGCAAATATGAACTAATTTCTACCCCTTTCCCTTAGGTATGAATACCTTTGAGTATCAGTGAGTTCCATATCACACATGTAACTCTTTTAGACCTCTGTGTGTAGTGACTAATAGCAGTAACTTTGAAATCAGAATTTTGGTTTTAATCCCAGTTCTGCTGTATAGGATTTGATGAAAATCAAGTTAGTTAAATAGTTCAATATTGATTGGTTGCCTCCTCGTAAATAAAAGTGATTTTACTGAGATCTCCTATGTCGAATTACTTTTGAGGCATATTATACGTTTACATTGAAACACAATAGTAAAATTGGAATATCACACACACACACACACACACACACACACTCTCTCTCTCTCTCTTTGTCTCTTTGTCTCTCTGTCTCTGTCTCTCTGTCTCTCTTTGTGTGTGTGTGTGTGTGTGTGTGTGTGTGTGTGTGTGTGTAAATAAAAACCATACTATAATAACTCTCTGAAACAATGTATTTAATACTAAGGATTGCTTTGTCATAAAAAGCCAATGGCACTTTCTGCTGAGTGCCTCATTCCTTATCAATTTCCTTCTACTTCATAATGTTAAAGACCCATTTTGTGGAAGAACACAAAGATAATTTAAAAACTAGTTTTTATTCTAAATATCCCCATGATATAGTGTTAAGACATAACTGACATTACTTCCATGGAATATTATACACTTTTATCTAAGTGAAGTGAACAGCACTTGAAGTTGGTGATTTTTCTTTCTTCTCATACCCTTGTCTCCTAGTGGTTTCATTCAACCATACAGAAACATGGCAGCGTATGTGCAAATCTTAATTAACTCAGTCCTGTCATCTTTTCTCCTTTTTCTAATATCAGGATTTTTTCTTATAAATCTGAAATTACAAACAGGTGTCACTGTGTCTAGAAGGTATATAAATTCAAGACCATAAGAAATTTGTTAATTTGGATTTTTCAGTTCATGTTGTAAAGTTTCTTTATTATACCATTCGCTTTTAAGTAAAGATGAATTTACATAACAAATATTTTATTTTAATTTTAGTTTCACTGTTCTATATAATGTATTTCAGTCTCCAAATACTCCTGTGGCTCCGAGGAATGCCTTACTCACTTCGTGATATACACCTTTCTCACTACTTAAAGTAATTGGATTTTATTTTTAAAATATGACTTTTGAGTAAATCTCCTGTGCCTAAGGATAATTTTTATTTTATGTTAATCAATTCATGAAATGTTTCATTTATCCTACAATGAACTTTATAGTACAAATATATCACATTTTCCCAAGGGTTTTCCTTGGTAATTGGCATTTGTCTGGCCAGCTCCTACAATAGGAATACAAATTGCTAAGTATCCTCGAGAAGAAATGGAGGATCTTCCATGCTGCAGGCCTCTACATTTGTCCCAAATTACCCCACAGCTTAAGGGCTAAGTGAGCAATGTGAAAATTTCCCTGTTTCCTGGGATAATAGGTTTATATGGAGAGTGTTTAAGATGGTTTATAAATATGTGGGGAGGAAAATTGGGGTGAGTCACATATGTGCCTTATTCATGTGCCTACAGTGTGAGTGGAAAGGGGAACCACTGTGGATTGGCAGAAAGAGCTATTTTCTTTCTTCTTTTTCCCATCTGCCTCCTTGCACTCTCCATTTCTCCTTCCAGACTTACCTTCTTTCTCTTTCCATGACCCCTTCTTGAACCTCCTGTCTTTTCTCCATATCATTGGTCTAGATTTTCTCTCAGCTCCCAAAGGCTGAGGATTAGTTTCTAATAAGGTGATGGACTTCTCAGAAAACATTTCTAAATGGACGCTGCAAGCCTCAGAAATATTGGGGTATAATAGTCTATTGGATTCCTCTGGTCAAGCTCATAACAAAGGTCATGAAAAGGCCCACTATGCTTCTCTGCTCAGTGAGAAGTTTGGAGGAATCTGTGGCTTGTCATCCTTATTTTATTAATTTGTTGGTTAAACAATAGAATACCACCAGATTTGTTTGAGTCTTTTCCCCATTTCCTTTATAGTGAATTTAAAAGATTCCTAGATAGGGACAAAAATCTATTCTCAAAATATGCTATTAGACATTTAACTAGTTGATGATTTTTAAAGAATAATAAAGAGAACAATACATAATTAGTATAAAACATCACTTTTGGTCATTTTTGTTTGGGTGGGTTGGTGAGTAGTATGTGTGTGTGTGTGTGTGTGTGTGTGTGTGTGCGTGTGTAAGACTGTGTGTGTATAAGTGTAAAATATCACATATGATTAGTTGTTTGCTTGTTTCTTTCTATATTTGGGTGGTACGTTTGTGTGACTGTGTTTGTGTGTACGTGTGTGTGTTTGTGTGTCAGAGAGAGAGAGAGAGAGAGAGAGAGAGAGACTATGTGTGTATAAGTGTGTGTTTTATGTTTTAAATAAAAATGGGTAGATGGTACAGTAATACTTGTGCAATCCTGAAGACATAAGTTCAGAATCCAAGTGAAAGTTGGACACAGAAGCACAGTGTCAGTAATCCCAGTGTGCTGGAATGAAGATGTAGAAAAAGGAAAGTCTGTAGGAGCTCAAAGGCCAATTAGAGAAAAAATACTTTCTCAAAGCAATGTCTCAATGCAAGGACTGATTCAAAATGTTGTCCCCTGACATCCATCCACATGTGTCCTAGATCACTAAAATGCCCACACACATACACACAATCAATAACACACACATACAGATAAACACACATGCTGGGCGTGGTGGCGCATGCCTTTAATCCCAGCACTTGGGAGGCAGACGCAGGCGGATTTCTGAGTTCGAGGCCAGCCTGGTCTACAGAGTGAGTTCCAGGACAGCCAGGGCTACACAGAGAAACCCTGTCTCAAAAAATCAAAAAAAAAAACAGATAAACACACACAGACATGCACAAGATACACACACATAAAAAGAAAAGAAAGAAAGAAAAAAGAAAAAATTTAAAAATAGTATTTTAATCTAGGGTTTTGAAGTAATTGTCATGTACATACTCTAAGAGTAATAATAGCCATGAACATAGAGTATCAGAAAGCGGGAATGTGCATTTCTAAGTATATCTAGTGTTGTCCAAATATATAAGACAGCAAAATAGCTCTGCTTTATGTTCAGTTTTTAGCAAAGTGGGAAAATCATCACAGTAATCCCATGGAAAGAGACAGGCATTAAGTTGTGATAAAATTTTAAATGACAAAACAAAGCTGCCATTCAAATCTATGATGAGAAATGTTCTAGTTGAAGATTGGAAAAGGGTTAATTTCGGTTTTACTTTATATTATTTATTTTTCACTCATATATTACATCCTGACTACAGTTTCCCGTCCCTGTCCCTCCCCTCCTCTCAGCACCTCCTCCAATACCCACACCTCACCCCAACTCTTGCCTCCCCTCAGAAAAGAGCACTCCTTCCAAAGACATCAGCCAAATTCATTATAACAAGCTACAATAAGACCCAGCATATACTATCATATCAAAAATAGATAAGGCAACTCAGTAGGAGGAAAGGAACACCACAAGTAGGCGAAAGAATCAGGGACAGCCCTAGCTCCAATTGTTAGGATTTATACTAGAACACAAAGTGTCTTACTTAGGGTTTTCATTACTGTAAAGAGACACCATGACCATGGCAACTCTTAAAAAGGACATTTAATTGAGGCTTGTTTCCAGATTCAGAGGTTCAGTCTATTATCATTATGGCACAAAGCATGAGAACATCTAGACAGGCCTAGTATTGGAGGAGCTGAGAGTTCTACCTTTGCTTCTTAAGGCAGTTAGAAGAAGACTGACTTCCAGGAAGGTTTCAAAGCCCACTTCAACAGTAGGACACTTCCTCCAACAAGGCTACACTTAATACCATCAATTTGACATCTCCTAATAGTGTCATTCCCTGGGCCATGTGTATTCAAACCACCACACCAAACTACTGAGACATAAAATATATGTAGAGGACCTAGGTTAAACCTCTACCTGCTCCCTGATCTCATCCTTCGAGTTCCTGTAAGTCCCTGTCAGTTGATTCAGTGTTCTCTTGGTGTGTCCCTGACCCCTATCCTGCCTTCCTATCCTTCCTTCCCCTCCTCCACTGGACTCCGAGGTTCAGCTTATTTGACTTTGGTACTCTCCATCTGTTCCCATCAATTGTTTGATGAAGTCTCAAGTAATTGTTAGACCTAGGTAATAATTTCTCTACTCTATCTGCCATAATCGTTAATAGGTTGCAAGAATAACCATATTATTATAGACTAATTATGTCTAAAAAGTTTGGGAGAGGATTTTCTAGGCCAGGTAGTGCCGGTCAAGCTGGTGGTGGGAATGGGCTCTGGGTCCCAGGAGCCATTCTCACATAGATCGCAAAACCTCCTTTTAGCCATTTCTAGCCTGCTTCTTCTAGCCTGCTTTTAGAAGGAAAAGTACTAGCTTAAAGATTAGCCAAGTAAGCTAGATGGCCAGTACATGCAGAGCTCACCCGAGTGGGCTAGAACAAATGAAGCTCACCTGTATTTAGGTTACCATAGCAACCCCTTTCCACTTTACCTTCTCATGATCAATTTCTAGTGCCAAGTTCCTACAGTAGATGCCAACCTTCCCTGAGATTCTGAGAGACAATTCTGAGAAGCTGTTCCTGAGAAATGATACTAGCCCCCTGAAATTGTTCCCACGAATACAGTGACTTTTCCCCCTTTCACCCCTCCCCTCACCTGCTTGTTCCCCTTTAAAAAACCTTGTGTAAAAAATAAAATTTGACAGCTTGATCAGATACTGTCTTGCTGTCTGTCTCTCCTGTCTCTTGTCTCTTGCCTTCTCTTAGGTGGTTCAGGGACCCTGTTGACTGTCCTGCGGGTCGGGACATCTGGGGAACAAGATAGTTTCAATCATTTGCTTATTTCATAAATGTCCTCCCCTTTTGTGGACTTTAAGGAACTTCCCAGGAGGCTTTTGAGTAGAGGAAGTGTCTTACCTTAAGAGCTTACAGTTTTAATAGGTAAGAAAGCCAGCTCTAGATATTGTCAAATCTGGGAAGGACACTGGCACATTCCAGTTTCTGCCATACACTTCTAGTGACAGAGGTCCCAGGAAGGATACTCCCCAATTCTTATGAAAATAATTTGTGTAACTATGCTTACTCTGCTATAGTTCTAAAGCTAATTCTAGTCATTGGCCTGTGTGAATCACAGTGAAAACTCATTGATGTAAATTAGAATCAATGATAGATCAATCTACAGGTAGCATTATTTATAATAGATTACACAGTAGAATTCAGACTAAAAAATGTTCCTTATTTATAGTCTGGAGATTATAGGCCCTCGGGATGGGGGAGGGAGGATTGCTGCTGTTACTTTTGCTAAATCATGATGTTGTTAAACTCCCTTCTGAATATTCATTCTTATATAGATAGATCTGTGTTGCGGTCAGCCCTGGTGAAATAAGTCTTTCTGCAGTGAGTACTAGTCAGTACAGAATTATAACAATTCAAAGCACAGAGAACAAGCATGAGTGTTCAGGCCTAACTGGAACCTCTATACCACCTTCTCCTCCAAGTCTCAGAGAACAGCAAGGAAGACAGGGCAGAAAAATGTAAGAACCAGAGGATGGGAAGGAGTACTTTGAAATGCTCTCTTTGGGGCAAAACATTACCATTGCACTTACATATTCACAGTAGATAAGGTTATTTGAATATACCTGAAAAAAGATTAAACTAGTCAGAATCTAGCATAGGGTGGAGGTCTGGTTGCAAAGCTTAGCCCTAACTGAGGAGGAGGAGCAATTAGCAGTTGATGGCTCCTGGGGGAAGAAAAGTCAATGTGTACTGAGCATGTCACCACTGGTGGGTTTCTATGCCAAATAGATGACTAAAAACCCAGTTAACATTTCCATGTGGGCAATATTAAATGTACTTGGTGGGGTAGCTTTAACAAAGAAGACATAAAGTTGGGAGACGCATATGTTGGAGGATGTACAAAGGGAGTTGAAGGGAGGACACGCCCACCAAAATAAATTGTATACATGTATAGAATTCTCATAGAATAAATATAAATATTGTTACAAATCTTTTAAATGTGAAAAAGGACAGAACAAAACTCTTCCAAAAATTGAAGAGGGGAGCGAAGAGGAGGTTTAATTGTTAAGAATGCTTGCTACTCTTGCCAAAGAATCAAGTTTCAGAGGATCCAATACCTTCTTGTGACTTCCACGAGGACCAGACTACATATATGGTACACATATATTCACATAGACAACCCATCAGATAAAATAGATAAAGTAAAATCTCTCTCTCTCTCTCTCTCTCTCTCTCTCTCTCTCTCTCTCTACACACACACACACACACACACACACACACACACACACACTCCAAAAGGTAGGAGAGGAACTACTTTCCCTCTGCACCTCCCTCTGTCTCTCTTTCTGTTATATATGGGCAAGACAATGAATGGCACACTGATACTTCTGCCTTACTCTTTCAGTGACAAAACTCACAGAGTCCATCTAGATTAGGCAAGGATGGCCTACACTTTAGATAGAATTTACAACTATGTTTAACAGATAGATCCATAGATGTGTAGATGACAGATCATAGATAGATAGATAGATAGATAGATAGATAGATAGATAGTAGATAGATCATAGATAGATAGATAGATAGATAGATAGATAGTAGATAGATCATAGATAGATAGAGAGATAGATAGATAGATAGATCGTAGATAGATCGTAGATAGATAGATAGATAGATAGATAGATAGATAGATAGATAGATAGGCAGACCAACAGACTGACAGAGAACTGTGATTTGCTTAACTCCTGTTACTGGCTAAGACTTATTAGCTTGGATTTTTTTTATATATCTATTAGGATATAGTTCACTATGGAAAGAGAGTACTTTCGGCCAAATTTTATCATCAAATATGAAACATATCTAGACTAATCTTAATTTAACAAGTCTATGTGGTGTCCTTTTTAAAATTATAATTTTTAAATATAATTCAATTACACCATTTCTCCCTTTCTTTTTCTCCCTCCAACCCCTTTTATGTACCCTGCCTTGTTCTCTATCATATTCATGGCTTTTTCTTTTCATCTGGTGTTGTTACATACATAAGTAACATTATACAGACTGAAAAGGTAATATTTATATATTTAGAGATATATACATTGACCCCCCTTTTAAAACAGTACCGTCATAGAAGCAGAGGAGGGGGGATGGAATAGAGGGTTTCCGGAGGACAGGGAGGAGGATGTGGAAAGGGGATAACATTTGAAATGCAAATAAAGAAAATGTCCGATAAAAAATAAACCAATAATCTATCAGTGTCTAGTGGCCTTGTCTAATGTTGATGCTCAGCGAAACTTTTATGTTCAGTAGGAATAAATAAATTCCTAATCCAAGGTAGCTCCAGATGTCAGAAGTTATTTATCTCTTCCCCAACCTGATCATGCTGCACATAAGAGTTTTTATCTGTATATCCTTTTATATCCAATTTATATATCTTCAGAAAACCCAGCTCTTAGCACTTCAGTCCAGTTTTCACAATGACATCCTTTGTGCTACATACTGTTTGATCAGTTGCTTGTGTTCCCTCAGACAGGACTAAAATGCACATCTTTCAACGTTGGCAAAGAATCATAATCAAAATGAGTGATATACTCACAAGAAAATAATTTTCTTTCTTGTTTCATTAACCTGAACATACATGTTTAAGTAGCATTAGTTATCTTAATAAATTGTTTCTGGAAACAAGTCCTAAGAATCCTAGATCTGAACTCATAAAACAGCTCAGGTCCTATTGAATCACTGATGGTAACACAGCACTTGATGTTGTTGCGCCCTCATTCTAGATTCAGACTACATTTCCCACAATCCATCGGAGCCGGAATGGCACCCAATATTATACAAACTACAAAGCCCATAATCCTCAGAGACCGCCGGTTGAGGGCGTTTCAGGAAGTCCCTGCTATAGTTCCCATCTTCCCTTTCGGTCTTCGCGCTCTGGGTAGCAAGGTCGTGAAGGAGGAAGAGTGAGGTGGTCCGGCCATTTCTCGCGCCTTCCGTGTCTGCGTCCCTCGCAGAACTTCCAGCAGCGGCATGTTGGGCCAGAGTGTGCGGAGGTTCACCACCTCCGTGGTCCGTCGCAGCCACTATGAGGAGGGTCCGGGGAAGGTGAGTGAGGCCCGGCTGCGTAGGGACAAGGTGACGCCCGGCGGTCGGCTTAGAGCGTGCGGGGAGGGAAGCGGCTAGCCAGGAGCTCGGGGAGACACGCAGGCCCCTCAGTCGCCATCCCGGGTAAGACTGGGCAGCACCGCGCCCAGCCGCTGCCTCCACGCCGCCTGTCCGCCACCTCTTCACAGAGCGGGGCCTGGAAGGCCAGGCTGGAGCTGGGCGGCCTCGGAGATTGAAGGTCATCGGAAACAAAAGGAGAAGAGGGCCTGTGGCTGCGGATCAGCGGTTTAAACCCGCAGGCCGCGTTCGAAGCGGCGATCCTCGGCTAGGCCAGGTTTAGCCCCAAGTAAGCCGAGCAGTTAGTGGTAACTGCCCGGGAATGGGTAGGTGAGACCTGGTTAGGGAAGAGGAAGGATGTGGACTAGCTACATGGGAAAAAGAGGAGCTGTACAGTGGTTGATACTGCCCTGGGTGGAGAATGTCTAATAACAGGGAACTAGAATGGCGTGTTTGTTTCTGAAGTTACCACTTCGGAGAGTAATTTTTTTCAAATACTAAAAACACAAGACCATTACACTTAATAGGACTTACTCACTGGTATTCAGAAAACCTGGGTGTTTATTTAAGATGCCCTATCGAATGCACCTGAACGGACCTGATTATAGAATACGCGATTGCCCCCGACCCTTTTATTAGAGTAAATTAAGGTGCTTTGAACGAATGTTTTTTCCGCGTTTTCTCTTTCCCAACAGAATTTGCCATTTTCAGTGGAGAACAAGTGGCGGTTACTGGCCATGATGACCGTGTACTTTGGATCTGGATTTGCCGCTCCTTTCTTTATAGTAAGACACCAGCTACTTAAAAAATAAGGATATTTAATTCATCCCTTTAACAGGTAATTAGTAAGTTTCTAATTTTCCAAAAACAGTATTTTTTGTTCTGTACCCTATACAGTCTTCTACAACATACAAGTAGATAGTTGTTGATTCCTGAAGGTAAGTGTAAATGTGATATTGGTAGAGGCAGTTTGGGAATCCTATGAAAAAATAAGTTTTGATCAGTAAAGGTCAGTGTTTAACAAGTAGTACGTTACCCCAATAATCTGAATATATTGTGCAACACCTGTAAGTTAAGTAATACTTATCACCCATTGAGGACACAGAAATAAGTTGATTGAGGTTCAAGAGCTAGTAGCACTAGTGTAGGGTTCCTACATAGGGTAATATTGTTTTGTGTATCACATTTCATAAATCTGTTGTCTTCTGCTGAAATGACTGAATCTTCTAAGATAAAAGTGCCCTGGGGATATCCAACTTTGATATTACCGAATGGCATTGACATCTACAAAGTTGAAATCCTAAATTGTTCCAGTGTTCTTTTCATTTCTACTTATCTATTTTATGGTTTTAGTAAGTTAGTCTGCTTAGGTTGAGAAATACTAAGACATACTGCATAGTGGTAGCCTAGCCTTCATATACAGTTGGGTTTATTTATTTTTCATTATTTATTCATGCAAAATTTTGGTACAAGTGATGAAGCAAATCAGTATGAACAAAATGATACTGTAAACGCTTTCTGATGTATCAAATTGATAAATGATATGAAATTGCTGTAACCTGTAAAGTCACGCTTCTAATGCCGTTTTGTTTTTATTTTGCAGAATGAAGAAAGTTTAAGAGATATGATCTGAAAATTGGATTAAACTCTTGAACTCTTATACTAGAAGAGATTGTAAATAAACTAATGACAAACATTTAATGCCTCGTCTCTGCAATAAGGAATGTGATAGTTACTACTTTTAAGAACTATATATGAGAGTTGGGATGATGGGTCAGTACATAACATGCTTACAGCACCTGTTTATAAGGTCTGGTTTTATATCCTGAGTACCCTGATCAAAAGTTGGCAAGTATAGTAGTCTGCTTTTGATCCCAGCACCCATAAAACCACTAGTCAAACTGATTAGCTAAGTTAACTAGAATTAACACCGAGTTCTGCGTTCTACAAAAGACCTTGCTTTAGAGGGCAGTAGAGGAAGATACCTGAGGTAACTTTGAACTTCGATATGCATTCTCCAGCATGTGGTCCCAATGAGAATGTATACGCATAAAAACACAGTTGCATATAATTTAGACTTTATTAAATTACTGGGTTTCATTTAACTTGTTTCTTAAATCAAGATTATGTAGGTAACAATTTGAATATACAAACATCCTAATTTAAAGTGATTTAAAAGTAGCCTTTGGAGGTAGAAGTTGGTTTCTCAGTGATTAATCCTTTGAAGAACCAATAACAAGGTCTAGTGAATTGGGCACTTTGGCTGTTTCCTTTCTAGATTGATAACCTAAAATTGAAGGTTTTGTATCTGATAGAACTGCTAACCAGTAAGTCTTACTTAGAACAGAAGTAGAATTATTCCAAGGGAATATAACAGCATATAGGACAAATAATTTTTCAAAAGTATCCTAGATGGGAAGTAAGAGAAAGTTCCCATTAGTAATTCTTGTCATTGAGTAGTATCTGTTAATGAATTACTACTTAGCACTTACTGGTTGGTTTTATGTCAACTTGACACAAGCTGGAGTTATCACAGAGAAAGCTTCAGTTGAGAAAATACCTCAATGATGTCCAGCTGTTAGGCATTTTTTTCAAATGATGAGTGCCCCTTGTGGGTAGTACCATCCCTGGGCTGTTAGTCTTGTGTTCTATAAGAAAGCAAGCTCAGCAAGCCAGTAACTAACATCCTTCCATCAATCAACTCTTGCTTCCTGACTTGCTTGAGTTTCAGTCCTGATCTCCTTTGGTGATGATAGCAACATGGAAGTGTAAGCTGAATAAACCCTTTCCTCCCTAACTTGCTCCTTGGTCAGGATGTTTGTGCAGGAATAGAAACCCTGACTAAGACAACACTTGAAATACAATAGTGGACTTTCTAAGGCTTGTTTATTGGCAGGAAAGTTAGTTACTGAATATACTAGACTCTAGTTTCATTCTTAGAATACCACCAATGGTAGAAAAGTAGGAAAAATAAAACTTTCAGAGGTTTTGATGATAGGGTGTTTCATTTTGAACCATAATAGTAATTAAAAACAATAAGTATGTAAAAGTAGATTGCTGCATTCTTAAAATGATTGTGAACACTTGATATTGCAGAGAATTCATAAAAGCCTGAAAGGATTCATTGCTTGAACAGTTAAAGCCTTTAGCTGATGTAATACAGCTTAATGCATAGTGCACTCACTGTCTAACCTCCAAATTGTATACATTTATAGCATTTACAGTTTGTTGTGGAAAATATTAAAAAAAAAATCCCGCCAACTCTCCTGGCCCAACAGACCTCAGCTCCATGTTTTGACAGGGTCCTGCTTGGTGCCATTCTCTCCACTGGCTATTCCAGTAGCTCCCACAGCATCTCAGCTGTGTTCCCTCTCTGCCATCAGTGGACCCACACTCCAGTAACCAAGTAAATCAAAACTTTTAAAGCTTAAATAATCAGATTTATGTATCAATAATATCACAATTTACAAGATGCCAATACAATAAGAGCCAATTGATAATGATAAAAGCTTTATCCCAATAGTTCTTAGAAAAACTTAGCTATTTTGGCTAGCAGATGTCTTACAGGTGCACGTCTGAAGCCATCTCAGTTCCCTCTTTGGTGACCTCTGTCCCCCCAGCTTCTAGCTCTACCTTCCATTTCCTGTCCAATCACAGGTCTTCCACTGCCCTAATACGATGGAACATGGAAAATCCTAAAACAGTTATATTTGAAAAAATAAAAAATCTACCAAAGAGGGATCGTAGGGATATACTCAGTAACTTACCGTTACTAATTTCAGATAGGCTTTTCTTTTTTTTTAAAGTGGCAAAAGTATGTTTTGTTTCAGATACAGCTATTAGGATTTGCTAATCTTCCATTTTGATAGGCCGAATTCATTTATTGGATCCCTTTGTAAAAGTTAGAAATATAAATTCCCTTTTCCTTGTGACAGCATCATACCACAGTACCCTGGATTTCTAATCCTGTGATTTTGGTATATTAGTAAAAATGCATATCTATTTTGTTTTCCTCACTAGTTATTTTAACTGAATTTTTCTGTTATTCCTTCAAAAAATCATTATTCAAGGTTTTAACAGGATTCTGTGTACTTTCGTGTAAGCTTTGTATGCCTTCTTTGCTGGAATTAAAATGTACTACCATAATTGTACTGGCTGGTTTTGTGTGTCAACTTGACACAGGCTGGAGTTATCACAGAGAAAGGGGCTTCAGTTGGGGAATTGCCTCCATGAGATCCAGCTGTGGGGCATTTCTCAGTGATCAAGGGGGGAGGGCCCCTTGTGGGTGGTACCATCTCTGGGCTGGTATTCTTGGGTTCTATAAGAGAGCAGGCTGAGCAAGCCAGGGGAAGCAAGCCAGTAAGGAACATCCCTTCATGGCCTCTGCATCAGCTCCTGCTTCTTGACCTGCTTGAGTTCCAGTCCTGACTTCCTTTGGTAATGAACAGCAGTGTGGAAGTGTAAGCTCAATAAACCCTTTCCTCCCCAACTTGCTTCTTGGTCATGATGTTTGTGCAGGAATAGAAACCCTGACTTACAATAATAAATATTGTGTTTTCGACCAATACATTTAGATAAATGATGTTAAGGAAAAATACTGAGTTCAGTAAAACTCCCAAGTAGGTATAAACCACCTTAGATAGTCTCAAACACATTCCTTGATTCCCAGGAAAAAGACACATATTGTAATTTTATGGGATTCACATCTCAACCCTAACTTGTTTTTTATTGTATCCCATTCAAGTCCATAGCTGCTCCATTCAATAGCCAGAATTAGGCAAGAAGCTAGATGTTCATCAATATATGAGTAGATAATAAAAATTTGAAATATTTATACAACAGAATAGTATTTAGATGGTGGGGAAAATAAAATTATATAATTTGCAGGTAAATGGATAGAACCACAAACATTAATAGTTTTTTTTTAAAAAAGACACATTGCATGTTTTTCTTTTATATGTGAATGTTAGCTTTTAAGCTTTTAGATATGTGTGTTTAAATCCCAATAATGACAGAGACCAGAAAGAAAAGGGTAATATCCAAGGAAAGGGTTTTTAGATATGTGTGTTTAAATGCCAATAATGACAGAGACCAGAAGGAAAAAGGGTAATATCCATGGAAAGGGAAATAAAATCTAATTATGTAGAGATTAAAGAGGAAACTGGAATAGAATCATATAAGGAGAAAATAGAGGACAGAGTAAGGGGGAAAATGGGAGGGACAACTAACACTAAAGCCCTTTTGAAAATCCACCTGTAAACCCAGTATTGTAGACCCTATACATGTATAAAAATATTTAGGTGGAGTTCATATAATAGAGAGACAATGCCCCAACTATATATCATAGTGTAAGGATGGTTTATATTTTGTTGAGTTGTTGAACAAAGGAGTCCTGTAGAATATCCTTCCCCAAACAACACAGACTATTATCAACATATAACACATACTATTGGCTAGCCCCCACAACATGATGGTTAGGCCCTATTGCTAAGAATAAAACTTACTTCATTGTAAAACAAGGAGTAGTTGGGTGGGTGTCCTACTGGAAGATTTATGCCTACTGACAAATTTTTATGGTGCTGGAAGGTATTTTGTATGCTACCATCAGTCTTACGTACTTTCTAACCCTGGAACTTGCAACAGAGGCATGCCTGCAAGATGCACTGGTGCAGTAATGGCATGAAGGTTACAGGAGTCACTAATCACTTTTTAAAATGGTATTTAAGACTAATTCCTTTAAGTGGAACCCACGTCTAACACTGCAAATGTGGCCAAGAATCTGAAATTAAATGAAATGTTTGTAAACATAGCAGAAGAAAACATTCTTTTAAATTCAACAACTAAAAGTGTGAGTAGAGATGGGATATTTCTTTCCAAACAGCAAAAAGAAATACAATAATCTTTGCAATTACAAGTTGGATAAGGGTAGATTCCCCTGATGCTAAAAGGACTGAGATAATAGAGCAGGCAAAGAAAAAAGTAAACATTTGTAGTCAGTGACCTTAAACATAAGCACAGACCAGTATAACAGGAACCCATGCAGAGCAGCCCATTGCCTCAATCCAGACATGTCCTCCTCTTCTCAGAGAAGGCTTTTTTTCTCACAGTTCTAGTAGTCTTCTTTTAGCACCGATTGACTTAGTATATTCCAGAAATTAGTTGGTATATAATTTTTATAGAGGGAATTTTCATAGAACAAGGGCTGAAGAAACAGTCCAGTAGGAAAATTGCTTGCCATGTAAATTTGAGGATAGAAGTCCAGATCCATAGATACTGCAAAACCAGGAAGACATGGAGGCTGCCTGTAACACTAAAACTCAGGAGGCAGACACTTAGTATACCAAGGGCAATCTGGATACTGAGACTAACTAGAATCGGAGAACATTGGGTTCAGTGGAAAATTCTGCCTCAATAAATAAAGTGCAAATAAATTGAGGAAGACACCCTCCTTTAATTCTGGGCTTACACATCCACCTGAGTACACACAAACACGTATACATGTGCACTCACACTATAAATATATAAATATATAAAAAAGTCTCATCAAAAAGATGTTTTGTATATTAAATAAAATCACTTCAGGAAATTTAAATGTATTTATTACATCTAACATTATCAGAACATTTCACAGAGATAATCTTATAGCAGAGGCTTCAACTGATGAGCAAAATCAATGTCTATTGAGTGTGGAGCAAAGGAATGAACAGCTTCCGATAGATAAAAGATAAAGGCTCGGAAATATATTGAATTATATATAGAAAAGAGTCAAAGAGATTGAAAAAGAATGTTGTATTATTAAAGCAAATATACAAAGTATGTAAAAAATTTTTCCACAAATAGCAAGAACTTAATAAATGTTTTCAAAGTAAATTGAAAAGAATAATACTCCAAGAATAGAGGATGAATACTGAAGATATTCGAGTAGGATTTCAGAGAGCCTGAAGAGGTTGTTGGCTTAACTCAGTACTCTGACATTAGTAAATATGTTTGTGATAATATGGGGAGCAAATTACTGATGTAACAATTTAATGTCTAAAGTAGGTTGTAAACCTATGAGAAACAATATCCAGGAAAAAGTTATCTTAGAATTAGGATATGAGGTCTCTTACATAGGGTTTCTACTCTTGTGATGAAAAATCATGACCAAAAATCTACTTTGCAGGGAGATTAGTTGCCTTCCACTTCGATACTGATGCTCATAATCGAAGGAAGTCAGGACAGAAAATCAAAGTGGACCGGAATCTGGAGGTATACAATCTATGACTCAGAAGCCCAGCGATTTCACGATCCACAATGAGACTGGGCCTCCACCAAGAATCATAAAGAAAATTCCTTACAGGCAACCCCTACAACTCAATCTTATGTGGTCTATTTTGTAATTGATTCCCCCTTCTCCCAGATGATTTTTAGCTTGTGTCAAGTTAACATACAACTATCTATCACATGAGGGTTTAATAGGGATAACACATTGAAGAACAGAAGTTCAAATATCCAATATGAAAGTTATTCGTAAACAAGGAATAGGAAAACCATGTTTCTGTTGCTCCAGTTGGCCTGTTAAAGCAATGAGCTTGTTAGATCTGTGTACCTTATTATGTTCTCTAACAATTCTCCTGCATTGAGTATATGTGAGAAATAAAAAACAAAACAAAACAAAACAAAAATAACCCTGGATCTTTACATTGTAATACAGATAAATTAAGGAGAGTAGAAAACTCTGAGAGATTAGCATGTGGGAAAAGTGTTCTAACTTCTCTGTCTCCATAGTTAATTTCATTCTAGCTTTAAAATCAAAGTGCCTCTATGCCATAAAATCCATGGAAAAGTCTTTTGAGTCTTGAATACTTAGCACTTTCTCTGGCATTATAAAATAACTTTATAGGGCAGTTAATCAAGTGACAGTAAGAGGCATACTCTGCAGAGAGCTCATTTTAATATTTAATACGACGAATACTGAACTCCAAAGTTGAAGGCAGTCCCATTTGCATATGTACATAAGATGTCAGTACTCCATCAAAGCAGCTAACTATCAGTCAAAACGTGTCATGCCCTGCCAAATCAAGGAACTGACAAAAGACAGATTCATTCCATTCAATATATATTCAACTTTCACATTTACAGTTCTGTAGCAGTCTCTGGGAGAAAGCACGAAAGGAAGCAGGATGATATTTTCTATCTCTCAGGAGAGCACAAACCTCAGGTAAACACAGATGCTTCCACATACCAAAAGAATACAAATTAAAGTACTGTAAGTGCTGGAAAAAAGGCTCAAGAAACACAAGGAAAACATTATTGAGTTATCTCAGACAATGCTTGGGATCTTCAGATTTTAAGCTACTATAAATTTGGGAAAGAAGATATAGAACATATATTCACATAATGTTAAACGTATAGACATGCCTAAATATATGTAGGGGAATACAAATACGAATTACACAGTTGTATTTAAATGAACTCTATGTGTTTCATTAATACTTAAGTTAAACCTTTTATTTATATTCTAGTTAGTTTAAAGCAATTTGGATAAACATGATTATCTAGGAGTATAAATTAAATTTCGAGCATTAAGCTATTAAGTTCCCGTTGTTATAACAACTTAATTCATCTTGTTTTAATGAAATAATAGCCAATAAATCAATTTATTAGGACTATTGATTATGATAAGATTTTGTTCCTCAGTTCCCTAGAGTCCATTTGCAAATGTGAAAAACTTTCCAAGCAGTAAACTAAAAAAAGTTTCTAAAAAGCTCACTTATCTGATCAAATCTAACCTATGAGAAAAAGATTATTAGAAAAGCATGGAGACAAGATTGGATGATTTAGAAATTATATTAGCTACATTTATGTCAGACTTAATTTGGCCACATAACTATAAATATAATTATTTACATATGTGTTGGAGGCAGGTCTTGTGCATTATGTATTCAGATGCTGATTTCTGGGCTATGCATGTATGCACTGATTCACCAACTTTATCATAATCAAGTGAATGAGTAAGAAACTCAATGGGATCGTGACTGAGAGTTTCCTAGAGAAATGAGACCATGTTCTGAATCTGCGAGATGATCTTGTTATGTACTTAGGATGCCATGGAAGCCAACCAGCAGACCATTTTAGATAGTGTTTCCTAAGGGCCAATAGCAACAAGATCAGTACTTTGAATAAGAAATGATAGAAAACTAGAGGTTAAAACTCACGTTTTTCATTCTTGCTGTGTAATAGTGATATAAAATCACAACTTTCAATTCAAAGATAATATTTTCTTTCTATAACCAAGCCATGTAATAACCATAATCTATAAATAGACTACCCAAACACCATGCTCCAATGACAAGAGGTTCATGACGTTTTCATTGTAAAAGCACAAAGGAAGTTATAAATAAGGGCACTTATATATATGTTTTAAGATTTACTGCTCAGCTGCTAAATGCAAAGCCCACAACGAAAAATATAAGGACACTTATTTATGTGTCTAATGCATGGGTAACATCAGGTAACTGGGTAATTACAAAGTGGAAGAATCTGTCCTCAGAGACTGTCTGGTGACAATCTTGGCCTACTGTTGGTGGAAGCTAGGGAGTCAGTTAATCAATTTAGTAGAATGTTTAATGTAGGTGTGACTCCTCTGCCCCAGGAACTGCAGTATACAAATTAAAATCCCAATAACAGTACTTTATAAATAGGATAATAATTGTTGTGGTTGGCCGGGTGATGTTTGATATTAATTCTGCTTTCCCAGGAGGGGCTGTCTGGAACAAGGAATGAGTCAACATACCCAGGTGATTTCTTGTGAACCTTTCTCTAATGAATAAAGAAACCAATCACTGGGGAGAAGGCAGGTCTGCTGGGTTGGAGGAAGGGAGAGAAGAGGCAGGAGAGAGATATGGGCCTTGGGACAGGGACAGCAGAGGACAAGATGTAGCTATTAATGATTCCTGATTTGCAACAAGAGAATTTAGACTTACTATGGTTTAAAAGATAAGAATTCTAGTTATTGCACAACCATGGCATGTTCCTTTTGGTATATATTTCTTGTCGTCCATAGTAGTGTTGGGGTTTGTTGACTGTGTATAGTATGAATCCCCAGGTAGGGCAGTCTCTGGGTTGCCTTTACTTCAGTCTCTGCTCCACACATTGTCTCCCTTATTGCTCCTGTGAGTATTGTGTTCCCTTTCTTAGAGGAACCAAAGGACCCTCATTTAAGTCCTCCTTCTTTCTGAGCTTCCTGTGCTGGGAGAATTGTAACTTGTTTATTTTTTTGCTTTTGGGCTAACATTGGCTTACCATGAGTGCATACCATGTGTGTTCTTTTTTGATTGGGTTGCCTCGCTCAGGATGACACTTTCTAGTTCCATCCACTTGCATAAGAATTTCATGAATTCATTGTTTTTTTTATAGCTGAATAGTACTCCATTGTGTATATATACCACAGTTTCTGTATCCATTCCTCTGTTGAGGGACATCTGCATTCTTTCCATCTTCTGGCTATTATAATTAAGGCAGCTATGAACATAGTGAAGCATGTGTCCTTGTTACATGTAGCAGCAGCTTCCTGCGTAGACCACTTCCCGGGAGTGGGATAGGTGGGTCCGCAGGTAGTACTATGTCTAGTTTTCTGAGGAATCTTCAAACTGATTTCCAGAATGGTTTTACCAGCTTGCAATTCCACCAACAATGGAGAAGTGTTCCTCTTTCCCCACATCCTCTCCAGCATCTGCTGTCCCCTGAGTTCTTCATCTTAGCCACTCTGACCAGTATAAGGTAGAATCTCAGTGTTGTTTTGATATACACTTCCCTGATAAATAAGGATGCTGAACATTTCTTTAGGTGCTTTAGAGCCATTTGAGTTTCCTCAGTTGAGAATTCCCTGTTTAGCTCTGTACCACATTTTTAATAGAGTTATTTGACTCTCTGGAGACTAATTCCTTGAGTTCTTTGTATACATTGGATGTTAGCCCTCTATCGGATGTAGGGTTAGTAAAGATCTTTTCACAATTTGTTGGTTGCTGTTTTGTCCTATTGACTGTGTCCTTTGCCTTACAGAAGCTTTGCAGGTTTTTTTTTTGGGGGGGGAAGGGGTTGAGACAGGGTTTCTCTGTGTAGTCTTGGCTGTCCTGGAACTCACTCTGTAGAACAGGCTGGACTCCAACTCAGAAATCTGCCTGCCTCTGCCTCCCAAGTGCTGAGATTACAGGCCTGTGCCACCATGCCCAGCTGGAAGCTTTGCAGTTTTATGAGGTCCCATTTGTCAATTTTTGTTCTTAGGGCATAAGCCATTGGTGTTTTGTTCAGGAACTTTTCCCCTGTGCCCATATGTTCAAGATTCGTTCCCATTTTCTCCTCTATAAGCCTCAATATGTCTGGTTTTATGTGTAGATCCTTGATCCACTTGGACTTGAGCTTTGTACAAGGAGATAAGAGTGGATCACTTTGCATTTTTCTGCCTGCAGATCTCCAGTTGATCTAGCACCATTTGCTTAAAATGCTGTCTTTTTTCCCACTGGATATTTTTAGATCCTTTGTCAAATATCAAGTGACAATAAGTGTTTGGGTTCTTTTCTGGGTCTTCAATTCTATTCCATTGATCTTCCTGCCTGTCTGAATACCAATCACTACTGCTCTGTAGTAGAGCTTGAGGTCAGGGATGGTGATTCCCCCAGATACTTTGTTTTTGAGAATAGTTCTTGCTATCCTTGGTTTTTTGTTATTCCAGATGAATTTGAGAATTGCTTTTTCTATATCTATGAAGAATTGATTTGGGATTTTGATGGGGATTGCATTGAATCTGTAGGTTGTTTTCAGCAACATGGCAATTTTTATTATATTGATCCTGCCAATCCATAAACATGGGAGATCTTTCCACCTTCTGAGACTTTCTTTGATTTCTTTCTTCAGAGGCTTAATGTTCTTGTCATATAGATCTTTCACTTGCTTTGTTAGGGTCACACCTAGGTATGAAATATTATTAGGGACCATTGTGAAGGATGTCATTTCCCTAATTTCTTTCTCCTCTTGTTTATCCTTTGAGTAGAGTAAGGTCACTGATTTGCTTGAGTTAATTTTATATGCAGCCACTTTGCTGAAGTTGTTTATCAGCTTTAGGAGTTCTCTGGTGGATGTCCTGGGGATGCTTAAATATACTATCATATCATCTACAAATAGTGATATTTTTACTTCTTTCTTTCCAATTTGTATACCTTTGACCTCCTTTTGCTTCCTGATTGCTCTGGCTAGGACTTCAAGTACTATATTGAATAGATAGGGAGAGAGTGGACAGCTTTGTCTGGTCCCTGATTTTAGTGGGATTGCTTCAAGTTTCTCTCCATTTAACTTGATGTTGGCTCCCAGTTTGCAGTATATTGCTTTCACTATGTTTAGGTATGGACCTTGGATTTCTGATCTCTCCAAGACTTTTATCATGAAGGCATGCTGGATTTTCTTAAAAGCCTTTTCAGCATCTAGTTAAATGACCATGTGGGTTTTTTTCCTTTAGTTTTTTTATATAGTGGATAACATTGACAGATTTCCTTATATTGAACCATCCCTGCATCCCTGGAATGAAGCCTACCTGATCTTGGTGAATTATAGTTTTTATGCATTCTTGGATTCGGTTGGCCAGGATTTTGTTCAGTATTTTTGCATCAATCGTCATGAGGAAGATTGATCTGAAGTTCTCCTTCCTTGTTTGTTCTTTGTTTGGTTTAGGTGTAAGCGTTATTGTGGCTTCATAGAATGAGTTGGGTAGTGTTCCTTGACTTTCTATTTAGTAGAAAAGTTTGAAGAGTATTGGTATTAACTCTTCTTTGAATATCTGATAGAATTCCCCACTGAACCCATCTGATCCTGGGTTTTTTGTTTTTTTTTTTTTTTTGATGGGAGACTATTAATGACTGCTTCTATTTCCTCAGGACTTATGGGACTATTTAAATGATTTATCTGATCCTGTTTTTAATGTTGGCACCTGGTATTTATCTAGAAATTTGTCCATTTCATCCAGGTTTTCAAACCTTGTTGAGTATAAACTCTTGTAGTAGGATTTGATGATTTTTTGAATTTCTAAAATTTCTGTTTTTATATCTCCCTTTTCAGATCCGATTTTATTAATTTGGATAATGTCTCTGTGCCCTCTGGTTAGTCTGGCTAAGGGGCTGTGGGAATTTTGAAGTGTGGAGTTGTGTGGTAGTGACCTGCTAGTAGGAACTTAGCAAGCAGGATGGAGAGTTTTTGGAGCTCTGAGTCAATCTCTAGGAGATGAGAACAGGCAGGCCAACATACCAGTACCTGGCGGGTCAGCCCACCAGGTCTTTGCAGCATAGTGTGCTTTGAATTTTTTAATATTTCCCACAACAAACAATATGTTGTATTGTAGAACAGTATGTATTCATCCTAGAATGACAACTTTTTGGGAATATTAATTAACTGTAATAAATACCATAAAATAAAATTGAACTACAAAGAATTTTGATATTAATTTTAATATATTTGGTTTTATATACAAAATGCACTAAATGTATTAAGAAATAAATATTTCTTAGGATTTGGGGCTTTAAAGTATTTTGATTTATTCTTCACATCTCTGAGTTCCCTTCATTCATTTCTTCTTGTGTGTGTGTGTGTGTGTGTGTGTGTGTACCCTTGCTTGCATATATGAGTGTATGTTTTCAAAGTTAGTTCAGAATGTTCCCATAGCAGTAGGTTCTAGAAAGCATTAGATAAAACATGTTGATTTGAATTTTAAACATGTATGTGTATCAGACCACTAGGTAGCAAAGAAACAAAATGTTACCGGGCTCTATAGTGTATAACACATTTTACTCTTTTAACAAAAAAAGTTGTATTTTATCACTTCATGTTTCATCCCCTTGTCAATTAAGAATCAGTAAAAAATAATGGCAATTTACAAAAAGTAAATTTAGGTGGAGTAGTGTTCTGTAGATATAGATTAGCACTGGCCTCCACAACTTTGTATTTTTTTTCATTGTTTTTCTCTAGTGTTTCCATCTGTTGCAAAGAATAGTTTTCTTGATAAGGGGAAAAGACTACATTTATCTGTGGAGAGAAGGACAAATATTTTTAGAAATTAGGCTGGTTTAAAAAATTATTGATTGTGGATTTTCTTCCCTGGGAAACATTGTAAAAGCCAAAAGGAGTTTGTTATATCTTCTAACAGTATTAAAGCTAAACCTGTAAAGCCTCACCAACATGACTGCACAAATATTCTCTCATACATCCATTCCTTCATGCACCTCCTCCCATCCTGCCCCACCTTCCCCCCTCTCTCATAGTCACTGCTTCTCTATTTTTTTTCCCAGAAAGATCAGGCCTCCAAAGGATAGCAACCAAACACAGAATAATAGGATGCAATAAGCAAGGCACAAACCCTCATTTCAAGGCTGGAAAAGGCAACTAATAGGAGGAAAGTGCCCCAAGAGCAGGAGCGGGCCACTTGAAAATACTAGGAGAACATAGCTCACAGAATCTACTAAGTAGGGTTCAGAGGGCCTCACACACAAAAAAAGCAATCATGAAGGCTCCATGGGTTTGTGTTAGACCCTCTGTATTTATGTTGTGGTTGTTTAGTTTGGGCTTTTGGGATGTCTTCCAATAGTGGGAGTGCAGATATCTCTGGCCTTTTGCAAAACTATTTTTATTTTTATTTTTTGGAAATATTGGCAAGCATACAAAAATCAGCAGACTAAGATCACTTTGTTGAGTTACAATGCTAAGATTTCTGAAGGATGGATAATTACAACAAAATCAATTGTTTATGGTATACCAACAACAGCATTTAGCATGGTGTATGGGAGAATCTTTTGGGAAACTATAAGGGTCAAGTTATGGAACACTAGACTGTAAGTTTAAATTGAACAGTTAATACAGACTTTGTACTGGCTTGTTTTGTGGGTCAATTTGACACAAGCTGGAGTTACAACCAACAAAGGGGCCATCCTTGAGGAAATGCCTCCATGAGATCCAGCTGTAAGGTATTTTCTCAATTAGTGATCAAGGATGGGAGGGCCCATGGTGGGTGTGCCAGGGCCCATTGTGGGTGGTGCCATCACGGCTGGTAACCTTAGGTTCTATATAAAAGCAAGCTGAGCAAGCCAAGGGAAGCAGGTCAATAAGTAACATCCCTCCATTGCCTCTGCATCAGCTCCTGCTTCCTGGCCTGCTTGAATTCCAGTCCTGACTTCATTTCGTGATGAACAGCAATGTGGAAGTGTAAGCTGAAGTAGCCCTTTCCTCCCCAGCTTACTTGTTGGTCATGATGTTTTGTGTAGAAATAGAAAACATTACTAAGACGTACCTCATGGACGAGTTACTATACAGTGAAATCTAGAGCTATCAATGGAAGAACGTTCATAAGGCAGCAGCTTCTTTACCTGGCTCAAGGAAAAACTACAGGTCAGTTTGGATCATAGCAATGAGAGACTACCTAGTATGACAGAGGGGCTGGGTCAAGTGAAGTCTTGCAAGCCTTTGTTGTAGTCTTGGCTCTTAATGAGAGGGAGAGTCAGCAAATAATTTAGAGTAAAGGAAATACACAGTCTGGCTTAAATGTCAGAGTGCTCACTGTGTATTACATTAAAAATAAAGTACAGGGAAGCAAGAGGGGGTTGATTTGGGAACAGAGGGAGGAAAGGGGGCTTATGGGACTTTCGGGGAAGGGGGAACCAGGAAAGGGGAAATCATTTGAAATGTAAATAAAGAATATATCTAATTAAAAATATTAAAAAGTCATGAACGATTAAAAAAGCTTTATCACTGCAATTTGACCATTGTTGGGGAGCTGAACTGCAGATTAAAACAAATGTGAACATAGAGGAACTGTTCAATTAATGACATAGAAATGGAAAGATAAACCTATAAAAGTGAGTGGAGCAGCTGGAACTGAAGTCTTCAGGCAGCACCAGGGAGCCAGGTGGCTCCACAGCCTTCTGTGAACAGCCAGCCAGGAAAGAATGGTCCCCCAAGCAGCACTTTCCCTTCTGAGCATGGAGGTGAGATCTCCACCTTCTCTCTGGAGGGGATCAGCTGGGAGTACACAGGACAGACAATAGGTGGAGCAGCTGTGACAGAGGTCTTCAGGCTGCCATTTGCACCTGGGAGCTGGGTGGCTCCACAGCCTTCTGTGAACAGACCCTGCCAGAAGAGAGTTGGTCTCCCTCCAGGAGTACTGACACAGGCTTACAGCTCCACAGGAAGGACAAGCTCCAGCCAGACAGCAAGACCAACTAACACCAGAGATATCCAGATGGCAAAAGGCATGCTCAAGAACCCAACCAACAGAAACTAAGGCTACATGGCAACATCAGAACCCTGTTCTCCCACCACAGCGAGTCTCAGGTATCCCAAAACACTAGAAAAGCAAGAATATGGTTTAAAGTCACCTCTCACGATGCTGATAGAAGACTTCAAGAAGGACACAAACAACTCCATTAAAGAAATACAGGAGAACATGGGTCAACAGGTAAAAGCTCTTAAAGAGGAAACACAAAAATCCCTTAAAGAAATACAGGAGAATATCAGTGATTGGTAGAAGCTCTTAAAGAGGAAACAAAAATTCCTTAAAGAATTACAGGAAAACACAAACAATCAAGCAATGTCTTTATTGTTTCTACTTCCATTTTTAGATCCTAGATAGTTTTGTTCAGTTCTGTCACTTGTTTGCGTTTTCCTGAAATTCTTTAAGGGATTTTTGTGTTTCCTCTTTAACGGCTTCTACCTGCTGACCCATGTTCTCCTGTGTTTCTTTAAGGGAGTAATTTATGTTCTTCTTGAAATCCTCTAACAGCGTCATGAAATGTGATTTTAAATCCAGCTCTTGCTTTTCTGATGTGATGGAGTATCTTGGATTTACTGTTGTGGGAGAACTGGGTTCTGATGGTGCCATGTTGCCTTAGTTTCTTTTGGTAATGACCTTCCATTTGCCTTTTGCCATCAAGTTATCTCAGGTGGTAGCTGGTTTTGCTGTCTCTGACAGTGACTTCTCTGTCCTACAGGCCTGTGTATCTGTACTCCTGGCATTCCCTTTCTCTCAAATGCCCTGCATACACCTGGCTCTCCAAGAAGTATCAGTAGATGGGGTTCTTCCCTGTGCCAGACTTGGCAAGGGTAGAACGCCCTGCAGGCTGCTGGATCTCAAATGTCCCACTGCTTCTGGATCTCCAGAAAGTGTCAGGAAATTTTGCCACAGGTCTACTACATCAGAAAGAACAGGACAGGTGGTGGTAGAGGAGAGAGAGGTAGAAGGGATGGAAGGGGAGTGGTGATCTGGAGGGACAGCAGGTTTTGGTGGTTGCTGGTATTGAGTCCTAGTCAGCAACTCTGGGCCTCCAGACATGGGGGGTGTATTTTACTGAATGCCCCGCTGCTGGATCTTTAGAAAGTATCAGGAAATGGCGTCTTCCCCATGGGTCTCTAGAATTATTTTTATGCCTACCATTTTATCTGTATAATTTTCCATGATAATCTTCAATTTTACCATGTTTTTCTATATATTTCTTGAATTTTATCAGAAATATTTTCCATGTAAATCTTGAACTTTATCAGAAAATGTTTATAGTTCCACTTTAAATCAACTTAAAAATATTTATGACTTACATTGTTATATCTATATGATTTTCTATGATAATCTTCAATTTTAACATGGTTTTCATTTTTCTACAATTTATCAGAAATATTTTCCACGTAAATCTTTAATTCTATCATAAAATGTTTCTAATTCCTTTTTCAATTAATTTAGCAATGTTTTTTATGTTTACCATTTTACTCTTTAATTTTGCATGAAAATTGTCAATTTTAACATGTTTTTCTATATATCTCTTCTATTTAACAGAAATATTTTCCATGTAAATCTTCAACTTTATCATAAAATGTTTTGACTTCCTTTTTCAATAAAAGACCTTGCTTTTCAAAAAAAATGTATGAAAGGGCAAAAAAAATTTTCAATAAAATACTAGAAAATAAGAAAGTTATATTTATTAATAATATATCTTTCCATCAGGTATATAAGGCTGGTTGAAGTTCTGAACACTTACCAAAATAGACGCTGATGAGAACACTCAGTGTAAAGGCACTTGGTACCAAGTTTAGCAACCTGAGTTGGATGTGTGTGTCCCACATGATAGAAGAACAAACTCCTACAAGCTGTCCACTGACCTGAACAACCCTGTCCTATATTCATCTCCATAGGCAGAAAAAGATTCAAAAAGGTTCAAAACACCTCCCAAGCCTGGCAAACAAGAAATAAGTGCAAACCTTTTTAAACCCATAAAAGATTTCTGTAAAAATTACCTGATAATATTGCAGATTGTGCTGAAAGTCTTAGTCTCCTCTTCACTAAAATTAAAGATGACAAGAATGTATTTCTTTGTAATAGTTATTCATTTCAATTAAACAGCTATTGTTCTCCAGTAAAAAAAAATAATAGTAGAAACTAATGAATGATGTAGCCATAAAATGAATAAAATTAGTAAAATTTGGAAAAAAAAACAAAAAGAATAAAGATCACAAGAAACAAGATTGGAACTCAGACAGACACATATTGCAGTATTCAAAAGAAGCACAATGAAACCTCGAACAAATGTGAACAGAGTATATATTCATCAGGCTTATTCAGATAAATAAAGCAAAGGAGAGAAATAGAGATATCAATTTACTGTAAAATTTGGCATCTGGGTATGATCATGGATGTTGAGTAGCCAAGATCTTCAATCAACATCACACTAAAGACCAAGGGTAGCTGATGGTTAGTAACTAGCTGTATGTCAGTTGAAAGTCAGAATTACATCCTTGACCAAAAACAGGCAGAGAGTAAGAAGTCTTTTTTCTTCAGGCGTTGATTATATTTGGGTTTTGAACAGATTAGACAGGCTCATCCACTCGTGGGATGGAATTAGGTTCAGTGTCCTGATTTGAATATTAATGTCATTGCTGTGTACCTATTTTGTCCACATTGAAACACTACTTCCTAGACCAATGAAGATTTTTTATGTGCTGGGATCTGAAAATTCATGAGATTTCCAAGATTCATGTGGTCTCTTCTTAAGATTTTAAATGCATTAATTACTGGGATGAGGACATTCAGTCTTGGAGCCTAGCAGTTTAGTGACAGAGTGGCTGGAATAAGGCTTTCACCAGAATCATCTACAATGGGGTGAGTTTTTCAGTAATGAGATTGTTTTTCAGTCACTGGTACTATAAGCAACCATAATAAAATTGTTAGTTCATCAAGCTAGATATTAGAGAATATCTAATATCTTTGGTCTTTTTTTAGGACCCTCTGTGTGCTAGTTTGAACCAGAGTAGTGCCTACAGGTTCATATATTTGAAGATTTGGTAACCTGTTTGTGGAACTGTTTGGGAAGAACTGCAAAGTGTAATCTTGTTAGAGGAGGTATGTTATCAGTGCAGTCTTTGGAATTTCAAAAGGCGCATCCCATTCTCAGTAAGCATCTTTCAATGTAGGTTATGATGTGAGCTCTAATCTGTTACTTTGTTCCTTCATCATGGACTTTAGCAATTTGATACCATAAGCTAAATCATATACCTTCTTTAATAAGTTACCTAGATAACTTATTAAATAATAAATACCATAGTATTTTATCCTACCTAGAGAAAAGTAATTATTTCAAAAGTAATTATTTATTAGTTGAATACATGTTCCAAGAAAAATCACACAACAATCATCAATGTGACTACAAATGCCCCCTCCTCCCTGAAAAATATTGATATAGCTAAGCAATATGTAGTCAAATCAAGATAGTTCTTAAAAGTAACCACTAGGTATTCTGAAAGAATACCTAGAATTTGTTAATAGGATTTGCTGACAAGGATTCCCTAGAACATTAGCTGTTAAGAGAAGCTAAGAAGAGAAAAATAATGTATTATTTCCATTTTGCTTATTTAAGAAAAATGAAAGAGACAAAAACAGGGCCAAAATGTGTCCAGGCATTCCTAAGGATATGCATCTTCTAAACGTGTAGGATATTTCAACTTCAGCCTGGCTTCTGACATGGAATCTCACTACACAGTGGGAAGAGACACTGGAGAATCCACATTCTCCTCCAGAATAAGTATTTATTTTGCAAATATCTTTTCTATTTGTGCAAACATTCAACTCTTTTTCATTTGCTTGATTTTCTAAATTGTATAAAATGGCTTCCTTTTTGTTTTCAACATATCATTCTAGCATTCAAATGTTTACCAAGGACAAAATGAATATTCTTATTTTGAGCCAAATCTACACTGATAATATAATTATAAGAAAAAATAAGCCATCAAAAAGGCTCTGTCAGAAGACTTAAGAAGCAAAAAGCTTCTTATTTATGTTTGATTTTTGATATGTAAATTATCCTGTACTTATCATCCACAAGCATATTGTTTACATGTCAATTAAGTCTACAATGCCTGCAAACCCCCTAATTATATCACTATTGAGAGCTAGAAAATTGCAACTAGTCATGCTTCAGATACTCTTTCACAGATGTCAAAGTAAATTACAGGTAAAGAAAAACAAACAACTGGTGAAGTACCACAGGAATGCATTAAAGCTATGCAACATATACAGTCCTCATTTATTTCCCTCATTTTGTGAAGATATGCATTTCATAGAAGAAGGGAATTTCTCTCCTTTATTTTTATTGGCAAATTTATTCTGGGGTATTAAAGGCACACCCCAGTGACCCTCTCTTGATGAACTGAAACCAAGAAGAAAAGAATAAAACACAGATAGAGGTCATGTCATCTCACCTTGGGTGCTATGATATGTCCTATTGATTGATGGAGAAAGCTTCAGTATGTGTCATCCACGAGAGACTCATATTTACAAAACTTGAGTTCCTTAAGAGACCACCAGGTCCCCTTTAAAGCTGGAATAGTCTTTATACCTAGAAAGACTTCACAGCTGCTCTTTAGATCTCAGTTTAATTTCCTTTAATGAAATTAAGCACACCCACACTTTGAAAGCTTTTGTTTAGCTCCTAAAAGAGAAAACTGTCAAATTTATTTTATTGTTTTTGATACCAATTCCAGTTTAGTTCAATTCCAATTCCAAATCAGTCTGAGTAACAACAGCTGGAATTCATCTCCAGAGAAGCATACCCTGAAGCTCTCAGCTCAAGCCAGGCCTAGGGAGGTGTTTATTACTCTATAGACCATTCAAGCCAGGTCTAAAACTGACACAGTCTCTTAACGTTAAGAGAACTAGCTTCTTTTAAAGATTATATTTTGTCTGAAACTGGAAGAAATTCCTTTTCTTCATCAAAAGAACATCTGATTGAGCCTCACATACATCTGAACATAGCACCAGGTTGTTGTGTATATTCAGAATGATATACATCCTTCGGAAAATAAAAACCCCAAAATGATTGTCACTGACCTAGACAATAGAACTCCCAAACCTTACTGTTTTTTTCCCTTATGTTTAAGTTTCAAAGTACTAGTTTTAGAAGGGCACACACATTCAAGCCATAGCACTTGGCTATCCTGAAGCAGATATTCTAGGAACGTCACGTGGATCATCAGTGATGAGAAAAATATTCAAAGAGACCCAACTGTTTTCACTCCCACATTAGAATTTTCTGAGATCAGCTTCTCACATTGGAAGCAAACATAACTGCTTTGAATGACGATCTCTTAATTGAAAAGATTTATACTTTGAGAGTTTCATTATGTGTATATTATTATATTCTTTCCTATTTCCAGCTTCTACTAGATCCTGAACCCCATCCTACTACCCACCAAACTTAAGGTTTTTCCTTTCACTTAGATAAAAAAAAAATACCAAAGAAAAAGGGAACTAAAACATAGAATCTCTTTTGTCATTTAATTTTATGCACGTGAGTACACTATTGATCTCTTCAGACACATCAGAAGAGGACATTAGATCCCATTACAGATGGCTGAGTCACTGTGTGGTTGCTGGGAATTGAATTTAGGACCTCTGGGAGAGCAGTCAGTACTCTTAACGGACTGAGCCATCTCTCCAGCCGTAAAATACAGTCTTATTTGTGTCTGAGAACTACTCCAGATCATGGAAACTGTCTTAGAGTATGGACAGCATAACCTGTGTTTATTGCGTTGAAGAAAACAGTTTTTACCTCTCCCCACAGCTGCCAGCTGTAAATAGTTCTTGGCTATGGATGAGACTTGTACTCACTTTTCCCTTTCACGTTGGGATGGAGTTTGTTTGTTTTTTCTGGCTTGAGCTTACTTGCAGGTCTTGAGAATGATGTCACAGTGATGATGAGTTCATATGTATATCTTTTGTGTCTCCTCACTCTTCCAGTAAGCTCAAGTGCCTATTTGTTTTTCTGAATTTAATTGCAATCTCCTAAAGGAAATCAAGACAGAATTTCACAGCCAAGTTTTATCTGAAGTAGTAAGTTCATAAAACTCTGATAATTTAATTTCAACTGGAGTCTCATGTCTGTTCTCTGTGTTTGTGTCTCTATGTGTAAATTTCTGAGAAAGTTGAAATTATATAACTAGGAATACAAATTGTAGTACATAGAAATGTACAGTATCCATTTTAAATTTCATGATAATTTTTTAAAGATAACTTGCCTCCAATTCTTCAGTTATCTATTTGATATTATGAAAGTAGAAAATATGATGAAAATTAGCTTTCAGTTTAAAGAATATTGACTTAATTGCTTCTTGGTCTTTTGTATGAGATTAATATAAGAACAGATCAAACAGATACTTATTTCTTTTTTTTTCCATTTTTTTATTTTTTTTATTGTATATATTCTATATTTACAATTCATTTCCCTTTTTCTGGTTCCCCACCCACCTAACACAATGATTGTGGGGGACCTCAATACTCCACTATCTACAGTGGACCGACCAGGAAAACAGAAACTAAACAGAGACACGGAGAAACTCATCGAAACTTTGGAGCAATTGGATTTAACAGATACTTATTTCTATTTTGTATTAGATGGATACATTTTGTTTTTGACTCAAGGTTTCCCAGCCCACATATACCATAGTGTTCTTTTTCATTATTTTTTTTCTAACTCTATTTCTAGGAGTTATTGTCTTGGAGAGGGATGACAAAGTAGTTTTGATTTAATAAGTTTTTATAACTCCAAAATTTTATTTTCAAAATAAAAGTGCAGCTGAATTACTTTTAGTTTGTTGTAGCAAAATATGTCTTATGTCTTTATTTCTCAAATACTATGGGTTCATCTCTTTTATAACTATCAATAATTAGCTAATTCTGTTACTAGTCTTTTTTCTAAATTATTTATTTTGTTATTTTTAAGTTATATGTATGTGTGGTTTTTATTGGTTATTTTATTTATTTACATTTCAAATGTTATCACCTTCCATGTTTCCCCTCTACAAGCCTGCTATCCACTCCTCCATCCCCCTGCCTTTATGAGGCTGCTCCCCCACCTACTCACCCTCTCCTGTTTCAGAGGCCTAGTGTTCCCCTATTCTGGGTCATTAAGTTCAACATGATCAATGGCTACCCCCCCCCAGTGATCATAGAAAGTAAATTCTCTGCTACATATCAAGGTGAAGCCATGGCTACTCCCTGTGTACACTTTGGTTAGTGGTTTAGTCTCTTGGAGCTTTGGGGGTTCTGGTTGGTTGATATTTTTGTTCTCCCTGTGAGGTTGCAAAGCCCTTCAGCTCCTACAGTCCTTATCCTAACTTCCCCATTTGAGTCCCTGTGCCCAGTCCAATGTTTGGCTGTGTTCATCCCCATCTGTATCAGTCTGGCTCTGGCAGAGCCTCTCAGGGAACAGCTATACCTGGCTCATGTCAGTAAACACTTTTTGGTAGCAGCAATAGTGTCTGGGTTTAGTGTCAGCAGATGGGATGGATCCCTAGGTGTGGCAATCTCTGTATGGTCTTTCCTTCAGTTTCTGCTCCACTCTTTGTCCCTGCAGTTCCTTTTGACAGGAAGAATTCTGTATTAATATTTTTGAGGTGGGGGGGTAGCCCCATCTCTCAATTGGGGGCTGTGCCTAACCCCTGCATATGGTCTCTACAGGTTCTATTTCTCCTTTGTTGTATATTTCAGCTAAAGTCTGGCATGTTTTGTTCTGGGAACCTCTTGGCCTCTGGGACTTTCTAGGGGCTAAGTAGGGTAGTTTCCCCTACCCTACTGCTACATACATATTTTCAAATTTCAGATGGTCTGTACTTCTCCCCCATTTCCTCCCATATCTGAACTGACAGTTTTTTTTCCCCAGGCCTCTCTCCCTCCCAGATCACTATCTCCCTCTACTTCTGAGAGATTATTCTCTTCCTCCTACTGAATAGTACTGGAACATCCACACTTTGCTATGATCATTCTTCTTGACTTTCATATGGTCTGTGAGTTATATTCTGAGCTTCTCTTTGGCAAATATCCACTTATCAGTGAGTACATACTATGTGTGTTATTTTGTTGTTGGTTACCTCACTCAGGATGATATTTTCAAGTTCCATTCATTTGCTAAGAATTTCATTATTTTCAATAGCTGAGTAGTATTCCATTCAGTGAATGTACATTTTCTGTATCCATTCCTCTATTGAAGAACACATGGTTACTTTCCAGCTTCTGACTATTATAAATGATGCTGCTATGAACATCGTGTCCTTGTTATATGTTGGAGCATCTGTTGGGTATATGCCCAGGAGTGGTATAACTGAGTACTCAGGTAGAACTATTTCCAGTTTTCTGAAGAGCCAACAGACTGATTTTCAAAGTGGTTTTACTACCTTGCAGTCCCACCAGCAATGGAGGAGTGTTTCTCTTTCTCCACCTCCTCACCAACATCTGCTGTCATCTGAATTTTTGATCTTAGCCATTCTGATTGGTTTGAGGTAGAATCTCAGAGTTGTTTTGATTTGCATTTCTCTGATGACTAAGGATTTTGAACATTACTTTTTTCATTTTTTAACTTTTTTATTGGATATTTTATTTATTTCCAATTCAAATGCTATCCCCTTTCTTCAATCCCCACTCTCAAAATCCCCCTATTTAATCCCCCTCCTCCTGCTTCAATGAGGGTGTACCCCCCATCCACCCACCCACTCCAGCCTCCCTGCCCTTGAATTCCCCCACACTGGGGCAAGGGGCCTTCACAGGACCAAAGACCTCTTCTCCCATTGATGCCCAACAACGTCATCTTATGCTACATATAAGGCTGGAGCCATGGGTCTCTCCATGTATACTCCTTGTTTGGTGGTTTAGACCCTGAAACCTCTGGTTGGTTGATATTATTCTTCCTATGGGGTTGCAAACTTCTTCAGCTTCTTTCCCTAACTCCTCCATTGGGGTCCCCGTGTTCAGTCTGATGGTTGGCTGCGAGCATCTGCATCTGTATTGTCAGTCTCTGGCAGAGCCTCTTGTGAGAGACTTATATCAGGCTCCTGTCAGAATGCACTTCTTCCATACACAATAGTGTCTGAGTTTGGTGACAGTATATGGATATATCTCCAGGTGGGGCAGTTTATGGATGGCCTTTCTATCACACTCTGCTCCATACTTGCTCCTGTGCGTATTTTGTTAACTCTTTTAAGAAGGACAGAAGCACCCACACTTTTGTCTTCCTTCTTGAGCTTCATGTGGTTTGGGAATTGTATCTTGGGTATCCCAAGCTTTTGGGCTAATATGCACTTATCAGTGAGTACATACCATGTGTGTTCTTTTGTGATTGGGTTACTTTACTAAGGATGATATTTTCTAGTCCCATCCATTTGCCTAAGAATTACATGAATTCATTGTTTTTAATAGGTGAGCAGTACTCCATTGTGTAAATGTACTACATTTTCTGTATTCATTCCTCTTTTGAAGGACATCTGGGTTCTTTCCAGTTTCTGTCTATTATAAATAAGGCTGCTATGAACATAGTGGAGCATGTGTCCTCATTATATGTTGGAGGATCCAGTTCATTTAGATTTTTCCAGTTGTGTTGAGTATAGGCTTTATAGTACGATCTGGTAATTTTTTTTAATTTCTTCAGTTTCTATTGTTAATATCTCCTTTCACATTTCTGATTTTTTTTAATTTAGATACCTTCTCTGTGCCCTATGGTTAGTCTGCTAAGGGTTTATCTATCTTGTTGATTTTCTCAAAGAACCAGCTCCCTCTTTTGTTGATTCTTTGCATAGATCTCTTTGTTTCTATTTGGTTTATTTCATCCCTGAAATTGATTATTTCCTGCAGTCTACTCCTCTTGGGTGTATTTGCTTCTTTTGTTCTAGAACTTTCAGATGAGCTGTGAAGCTGCTAATGTATGCTCTCTCCACTTTCTTTTTGGAAGCACTTAGAGCTATGAGTTTTCTTCTTAACACTGCTTTCATTGTGTCCCATAAGTTTGGGTATGTTTTGCCTTCATATTCATTAAATTCTAAATAGTCATTAGTTTCTTTATATCTTCATTGACCAAGTTATCATTGAGTAGATAGTTGTTCATCTTCCATGTGTATGTGGGCTACCTATTGTTTTTGTTGTTGTTGAGGCCAACCTTGATCTGTGGTGATCCAATAGGATTCATGGGATTGTGTCAATTTTCTTATATCTGTTGAGGCCTGTTTTGTGTCCAATTATATGGTCAAGTTTGGAGAAGGTAATGGGTGGTGCTAAGAAGAAGGTATATTCTTTTCTTTTTGGATGAAATGTTCTATAGATATCTGTTAAGTCCATTTAGTGCATAACTTCTTTTAGTTTCACTGTGTCTCTTTTTAATTTCTGTTTCCGTGATCGGTCCATTGCTGAGAGAGGGTTGTTAAAGTCTCCTGCTATTATTGTGTGAGGCTCAATATGTACTTTGAACTTCTCTTGGAGGATTTTTCCTTAGATGAGTAAGTAGTGTCTTTCCACATCTTTTTTCATAACTTTTGGTTGAAAGTTTATTTTATTTGATACTAGACTCACTACTCCAGCTTGTTTCTTGGGACCATTTGCCCATAATTTTTCCAGCCTTATACTTTGAGGTACTATCTGTCTTTTTTACTGAGATGTGTTTCCTGTATGTATTGAAATGCTGGGTTCTGTCTTTTTATTGGGGACATGAGACCATTGATGTTGAGAGATATTAAAGACCAATGATTGTTGCTTCCTGTTATATTTGTTGTTAGAGGTGGGATTATACTTGTGTGGTTCTCTTCTTTTGAGTTTGTTGTGAGAAGATTAGTTTCTTGCTTTTTCTGGGGTGCAGTTTCCCTTTTTGTGTTGGAGTTTTCCTTCTATTATCCTCTGTAGGGCTGAATTGGTGGAAAGATATTGTTTGAATTTCGTTTTGTCATGGAATATCTTGGTTTCTCCCTCTATGGTAATTGAGAGGTTTTGATGGATATAATAGTGTGAGCTGGCTTTTTGTTCTCCTTGTCTCTTGTAATATCTGTCCAAGATCTTGCTTTTATAATCTCTGTTGAGAAGTCTGGTGTAATTTTGATGGGTCTTCCTTTTTTCCCTTTTCTATTATTATTAATTATTCCATTTGTTTATATCACAAATGATATCCCACTTCCTGGATACCCCTTCCACCAACTCTCCCCCATCCCATGTTATCCCACTTCCAGGTTACCCCTCCACCACTTCCCTCTCCCTTTTGCCTGTATGAGAGTGCTCCCCCACCTACCCACACTCTCCTATCCCACCACTCTAGCATCCCCCTACTCTGGTGCATCAAACCTCCCTGGGACCAAGGGTCTCCTCTTCTGTTGCTGTGGGGACAGGACCATCTTTGGCTACATATGTATCTGGATCCATGGATCCATCTTGGTATACTCTGTGGTTGATGGTTTAGTCTCTGGGAGAACTGGATGGTAGGGCCAGCCTATTTTGTACTTCCAATGAGATTACAATCCCCCTCTACCCCTCCAGGCCTCTGTAAGCTCCCTCACTATGTTCCCTGAGTTCAGGCTGATGGTTGGCTCCAAGCATCTGCATCAGCATTGGTCAATTGGTGGCTCGAACTTCCTAGGAACTGTCACAATTGGTTCCTGTCCACAATCTCCTCTTGACCACCCTAACAGTGTTGGGTTTGGTAAGTGCAGACATGATGTATCCCCAGGGAGGGGGTGCATTCTCCAGTTGGCCCTTTCTTCAGTTTCTGTTCCATATGGACAGGAACATTTCTGGGTCAAAAAACTTTGAGATGAATGGATTTCCCCTCCCCTTGACCATGGGCCATGTCTATCTACTGGGAGTGGTCTCTATGGGTTCTATTTACCTATTCTCTTCACATTACTGCTAAAATCAATCACATTGGGTCCTCCAAGCCTCACATTTCTCTGGTGTCTGGGGCTCTACAGATCCTACTGACTATACCCAATTCCGCATCCCCCCTGCTACCTAATTTTTATTTGATTCCCTAACCCTCTGTACCTCTCTCATGTCTCCTCAAGATTCCGAGACTGCCACATTTCCTATTCATTTCTCCCTCCCTTGTCCTCTTCTTCCATCTCCCACAATCATCCTGCTTTACCCTCAATGTAGGACTTGAGCATTTACCCCTGGTCTAACTTCCTTTTATGCTCCAGATCTATAGGTTGTATCACAGACATTGTGAGATTTTTCGTTAGTATCTACTTATTAGTGAGTACACACCTTGTATATTCTTTTGTTTCTGGGTTACCTCACTCAGGATGACATTTTCTAGTTCCATTCATTTGCCTGCAAATTTCATGATGTCATCTATTTTATTATTATTTCTATTTATCACATTTTATGTACCCATTCCTCTGATGAGGGAAATCTGGGTTGTTTCTGGTGTCTGGCTATTATAAATAAGGTTGCTATGAACATAGAGGAACATGTTTCCTTTTTATATGTTAGATTATCCTTCAGGCATATGCCCAAGGGTGCTATAGCTGGGTCTGTAGGTAGAACTATTTCCAATTTTCTCAGGAACTGTCAAACTGATTTGCAAAGTGGATTTACTTATTTATACTGTATACATTCAGAAGAAGACAACAGGTCCCATTACAAATGGTTGTGAGCCATTATGTGGTTGTTGGATATTGAACTCTGGACCTCTAAAAAAACAGTCAGTGGCCTTAACTGCTGAGTAAGCTAATCACTCACAAAGTGGGTTTAATAGCTTTAAATTCCACCAGCAATGGAGAAGTGTTCCTCTTTCTCTACCTCCTCACCCACATCTGCTGTAACCTGAGATTTTGATCTTAGCCATTCTGACTATTGTGAGGTAGAATCTCAGGGTTGTTTTGATTTGCATTTCCCTGATGACTAAAGATGTTGCCTGATTTCTTCAGGCGCCTCTCCATTATTCAAGTTTCCTCAGTTAAGAATTCTTTGTTTAGTTTTGTAACCTATTTTTAATAGGGATATTTGATTGTCTGGAGTCTAATTTCTTCAGTTTTTTTAATATATATTGGATATTAGCCCTCTATCTGATGTAGGATTGGTAAAGATCTTTTCCCAATTTGTGCTTCTCATCTGAATTCTCAGTTGAGAATTCTCTGTTTAGCTTTGTACCCCATTATTAATTGGGTTTTATGGTTCTCTGGAGTCTAACTTCTTGTGTTCTTTGTATATATTGGATATTAGCCCTCTATCAGATGAAGGGTTGGTAAAGATCTTTTCCCAATCTGTTGGTTGACATTTTGTCCATTCATAGTGTCTCTTGCTTTAGAGAGCTTTAAAAAAAATTTCTATATTCTTTGTTTACATTCCAAAGGCTTTTCCCCTTTCCCAGTTCCCCCCTCACCATATGTTCCATAAGTCCTCTTCCCTCTATCCATTCCCCTATCACCCCCCCACACACACACACACCATTTCTCTGTTCGAATACTCTCCTACAAAACTAGATCCAGTGATGACCCATTTGCCAATTTTTGCTCTTAAAGCAGAAGTCATTAGTGTTCTGTTCAGGAACTTTTCCTCTGTGCTCAAGAATTTTAGGCTTTTCCCAGTTTTCATTTCTATTGTATTCATTGTTTCTGGTTTTATGTAGATTATTTCCTACAGTCTACTCATCATGGGTGTATTTGCTTCTTTTTATTCTAGAACTTTCAGATATGCTGTCAAGCTGCTAGTATATGCTCTCTCCAGTATCTTTTTGAGGCACTTAGAGCTATGAGTTTTTCTCTTAGCACTGTTTTCATCATGTCACATAAGTTTGGGTATTTGTGCCTTCATTTTCATTAAATTCTAAAAACGTCTTTAATTTTTTTCTTTACCTCTTTCCTGACCAAGTTATCATTGAATAGGTAGTTGTTCAGGTTCCATATGTATGAGGGCTTTCTGTTGTTTTTGTTGTTATTGTAGACCAGGATTAGGCAGTGGTGGTCTCATACAATGCATGGGATTAATTCAATGTTTGTGTATCTATTGAGGTTTGTTTTGTGTCCAAGTATATGGTCGATTTTTGAGAAGGTACCATGAGGTGCTGAGAAGAAGGTATATTCTTTTATTTCATGGTGAAGTATTTATCAGATATTGGTTAAATCCATTTGGCTCATTATTTCTTTTAGTTCCAATGTGTCTCTGTTTAATTTCTGTTTCCATGATCTGTTCTTTGGTGAGAGTGGGGTGTTGAAATCTCCTACTATTATTGTGTGAGGTTCAATGTGTGTTTTGAGTTTTGTAGCATTTCTTCTTTGTAGCATTTCTTCAAATGTGTGTGCCCTTGCATTTGGACATAGATATTCAGAATTGAGAGTTCATTCTGTTGGATTTCTCTTTTGATTAACATGTAGTGACATTCCCCATCTTTTTGATAACTTTTGGTTGAAAGTCTATTTTTTTTTATTTTCTATATTCTATGTTTACATTCCAAAGGCTTTCCCCTTTCCCAGTTCCCCCCACCACCATATGTCCCATAATTCCTCTCCCCCCCAACTATTCCCCAATCATTCCCCCTCCCCCATGGTTTCTCTGTTCTGGGTCTACAAAACTGGATCCAATCTTTCCAGGCCCAGGGTCCTCTCCTTTCTTCTTCTTGGGAATCATTTGACTTGCTAATTGTGCCTTGAGTATTTAGGGCTTCTGGGCTCATTAATATCCACTTATCAGTGATTGCATTTCATGTGTATTCTTTTGTGATTAGGTTAACTCACTCAGGATGATATTTTCCAGGTCTAACCATTTACCTACAAATTGCATGAATTCATTATTTTTAATTGCTGAGTAGTATTCCATTGTATAAATATACCACATTTCTGTATCCATTCCTCCTTTGAGGGATATTTGGGCTCCTTCCAATTTCTGGCTATTATAAACAAGGCTGCTATAAACATAGTGGAGCATGTGTCTTTATTGTATGCAGGGGAATCCTCTGGGTATATGCCCAGGAGTGGTATGCCAGGGTCCTCTGGAAGTGACATGCCCAATTTTCTGATTTTGTGATTAGGTTAACTCACTCAGCATGATATTTTCCAGGTCTAACCATTTACCTACAAATTGCATGAATTCATTATTTTTAATTGCTGAGTAGTATTCCATTGTATAAATATACCACATTTTCTGTATCCATTCTTTCTTTGAGGGACATCTGGGCTCCATCCAAATTCTGGCTATTATAAATAAGGCTGCTATAAACATAGTGGAGCATGTGTCTTTATTGTATGCAGGAGAATCCTCTGGGTATATGCCCAGGAGTGGTATGCCAGTGTCCTCTGGAAGTGGCGTGCCCAATTTTCTGAGGAACCGCCAAACTGATTTCCAGAGAGGTTTTACCATTTTGCAATCCCACTAACAGTGGAGGAGTGTTCCTCTTTCTCCACATCCTCACCAGCACTTGTGGTCTCTTGAGTATTTAATCTTAGCTGTTCTGACTGGTGTGAGGTGGAATCTCAGGGTTGTTTTGATTTGCATTTCCCTGATGACTAATGATGTTGAATATCTCTTAAGGTGTTTCTCGGCCATCAGAATTTCTTCTGGTGAAAATTCTTTGTTTAGCTCTGTACCCCATTTTTTGATAGGGTTATTTGGTTCTTTGCGGTCTAACTTCTTGAGTTCTTTGTATATATTGAATATTAGCCCTCTGTCAGATGTGGGGTTGGTGAAGATCTTTTCCTACTTTGTTGGTTGCTGTTTTGTCCTTCTGACAGTGTCCTTTGCCTTGCAGAAACTTTGTAATTTTATGACGTCCCATTTGTCAATTCTTGATCTTAGTGCATAAGCTATTGGTGTTCTGTTCAGGAACTTTCCCCCTGAGCCCATGTACTCCAGGGGAAAGTCTATTTTTGGATATTAGGATGGCTACTCCAGTTTCTTTCTTGGGACCATTTTCTTGAAACAATTTTTCCCATCCTTTTACTTTGAGGGATTGTCTGTCTTTGATTCTGATTTGTGTTTCATGTATTCAGCAAATGCTGGATACTCTTATGTATCCAGTCTGTTAGCCTCTGCCTTTTTATTGGGAAATTGAGTCCATTGATGTTGAAACCAATGTTGATATAGGAACCAATGATCCCTGCTTCCTGTTATTGTTGTTAGAGTTGGAATTATGTTTGTGTGTTTCTCCTCTTTTGGGTTTGTTATGAAAGATTAATTTCTTGTTTTTTCTTGGGTGTAGTTTCTCTCCTTGTATTGGAATTTTCCTCTTATTATCCTCTGTAGGGCTAGGTTAGTAGAAAGACATTGTTTGCATTTGGTTTTGACTCAGAAAACTTTAGTTTCTCCATTTATTGCAATTGTGAGTTTTGCTGGGTATAGTAGCCTGAGCTGGCATTTTTTTGTTCTCTTAGGGTTTGTAAGACATCTGCCCAGGATCTTCTAGCTTTCATAGTCTCTGGCGAGACATTTGGTGTAATTCTGATAGGTCTACTTTTATATGTTACTTGACCTTTTACACTTACTACTTTCAATATTCTTTCTTTGTTCTGTTCATTTGGTGTTTAAGTTATTATATGACAAAAGGAATTTCTTTTCTGGTTCCACCTGTTTTGTGCTATGTAGGCTTCATGTATGCTTATGGACATCTCTTACTTTAGGTTAGGATAGTTTTCTTGTATAATTTTGTTGAGGATGTTAGCTGGCTCTTTGAGTTGGCAACTTCATAATTCAACAGAGATACAGTGAAACTAAAAAAAGTAATGAACCCAATGGATTAAACAAATATCTACAGAACACTTCACCATTAAATAAAAGAATATACCATCTTCTCAGCACCTCATGTTACCCTCTCTTCACTCTCTTCTATACCTATTATTCTTAGGTTTGGTCTTTACATTGTGTCCTGGATTTCTTGAAAGTTTTGAGTTAGGAACATTTTGCATTTTGCATTTTCTTTTAGTGTTGTGTAGATGTCTTCTTGGGTATCTTCTATGCCTGAGATTCTCTTTTCTCTCTTATATTCTCTTAGTGAACCCAAGAAGATGGTATTTGTGATTTCTGATCTAATTCCTAGATTTTCAATCTCCCGGTTTGTCTTCCTTTGAGTTTTCTTTAATATTTTCTATTTCAAATTTTAGATTCTAGACAGTATTTTTCTTTCTTTTTTTTTAAAAAATTTTTTAATTGGATATATTTTATATTTACATTTCATTTCCCTTTTTCTGGTTCCCCACCCCCCAAAGGTCCTACATGCCCTTTTCCCTCCCCTTGTTCCCCAATCCACCCCTTCCCACCTCCCTGTTCTGGTATTCTCCTACACTGATGTTTTGATCCTTTCCAGAACCAGTGTCCACTCCTTCCCTCTTGTCAGATATCATTTGATATGTAGATTGTGTCGTTGTTGTCCCAAGAGTCTAGGCTAATATCCACTAATCAGTGAGTGCATACCATGGGTATTCTTTGGAGACTGGGTTACCTCACTTAGTATGATGTTCTCCAGCTCTATCCCGGTGGTGGTGGTGCACGCCTGTAATCCCAGCACTTGGGAGGCAGAGGCAGGTGGATTTCTGAGATCGAGGCCAGCCTGGTCTACAAAGTGAGTTCCAGGACAGCCAGGGCTGTACAGAGGAACCCTGTCTCAAAAAAAAAAAAAGATAGTATTTTTCAAATTCTTTACATGTTTGATTTTGCTTTCCTGTATCCCTTTAAGAGATTTATTTGTTTCCTCTTTAAAAGCTTCTACTTGAGCTGGGCATGGTGGTGCACACAACCCTGCATTACAAAGTTCATTCGCCGGGCGTTGGTGGCGCACGCCTTTAATCCCAGCACTTGGGAGGCAGAGGCAGGTGGATTTCTGAGTTCGAGGCCAGCCTGGTCTACAGAGTGAGTTCCAGGACAGCCAGGGCTACACAGAGAAACCCTGTCTTGAAAAACCAAGAGAGAGAGAGAGAGAGAGAGAGAGAGAGAGAGCGCTTCTACTTGTTTACCTATGTTCTCCTGAATTTTGTTGAGTTACTTCTGTCCTTAAATTCCTCTATTGTATTCATGAGATGGGATTTTATGTTTGAATCTTGCTTTTCAGGTGTGTTAGTGTATCCAGGGCTTGGTGTAGTGGGAAAACTGGGTTCTGATGTCAAGTACTATTAGTTTCTGTTGTTTTTGATCTTGTGCTTGCTTTTCACCATCTAGTTGTCTCTAGTGCTACCTGCTTCTGCTATCTCTGACTGGAGCCTGTCACTCCTGTGATCCTGAATATGTCAGAACTACTGAGTCCAGCTGTCTCTGTGATGCAGTGATTCTGTGATCCTGTGATTCTGTGATCCTGTGATACATCTTGAGTTCCTGGATGTATCAAAGTCAAGCTTTCTCTGGGTGTTGCAGGAGTGGGTGGTGATCCAGAACCCTTGGTCTCCACCAGAGACAGGTGCAAGGGGACAGATGTCATGCCTCTGGCTGAGCTGGAGTTTGTGTTTCCTTGGTTCCTGTGGGGAACCCAGTTACACCGGGTATTGGGAAAGATGTTCTGTCCTCAACTGTGATCTTGAGTGTGTCAGAGATCTAGTGATCCTGTATGCGTCCGATCTTCTGTGTTGAGTTTCCTTTGTGATCCTTTGATCCTATGATTCTGGGCATGTCAGAGCACTTGTTATCCTGAGGGTTTCAGAGAACCTGGGGTTCCATCTGAGTGTTGTAGGAAGGGGTACAGATCCAGCACCCCATGTCTGCCCTGGATGCAAGTTCAAACTGGAAGGCATATATATATGTTCTTTTATGTGGGTATAAAGCATGGAAGTGGAGGTGCTCCAAGATGCCAGAATGTGTCCAGTCCCCTGTAGTAGAAGAGGCATTAGCAGTACAGCTGCTAATTTCCCCTGTCATGCCACTAATTTTGTTAAGATACAAGATGGAAAAACAAAGTGCTTAAGAAGTAAGGGGAAAAATGAGATTTCAATAAATAGTTCAGCTGCCAGAAATGAAATGGGATTCATCACTGAGTTTTGTTTATTTGTTTTGTTTTGCTTGATAATATCTCCAAGAATTGCAGACAAGTTGGCAATATCTGGGCTTGCCAAGTGGGTAAACTCAGGCTTGAAGGAAGGTAGCTTCTGTTTCTCTAATAGTGTCCATCTAAAGACTATGCCTTATTGCCTCATGCATTCCAGTCAGAATTGTGGCCTATCATTCGATAGTTACTCATATATAATAGAAAATCAAAATATATCATATCAAATATTTTCATATGATAGCATTTATGAAGACTTTACTTGATATTGTAGATACGAGCAAAGCTTATTGTTATCACTAGTCTCAGTTATCACTGTGTGTACACTGTGTGCATTGGTTTAAATGTGAAATAGTAGACAACATCTGAGCAAGGGAGAAACTAGCTTAAAGCTGATCTGATGTTATGATAATGTTGGAGAGCATCAAAAAAGAATTTTAACTAAAAAAAAAAGATCTTTTTAAAGAGGTGAGAAGAAGAAAATTCTTATTGAACTCTTTGTCCTCTGCCAGGAAACCGTTTCAACTCTGACTTCAAACCAGACTTTGGTCTGACAAGAAGAACCATGCTGGTCTGTCTTTTGCTTTTCAAACAAATTAATTTCATTCTTGGCTTCTGTGTTTCTACATATAACTTCTAAGTACTGAAGGGCAACTACATTTATTTTCTAAAAGCATACATTTTTATTAAGAGAAATGTCTTAGTTCGGGTTTATTGCTGTGAAGAGATACCATGACAAAAGAAACTCTATATGACTGTCTGAGTTTCTATTGGGCAGAACTATGACAGCCTACTGGCTCAAGTGGTTTAAGAGGAAAAGAATGTTAGCATGTTGATCTTGGGACTTTGAAAAGCACCGGAGTACTTTAAATAAGGCACAAGAATGGCCATCCTAGTAGTAATATGGAAGATGGTGATGATAAGGGTGATTTGAACTCTGGAGATTATTCTTCTTTATTGCATATTTTATTTGTTTATATTTCAAATGTTATTATCTTTTTCAGTTTCCCCTCTAAAACCTCTCTCTTCCATCTGACCTCCCCCTGCTTTTATGAGGGTGGTCCCTCACCTACTCACCCAATCCCACCTCCCAGCCCTGGCATTCTACAACACTGGGGCATCAAGCCTTCACAGGACCAAGGGCTTCTCCTCTCATTGATGCCTGACAAGGTCATCTTCTGCTACATATGTGTCTGGAGCCATGCTTTTCTCAATGTGTACTCTTTGGTTGGTAGTTTACTCTCTAAGAGCTCTGGGGTGTGTGGTTGGTTGTTACTGTTGTTCTTTCTATGGGGTGGCATACCACTACAGTTCCTTCAGTCCTTTCTCTAATACTTCCACTGGGGAACCTGTGCTCAGTCCAATGATTGGCTTCAAGCATCCCGCGGTATTTGTCAGGCTCTGGTAGAGCCTCTCAGGAGACAGCTTTATCATGCTCCTGTCAGCAAGCACTTCTTGGCATCCACAATAGTGTCTGAATTTAGTGTTTGTATATAGGATGGATCCCCATGTGGGGCAGTCTCAGGATGGCATTTCATTCACTCTCTGTTCCACACTTTGTCTCCATATTTCACACGTGTGTGATCTGTTCCCCTTCAAGAAGACTAAAACATCCACATTTTAGTCTTCCTTCTTCTTAAGCTTTATATGATCTGTGTATCTTGGGTATTCTGAGTTTTTGTGCTAATATCCACTTATCAGTTAATATATACCATGTGTGTTCTTTTATGACTGGATTACCTCACTCAGGATGACATTTTCTAGTTCCACCCTTTTGCCTAAGAAATTCAAGAATTCATTGTTTTTAATGGCTGAATATTACAACATTGTGTATATATACCTCAATTTCTGTATCCATTTCTCTGTTGGGGGACATCTGGGTTCTTTCCAGCTTCTGGCTATTATAATAAGCCTGCTATCAATAAAGAGGAGCATGCATGCTAGCTGTATGTTAAAGCAACTTTTGGGTATATGCCCGGGAGTGGTAGAACTGGGTTCGCAATTAGTACTATGCTCAATTTTCTGAGGAACCACTAGACTAATATCCAGAGTAGTTGTACCAGTTTGCAAATTCACCAGCAATGGAGAAGTGTTCCTCTTTCTCCATATCATTGCCAGCATTTGCTGCCACATGGGTTTTTTATCTTAGTCATTCTTACTGGTTTGAGGTGGAATCTGAGTTGTTTTGAGTTGCATTTCCCTTACAACTAAGAATGTTGATCATTTCTTTTTTTTTCTTATTTTAAATTTTTTTTTATTTTCTATATTGTTTACATTCCGAAGGCTTTCCCCTTTCCCAGTTCCCCCCTCACCATATATCCCATATGTCCTCTCCCCCCGCCCCCGTCCTACCTTGCCTATTCCCCAATCAGCACCCCACCATTTCTCTATTCTGTTCTGGTACTCTCCTACAAAACTGGATCCAGTCCTTTCAGGACCAGGGTCCTCTGCTTTCTTCTTCTTGGGAATCTTTTGACTTGCTAATTGTGTCTCGAGTATTCAGAGCTTCTGGGCTCATTAATATCCACCTATCAGTGGTTGCATTTCATTTATATTCTTTTGTGATTGGGTTAACTCACTTAGGATGATATTTTCCAGATCCAACTATTTGCCTACAAATTGCATGAATTCATTATTTTTAATTGCTGAGTAGTATTCCATTGTATAAATATACCACATTTTCTGTATCCATTCTTCCTTTGAGGGACATCTGGGCTCCATCCAACTTCTGGCTATTATAAATAAGGCTGCTATGAACATAGTGGACCATGTGTCTTTATTGTATGCAGGGGAATCCTCTGGGTATATGCCCAGGAGTGGTATGCCAGGGTCCTCTGGAAGTGTCATGCCCAATTTTCTGATGAACCGCCAGACTGATTTCCAGAGCAGTTGTACCATCTTGCAGTCCCATCAATAGTGTAGGAGTATTCCTCTTTCTCCACATCCTCACCAGCACCTGTTGTCTCTTGAGTTTTTAATCTTAGCCGTTCTGACTGGTGTGAGGTGGAATCTCAGGGTTGTTTTGATTTACATTTCCCTGATGACTAATGATGTTGAACATATCTTAAGGTGTTTCTTGGGCATCAGAATTTCTTCTGATGAAAATTCCTTGTTTAGCTCTGTACCCCATTTTTGATAGGGTTATTTGGTTCTTTGGGGTCTAACTTCTTGAGTTCTTTGTATATATTAGATATTAGCCCCCTGTCAGATGTAGGGTTGGTGAAGATCTTTTCCCACTTTGTTGATGGCTGTTTTGTCCTTCTGACAGTATCCTTTGCCTTACAGAAACTTTGTAATTTTATGAGGTCCCATTTGTCAATTCTTGATCTTAGAACACAAGCTATTAGTGTTCTGTTCAGAAACGTTCCCCTTGTGCCCATGTCCTCCAGGGTCTTCCCCGGTTTCTTTTCTATTAGGTTCAGGGTGTCTGGTTTGAAGTGGAGGTCCTTGATCCACTTGGAGTTGATCTTAGTACAAGGAGATAAGAGTGCGTCAATTCGCATTCTTCTGCATGTTGACCTTCAGTTGAACCAGCACCATTTGTTGAAAAGGCTATCTTTTATCTACTGGATGGTTGTGGCTCCTTTATCAAAGATCAAGTGACCATAAGTCTGTGGGTTCATCTCTGGGTCTTCACTTCTATTCCACTGATCTACTTGCCTGTTGCTGTACCAATACCATGAAGTTTTTAACACAATTGCTCTGTAGTAGTGCTTGAGATCAGGGATATTGATTCCCCCAGAAGTCCTTTTATTGTTGAGAATAGTTTTAGCTATCCTGGATTTTTTGTTATTCCAGATAAATTAGAATTGCTCGTTATAGATCTATGAAGAATAAGAATTGATTTGGGATTTTGATGCGGATTGCATTGAATCAGTAGATTGCTTTTTGGCAAGATGGCCATTTTTACTATATTAATCCTCCCAATCCAAGAGCATAAAATATTTTTCCATTTCCTGAGGTCTTCTTCGATTTCTTTCTTTAAGGACTTAAAGTTCTGTCATAAAGATCTTTCACTTGTTTGGTTAGCATCATGCCAAGATACTTTATATTGTTTGTGGCTATTGTGAAGGATGTTATTTCCCTAACTTCTTTCTCTTCCTGCTTGTCCTTTGAGTACAGGAAGGCTACTGATTTGCTTGAGTTGATTTTATAACCAGCCACTTTGCTGAAGTTGTTTATCACCTGTGGAAATTCTCTGGTGGAGTTTTTGGGTCACTTACATATACTATCATATCATCTGCAAATAATGATAATTTGACTTCTTCTTCCTTTCCAATCTGTATCCCTTTGACTTCCTTATGTTGTCTAATTGCTCTCCCTAGAACTTCAAGTACTATATTGAAAAGATATGGAGAGAGAGGGCAGCCTTGTCTAGTCCCTAATTTTAGTGGGATTGCTTCAAGTTTCTCTCCATTTATTTTGATGTTGGCTACTGGTTTGCTGTAGATTGCTTTTACTATATTTAGGTATGGACCTTGAATTCCTGTTCTTTCCAGGACTTTTAGCATGAACGGATGCTGAATTTTGTCAAATGCCTTTTAAGCATCTAATAAGATGACCATGTGGTTTTTTTTCCCTTTAGTTTGTTTATGTAGTTGATTACATTGATGGATTTCTGTATATTGAACCATCCCTGCATCCCTGGGATGAAGCCTACTTGATCATAGTGAATGATCGTTTTGATGTGTTTTTGGATTCAGTTAGCAAGAATTTTATTTAGTATTTTTGCATCAATATTCATAAGGGAAATTGGCCTGTAGTTCTCTTTCATTGTAGGATCTTTGTGTGGTTTTGGTATCAGCATAATTGTGGCTTTGTAGAACACAGAGTTTGGGAGTGTTCCTTCTGTTTCTATTTTGTGGAATAGTTTGAAGAGTATTGGTGTTAGGTCTTCTTTGAAAGTCTTATAAAATTCTGCACTAAAACCATCAGGTCCCATACTTTTGGGGTTGGGAGACTTTCTATAACCCCTTCTATTTCTCTAGAGGTTATGGGACTGTTTAGCTGATCTAATTGATCCTGGTTTAATTTTGGTATTTGGTATCTGTCTAGGAAATTGTCCATTTCCTCCAGATTGTCCAGTTGTGTTGAGTATAGGCTTTTGTAGTAGGATCTGATGATTTTTTGAATTTTCTCAGTTTCTGTTGTTATATCACCCTTTTCATTTCTAATTTTGTTAATATGGATACTGTCTCTATGCCCGTTGGTTAATCTGGCTAAGGGTTTATCTATCTTGTTGATTTTCTCAAAGAACCAGCTCTTGGTTTTATTGATTCTTTGTATGGTTCTCTTCATTTCTATTTGATTGATTTTGGGCCTTAGTTTGATGGTTTCCTGTCTTCTACTGCTCCTGGGTGAATTAGCTTCTTTTTGTTCCAGGGCTTTCACGTGTGCTGTTAAGCTGCTAGTGTATGCTCTCTCCAGTTTCTTTTTGGAGGCACTCAAGGCTATGAGTTTTCCTCTTAGCACTGCTTTCATTGTGTCCCATAGATTTGCATAGGTTGTACCTTCATTTTCATTAAATTCTAAAAAGTCTTTGATTTCTTTATTTCTTCCTTGACTAAGGTGTTGTTGAGTAGAGTATTGTTCAGTTTCCCTTTGTATGTAGGCTTTCTGTCATTTTTGTTGCTATTGAAAACCATTCTTACTCCATAGTTATCTGATAAGAGGCATGGGCGTAGTTTGATCTTGTATTTGTTGACATCTGTCTTGTGACCAATTACATGATCGATTTTGAAGAAGGTACCATGCGGTGCTGAGAAAAAAATGTATATTCTTTTGCTTTAGGATGAAATGTTATATATATATCTGTTAAGTCCAATTGGTCCAAAGTTTCAATTAGTTTCACTGTGTCCCTATTTAGTTTCTGCTTTCCTGATCAGTCCATTGAGGAGAGTGGGATGTTGAAGTCGCCCACAATTATTGTATTAGGTGCAATGTGTGCTTTAAGCTTTAATAAAGTTTCTTTTAGGAATGAGGGTGCCCTTGCATTTGAAGCATAGATGTTCAGTATTGAGAGTTCTTCTTGGTGGATTTTCCCTTTTACCAGCAAGAAGTGACCTTCTTTTGATGATTTTAGGTTGAAAGTCAATTTTATCTGATTTTAGAATGGCTACTCTGGCTTGTTTCCTGAGACCATTTGCTTGTAAAATCGTCTTCCAGCCTTTTACTCTAAGGTAATGTTTGTCTTTGACATTGAGATGTGTTTCCTGTATGCAGCAAAATGTAGGGTCCTTTTTCTATATCCAGTCTGTTAGTCTATGTCTTTTTATTGGGGCATTGAGTCCATTGATGTTAATAGCTATTAAGGAATAGTAATTATTACCTCCCAACATTTTTGAAACTATTTTTTATATTTGAGTGGTTATCTTCTTTTGGATTTGATGAGAGGAGGTTTCTATCTTGCTTCTTCCCGGGTGTAATTTCCCTCCTTGTGTTGGTGTTTTCCCCCTATTATCCTTTGTAGGGCTGGGTTTGAGGAAAGATAATGTGCAAATTTGGTTTTGTCATGGAATACCTTGGTTTCTCCATCTATGGCGATTTAGAGTTTTGCTGGGTATAGTAGTTTTGGTGGAAATTTGTGTTCTCTTAGAGTCTGCATGATATCTGCCCAGGATCTTTCATGGTCTCAGGTGAGAAGTCTGGTGTAATTCTAATAGGTCTTCCTTTATATGTTACTTGGCCTTTTTGTCTTACTGCCCTTAATATTCTTTCTTTGTTTAGTACATTTGGGGTTTTGCTTATTATGTGACTGGAGGTATTTCTGTTCTGGTCCAGTCTGTTTAGTGTTCTGTAGGATTCTTGTATATTCATGGGCATCTCTCTTTAGGTTGGGGAAGTTTTCTTCCATAATTTTGTAGAAAATATTTGCTGGCCCTTTAAATTGTAAATCTTCATTCTCATCTATACCTATAATCCTTAGGTTTGGTCTTCTCATTGTGTCTTGGATTTCCTGGATGTTTTGGGTTACAAGCTTTTAGCATTTAGCATTTTCTTTGATTGTTGAATCCATGGTTCCTATGGTATCTTTGGCATCTGAGATTCTTTTTTCTATCTCTTGTATTCTATTATTGATATTTGCATCTATGGCCCCTGATTTCTTCCCAAGGTTTTCTACCTCCAAAGTTGTCTCCCTTTGTGATTTCTTAGTTATTTCTACTTCTGTTTTTAGATCCTGGATGGTTTTGCTCAGATCTTTCATTTGCTTGTTTGTGTTTTCATGTAATTCTTTAAGGGATTTTTGTGTTTCCTCTTTTATAACTTCTACTTGTTGGCCCACGTTCTCTTGTGTTTCTTTAAGTGATTTTTGTGTTTCTCCCTTATTGGCTTCCATTTTTTGATCCATATTCTCCTGAATTTCTTTAAGTGTTTTTTGTATTTGCCTTGTAAGGGCCTCTACCTTTTGATCCATTTTCTCCTGTATTTCTCTAAGCGATTTATCCATGTGTTCAGCTATCAGCATCCTGACCAGTGATTTTTAAATCCAAATCTTCTTTTTCTGGTGTGTTGGGGGAATCCAGGACTTCTTGTTTTCTGTGAACTGGGTTCGGATGCTGGCATGCTGCTTTCCATTTCTGTTAGCAACATTCCTACTTTTGCCTTTTGCCATCTGGTTATCTCTGGCATTAGTTGTTCTTGTCACTGGCTGGTGTTTGAACCTCCCGTGAGGCTGGGTCTGCCTGTTCGTTCTCTACTGATGACCAGGTGGCAAGATGGAGACCACCACTGCTGAGAGTGCTAAGAGGACCTCAGAATAGTCAGTTCCCAACTGAGTTGGTACAAGGCCCAGTAGCCATGGAGATAACCCGCTGGGCTGCCCAGGCTCTGGGCACTGGCAAGAACCTGGCAGAATTCCACCCGGGTGATGGTAGTAACAAATTAAGTCTGCATCTCTGGCCCTCTCTACCAGTGACCTAGTGACAAGATGGAGACCATCATTGTAGGGGCCTGGGAGAACTGCGGGGCAAGCAGCTCTCAGCCACTCCATGGAGATGATCTGCCTATCCACCCCGACTCTGGCTACTGACCCAAGCCTGGTGGTTTCCCAAGCCCGGTAGTTTCCCACCCAAGCAATGTCATGCCCCGATTAGGTCTGGATACCTGCACCTCTCTGCTGGTGACTTGGGTGAAAAAAAAAAAACCCTCAACATTTCTTTAGGTGCTTCTCAGTCATTTGAGATTCCTCAATAGAGAATTCTGTACCCCCTTTTTATAGTGCTATTTGGTTCTCTGGAATCTAACTTTTTAAGTTCTTTGTATGTATTAAATATTAGACCTCTATCAGATGTTGGATTAATAAAGATCTTTTCCCAATCTGTAGATTGCTGTTTTGTCCTATTGACAGTGTCCTTTGCCTTATAGAAAGCTTTGAAATTTTATGAGGTCCTATTTGTCAATTCTTGATCTTAGAGCATAAGCAATTGGGGTTCTGTTCATGAAATTTTCCCATGCCCATATATTTGAGGCATTGTTCAAATTTCTCTTCTATTAGTTTCAGTGTATCTGGTTTTATGTGGAGGTCCTTGATCCACTAGGATTTGAGCTTTGTATGGGGAGATAAAAATGAATTGATTTGCATTCTTCTACATGGCTACCTCCAGTTAAACCATGGCAATTTGTTGAAACTGTTCTCTTTTTTCCACTGGTTGGTTTTAGCTCCTTTGTCAAAGATGATGTGAAAATAGGTGTATATGTGTATTTCTGGGTCCTTAATTCTATTCCATTGATCTACATACCTTTCTCTATAGCAATAAAATGTGGTTTTTGTTTTTTTTTATCACTATTGCTCTTTAGTAGAGCTTGAGTTCTGGGATGGTGATTTCCCCAGATTTTAGTCACATGCTTTCTCAGCATCTAATGAGGATCATGTATGTTTTTTGAGTTTGTTTATATGGTGGATTATGTTGATGGATTTCTTTGTATTGAACAATCCTTACATCCCTGGGATGAAGCCTACTTGATCATGATGGATGATTGTTTTGATGTTTTCTTAGATTCATTTTAAGAGAATTTTAGTCAGTATTCTTCCATCAATATTAATATGTGAAATTGGTCTGTAGGTCTCTTTCTTGGTACTTTGTTGTTTAGTTATATACATAATTGTGGCTTCATAGAACAAATTGTGTAGCATTCCTTCTGTTTCTATTTTATGGATAATTTGAAGAGTGCTGGTATTAGGTATTCTTTGAAGGTCTGATGGAATTCTGCACTAAAACGATGTGGTCCTGGTCTTCCTTTGGTTGGAAGACTTTTAATAACTGCTTCTATTTCTTTAGCGATTATGGATGGTTTAGATGCTTTATCTGGTTCTGATTACTTTGGTATTTGGTATCTGTCTAGAAAATTGTCCATTTCATCTAGTTTTCCACTTTTGTTGAGTATAGGCTTTTGTAGTAGGATCTGATAAAATGTTCTATGGATATCTGTTAAATCTATTTGGTAAATAACTTCTGTTACTTTTACTGTGTCTTTGTTTAGTTTGTTTCCATGATCTTTTTATTGATGAGAGTGGGGTGTGGAAGTCTCCCACTATTATTGTGTGAGGTGCAATGTGTGCTTTGAGCTTTAGTAAAGTTTCTTTTATAAATGTGGATGCCCGTGCATTTGTAGCATAGATGTTCAGAATTGAGAGTTCATCTTGGTAGATTTTTCCTTTGATGAGAATGAAGTATTTTTCCTTATCCTTTTTAATCACTTTTGCTTGAAAATCGATTTTTTCTGATATTAGAATGCCTATTTCAGCTTTTTCTTGGGACCATTTTCTTGGAAAATTAGTTTCCAGCCCTTTATTCTGAGGTAGTATTTGTCTTTGACACTGAGGTGCTACTTCTGTATGCAGCAAAATGTGGGTCCTATTTAAGTATCCAGTCCGTTAGTCTATGTCTTGGGGAATTGAGTCCATTAATTCAATTGTGTCCAATTGAATAGTCATTGTTGCTCCCTGTTAATTTTTTTGTTAGAGGTAGAATTATATTTGTGTGGCTATCTTCTTTTGGGTTTGTTGGAAGAAGATCACTGTCTTGTTTTTTCTAGGGTATAGTTTTCCTCCTTGTGTTAGAGTTTTCTATCTATTATCCTTTGTAGCCCTGCATTTATGGAAAGGTGTTGTATACGTTCACTTTGTCATAAAATATCTTGGGTTCTATCTATGTTAATTGAGAGTTTTGCTCGGTCTAGTAGCCTGGGCTAGCTTTTGTGTACTCTTAGTATCTATATAGCATCTGCCCAGCATCTTCTGGCTTTTAGAGTCTCTGGTAAAAAGTCTTCTGTAATTCTGATAGGTCTCCCTTATTTATATGTTACTTGGCCTTTTTACCTACTCCTTTTTTTACCATTCTTTCATTGTTTTGCGCAGTTGATGTTTTGACTATTATGTAATGGCAGGATTTTTTTCTGATTCAGTCTATTTGTAGATCTGTCTGCTTCTTGTATTTTCATGGCCATCTCTTTCTTTAGGTTAGGGAAGTTTTCTTCTATATTTTTTGAAGATATTTAATGTCCTTTTAATTTGGATAATTTTGCTCTCTTCAATACCTATTATCCTTAGGTTTGGTTTTCTCATTTTATCCTGGATTTCCTGGATGTTTTGGGTGAGGAGCTTTTTGAATTTTGTATTTTCTTTGACTGTTGTGTCAATGTTTTCTATTGTATCTTCTGCATCTGAGATTCTCTCTTCTCTTTCTTGTATTCTGTTGTTGATGCTTGCATGTATGACTCCTGATCTCTTTCCTAGGTTTTCTATCTCCAAGGTTGTTTCCCTGTATGATTTCTTTGTTGTTTCTACTTCCATTTTTAGATCATAGATTGTTTTATTCAATTTCTTCCCTGTTTTGTTAGTTTTCCTGTAATTCTTTAAGGGAATTTTAAGTTTCTTCTTTAAGTGCTTCTACTTTTTTACCTGCTTTCTCCTGTATTTCTTTAAGGGGTTACTTTTGTCCTTCTTAACATCCTCTATCATCCTTATGAGATGTGATTTTATATCTTTAATTTTGCCTTTCCAGTTTGTTGGGGTATCCAGGACTTCCTGTAGTGGGAGAACTGGGTTCTGATGATGCCAAGTAGCCTTGGTTTCTGTCACTTAGGTTCTTGTGCTTGCCTCTCACTATATGATTATCTTTGGTGTTAGTTGTTCTTGCTGTCTCTGACTGTGATCCAGTAATCTTGTGATTTAGGTATGTCAGCACCCTTGTGAGATCAGTTCTTTCTGCACTTGGGTGTGGAGAGCTGTGTCACATGTTAACTCTGTGTGCAAATGGATGCTGGAAGAATCCTCTTTCCAGTTGCTCCAAAGTTTCTGAGCCCTGTGGTCTTCTGACAGGTTCCTCTTTGGCCAGTTTTTGGAGCAAAAGGGTTGGAACTTATGAATTCACAGACCAGCTCTCTCCTGGCAGGCTGGACGTTTTATTAATTTTTTGATGAAAAGTGTTGCTGATTTTTACTCTGGTCTTGAGTCTGCTTGATGCTAAGGTAAAGCAATTTATATTAATTGCATTGACAATGTCTCAAAACAAGACAAAACAAAACAAAACAAAAAACTCCGGCATAGACTTTGTCCTCTGCTTTATTCTCATGAAGAGCATTTTAATCAAGCATAGTAAGGTTAGAATGGTAAAATACAAAATGTATTGTTTAAGAATTAAATGGCATAATTAAATAGAATGGAGTTAAATTCTGGGTTCAAATAGATAAACATATTAAGGAAGTTGTGACCTTGGGGCAAGACGCCACCTAGATAAGCTTATTGTTTATGTGTTTGCAGTTGAATAAGGCCATACCTACTTCAACAAGGTTATACTTCATAATAGTGCCACTCCATTGGCCAAGTATACACAAATCTCCACAAATATATATCTAGCTATCTGTTAGAATTTTAATTAATATATGATGCTATTATAGTTTCAGTGAGAATGGCCCCTTTGGGTTCATTTGTTTGAAAGCTTTGTCCCAGTTAGTGGCATTGTTTAGCATTGATTCAGATTATTTGTCCTTGGTGGAGGAGTTCTGCCACTGAGGCTAGACTTTGAGGTTTCAATAGCCCACAACATAGGTACTGTCTCTCTTTTTCTGCCTGTAATTCATATATCAGATGTAAGCTTTCAGTTATTACTCCAGCATTATGCAGGTTTGCCTATGACCATGTTCCTACCATAACGATCATGAGCTAAGGCTCTGAAATTGTAAGCAAGTTTCCAATGAAATGTATTTTTATATGTTTATTTATAAATTGCTGTGGTCATGGTGTTTCATTATGACCATAGAACAGCAATTATAATACACACAATTTCTACTTTTCAACTCTAAGAAGCTATTTAAAGAGTTTTTTAATGTGGTATGGATTCTTGAGAATATTTATTTTTTATCTTGTAAGGAAATATTTTCATATTCATTAGTGTTCACATAGTAATATTAATTCATTTAGGAAAAGCTTATTTAAATTTTATCAATTTTGTTTTAAAGAACCTGCAAATAATAAGTATAGCACATACCTAAACAGACCCAAAGTGTATATATCTTAGTGAACATCTATACATTTAGAACAGCAATTGGAAATGGACATAGTATAACTTGACCCTAGATTTTATACTTACACAATGAAAAACATTATATATGTATATATATATATATATATGTTATATATATAATATACATATATATATATATATATATATATATATATATATATATATAAACTGGGACATTTCAAGAAAATCTTGGATATATTCATGTGCAGAAAGAGGTAGAAGAGCTCCTTAGGTTAAAGAAAAAATTAAAAAGTCAATCATTCAGAAACTGGAACAACAAAACATCTAAAAGAGGACCTCCAAGAAAGAATAATGGGAAGTGAAGGTAGGAGAAATCCTTATGATACTTTATGAAATGTCATTATAAAACCCATCACCTGTCATAGTGACATGCTAAGAGTTTGTAAATGATTGTTGATTGTGCTCTCAGTAACACCTGTGCTTACTGTATCCTTAGACACCTGGTAACCGCAAGACCCTAGAGCATTAAGAAAGGTCATGGAGCAGTTCTAAGGAATTCTGAATACTAGGTTACCAAAATGGTCCTACATCCTCTATAGTTTTTTCTCAAGCTATGCAATAAAGTTACAAGGCTTCAAAAAGTAAATAAATAACTAATATCAAATAAGAATTTCCAAACTGAATAAAATGTAGGTAAAGGTGTGTAAGGAGCTCAAAAGTGATGACACTGGAAAATGGACTGATTTATTTCCTCAGTTTTACTCTGCTTAGATACAAAATGGTTCTCTTGTGTAAGATTAAGTTTAGAGATAAATAAATAGGTCAGGACAGACTATCAGAAATAAGGAGAAAATGAAATAAAAGGAAAGTGACGTGCACTCTGCGCAGGAATTGGCAAGCAGGATTTACTACTCAAAAAAAAAAAAAACCAAACAAAAACAAAAACAAAACAAACAAACAAAAAAAAAACACTTTAGTTCAGATAATGTTTATCAAAAAGATATGAGTATCATTAGAATATCAGTGATACTGGGACATGAAAATGAAATTGAAACTCTATTAAAAAAGAAAGACACATTTGCCTAAGAATTTCATGAGTTCATTGTTTTTAATAACTGAATAGTATTCCATTGTGTAAATGTACCACATTTTCTGTATCCATTCCTCTGTTGAGGGACATCTGGGTTCTTTCTAGCTTCTGACTCTTATAAACAGGGCTGCTATGAACATAGTGGAGCATGTGTCTTTATTACATGCTGGAGAATCCTCTGGGTATAGGTCCAGGAGTGGATTAGCAGGGTCCTTCGGTAGTATTATGCCCAATTTTCTGTGGAATGAGCAAACTGATTTCTTTTTTTTTAATTTTTTATTTTTATTTTCTATATTCTTTGTTTACATTCTAAATGATTTCCCCTTTTCCGGTTCCCCCCTCCCCATAAGTCCCATAAGCCCTTACCCCCTGCCCATTCCACAATCACCAGCATCCCATTTCTCTGTGCTGGTAATCCCCTACAATACTGCATCTAGTCTTTCCAGGACCAGGGAAAGGTTTCCTTCATCATGGAAATCATTTGATGTGTTAATTGTGTCTTGAGTATTCAGAGACTCTGGACTAAAATCCACTTATTCCATGCATTCCATGTGTATTCTTATGTGAGTGGGTAACCTCACTTAGGATGATATTTTCCAGATCCAACATTTGCCTAAAAATTTCATGAATTCATTGTTTTTAATTGCTGAGTAGTATTCCATTGCGTAAATACACCATATTTTCTGTATCCATTGAGGGACATATGTGTTCTTTCCAGGTTCCAGGTATTATAAATAAGGCTGATATGAACACAGTAGAGCATGTGTCCTTATTATGTGCCGGTGAATCCTCAGGGAATATGCCCAGGAGTGGTATAACAGGGTCCTCCAGAAGTGTCATACCGAGTTTTCTGAGGAACCACCAGACTGATTTCCAGAGTGGTTGCACAAGCTTGCAATCCCACCAGCAGTGGAGAAGTGTTCCTCTTTCTCCACATTCTTGCCAACACCTGCTGTTTCCTGAGTTTTTGATCTTAGCCATTCTGATTGGTGTGAGGTGAAATCTGAGGGTTGTTTTGATTTGTATTTCACTAATGGTTAATGATGTTGAACATTTCTTCAGTGCTTCACAGCCATTTGAAATTCTTCAGGTAAAAATTCTTTGTTTAGCTTGTACCCCATTTTTTAAAAGGGTTATGTGGCTCTCTGGAGTCTACCTCCTTGAGTTCTTTGTATATCTTGGATATTAGCCCTCCGTTGGATATAGGATTGGTGAAGATCTTTTCCAAATTAGTTGGTTCCCATTTTGTCCTTTTGACAGTGTCCTTTGCCTTACAAAACTATTGTCATTTTATGAGGTCCCATTTGTCCTTGATCTTAGAGCATAAGCTATTTGTGTTCAGTTCAGGAACGTTTCCCCTGTGCCCATGCCCTCAAGGGTCTTCCCCAGTTTCTTTTCTATTAGTTTCAGTGTGTCTGGTTTTATGTGGAGGTCCACTTGGAGTTGAGTTTAGTACAAGGAGATAAGAATGGATCAATACACATTCTTCTGCAAGTTGACCTCCAGTTGAGCCAGCACCATTTGTTGAAAAGTCTCTTTGTTCTACTGAATGGTTTCAGATCCTTTGTCAAAGATCAAGTGACCATAGGTGTGTGGGTTCATTTCTGGGCCTTCAATCCTATTCCATGGATCTACCTGCCTGTCACTGTCCCAATACCATGCAGTTTTTAACACAATTGCTCTGTAGTATTGCGTGAGGTCTGGGATACTGATTTCCCCCAGAAGTTCTTTTACTGTTGAGAATAGTTTTAGCTACCTTGGGTTTTTTGTTATTCCAGATGAATAACAGAGTTATTGAGAGTTGCTCTTTCTAACTCTATAATGAACTAAGTTGGGATTTTGATGGGGATTTGATTGAATCTGCAGATTGCTTTTGGCAAGATTGACATTTTTGCTATATTAATCCTGTCAATCCACGAGCATGGAAAATTTTTCCTTTTTCTGAGGTCTTCTTCAATTTCCTTCTTCAGAGACCTGAAGTTCTTGTCATACGGATCTTTCACTTGTTTAGTTAGAGTCACACCAATATACTTTATATTTTTGTGGCTATTGTAAAGGGTGTCATTTCTCTAATTTCTGTCTCAGCCTGCTTATCCTTTGAATATAAGAAGGCTAATAATAATTTGCTTGAGTTGATTTTATAACCATCCACTTTGCTGAAGTTGTTTATGAGCTGTAGGAGTTCTGTGGTGGAGTTTTTTGGGTCACTTAAATATATTATCATATTATCTGCAAATAGTGATATTTTGACTTTTTCCTTTCTAATTTGTATCCCTTTGACCTCCTTATGTTGTCTAATTGCTCTAGCTAGAAATTCAAGTACTATAATGAAAAGATATGGAGATAGGGGGCAGCCTTGTCTAATCCCTGATTTTAGTAGGATTGTTTCGAGTTTTTCTCCACTTAGTTTGATATTGGATACCAGTTTGCTATATATTGCTTTTACTATGTTTAGGTATGGGCCTTGAATTCCTGTTCTTTCCAAGACTTTTAGTATGAAAGGATGCTAAATGGATTTTCAGCATCTAATGAAATAATCATTTGGTTTTACTCTATGAGTTTGTTTATGTAGTAGATTACATTGATGAATTTCTGTATATTGAGCCATCTCTGCATCCCTGGGATGAAGCCTACTTGATCATGGTGAATGATCATTTTGTGTTCTTGGATTTGGTTGGCAAGAATTTTATTGAGTATTTTTGCATCAATATTCATTACAGAATTTGGTCTGAAGTTTTCTTTCTTTGTTGGATCTTTGGATGGTTTTGGTATCAGAGTAATTGTGGCTAAATAGAACTAGTAGGGTAGTGTTCCTTCTGTTTCTATTTTGTGGAATAGTTTAAAGAGAATTGGTATTAGGTCTTCTTTGAAGGTCTGATAGAATTCTGCACTAAAACCATCTGGTCCCATACTTTTTTTGGTTGGAAGACTTTCAGTGACCACTTCTATTTCTTTAGGGATTATGGAACTATTTAGATGATCTATTTGATCCTGATTTGATTTTGGTATTTGGTACCTGTCTAGGAAATTGTCCATTTACTCCAGATTCTTCAGTTGTGTTGAGTATAGGTTTTTGTAGTAGCATCTGATGATTTTTGAATTTCCTCAGTTTCTGTTGTTATACTTCCCTTTTAATTTCTGATTTTATTAATTTGGATACTGTCTCTGTGCCCTTTGGTTAGTCTGACTAAGGTTTTATCTATCTTGTTAATTTTCTCAAAGAACCAACTCCTGGTTTTGTTGATTCTCTGTATGGTTCTCTTTGTTTCTACTTGATTGACTTCAGCCCTGAGTTTGATGATTTCCTGTCTTCTACTCCTCTTGGGTGAATTAGCTTCTTTATGTTGCAGGGCTTTAAGGTGTACCATGAAGGTGCTAGTGAATGCTCTCTCCAGTTTCTTTTTGGAGGCACTCAGGGCTATGAGTTTTCCTCTTAGCACTGCTTTCATTGTGTCCCATAAATTTGGGTATGTCGTGCCTTCATTTTCATTAAATTCTAGAAAGTCTTTGATTTCTTTCTTTATTTCTTCTTTGACCAAGGTAGCATTGAGTAGAATATTGTTCAGCTTCCATGTATATATGGGCTTTCTGTTTTTTTTTGTTGCTATTAAAGACCACTCCATAGTGATCTGATAGGAAGCATTAGATTAGTTCGATCTTCTTATATCTGTTGATTTCTGTCTTGTGAGAAATTACATGGTTGGTTAGGAGAAAGTACCATGAGGTGCTGAGAAAAAGGTTGTTTTTTTGTTTTTTTTTTTTTTGCTTTAGGATCAAATTCATCCAAAGCTTCAATTTGTTTCACTGTGTCCCTGCTGAGTTTCTGTTTTCCTGATTGGTCCATTGAGGAGAGTGGAATGTTGAAGTCACGCACAATTATTATGTTAGGTAAAATGTGTACTTTGAGCTTTAGTAAAGTTTCCTTTATGAATGAAGTTGCCCTTGCATTTGGTGCATAGATGTTCTGAATTGAGAGTTCTTCTTGGTGGATATTTCCTTTGACTGGTAAGAAGTGTCCTTCTGTGTCCCTTTTGATGACTTTAGGTTGAAAGTCAATTTTATCTGATATTAAATGGCTACTTTGGCTTGTTTCTTGAGACCATTTGCTTGTAAAATTATTTTCCAGTCCTTTACTCTGAGGTAGTATTTGTCTTTGACACTGAGGTGTGTCTCCTGAATGAAGTGAAATGTAGGGTCCTGTTTATGTATCCAGTCTATTAGTCTATGTCTTCTTATTGGGGAATTGAGTCCATTGATGTTGAGAGATATTAAGGAATAGTGATTATTATTCCCTGTTATTTTTGATGTTATTTTTATATTTGAGTGGTTTTCTTCTTTTAGGTTTGATGAGAGAAGATTACTATCTTGCATTTTCCAGGGTGTAGTTTCCCTCCTTGTATTGGCATTTTCCACTTATTATCCTTTGTAGGACTGGGTTGTGGAAAGATATTGTGTAAATTTGGATTTATCACGGAATATCTTAGTTTCTCCATCTATGTTGATTAGCTTGCTGGGTATAGTTGTTTTGGCTGGCATTTGTGTTCTCTTAGACCCTACATGAGATCTGTCCAGATCTTCTGTCTTTTATGCTCTCTGGTGAGATGTCTGATATAATTCTGATAGGTGTGCCTTTATATGTTACTTGGCCTTTTTCTCTTACTGCCTTTTATATTCTTTCTTTGTTTAGTACATTTGGGGTTTCGATTATTATGTGACAGGAGGTATTTCTGTTCTGGTCCAGTCTGTTTGGAGTTCTATAGGCTTCTGGTATTTTCATGGGCATCTCTCTCTTTAGTTTAGGGAAGTTTACTTCCAGAATTTTGTTGAAGATATTTGTTGGTGCTTGATGTTGTAAATCTTCACTCTCATCTATACCTATAATCCTTAGGCTTGGTCTTCTCATTGTGTCCTGAATTTCCTGGATGTTTTGGGTTATAAGCTTTTTGCATTTTTTTATTTTCTTTAACTGTGCTTTTCCTTTTTCTTTTTCCATTTTTTATTGGAAATATTCTATATTTACATTTCATTTCCCTTTTTTGGTTCCCCACCCCCCAAAGGTCCCACATGCCCTTTTCCATCCCCCTGCTCCCTCATCCACCCCTTCCCACTTCCCTCTTCTGGTATTCCCCTACACTGATGCTTTGATCCTTTCCAGCACCAGTGTCCACTCCTTTCTTCTTGTCAGACATCATTTGGTGTGTGAATTGTGTCTTTGGTGTCCCAAGATTCTAGGCTAATATCCACTTATCAGTGACTGAATACCATGGGTATTCTTCTGAGACTGGGTTACCTCACTTAGTATGATGTTCTCCAGCTCCATCCATTTCTCTAAGAATTTCATGAATTCATTGTTTCTAAAAGCTGCATGGTATTGGTACAGTGACAGGGAAATGAATCAATGGAATAGGATTGAAGACCCAGAATTGAACCCACACATATATGGCCAATTGATATTCGACAAAGGAGCTGAAAATATCCAGTGGAAAAAAGATAGCCTTTTCAACAAATGGTGTCGCTCAACTGGAGGTCAACATGCAGAAGAATGAGAATTGATCCACTCTTATCTCCTTGCACTAAGCTCAACTCCAAGTAGATCAAGAACCTCCACATAAAACCAGACACACTAAAACTAATAGAAAAGAAACTGGGGAAGACACTTGAGGATATTGGCTCAGGGGGAAAATTCCTGAACAGAACACCAATTGCTTATGCTCTAAGAGCAAGAATAGACAAATGGGACCTCATGAGATTACAAAGTTTCTGTAAGGCAAAAGACACTGTCAAAAGGACAAATCGGCAACCAGCAAATTGAGAAAAGATCTTCACCAACCCCACATCTGACAGAGGGCTAATATCCAATGTATACAAAGAACACAAGAAGTTAGACCCCAGAAAACCAAATAACCCTATCAAAAAATGGGGTACAGAGCTAAACAAAGACTTTTCACCTGAAGAAATTCGGATGGCTGAGAAACACCTTAAAAAATGTTCAACATCACTAGTCATTAGGGAAATGCAAATCAAAACAACCTTGAGATTTCATCTCATACTAGTCAGGATGGCTAAGATTAAAAACTCAGAAGACATCAGGTGTTGGCGAGGATGTGGAGAAAGAGGAACACTCCTCCAATGCTGGTGGGACTGCAAGCTGGTACAACCACTCTGGAAATCAGTCTGGCGGTTCCTCAGAAAACTGGACATGATACTTCCGGAGGACCCAGCCATACCACTCCTGGGAATATACCCAGAAGATTCCCCAGTATGCAATAAGGATACATGCTCCACTATGTTCATAGCAGCCTTATTTATAATAGCCAGAAGCTGGAAAGAACCCAGATGTCCCTCAACCGAGGAATGGATACAAAAAATGTGGTATATATATACACAATGGAATACTATTCTTTAACTGTTGAGTCAATGCTTTCTATAGTATCTTCGGCATCTGAGATTATTTCTTTTATCTCTTGTAATCTGTTGTTCATATTTTCATCTATGGCCACTGATTTCTTCCCAAGGTTTTCTATCTCCAAATTTGTCTCCCCTGGTGATTTCTTAGTTGTTTCTACTTCTGTTTTTAGATCCTGCATGGTTTCGCTCAGTACTTTCACTTGTATATTTGTTTTCCTGTAATTCTTTAAGAGATTTTTGTGTTTTCTCTTTTAAGACTTCTGCCTGTTGATCCAAGTTCTCCTGTATTTCTTTTTTCTTTTTTTTTAATTTTCTATATTATATGTTTACATTCCAAAGGCTTTCCCCTTTCCCAGTGCCCCCCTCCCTATGTCCCATAGTTTCTCTCCCCCCCAACTATTCCCCAATCATTCCCCCTCCCCCCACAGTTTCTCTACAAAACTGGATCCAATCTTTCCAGGCCCAGGGTCCTCTCCTTTCTTCTTGGGAATCATTTGACTTGCTAATTGTGCCTTGAGTATTTAGGGCTTCTGGGCTCATTAATATGCACTTATCAGTGATTGCATTTCATATGTATTCTTTTGTGATTGGGTTAACTCACTCAGAATGATATTTTCCAGGTCTAACTATTTACCTACAAATTGCATGAATTCATTATTTTTAATTGCTGAGAGTAGTATTCCATTGTATAAATATACCACATTTTCTGTATCCATTCCTCCTTTGAGGGATATTTGGGCTCCTTCCAATTTCTGGCTATTATAAACAAGGCTGCTATAAACATAGTGGAGCATGTGTCTTTATTGTATGCAGGGGAATCCTCTGGGTATATGCCCAGGAGTGGTATGCCAGGGTCCTCTGGAAGGAACATGCCCAATTTTCTGAGGAACCGCCACACTGATTTCCAGAGCGGTTTTACCATTTTGCAATTCCACCAACAGTGGAGGAGTGTTCCTCTTTCTCCACATCCTCACCAGCATTTGTCCTCTCTTGAGTTTTTAATCTTAGCCATTCTGACTGCTGAGAGGTGGAACCTCAGGGTTGTTTTGATTTGCATTTCTCTGATGACTAACGATGTTGAACATCTCTTAAGGTGTTTCTCAGCCATCCGAATTTCTTCTGGTGAAAATTCTTTGTTTAGCTCTGTGCCCCATTTTTGATAGGGTTATTTGGTTCTTTGGGGTCTAACTTCTTGAGTTCTTTGTATATATTGGATATTAGCCCTTTGTCGGATGTGGGGTTGGTGAAGATCTTTTCCCACTTTGTTGGTTGTCATTTTGTCCTTCTGACAGTGTCCTTTGCCTTGCAGAAACTTTGTAATTTTATGAGGTCCCATTTGTCAATTCTTGATCTTAGTGCATAAGCTATTGGTGTTCTGTTCAGGAACTTTCCCCCTGTGCCTATGTCCTCCAAGGTCTTCCCAAGTTTCTTTCCTAATAGTTTCAGTGTGTCTGGTTTTATGTGGAGGTCCTTGATCCACTTGGAGTTGATCTTAGTGCAAGGAGATAAGAGTGGGTCAATTTGCATTCTTCTGCATGTTGACCTCCAGTTGAACCAGCACCATTTGTTGAAAAGACTATCTTTTTTCCACTGGATGGTTGTGGCTCCTTTATCAAAGATCAAGTGACCATAAGTCTGTGGGTTAATTTCTGGGTCTTCAATCCTATTCCATTGATCCACTTGCCTGTTGCTGTACCAATATCATGCAGTTTTTAACACAATTGCTCTGTAGTACTGTTTAAGGTCAGGGATATTGATTCCCCCAGAAGTCCTTTTATTGTTGAGAATAGTTTTAGCTATCCTGGGTTTTTTTGTTGCTCCAGATGAATTTGAGAATTGCTCTTTCTAGATCTATAAAGAATTGAGTTGGTATTTTGATGGGGATTGCATTGAATCTGTATATTGCTTTTGGTAAGATGGCCATTTTTACTATATTGATCCTGCCGATCCAGGAGCAAGAAATATTTTTCTATCTTCTGAGGTCTTCTTCGAGTTCTTTCTTCAAGGACTTGAAGTTCCTGTCATACAGATCTTTCGCTTGTTTGGTTAGAGTTACGCCAAGGTACTTTATTTTGTTTGTGGTTATTGTGAAGGGTGTTATTTCCCTAACTTCTTTCTCAGCCTGCTTGTCCTTTGAGTACAAGAAGGCTACTGATTTGCTTGAGTTAATTTTATAACCGGCCACTTTGCTGAAGTTGTTTATCAGCTGTAGAATTTCTCTGGTGGAGTTTTTTGGGTCACTTAAACTATCATATCATCTGCAAATAATGATAGTTTGACTTCTTCCTTTCCAATTTGTATCCCTTTGACTTCCTTATGTTGTCTAATTGCTCTTGCTAGAATTTCAAGTACTATATTGAAAAGATATGGAGAAAGAGGGCAGCTTTGTCTAGTCCCTGATTTTAGTGGGATTGCTTCAAGTTTCTCTCCATTTATTTTGATGTTGGCTACTGGTTTGCTGTAGATTGCTTTTACTATGTTTAGGTATGGGCCTTGAATTCCTGCTCTTTCCATGACTTTTAGCATGAAAGGATGCTGAATTTTGTTGAATGCTTTTTCAGCATCTAATGAAATGACCATGTGGTTTTTTTCTTTTAGTTTGTTTATGTAGTGGATTACATTGATGGATTTCCGTATGTTGAACCATCCCTGCATCCCTGGGATGAAGCCTACTTGATCATGGTGAATGATCGTTTTGATGTGCTCTTGGATTCGGTTGGCAAGAATTTTATTTAGTATTTTTGCATCGATATTCATAAGAGAAATTGGCCTGTAGTTCTCTTTCTTTGTTGGATCTTTTTGTGGTTTAGCTATTAGCGTAATTGTGGCTTCAAAGAATGAGTTGTGCAGTATCCCTTCTGTCTCTATTTTGTGGAATAGTTTGAAAAGTATTGGTGTTAAGTCTTCTTTGAAGGTCTGGTAGAATTCTGCACTAAAACCATCTGGTCCCGTACTTTTCTTGGTTGGGAGGCTTTCTATAACCCCTTCTATTTCTTTAGGGGTTATGGGACTATTTAGCTGATCTATTTGAGGCTGATTTAATTTTGGTATTTGGTATCTGTCTAGGAAATTGTCCATTTCCTCTAGATTCTCCAGTTGTTTTGAGTATAGACCTTTGTAGTAGGATCTGATGATGTTTTGAATTTCCTCAATTTCTGTTGTTATGTCTCCCTTTTCATTTCTAATTTTGTTAATTTGGATGCTGTCTCTGTATCCTTTGGTTAGTCTGGCTAGGGGTTTATCTATCTTGTTGATTTTCTCAAAGAACCAACTCCTGGTCTTGTTGATTCTTTGTATGGTTTTTCTTTGTTTCTATTTGATTGATTTCAGCCCTGAGTTTGATGATTTCTTGTCTTCTACTCCTGCTGGGTGAATTAACTTGTTTTTCTTCCAGGGCTTTAAGGTGTGCCGTTAAGCTGCTAGTGTATGCTCTCTCCAGTTTCTTTTTTGATGCACTTAGAGCTATGACTTTTCCTCTTAGCACTGCTTTCATTGTGTCCCATAGATTTGGGTAGGTTGTACCTTCATTTTCATTGAATTCTAAAAACTCTTTGATTTCTTTTTTTATTTCTTCTTTGACCAAGGTGTCATTGAGTAGAGTGTTGTTCAGTTTCCATGTGTATGTGGGCTTTCTGTTGTTTTTGTTGCTATTGAAGACCACTCTTACTCCATGGTGATCTGATAGGAGGCATGGGATTAGCTTGATCTTCTTGTATTTGTTGACATCTGTCTTGTGACCAATTATATGGTCTATTTTGGAGAAGGTACCATGTGGAGCTGAGAAAAAGGTATATTCTTTAGCTTTAGGATGAAATGTTCTCTCTCTCTCTCTCTCTCTCTCTATATATATATATATATATATATATATATATATATATATATATATATCTGTTAAATCCAATTGGTCCAGAGTTTCAATTAGTTTCACTGTGTCCCTGTTCAGTTTCTGCTTTCCTGACCGGTCCATTGAGGAGAGTGAAGTGTTGAAGTCACCCACAATTATTGTGTTCGGCGTAATGTGTGCTTTAAGCTTTAGTAATGTTTCTTTTACGAATGAGGGTGCCTTGCATTTGGAGCATAGATGTTCAGTATTGAGAGCTCTTCTTGGTGGATTTTCCCTTTGGCCAGCAAGAAGTGACCTTCTGAGTCTCTTTTGATGATTTTAGGTTGGAAGTCAATTTTATCTGATATTAGAATGGCTACTCCTGCTTGTTTCCTGAGACCATTTGCTTGTAAAATTGTCTTCCAGCCTTTTACTCTAAGGCAGTGTTTGTCTTTAACACTGAGATGTGTTTCCTGTATGCAGCAAAATGTAGGGTCCTGTTTCTATATCCAGTCTGTTAATCTATGTCTTTTTATTGTGGAATTGAGTCCATTGATGTTAAGAGATATTAAGGAATAGTAATTATTACCTCCAGACACTTTTGAAATTATATTTATTTATTTTATTTATTTTTTATATTCGAGAGGTTACCTTCTTTTGGGTTTGATGAGAGGAGGTTTCTATCTTGCTTCTTCCCGGGTGTAGTTTCCATCCTTGTCTTGGTGTTTTCCCCCTATTATCCTTTGTAGGGCTGGATTTGTGGAGAGATATCTTGCAAATTTGGTTTTGTCATGGAATACCTTGATGTCTCCATCTATGGCAATTGAGAGCTTTGCTGGGTAAAGTAGTTTTGGCTGAAGTTTGTGTTCTCTTAGAGTTTGCATGATATCTGCCCAGGATCTTCTAGCTTTCATGGTCTCAGGTGAGAAGTCTGGTGTTATTCTGATAGGTCTTCCTTTATAAGTTACTTGGCCTTTTTCTCTTGCTGCCTTTAATATTCTTTCTTTGTTTAGTACATTTGGAGTTTTGATTATTATGTGACCGGATGTATTTCTGTTCTAATCCAGTCTGTTTGGGGTTCTATATGCTTCTTGTATATTCATGGGCATCTCTCTCTTTAGGTTGGGGAAGTTTTCTTCCATAATTTTGTAGAAGATATTTGCTGGCCCTTTAACTTGTAAATCTTCATTCTCGTCTATACCTATAATCCTTAGGTTTGGTCTTCTCATTTTGTCCTGGATTTCCTGGATGTTTTGGGTTACAGCCTTTTTGCATTTAGTATTTTCTTTGACTGTTGAATCAATGGTTCCTATGGTATCTTCGGCTTCTGATATTCTGTCTTCTATCTCTTGTATTCTATTGTTGATATTTGCATCCATGGCCCCTGATTTCTTCCCTAGGTTTTCTATCTCCAATGTTGTCTCCCTCTGCGATTTCTTAGTTGTTTCTACTTCTGTTTTTAGTACCTGGGTGGATATGCTCAGATCTTTTGCTTGCTTGATTGTGTTTTCATGTATTTCTTTAATAGATTTTTGTGTTTCCTCTTTTATAGCTTCTACTTGTTGGCCCACGTTCTTCTGTATTTCTTTGAGTGATTTTTGTCTTTCTTCCTTATTGGCTTCCATTTTTTGATCCATCTTCTCCTGAATTTCTTGAAGTGATTTTTGTATTTGCCTTGTAAAGGCTTCTAACTTTTGATCCATTTTCTCCTCTATTTCTTTACGAGATTTTTCTATGTGTTCAGCTACCACCAGCATCCTGACCAGTGATTTTATACCCAAGTCTTGTTTTTCTGGTGTTTTGGGGTATCCAGGGCTTCCTGTTGTTGGTGAACTGGGTTCAGATGCTGTCTTGCCTTGATTTCTGTTAGTGACATTCCTTTGTTTACCTTTTGCCATCTGGTTATTTCTGGTATTAGTTGACCTTGTTGTCACTGGCTGATGTTTGAATCTCCTGTGAGGCTGGGCTTACCTGTTGTTTCTCTACTGGTGGTTATGTGTGATTGCTGCTCAACGGGATCACGAGCTGGCTGCCACCTGCTGACTTTGTGCACGGCCTGAGGTCTCCAGGAAGTGTGGGGGAGTGCAGCAGAGCCTCGGCAGGCGCTGCTGGGCCTGCCTAGTAGGGAGAGCCTAGCAGATCCCCCCACGTGGTAGCCCCGGATGGAATCTGTCTACCTGTGCTTTTCCAGCTGTGTTCTGGTTGCAATATGGAGGCCTGCCGCTATCGCTTGTCTGGGGTCCTGGGGAGCTGGGTGGCTCAGGCTGCCTCGGTGCATGGCCTAAGCTCGCAGGAACGTGCGGCAGAGCCTAGGCACCCCCCACTGGGCCCGCCTGGGGTCGAGAGCTTAGCAGATCTCCCTGCTCTAGCCCCAGAACGAGTCTGTGTACCTGCACCTTTCCAGCTGTGTCCTGGTTGCAATATGGAGGCCTGCCACTATCGGTGGTCGGGGTCCTGGGGAGCTGGGTGGCTCCGGCTGCCTCGGTGCACGGCCTAAGCTCGCAGGGACGTGCAGCAGAGCCTAGGCGCCTGGGCCTGCCTGGGGGCGAGAGCTTAGCAGATCTCCCTGCTCTAGCCCCAGACAGAGTCTCTATCTGCACCTTTCCAGCTGTGTCCTGGTTGCAATATGGAGGCCTGCCGCTATCGCTGGTCCGGGGTCCTGGGAGCTCCTCCTGTATTTCTTTAAGTGACTTTTGAATTGTCTCTTTATTGGCTTTTATCTATTGACTCATATTATCCTGAATTTCTTTAAATGATTTTTGTGTTTTCCTTGTAATTGCTTCTACCTTTGGATTCATTTTCTCCTGTATTTCTTTAATAGATTCATTTATGTCCTTCTTGTGTTCCTCTCACAGCATCATGACCAGTGATTCTAAATCCAAATCTTGTTTTTCTCCTGTGTTGGGGTATCCAGGACTTGCTGTTGTCAGAGAATTGGGTTCATATGCTACCATATTGCCTTGCTTTCTGTTAATAATGTTCCTATGTTTGCCTTTTGCCATCTGGTTACCTCTGTCATTAGTTGGCCCTTTTGTCACTGTCTGGTGCTTGAACCTCCTATAAGCCTCTAAGGCTATTTTTGCTCCTCTGGATGACTGGGTTTCTCCTGGCACAGATTGCTGATGGGCTGCCCTACTCTTGGCTGCCATTAGAGCCCTGTTGTGCCTTGCCACAAGCAATGTTATAGTAGGGGTTGTCTCTGTGTACCTGTTGTTTACTGTCCTGTCTCTCTGTGAGTGAAGATGGCAGCAGGGAGCCCCTCCAAGTGCCAATTAAACTGTAGCACAAATAATCCATGACAGGGCTGGCACACAGATGACCCACAGAGCTGCCTAGGTCTTAGGTACAGGCAGAAGCCTGGAGGTCTTTGTCCCAAGTGATGTTAAACTTGGAATATCCCTGTGTACCCGGTGCTGCCTATCCTGTCTGTCTGGGAGCGAAGATCCAAGCTAATTTTCAGAGTGGTTGTACCAGCTTACAATCCCACCAGCAGTGGAGGAATGTTCCACTTTCTCCTCATCCTCTCTAGCATTTGCTGTCCCCTGAGTTTTTGATCTTGGCCATTCTGACTGGTGTTGGGTAGAATCTCAGGGTTGTTTTAACTTGCATTTCTGTGATGATTAAGGATGTTGAACATTTTTTTAGGTGCTTCTAAGCCATTTGATATTCCTCAGATGAGAATTCTTTGTTTTGCTCTGTACCCCATTTTTAAATAGGGTTATTTGGATCATAGGAATCTAACTTCTTGAGTCCTTTGTATATATTGGATATTAGCCCTATGTCAGATGTAGGGTTGCTAAAGATCTTTTTGAAATTTGTTCATTTCTGTTTTATTGTTTTGACTGTGTCTTATAGAATCTTTGTAATTTTATGAGGTCCCAATTGTCAAATGTTGATCTTAGAGCATAAACTATGTGTGTTCTGATCAGGAAAATTTCCCCTGTGCCTAGGTGCTCAAGGTTCTTCCCCAATTTCATTTCTATTAGTTTCAGTTTGTCTGGTTTTATTTGGAGGTCATTGATCCATTTGGAGTTGAGCTTAGTACAAGGAGATAAGAATGGATTGATTTGCATTCTTCTGTATGCAAACTGCCAGTTGAACCAAACCCATTTGTTGAAAAGCTATCTTTGTTCCACTGGATGGTTTTAGCTCCTTTGTTAAAGATCAAGTAACTATAGGTTTGTGGGTTCATTTCTGGGTCTTCAATTCTATTCCATTGATCTACCTGCCTGTCACTGTACCAATACCATGCAGTTTTTAACACTATTGCTCTGTAGTAATGCTTGAGGTCTGGGATACTAATTCCCCCAGAAGTTCTTTTACTGTTGATAATAGTTTTTAGCTAACCTGGGTTTTTTGTTATTCCAGATGAATTTGAGAATTGCTTTTTCTAACTCTATGAAGGATTGAGTTGGAATTTTGATGGGGATTGCATTGAATCTGTAGATTGCTTTTGGTAAGATGGCCATGAAATTTTTAGGCAAATGGGTGGAACTGGAAAATATCATTCTGTGTGATGTCACCCAATCACAAAAGAATATGTGCTACCCACTCACTGATAAGTGGATATTAGCCCAGAGGCTTGGAATACCCAAGACACAATTCACATATCAATTGAAGCTCAAGAAGAAGGAAGAATAAATTATGGATACTCTGGCCCTTCTTAGAAGGGAGAACAAAATACCCACAGAAGGAGATACAGAGACAAAGTTTGGAGCAGAGTCTGAGGGAAAGACTATCCAGAGACTGCCCCACCTAGGAGGGGGTAACATATACAGTTACAAAACCCAAACACTATAGTGGATGTACACAAGTGCTTGTTGCCTGAAGCCAGACATAGCTATCACCTATGAGGACCTGCTAGTGCATGACAAATACAGAGGGGGACACTCTCAGTCAGCCATTGAACTGAGCACAGGGTCCCCAATGGAGGGTCTAGAGAAAAAACCCAAGGAGCTGAAGGGGTTTGTATCACCATAGGAGGAACAACAATATGAGCCATCCAGTATTTCCAGATCGCCCAGGGACAAAACCATCAACAAAAGAGTACACATGGATTTACTCATAACTCCAGATGCATAGGCTACAGAGGATGGCCTTGTTGGACATTAAAAGGGGGAGAGGACCCTGGTCCTGGGAAGGCTCAGTACTGCAGTCTAGATGAATACTAGAACAGGGAAACTGGAGAGGGTTTATTGAAGAACTGGATGGAGGGGAGATGAGTTATGAGACTTTTGAAGGTGGGGGAAACCAGGAAAGGGAACAACATTTGAAATGTAAATAAAGGATATATCTAAAGAAAAAGGAAGACCTTATTTGAAGTCTGTCTTCTGAATGTACTGTCTTCTGTTTTCTTTAGTTAAGAATAAACTTTAAATGAAGTTTCCCCTGAAGCTCCCTTAAATTTCTAATTAAAACAATTAGATGGATTTAAAAAATTAAAGAAACCCTTTCTTTATTGGAAATCAATTGCCTTTGGATAGCTCAGAAACTAAAGAATAATGGTAGATGATTAAAGTAAATTTAAATGATAAAATGTATGTCTTCTTTTGCAGTCTGATAGAGAACAGTAGATAACTTTGCATAATTACAAAGTATTACTAGTGAAACTTGTATCAACCCACAACTAAAGCCATGTATTTTCTGAGGCATGCCTTATAGCTATTCTTCCCAGATATATCATGCAAATAAAACAGCACAAATAACTTCAAAATATCATTGAATATAATTTATAAAGAATTACTCAATGTTTCTGACCCATTTTTACTGCTGTTAAGTAATAACAAGGTAAATACAAAAGCATTCAGAATTTTACCCAGTTCTATGGTTTTTAATGCCTATATAAGCTTAGATATCCCACATCTGTGTTTTTATACTTCACATCTTCACTGAGATGTATTCACAAATGTAATTGAATAAAATTAAGTAAATTACCTGCAGTTAAGCTCTTATATTGAGCTCTGGTATATTTTTTTTCAACAACCAGTTCACTATTGTACATCACAGAGACTTGGAAAGGAACATAATGGTAAACAGATACACATGACTTTGGTTTCACTTTAGGGATGAATAATTATTATTTTCCCACTGCTGTTCATATAATGTTTCCATAGATACTAGAAATAGCATTGCAAACAGAACTTAAGCAGAGTCTTTTTGAGTAACTTGCCTGAGTTTCTCATTCTATACTCTTCTCCCTTTATGGTCTTGTTTGGCCTTGGAGGCCACTCTTTCTAGGTTTTATCATCTGCCTTGGAATATCAGTTACCTAACCACATCTGGACCAAGCATTATGTCTGAGAAAGGTACTTCAGTCCACCTGGATCACAATATATTTGTACTACCATGACAAACATTCCAGATAATTAGCCAACAAAGAGAAATGTCTTATTTTGGCTCACAATTTTAGAACATCTGGTTAATGATTGGTTGACTTGTTTGTTTTAGCATATGCTAGCACATCTTGATAGAAGCATGATTCTGGAGATGTAGAAAACCAAGCTTTCTACTGTTGAATCACCTCCACCCACGTGAGGGAATGTAGCAAGACAACAAAAGTAACAAAAAAAATCTAACCACACAGATTGGAAGCAAAAAGAAAAGTAGGAGAGTGAAACAAAATCACATTATTGTAGGGGAAACAAGTGCATACACTATCCATGATGTACATGGTATGTTAAACAAAAATAAAGAAAGAAAGAAAGAAACACACTCTCTTGTGTGTGTGTGTGTGTGAGAGAGAGAGAGAGAGAGAGAGAGAGAGAGAGAGAGAGAGATCCTGCTTCTCTAGCTATGCGTTCTCTATTTCCTATCCCTGTTATTCTTCCTTCTCCCATAGTAGTACTGACCTGTCCAGTGTGCTGCCCATGTTCAGTCTACATTCTCTCTTTGCTATGGCCTTTTCAAGATGGCACTGGCTACTCTTTCATATCTACAATAAAAACCTCCCCTTGACCATACCACAAAACAAGTGGTTATGTTGTTCAATTATACAGCATCATTCAATTTTCTTGTGTAATGTAAGAAATGGAGGCTCACAGATGCTGCATGTATTGACAAGACTCACTGAGGTGACAGTGGTAAGGAAAAGGCATTCTTCTGGATGGAGCAGAGTAGTCACTGTTTTGTTTTACATCACGCTTTATCATCGAGTCTTGATACAATTACATAGCTCTCTTTTCTAAACATATCCAGTGGATGAGACAGAGCTAAACCTTCTCATCATAAACCTGAATGGGATGGTCAATTTCAAGCCCATCAAAAGGACAACTCTGACAGCTAGTTCAAATGACTGAAATCGTTTGTAAAATATTTTTTATATCTTATTTCACACCTATTACAATTTTTATTTTCTGGGTTCTGCATTATATAAATTCCATGGCAGAGTAGGAGTGGCGGGTCCAGTGTAACTTAAACTCAAAGGGATTATGCAGTGAAATCTCCATAACTAGTATCTAAGAACAATAATGAACTCTTGCTTTTGAACATCTACACTGTCTGAAGCATTTATTTGTTTGGGGGATTAGAACAGGCAGAACACAAATATGTCCAGAAAAAAAATCTAGCAGAGTTTTCAGTGTATACTTCTGAATAAGAGTCAGTAGGTGAATAGAAGACAAAGTAATAGAAGAGAAATACCAGTGACAAGGCCTTGGCTATAGTTGTACCAAAAGAGTCTCTTGTAAGATTACAAAATCCAAAATATTTTGTTTGGTTGAATAAGTCTTTCATTAGCTGTCAAATTTCTGATGTATACAAATGTATATATATATACATATATTGTAAATTGTTTAGTAAGAATGCACTAATGAAAGCATAATTGAAAGTATATATATTTCCTCTCCTTTATTGTTCTTGTGTTCAACATAGTTATATTTTTATTTAACTGGCCCATAAAGATGTGCCTGACAACACTGAATACATACCATGTGTGTTCTTTTGTGATTGGGTTACCTCACTCATAATGATATTTTCTAGCTCCGTTCACTTGACTAATAATTTCATGAATTCCTCATTCTTAATAGCTGAATAGTACTCCATTGTATAAATATATCACATTTTTTTGGTATCCATTCTTTTGTTGAAGGATATCTGAGTTCTTTCCAGCTTCTGGCTATTATGAATAAGACTGCTATGAACATAGTGGAGCATGTGCCCTTATTAAATGTTGGGAGATCTAATAGGAAGAACAACAATAGAAACACAGGAACATAGGAAGAACAACAATATCAACCATCTAGACCTCCCAGATCCCTCCCAGGGACTAAGCCATCAACAAAGGCGTACACATAGCTCTAGCTGCATATGCAGCAGAGGATTGCCTTGTCAAGCATCAATGCAAAGAGAGGTCCTTGGTCCTATCAAGACTCGATAGATGCCCCAATATAGGGGAATTGAGGGTGGGGAGGTAGGAGTAGGTGGGTGAAAGAATATCTTCATAGAAGTAGCAGGAAGGAGGATTGGATAGGGGTTATGGGGGGGGGAACCTGGGAAAGGAGATAACATTTGAAATGTAAATAAAGAATATATCAAAAAAAAAACGAGTTAAAATACTCACTTAAGCAGTGTCCACATGAACATAAAATAATAGTCCTTTTCATTCAAAACTGCCACAACTTGTTGGCACAGTGATAGTGGCACAAAGTACTGTGCCATATTTTATGTGTAAGGGATAAAAGACATATTTAACAAAAAATCTAAGAATCTGGAACCTTACTTAAAGAAGATATGTAATAAAAACTACAATCTGTCCTGAGAGGCTCCACCAAACATCTGACTGAAACAGATGCAGAGTTCCACAGCCAAACATTTAGTGCAGCTCTGGGACACTTATGAAAGAGTAGGGGGAAGGATTGAGTACCCTAAAAGGGATGGGAACTCCACAGAAAGACCAACAGAGTCAACTAATCTGGACCCTTGTGGGCTCTCAGAGACTGAAGCATCAACAAAAGCGAATACACAGGCTGGACCTACACACACACACACACACACACACACACACACACAAACACACACCTGCCACTCACATATGTAGCAGAAATGCTTTGTCTTCATGTGGGTCCCCCAACAACTTGAACAGGGCATACCCATAGAGCAGGTGCCTGTCTGTGGAATACATTCCCCTAACTGGGCTGCCTTGTTTAGCTTCAGTGGGAAAGGATTCATCTAGTCCTGCAAAGACTTGATGCTGCAGGGCTGGTGGGATATGTAAGGAGCCTCCAGCCTCTCAGAGAAGGGAATGAGGGAATGAAGGAAGGGACTGTATGAAGGGGGAACTAGAATGGGGCAGTGATCAGGATGCAAATTGAATAAATAAAAAAACCAAACAAAAAACCAAACAAGCAACCAAACAAAAAAATAATACCCTGTAGTCTTCCATTATATGTCAGTTCAGATCCTATCGTCTCAGTCAAAAAAGAAAAAAAGACAAAAGACAAAAGAAAAGAAAACTGTTTTCTGGTTAGCATGGTGAAACATGCACTGTCCCATTTTGTGTGCCCAGAAGGAAGATGATTCTTCTCTTTGTCCCAAATATCCATGCTGTATCTTTATGTCTGGTTATCATATTAACTAAGAAGAAAGTCCAAGGCTTGTGTTCAAGTCGTCCTTTTAATAATGACTCCAAATCACAAGAATTATGATACAAAAGAGCCATGATAGCATGAACTAGAAATACAAAATAATACTGTATATAAATACAGATGGGAAGAAAATTGCTGTGTATAGGATTTGGGACTGTATGTTTTCAGGCATTCAGAGGAGATGGATATATTTCTTACCATACACCCATTGGTGATTAAAATATTGCTGCTGAATAAAGCTCAAACATAATATAAGCTCACACATAATAATTATTTTGTGAGAAGTATCAGGAATGCTGTACCAATTCAGAAAATAGGAAGAAATTAACATGAGAAAGGAAAGAAGAAGATAGTTTACTGGAAGAATGTGGAATTTGTACATGAAGACAGATTATGTATTTGTGGACATCGATGATGTGAGATGAGTTGTGGAAAGGGAACATTGCAATTGGAGAGAGGCACAACCAGGGAAACGGAGACAGAAAATCTTGGAGTATATTTGTGAAGTGGAAAATAACTCACTTAAGAGAGCTACAAGGTCATATATTATAAAAGATTCAGTAACAAATGCCAAGAAAAGTAGTTCAAGCAGAATCCAGTAATAACTACTGAGCCTGTGAACAGGAAGCTTCTACATTTACAGGTCTGCATTAGGAAGATAAATCTGGCATTAATAGGTAGAATTGACTGGAATAGAAAAAGCTAAAGAGCAGTAAAAAGGTTATTATGATCAGTCATCAGAAAAGCATGTGAGAAGAAACCACTGTAATGTAACGGAAGAGACCATTTGAGAGATTAACGAAGTCATGCCAGTGGAATGCAGTGATTAATTGTAGGTGATTGTAAATGGATAGAGGACATAGAGTGACAATAAGATTTTAAGCTTGATAGATTAGAAAATTATGTTATTGCCAGAAATAAATTTTATGGGATCTATTGAATCTACTTTGAAATTCTATTCAGAAGTTTACTTCAGACACATGGAAGGCAGACCTAAAATATGGGGTAAAATCAAAATTGTGGTGACTTGTGGCCTTGGTGTGTATGTGTGCATGAGTGAGAGAGATGAGGGGGATGTATATATGTATATAAATGCTGACATTATACTTGATGTATACTTATTAGTAGGAGTGAATATGACCTGTTACATTATATAATAGCCCTAGAAAAGGAAAGGGAACTATCACAGAAGCAGACAAACATACATAATTCAGGGTGTGTTTGCTTATTAAAAAACATGGTATTGCAAAACCTTTAAGAATCTGATTTCAGCTTTCAAATATATTTATCTTCATCCTAAAAATATATTTAATAAAATAACAGTGAGTGATAATGACAGATTGTATCAACCATCTCCTTTTCTCTTCATATATTTGCTTTTATCTAAATCTCTTCTTCAAATTAGTCTCACTAATAATTCAAAATTTTAAACAAGAGTTATTGACCTAGAACAAACAGTGTGCCAAACATAAGTCTAGGGTTTGCAAATCAAATAGGTTGAAATATTCTGCCCTCATGTATTTTAAAATTTACTGAGAATTTATGTTAATGAATATTGATCAAAATGTTAGCAAACAAAATGCTGTGTCTAATATATTTATTACTATATTTTCATACTGCTAATATCACAAATTCATGTTTTACATTCTAAAGAGTGAGAATTACTTTTCACAAGACTGTCATGTGTTCTTTATAATTGAATTGAAAAATTATTATAGTTGTTTTCCAAAATTAAATACTGAAAATGTTTGTCTATTTCTTGTTTTGTATTATAAAATTATCAACATTCTTTTGAATTATAGTTGAATGTTTTATGGAAAGTAAAAGGAAATAATAGCATTTGATAAATATATATATATAGGAGAAATTTAACTGAGATGTACAAAAGGGATAGTAGAATTAGAAAATATATCTTTTTTCAAATTCTAGTACAATGTGGACAGCAATCGAGAATGGCTACTAAAATTGGTAAGTTTTATAATGATGGCAATATTATAGTAGATGGATTAAATTGAGTTTGCTTATCAGTCTTAATATTATAAAATGTGAGAAAATCAGACAGTATGTATCTCTTGTTGTGGCAGAGAATGACATGCCAAATAATACAAACTGAAACGAAGTCTCCATTCCTGAATCAAATCAAGCTTTTAGATCTAGACTCTATGCACAGCAAATAAATCTAAATAAGCATGCTAATGAACTCACAAAAATATTACTCAGCCAGATTTACAAAGATATACATGACAAATAGCCAACAGTATGGTGAGGTGGTATTTAAAGAGCGAAACGGGAGTGGGGGGAGAAGATAGAGCACATTTCAAATTAGAAGTAGATAAAGCAGATGTCAATCAAATGTGACATGTATAATTTGTTTTAAAATTCCTGTCAACTATAAAGAGATATTTTTGTGAGAATTTGAACATATATACTGTGTTAGCTCATATAAAATTATTATTAATTTGAAAGACACAATCATTGTGCCATCATTATATACTTTAAAATTCATAGATTAGAGAAATATATTACTTTTGAAAGAAGTGGCATGATGTTTTAGCATTTACTTAAAAGTCCATTAACTAAAAAAAATGCATTAGAAAAGACATAAACTAAGTAGGAATAAGAGACTGATGAGAGATCTTCAGAGTAGATAATTGCGAGATGTGGGATGTCTTTCTTGTACTGTATCTTTAAAACTTTCTATAATAAAATGATTTCATAAGGGGAATTGTCTTGTACTTTATAACTCAAGTGTTATGCTAATTTTGTATTTTTTTATATTGATCTTAGAAAGTTCTCCATGGCTATTCTTGGATAGGAACACAGTGTCAAATACAGCTTCAGACACATGTGCCTTACATTATTGTGATTGACAACAGGAGAAAAAGAAGACAGAAATACCTCAAAATGAAAAAAGGCTATGATGACTGGATATGCAAGACACTAGAGCAATGAAATACTCTCCTCAGTCTTGCCCACATGACGGGCTATATAAAGACTTCTGGAAAGCCATCCCTTCTTTTTCCTCCTCAACTGTCACTAGCTCTAAACTTACTTTACTTTTGCTGAAACTGGCAGTTGGTTTAATAAAGTGTGGTCACCACAAATCATCTTCGCCATGTGAGCCCACTATTAGTCATCACGAGGTGACCTTTCTGAAGAAGAAAAAATCCTGGACGTATCTCAGTAAATGTTGACAAAAGCCTGAGAGAACAGGAGTGTTGATAAGATTTATCACACCAAGGCACTAGGTAATAGAAAATTTCCTGCAAATTAACAACCATAGTTGAAATTATTTGTGCCTTTCTGCAAATGCCAGCACAGTGTAACATCTGTCCTAGCAGATAAAACACAAGTCATTTGATGGGGTTGGTGTGATTTTCATCCCTGGAAAGGTTACTTGCTCTTTAGCCTGCCATGAAAGGAGCTTTAGGCAGGCATCTGAGACCTACAGGATTCACACAGATAAGGTGGTGATATCTCACATCAGAGAAAATGCTTTGTCTCCATTAAGTAGCTTCAGAACAAAAACACTAAATTCTCACAATCCTTACAGTTTCTGTATATTAATAAAAACATTCGGGCTAGAGAGATGGCTCAGCAGTTAAGAGCTCTCTGACTGCTCTTCCAGAGGTCCTGAGTTCAAATCCAAGCAACCACATGGTGGCTCACAACCATCTGTAATCAGATGCCTTCTTCTGGTGTGCCTGAAGACAGCTACAGTGTACCTACATATAATAAATAAATGAATCTTTAAAAAAGCATATATTTCCATATACATGCAAAAGAAGAACTTTTGCATTTTAACACCCTATAATATTTTAGTATAGATTCAAGGATAGAATCCCATTCACATGGAAATATTATTTAACTCTAACTAATACCTATGAGTTTCTTTTAGCAAGTTGTTTTATTGCCTTTTGCAGAAAAGATGCCATGTGAACATGGTTACTTTACTATTTGTTCTTGCAATAATGGGTAAATCATTCTGATACAATATCAGAAAAAGATAATTATCCTTATTTGTGCTGATCTATATGCATCTTTTAGAAACAAAAGGGGGAAATGTTATCTTCCTTCTATGTAACTTGCCAACATGTTTTTCCCCAAGCAAACAAACCAGAATGATAGCAAGAACGTGCCTTGAAACTACATGTTCTTGATCATCTTTTCTGATCATGACTTTGGACTTAAAATTCTGAAGATATTAGGTACACTAAATCTTAGAGACCACATTCAATCCACCATGGGAAACAGAATCAATACAGATATATTAAGTGACTGTTAGACACATTAAAGTACGTAATAGATGGCAATTTTTCAAAGTCACAAGAGCTTTCAAAAGAAATTAGCGCATAGAGTATTATTCCAAATCATACATATGTAGTACATTATTTTCAATAATATTATTGAAACTCCCACTATGCTTAGTATATGAGGTATAACTCAGGATTACAAGGACTGTTTGATTCTAGTTATACAACATTTTCAATAGATAAAAGTATATAAGTGCAGAAAAAATCATCATCTGGTTTCAGAATAAGGGAGGAGAGGCTTCTTTGAAACAGTAAAAGAAAATTCTAAGTCATGAACCATCAATTTATTACTAGTTAACTGTTACTTTATGACTAAATGATTATATCAAAAGACCAAAACTAACACAGAAAAGGATGGAGCTAGAGGCAGAAAACATAATCTGTTCATGAAGTCATAGAAAGCATTAGGCTTTGGTAATAATGCCATTTTCAGACTTGACACAGGATTCCATTCAAAACTTGCAATGAATGAAATAGGGAATCCTGCGAAGGGTAGGGCCATGCAAAGACTTGAACAGCATGCCAAAGAAGTAACCAGAAGCAGAAGCACTTCGGAACCTTAATGCTACCTTAGGTATCTAAACTCAGCACAAATAATTCCAGATTCCTACAATGCCTTGTTCACTAGAGCTTCTAACTCTAATGAGTTAGAGTAGCAGCAGAGGAATTTTAATTTTAAATAGACTCTTTATCCCTATCTACATTAACCTTCATCTTTGAAGGCCACAGCATATGTGTCCATGAGGCACTTTAGTGTTGTAACCATGTTCATGCATACAGCTAACCGCCATTTCTTAACGTGCCAGATGTGGCCACTAGAAAACTGAAAAAGGAGGCAGTAGTCCTTATTCTACCTTTACTGTGTAACACTGGGGCAGATATTGACATTAGGATCTCAGTGTAGCTACAGTGTACCTGTAAATGAAAATGCCTGTCATCCTTTCTGCACAATGAATTTGATGTTCATGAGAAATCTTGTTTGTCAACATCCTTTAAAGTAATCCACCACATGTTATACAAACACTTTAGGCTAAAGTATTAAATCTTTAGACAATGCTCATTTTTAAAATTTATTCTTCTCTCATTTACTACTTCCCAACCAAAATTTCCTCTCCTTTTTTCTCCCAGTTATTATCCTTCAGCTCCCCATCACACATATGCTCCTCCTCAGTTTCCCTTCAGAAATGGAAAGTCTTCCAGGGATAAGATGTTGCAATAAGACTAAGCACCTCTTCTCATATTAAGGCTAGATGAAGCAACCCAGTAGTACAATAAGGGTCAAAAGTAGTAGTAGAGAAAGCAGGAAAAGGGTCAGAGAGCTACTGCTTCTACTACTAGGAGTCCCACAAGAAGGCCAAGTTACACAACCATAACGTGTATGCAGTGGGTTTCAGTACAAGTTCCCTAATTGTTGGTTTGGTCTCTGTAAGCCCCTCTGAACCCAAGTTAATTGATACTGTGGGTTTCTGTGGTCAGACAACTTAATGTTATGCAAGTATGTTATATAGAAAGTATAGCTTTAGCATACTTTTAGTTACACACTTAAGTTCATGGGTTTTTCTCTTCTCCTGAACAAACTTGACACTGAAGAAATGAAAAGAAAGGAATCACAAGGCTGTTACATTTTGATGGAAGAGGAAAAGAATAGAAGGAAGTATAAGAGAAAAGATCTGAAGAAAATTCAATATATCACTCTGAAGCTCATGAGAAGGAAACGTAAAAGGCTAAAGATGCAAACAGATATGGAAGAGTTATAAAGCTGAATGTCTTACTCTGTGGTATCTCTGAGGCCCTTCAACTTCTTGTATACTGAAGGAATATTAATTTCAACTTGCTTTTACTTTGTCTCCTCCTTAGGCCTTCCAGAATTGAGAGGGAGAGAAGCATGAATTTATCACATTCCCAACTAATTTTCTCCTTTCCTGCTATGAAGAATAACAGTTCTTATGTAAACTTGCAAAACTCAGAACTTTGGGAATGTTTTTTTGTTTATTTGTTTGGTTGGTTTTTGTTTTGGGTTTTTAAAAAGATTTATTTATTTATTATATACAAGTACAATATAGCTATATCTTCAGACAGTACCAGAAGAGGGCGTCAGATCTCTTTATGGATGGTTGTGAGCTGGGATTTGAACTCAGGACCTTTGGAAGAGCAGTTAGTGCTCTTGCCCACCAAGCCATCTCACCATTCCTGGAAATGTTCGATATAAACAAGAAAAATAATGCCCTGGAAAAAAGATATCTCCTTTGCATCAGGCTCTGCAGATTTTTGCTTCTTTATTGAAACAATGCACTTTTATATTTAGAATCCCAGCCACACACCCCTCCCCCAAAATGGCTACAGGCTTCCAATTCCCTCTGCAGGATTATGGCCTGCATAAAAACTAGGAACAGCAGAGTCTTTTGAAGATTTTCCTGGGCATCCTGCCCTCCTTCTCAAGGCTTCTAAACAAAACCCAGCTCTGAATAGAATATGAGAGAATCAGAGAAAAAAATAGTCTTTCAAATCAAATCCCAGTGTAGGTACTTTTTCAATCACCATTTCCCAAAAGACTCCAAATGTAGAGTTAATGTTCAAAAAATCTTGGCACTTGTCTTTATGCTCACACCTGACATTTGGTCATAATACAAAAACATCTCCCTAGACCTTATTTTCTTTCTCTTAAACATTAAATGTTAAAATATTTCTGAAAGGTAGGAAGCTCCCATGACAGGAAAGCTGAAATGCAAAGTGAAAACCAGCATCTCTTTCATTGAAGCCCACGGCCACCTGTTCTTTGCAGAGAAGCTATCTTGACTGCTAATTTCAGAGATTGTCTCCATACATAAACTGAAATGCAGTGCATATATATGTAATATCTTTCTTTTCTCTCCACTCCAAATTATAGCATACTATAAATACTCTCATGCCTCATTTTATTTATATCAATATTTTTCACTTCATAATTATCATTTTATTTTTGTAGTAGCTTGAATAAACATGGCCATATAACTCATATATTTGAATTCCTAATCATCTGGAAGTTGCACTATTTAGGAAGGATTCGGAGGTATGGCCCTTTTTGGAGGAAGTGTCACACTGAGGGTGGGCTTTGAGGTTTCAAAATCCATGTCAACCCCAGCCTATTTCTCTTTTGTCCTATGAATCAGGATGTAACCCCTAGCTACTTCTTATGTACCATATATTCCTGCCTTAATGTTCTCTGTCATGATTCTAGGCTAAGTTCCTGAAACTATAAGTAAGCTCAGAGAACCCCAGACAAGGCACCACTTCCTGGGTTGACCAACCATTGACATAGTTGCACATTGAAGCATTTTCTACATGGAAAGGACATCACGTTGTCTTTACTGAGGCAGATAATTGATTTGCCTTTTCTGCAAATCACTCTTTCTCTTGGGTGGTTCAGTCTGCAGTTTTCCTTGGAAATTATTCTGCAACTCTGGCATCCCCAGTTTCTTGGGGTCTGCAACATATGTCAGGATTCACCTTCACATCTTCATGAAATGCTTTTTTTATGGCTTTTCTTAGGCACAGAAAAAAATTCCACAACCCATTTCTTATATTCTTGACTCTACCATTATGACAATGGACTTAAGACCATAAAATTGCAAGAACATCTCCAATTAAATGTTTTATTCTTTAAGAGTTTTCTTCTTCATGGTATCTTTTCACAGTAATAAAAGACATTTTCCATGTGAGTATATGTAGATTTAATTATTTTCAATTGATAAGTAATAGTCACTTGTGTGCTGTTAGGGTAATTTAACAGACCTTCATATTAATAGCTCTTGTTATGAACTGGTATACTAAATAGCTTTATGACAATGATTTCACATAAGTAAAGATTATATGAAATAAATACCTAAAAGCAAGATTTCTAGGTAAAAGAACACACATTTATTAATTTTGAGTATGTATTATAGAATCCTCTTTTTTAGGTAATTATGTATTTGTATATATATATTTGTAATTCATACAATTATATAGTACAATACATTACAATATAATACTATACAATACAAAACATTTACTATTTTATATTTCTTTACATTGACAACTGTTTTAGTCTTTGATAATTAAATTAATTAGCATTACAAAGATTATATTCCTTTAATGTGCCTCCCTTCTAAAACAAGAGAGATTAAACATCATTTTTATTTTTTATTTTTTAATTTATTTTCTATATTCTTTGTTTACATTCCAAAGGCTTTCCCCTTTCCCAGTTCCCCCCTCACCATATGTCCCATAAGTCCTCTTCCCTCCACCCATTCCCCAATCACCCCCCCCCATTTCTCTGTTCTGATACTCTCCTACAAATCTGGATCCAGTCTTTTCAGGACCAGGGTCCTTTCCTTCCTTCTTCTTGGGAATCTTTTGATTTGCTAATTGTGCCTTGAGTATTCAGAGCTTTTGGGCTCATTAATATCCACTTATCAATAGCCACAAACAATATAAAGTATCTTGGCATGACATTAACCAAACAAGTGAAAGAACTGTATGACAGGAACTTCAAGTCCTTGAAGAAAGAAATCGAAGAAGACCTTAGGAGATGGAAAAATATTCCATGCTCTTGGATTGGCAGGATCAATATAGTAAAAATGGCTATCTTGCTAAAAGCAATCTACAGATTCGATGCAATCCCCATCAAAATCCCAAATCAATTCTTCATAGATCTAGAAAGACCAATTCTCAAATTCATCTGGAGTAACAAAAAACCCAGGATAGCTAAAACTATTCAACCAATGGCATGGGTTCCTTTTGATCTGGGCTAGTACCCTGAGCAGACCTTAGGCACAAACTCTGCAGCCAGTCCCACAGCACCCAGAGCTCCCAGGTGGTCTAACATGCCCAGAATCACAGGATAACAGGATCACACTCACAGGATCACAGAGACAGCTGTACTCTGAGGAATTCTGACACAATCCGGATAACAGTAAAGACAGACTCCAGTCAGATATAGTGAGGGCAGGTAGCACTCGAGATAATCAGATCGCAGAAGGCAAGCCTAAGAAAATAACCAACAGAAACCAAGGTTACTTGGCATCCTCAGAACCCAATTATCCCACTACAGCAAGTCCTGGGTACACCATCATGCCTGAACAGCAAGATTCAGATCTAAAATCATCATGGTGATGCTAGAGGACTTTAAGAAGGACATAAATAGTTCCCTTAAAGAAATACAGGAGAACACACATAAACAGGTAGAAACACTTAAAGAGGAAACACAAAAATCCCTTAAAGAATTACAGGAAAATAAATCAAACAGGCAAAGGAAATGAACAAAAACATCCAGGATCTAAAAATGGAAATAGAAACAATAAAGAAATCACAAAGGGAGACAACCCTGGAGATAGAAAACCTAGTAAAAAGATAGGGAGTCACAGATGCAAGCATCACCAACAGAATACAAGAGATAAAAGAGATAATCTCAGATGTAGAAAATATCATAGAAAACATTGACACGATAGTCCAAGAAAATGCAAATTGCTAAAAGTTCCTAACCAAAAACATCCAGGAAATACAGGGCACAATGAGAAGACCAGGCCTAAGGATAATAGGTATAGAAGAGAGTGAAGATTCCCAACATAAAGGGACAGTAAATATCTTCAACAAAATTACAGAAGAAAAATTCTCTAACCTAAAGAAAGAAATGCCCATGAACATACAAAAAGCCTGCAGAATTCCAAATAGATTGGACCAGAACAGAAAATGCTCCTGTCACATAATAATCATAACACCAAATTCACTAACAAAGAAAGAATATTAAAAGCAGTAAGAAAAAAAGATCAAGTAACATACAAAGGCAGACCTATCACAATTACTCCAGACTTCTCACCAGAGTGTGAAAGCTAGAAGATCCTGGTCAGATGTCGTACAGACCTTAAGAGAACACAAATGCCAGCCCAGTCTACTATACCCAGCAAAACTCTCAAATACCATAGATTGAGAAAACAAGATATTCCATGACAAAACCAAATTTACACAATATATTTCCACAAATCCAGCAGAATAAGGATAATAGATGGAAAATACCAACACCAGGAGGGAAACTACAGCCTAGAAAAATCAAGAAAGTAATTTTTCAACAAACCCAAAGAAGATAGTCACACAAACATAATTCTACCTCTACCGACAAAAATAACAGGAAGTAACAATCAGTTTCCTTAATATCTCTTAACATTAATGAACTTAATTCCCCAATAAAAAGACGTAGACTAACAGACTGGATACATAAACAGGACCCAGCATTTTTGCTGCATACAGGAAATGCACCTCAGTGACAAAGACAGACACTACCTCAGAGTAAATGTTTTGAAATCAATTTTCCAAGCAAATGGTCCCAAGAAAGTTTGGGCCTAGCATGGGCTCTGACATCTCATTGCCTCACCTCAGAGACACACACCTCCTCTAACAAGGCCACACCCCCTCTGACAGGGCCATATCATCTAATCCTTTCTTAAACACTCAACCAACTAGGGACTAGATATTTAAATATATGAGCCTGTTGGTGCCATGCTCCTTCAAACCACCACAGATGGAGAGAGACAATTTTCAAGGCAATAGTGTAAGATAGATCAACTTATGTTTCTGCAGACTTCACGATAAGATGCAATACTGAATCTTGCTTTATTTTCAAATCAGGCTGAAAATTTCATGGGCGTTTGTGCTTCCTTGACCAGTAAATACCAATTTCCTTTCATGCTCACCTCAAACAGAATTGCATTTTAATTACTCATCAACTGAGAAATGAAGCCCAGGGCCACATATAACATGATCTACAAAAACAAAATGGCATGACACTTCACACATTTACAAACTATGAAAGAAGAAACTTTGTATCTCTACAGATGTCTACTATAGCTTCCATTTTACTTACATCATAATTATAAATATCACTGGCACTTTATCACATTATTCCCAGTTCTCTGGGGTGTTTCCCTTTCCTTTGAGAGTAGACCTTAGACCAGTCATATGGTGCAATTGCAGGAATTACCTTCAAGTGACACAGTGAGATAGCCTTTGCCATTCCCCAAAGCAGCTTTACTTTGCCTCTGCAACTGGTAGTGTTCCTAGGGGTGGCGCTATGGGCAGGTTTGGTTCTAGAGTGAGGATGAGATCAAAAAGGGAAGCCATACCACCCATGAAGATGCAAGAGAAATAAAAAGTTAAGTCATGCTGATTTTAGAAGTTATTTGGGTTGTTTTTACAGTTCCTCAGTGGGGGAAATCAATAATGTGACTCGGAGTCCAGCAATGTGTTTACTTCTCAGTAAATTTATGATGATTTCAAACATGACCTTGATGAGGACACACCCTAGGAAAGTCCTTGAACTTTCAGTGTTGAGCTTTCTAATAGGGTCCTGCATTAACGGGAGCTACTCACAGATTGCTGACACCTTTCTCAAGAAATTGGCCAGACATGGAATCTCACTATAATTCTGGCACTTTCAAAGCAAGCAGATTAAGAATGCATGGTTATTATCAGCAAGACAGAAAATTCAAGCCTGAGCCAGTTTAAACTGTATGAATCCCTGTTCTTCTATGTCTCCAAATGGAAAGAAAAGATAAAAAGAAAGAAAAGGAAATTACCAGGAGCTTGTTCATACACACCAACTTCCTAGAATCTATCTCTGCTACCTCTGACTTACACAATTATCTACACCATGCCTGAATATGCTCCTTCATATGCATACTTCTGGAGCCTCGTCTTTTCTCTATCTTTTCTTAAAATTGAGCACCAGTAGTTACTTGATCACACCTGCAAGTCATTTAAATACCCTGGAAATAATTTATCTGAGCCTGAAAGCTTAAATTAAAGCTGTAAAGTGCTCCCTTATTATCTCTGCACCTATCTTGTACTTCAATTCCCTCCTAATGATGTTTGTTCTAGATCTGCCAGCTTGAAAATTATTTCCTTGATGGAGAAAAAAAAAGAAGCAAAACAGAATATGAATAAATCTCCAGGCTCTCCCACGCTAGTAACCTTATATCTTTTGTCATAAATTACAGACTTTTCCCAAGGGATGTGGATTGTTTTGAGCAAGAATGCATTTGTATAATATGCCAAGAATGACTACTTATTAGGGATAAAGCCTAGTTAAAAACTACTGGAGCTGAAAATTTACACACAAGGACTAAAACAAATCACTGACCTGAGCTTGATGAGATTAGTCTATGCTAAGAACTCAGCGAGGTGCTGAAGCACTGTTATGCTGTGGAACACTCAAGTCAAAGGAGGTTTTGATCCCAGGTAGCCAAAGACACAGCAAGGACAGGAATCCAAACCCCTTCTCTGTTCTGTCTTTATTTTTACTGTTGCCTTCCCATTAACAGGAATAGTAACCAAGAATCCCTAGTATTGGTGATGGAGTTTGGTGTTTGCCATGTTTGGTATCCTCACATCTGCTCAGTCTCTCCTATAAGAGGAAGAAGCTGGACAGGAGTTCAACTTGATGAGGCACAGGACTCATCTTAACTCAGTTCACTCCCCGGGTCAGACACAGTGACTTTTCCTTTGGCTTCTTATTGATGTTTTTGTTCAGGACTCACACTAAATTTATAGCATGAAAGATTACTGATTATAATCTGTGGTTTTTCCTCTGGTCGCGGTCCCTTTAAATCTCCTGGATATGCAGACTCATTTGTCTTATAACTTCAGAAGTCTTGCTTAATATAATTGGTTGCCTTTCTTGAATGTTACTGGTATAAATGAATTCTAAGATAAAATGATTTTATCTCCTATGGCTTCTGTTGCTCCCATATAACATACTCTTCTCTTCTAGATGATAACAGGACCCACAGTAACATTGTCTTGCTTGCTTTTATTTCTTTCTTTCTTTTTGTAATCTTCATGATAATTGTTCTGAGCCTTCAGTATGCAAACAACTGATTCAAAAATGTGCAGAGTGGTTATTTGTAATGCAGATTAGCCAGTACTTCTTCTTGAGACTTGCTACATAATTAGCGGGGCACCAGGCAGAATGAATGTAACCAGTCCCTTGTTCAGAATCTATTAGGAAGATCAAGATGGAGAGAATGCAGAGCACAGGGCTTTCTTTATCTTTATTATACAGCTTTGACAATTGTCCATTTTCTCAAAATATACACAAAAGCAAAATGTTTTCATAAATCTTCCTTAGTTCATCTGAAATGTAGAAAAATATCCTATTACAGCAGCAAGTAATTGACCAATATTGACTTGGTTTTTTGCATTAAAAAAATCAATATAATAGTTGCTATCACCTTCTCACAGACAAGGAACAGGTATGTGAACTCTGGGTATCTCAGTGCCTACAAATACATTATTGTCAACGTTCCAGTAATGTATATTTTAAAGAATTTACGATAATAATGGCCATAACCTTTCTGTGAGACCTGTGTCATTAAGAATTTAATGATGCTGGGAATAGTATTACTATCTTCAAGTCTTACAAGCACTAGAGTTTATATTAGGCTTTAATCCCAAGGCCTATATTTAATCTCCTATATTTTGGAATAAATTACTATTTCACAAGCCTCCTTCATAGATACACTTTTTAATATTTTTTAAACTTTACTTATCACATAAAGTAAAAGACTTAGTGTATTTTATAGGTGTAAAGAAGCTTTTCTTTAAAAATTTAAAAATGAATTCAGCAATGTTTTTGTTAAATTTTCTCTCATTACTTAAGGTACAATGTCATTGGAGAAATAATTATTTCCTTGTTAATTTGAAAGCATTTGTACTTTTTGTTGCTTGCCCTTCTTCTCTGTTCAATGTGTTACTAAAAGCAATGACACTGGTTGTCATCAACAATGCAACATGCAAAAACTGCCAGTGTCTATTCTCCTATTACTGGATTTCCCATGTAAATGCAAGAGTGATTCTTGCTCACTCTGTCAAACTGTTAATTCTCTTCCTTCCTCTTTGGGAAGCTATTTACTGACTAGCCAGTGAGAATTACTAGAAATGTATGAATGTAGCCACGTTCCTACCGAAGCAGCAGATTGCTGTGAGCACAATGTTAAGTTACTGTGAAATTTAGACATAGGCAACTTCAGTTGCTTTATCAACTAGGAAGTGTATGACATAATGTAATGTAGAAATTTAGACTAAAGTTTGTCTCTAGGAAAGACTTTTCAGTACACATATTGAATATCTTACCCAACCTTGTTTTCTTTGAGCATAGAGTTAATTGTGGAAGTTTCAGTAAGGAAGTATGGATATCTTCTCATTCTTTATGAAGCAATAGAGCTAAATAGGAAGTCTGAGAGAACACAAACTTGGAAAATGCTAGACAAAGGGTTCAGAACCCTTAGGATTGGAGAGCATAAACAGAAAAATTCGGTGGGTATTGTTGTCTTTCAAAAGATTTCTGAGAGGAACAATCTATAAACTCAATTTAAAACAGAGTCGGTGAAAACTTATAGGAAGTACCTTTTATTGATTATGATGACAGATCTCTGATGTTTAAAATATTTATATATATATAATCATATATTATATATATATGATTTATAAGATAAATCATATATTATATATATATGATTTATAAGATAAATCATATATTATATATATATGATTTATAAGATAAATCATATATATAGTATATGTAATTATATATTTAGAAGCTTAAAATACTTGTTAAATTTGTATATTGTTTGTAAATGTTTTATATATTTGTGTATTTTTTTAAATAAAGATTATGCTTTAGCTGTTTTTCTCATCACTGTGACAAAACATTGAATGAAGAAACAAGGGACAAAAGGTCCATTTTAGCTTAGAGTTCAAAGCGAACAGCCCATTATGGTGGGGAAGCAACAGGTACAGAAGATACTTAAAGCAGGAGAGTTTGCAATTCATCTGGCTCTCATTTTGGCTGACTGGGAAGCAGAAAATTGGACCAGAAGAAGGACCATCTCTAGTCCTGAAGCTTTGCCTCTATGATCTGATGTCCAAAAGGTTCTACAACCTCCTGCATAAGCATTATCAACTGTTGGCTGAACCCCACCTGCAGATTTTTGAAGAGGTTCCTGCGGGGTGGAGTGAAGACCTAGTGCAAAGAGACTCGAGAAATGGAGATGACAAGACAGGATTCTGATCAAGTCTCATTTAATGCAGATTCACATAGCCATTATATGGTAAAGCATTTGGCAGCAAAATATAAAACAGGATGTGGTAAGCAACAAACAAAGATAAACAATCTGATCTTTACAGAGAATCTAAAGTATATGTGAGCACACTGTGTCTCAATCAAGAGCTCAGAGTACTGTCATCATGAACAGTTCCAGACTGACAAAACCACTTCTCCACTTCCCCGTGACTAATGCCCCCACCTTGACCCCACTCAGTCCTGAGAAAGATATGTCTGACTCCAACAGTGTCCTATAAAGGAGACCATATATTCAAACATCTGAGACATTGGACACATTTAACACTGAAACAACACTATGGTACCTGTTTCTCCTCATTTCAGCATTAATAATTCAAAACTCAGTTTCAAGCAGCCAGCCCAAGTAATCGGATTACATTAGGCACATCAATTCTCTCCTCCTCCTCCCCTTCCTCCCCCTCCTCTCTCTCCTCCCCCCTCTTGCCCCTTCTCCTCTCTTTCCCTTTCGTCCTCATCCTCTTCCTCCTCCTTCCCTTCCTCTTTCCCTTCTTTCTCTCCTTCTTCTTCTTCTTCTTCTTCTTCTTCTTCTTCTTCTTCTTCTTCTTCTTCTTCTTCTTCTTCTCCTTCTTCTTCTTCTTCTTCTTCTTCTTCTTCTTCTTCTTCTTCTTCTCCTTCTTCTTCTTCTTCTTCTTCTTCTTCCAGCCAGCATGACGTTAATCAACACTTTATTGGTTGCTTCTTTTTCTATTTCAGATCATTCTCTCTGCATGGGTTTCCACAATTTTCACTAATCTTAGAGACGCTTCATGCCAATGCACAGAGACGTATATAAGATAAATGAATTTAAAGAATTCCATATAAAGAAAAGGCTATAATTTCACTGTTCATGAACTTTATAATTTTATTCATGACCATTATTTGTCAGGGAGTGACTGCATGAAACTACCCTCATGAATGTATTTGCTATAATTATAATATTCAGCATTCTTGTAGTCAAAGCTAAGCACTATTCTTACAATTTGTGTTTGTCAAAGTGAATCCTACAGCTCACAGGTGGTCACTGTAACCTCTATGTTCTATCCATAGAAAGACTTCAAATTAATTAACTAATTTGAAAAAGCACAAAAATCAAATCAGGAAAGTCTGTTCTGATTTTTTAAATGTACATAATGACCTCATAATAGTAGTATTTCCTTTGGGAGTATGACAGAAACAGGGCTTTCAGAAAAGGAGTAGCTGTAGCGAAATTAGTGATAATCCTAATAAGTAGGGCAAAGCTAAATTCTGCTTGTTTTAATTAGAAGAGTGGCTTTCATGGTGGCTGAGTAATCAGGGCAGCAGAAAGAGCAGCTCACAGGAGACACTACAGATAAAGAGGCTACTTTCATAAAGGTATGGCAGGTAGAGGTGTCCAGATCAATGGAAGCAGTAAATAAGACAGCTGACTCTATATGCTTAGTGGGTAAAGGTCCTTAGCTAGCTACGGAGCCAAATAGCAGTATCTTGCTTGTAAAGAGTTATCAGTTCTTTAATACATATTGCCGTGTCCTGGGTGTGAGTCTTGCTATTTGTATCCAAGAAAGATTTATCACAAGTCCAAAACAACAAATAAATATAATTTTAAATTGAATTTTGAACTCACACTTAGCCAATATACTTGGAACCAACATACTGATGATAGATCACACAAAACTATTAATAGATTCTTGAAAGCTTGCTCTTTTCTAATACTCAGACAGCTTTATTTCTCTTACCAAACTATCTGCTAAAATAATTTTAGAGTGTTGGTTTAAGAAACATCAAGGCAAAATAAGATCTGCATGGCTACTGGTTAGGAAAATGTGGCTGGAAAGAAAATACATGAGGCTGAGCATGGTCGGTAGGGAATTTACTAGAACACAGGATGTTTTAAATGGTTGTGTTAAACTGCTTCTAGAATAATAATATAATATACAGTAAATTTTGTGATTATGAGACCCTTAATTTTAAAGGAAACTGTTTTACATCATAATACATCAAAAATATAATAAGAAAAAAAATACATTTAAAAGAAATAAGCAAGTTACAGTTTTACAAACATAAAATGCCAGATCTCAAGATGTAGAAGACTTATAATTTCAAAGATCCTTGGTACCTAGAAAAAGTATTTACTAAACAAGAAAAAACTTAAATTAACTCAAGACTAGGCTAATCATTAAATTATATTCTAGTTAGAAAATTAGTATGAACATATTATATTTTCAACACTCAGCAATTAAACAAAGTAGCAAAACATGTTTGCCTGAAACAGAAAGAGAACACAAACAGGGAGGCAAGGAGAAAAACATGTTCCTACAAAAACCTAACAAACGAGGGTACATGTGGGCATGCAGTTCTGTCAATCTGCAAGAAACTTCTCTGTTTTTTTTAACAGTGTCATCTTGTAATCCCACCAACAGTGGAGGAGTGTTCCTCTTTCTCCACATCCTCACCAGCACCTGCTGTCTCTTGAGTTTTTAATTTTAGCCATTCTGACTGGTGTGAGGTGGAATCTCAGTGTTGTTTTGATTTGCATTTCCCTGATGACTAATGATGTTGAACATCTCTTAAGGTGTTTCTCAACCGCTCTGGAAATCAGTCTGGCGGTTCCTTAGAAAATTGGGCATGTCACTTCCAGAGGACCCTGGCATACCACTCCTGGCCATATACCCAGAGGATTCCCCTGCATACAATAAAGACACATGCTCCACTATGTTCATAGCAGCCTTGTTTATAATAGCCAGAAGTTGGAAGGAGCCCAGATATCCCTCAAAGGAGGAATGGATACAGAAAATGTGGTATATTTATACAATGGAATACTACTCAGCAATTAAAAATAATGAATTCATGCAATTTGTAGGCAAATGGTTAGATCTGGAAAATATCCTAAGCGAGTTAAGCCAATCACAAAAGAATACACATGAAATGCAATCACTGATAAGTGGATATTAATGAGCCCAGAAGCCCTAAATACTCAAGGCACAATTAGCATGTCAAATGATTCCCAAGAAGAAAAAAGGAGAGGACCCTGGGTCTGAAAAGATTGGATCCAGTTTTGTAGGAGAGTACCAGAACAGAGAAATGGTGGTGGTGTGGTGATTGGGGAATAGTCGGTGGGGGGTGGGGGGGGGAGAGGACTTATGGGACGTATGGTGGGGGGGAACTGGGAAAGGGGAAAGCCTTTGGAATGTAAAGAAAAATATTAAAGAAAAAAAACCAAACCAAAAGCCGGGCTGTGGTGGCGCACGCCTGTAATCCCAGCACTTGGGAGGCAGAGGCAGGCGGATTTCTGAGTTCGAGGCCAGCCTGGTCTACAGAGTGAGTTCCAGGACAGCCAGGGCTACATAGAGAAACCCTGTCTAAAAAAAAAAAAAAAAAAAAAAAAAAAAAAAAAAAAACAAACCAAACCAAACCAAACCAAACAAACAAAACAAAACAAAACAAGACCAAGGCTGCTTCTGCAACCAGCTCGCTGGCCCCTGGACCAGCGGTGTAGCGGCGGGCCTCCATATTGCAACCAGGACACAGCTGGAAAGGCACAGGCTCTGTGGGACATCCCCGCCCTCGGGTGAGCACCTAAGCTGCATTCTGCAACCAGCTCGCCGGCCCCTAGACCAGCGGTGTAGCCAGCCCCTAGACCAGCGGTGTAGCGGCGGGCCTCCATATCTCAACCAGGACACAGCTGGAAAGGCACAGGCTATGTGGGACATCCCCGCCCTCTGGTGAGCACCTAAGCTGCATTCTGCAACCAGCTCGCCGGCCCCTAGACCAGCGGTGTAGCGGCGGGCCTCCATATTGCAACCAGGACACAGCTGGAAAGGCCCAGGTAAACACCCCTTCCAGGGCTACACTCACGGGGGTATCTGCTAGGGTCTCGGAGCCAAGCAGGCGGAGTCCCGCCTAGGCTCTGTGGGACATCCCCGAGCCCTCTGGTGAGCACCAAGGCTGCTTCTGCAACCAGCTTGCGGGCCCCTGGACCAGTGGTGTAGCGGCGGGCCTCCATATTGCAACCAGGACACAGCTGGAAAGGCACAGGCTCTGTGGGACATCCCCGCCCTTGGGTGAGCACCTAAGCTGCGTTCTGCAACCAGCTCGCCAGCCCCTAGACCAGCGGTGTAGCGGCGGGCCTCCATATCACAACCAGGACACAGCTGGAAAGGCCCAGGCTCTGTGGGACATCCCCGCCCTCGGGTGAGCACCCAAGCTGCGTTCTGCAACCAGCTCGCCGGCCCCTAGACCAGCGGTGTAGCGGCGGGCCTCCATATTGCAACCAGGACACAGCTGGAAAGGCCCAGGTAAACACCCCTTCCAGGGCTACCCCCACGGGGGATCTGCTAGGCTCTCGGAGTTCCTTGCAACCAGGACACAGCTGGAGAAGCCCAGGTAGACAGACTCCAACAGGGGCTACAATCACATGGGTGGCAGCCAGCTTATGATCCCTTAAAGCAGCAGTCACACATATTCACCAGTAGAGAAACAACAGGTGAGCCCAGCCTCACAGAAGATTCAAACACCAGCCACTGACAACAAGGCCAACTAAAACCAGAAATAACCAGATGGCAAAAGGAAAACGAAGGAACGTTACTAACAAAAATCAAGGCAACATGACAGCATCTGAACCCAGTTCTCCAACAACAGGAATCCCTGGATACCATAAAACACCAGAAAAACAAGACTTGGATATAAAATCACTGGTCAGGATGCTGGTAGCTGAACACATAGAAAAATCTCGTAAAGAAATAGAGGAGAAAATGGATCAAAAGTTAGAAGCCTTTACGAGGCAAATACAAAAATCACTTCAAGAAATGCAGGAGAAGATGGATCAAAGAGAAGAAGACAATAAGGAAGAAAGACAAAAGTCACTTAAAGAACTACAGAAGAACGTGGGCCAACAAGTAGAAGCTATGAAAGAGGAAGCACAAAAATCTATTAAAGAAATACATGAAAACACAATCAAGCAAGCGAAAGATCTGAGCACATCCATCCAGATACTAAAAACAGAAGTAGAAACAACTAAGAAATCACAGAGGGAGACAACATTGGAGATAGAAAACCTGGGGAAGAAATCAGGGGCCATAGACGCAAGTATCAACAATAGAATACAAGAGATAGAAGACAGAATCTCAGAAGCCGAAGATAACATAGGAACCATTGATTCAACAGTCAAAGAAAATACTAAATGCAAAAAGGTGGTAACCCAAAACATCCAGGAAATCCAAGACACTATGAGAAGACCAAACCTAAGGATTATAGGTATAGACTAGAGTGAAGATTTACAAGTTAAAGGGCCAGCTAATATCTTCTATAAAATTATGGAAGAAAACTTCCCCAACCTAAGGAGAGAGATGCCCATGAATATACAAGAAGCCTATAGAACCCCAAACAGACTGGACCAGAACAGAAATACATCCCGTCACATAATAATCAAAACTCCAAATGTAATAAACAAAGAAAGAATACTAAAGGCAGCAAGAGAAAAAGGCCAAGTATCATATAAAGGAAGACCTATCAGAATAACACCAGACTTCTCACCTGAGACCATGAAAGCTAGAAGATCCTGGGCAGATATCATGCAAACTCTAAGAGAACACAAACTTCAGCCAAAACTACTTTACCCAGCAAAACTCTCAATTGCCATTGATGGAGACATCAAGGTATTCCATGACAAAACCAAATTTGCAAGATATCTCTCCACAAATCCAGCCCTACAAAGGATAATAGGGGGAAAACACCAAGACAAGGACGGAAACTACACCCGGGAAGAAGCAAGATAGAAACCTCCTCTCATCAAACCCAAAAGAAGATAACCTCTCGAATATAAAAAATAAATAAGATAAATAAATATAATTTCAAAAATGTCTGGAGGTAATAATTACTATTCCTTAATATCTCTTAACGTCAATGGACTCAATTCCCCAATAAAAAGTCATAGATTAACAGACTGGATACGGAAACAGGACCCTACATTTTGCTGCATACAGGAAACACATCTCAGTGTTAAAGACAAACACTACCTTAGAGTAAAAGGCTGGAGGACAATTTTACAAGCAAATGGTCTCAGGAAACAAGCTGGAGTAGCCATTCTAATATCAGATAAAATTGACTTTCAACCTAAAATCATCCAAAGAGACTCAGAAGGTCACTTCTTGCTGGCCAAAGGGAAAATCCACCAGGAAGAGCTCTCAATACTGAACATCTATGCTCCAAATGCAAGGGCACCCTCCTTCGTAAAAGAAACCTTACTAAAGCTTAAAGCACACATTACACCTAACACAATAATTGTGGGTGACTTCAACACCCCACTCTCCTCAATGGACCGATCAGGAAAGCAGAAACTAAACAGGGACACAGTGAAACTAATTGAAACTCTGGACCAATTGGATTTAACAGATATATATAGAACATTTCATCCTAAAGCTAAAGAATATACCTTTTTCTCAGCACCGCATGGTACCTTCTCCAAAATAGACCATATAATCGGTCACAAGACAGATGTCAACAAATACAAGAAGATCGAGCTAATCCCATGCCTCTTATCAGATCACCATGGAGTAAGAGTGGTCTTCAATAGCAACAAAAACAACAGAAAGCCCACATACACATGGAAACTGAACAATACTCTACTCAATGACACCTTGGTCAAGGAAGAAATAAAAAAAGAAATCAGAGACTTTTTAGAATTCAATGAAAATGAAGGTACAACCTACCCAAATCTATGGGACACAATGAAAGCAGTGCTAAGAGGAAAACTCATAGCTCTAAGTGCATCCAAAAAGAAACTGGAGAGAGCATACACTAGCAGCTTAATGGCACACCTTAAAGCCCTGGAAGAAAAACAAGTTAATTCACCCAGGAGGAGTAGAAGACAAGAAATCATCAAACTCAGGGCTGAAATCAATCAAATAGAAACAAAGAGAACCATACAAAGAATCAACAAGACCAGGAGCTGGTTCTTTGAGAAAATCAACAAGATAGATAAACCCTTAGCCAGACTAACCAAAGGACACAGAGACAGTATACAAATTAACAAAATTAGAAATGAAAAGGGAGACATAACAACAGAAACTGAGGAAATTCAAAAGATCATCAGATCCTACTACAAAGGTCTATACTCAAAACAACTGGAAAATCTGGAGGAAATGGACGATTTCCTAGACAGATATCAAATACCAAAATTAAATCAGCATCAAGTAGACCAGCTAAATAGTCCCATAACCCCTAAAGAAATAGAAGGGGTTATAGAAAGCCTCCCAACCAAAAAAAGTACGGGACCAGATGGTTTTAGTGCAGAATTCTACCAGACCTTCAAAGAAGACTTAACACCAATACTCTCCAAACTATTCCACAAAATAGAGACAGAAGGGACACTGCCCAACTCATTCTTCGAAGCCACAATTACGCTAATACCTAAACCACAAAAAGATCCAACAAAGAAAGAGAACTTCAGGCCAATTTCTCTGATGAATATAGATGCAAAAATACTAAATAAAATTCTTGCTAACCGAATCCAAGAGCACATCAAAACGATCATCCACCATGATCAAGTAGGCTTCATCCCAGGGATGCAGGGATGGTTCAATATACGGAAATCCATCAATGTAATCCACTACATAAACAAACTGAAAGAAAAAAACCACATGGTCATCTCATTAGATGCTGAAAAAGCATTTGACAAAATTCAGCATCCTTTCATGCTAAAAGTCTTGGAAAGAGCAGGAATTCAGGGCCCATACCTAAACATAGTAAAAGCAATCTACAGCAAACCAGTAGCCAACATCAAAATAAATGGAGAGAAACTTGAAGCATTCCCACTAAAATCAGGGACTAGACAAGGCTGCCCTCTCTCTCCATATCTTTTCAATATAGTACTTGAAGTTCTAGCAAGAGCAATTAGACAACATAAGGAAGTCAAAGGGATACAAATTGGAAAGGAAGAAGTGAAACTATCATTATTTGCAGACGATATGATAGTTTACCTAAGCGACCCAAAAAACTCCACCAGAGAACTTCTACAGCTGATAAACAACTTCAGCAAAGTGGCAGGTTATAAAATTAACTCAAGCAAGTCAGTGGCCTTCTTGTACTCAAAGGACAAGCAGGCTGAGAAAGAAATTAGGGAAATAACACCCTTCACAATAGCCACAAACAACATAAAGTATCTTGGCGTAACTCTAACCAAACAAGCGAAAGATCTGTACAACTGGAACTTCAAGTCCCTGAAGAAAGAAATCGAAGAAGACCTCAGAAGATGGAAATATATTTCTTGCTCCTGGATTGGCAGGATCAATATAGTAAAAATGGCCATCTTGCCAAAAGCAATATACAGATTCAATGCAATCCCCATCAAAATCCCAACTCAATTCTTCATAGATCTAGAAAGAGCAATTCTCAAATTCATCTGGAGCAACAAAAAACCCAGGATAGCTAAAACTATTCTCAACAATAAAAGGACTTCTGGGGGAATCAATATCCCTGACTTCAAGCAGTACTACAGAGCAATTGTGTTAAAAACTGCATGGTATTGGTATAGCAACAGGCAAGCAGATCAATGGAACAGGATTGAAGACCCAGAAATTAACCCACAGACTTATGGTCACTTGATCTTTGATAAAGGAGCCACAACCATCCGATGGAATAAAGATAGCCTTTTCAACAAATGGTGCTGGTTCAACTGGAGGTCAACATGCAGAAGAATGCGAATTGACCCACTCTTATCTCTTTGCTCTAAGATCAACTCCAAGTGGATCAAGGACCTCCACATAAAACCAGACACACTGAAACTATTAGAAAAGAAACTTGGGAAGATCCTGGAGGACTTGGGCACAGGGGAAAAGTTCCTGAACAGAACACCAATAGCGTACGCACTAAGATCAAGAATCGACAAATGGGACCTCATAAAATTACAAAGTTTCTGCAAAGCAAAGGACACTGTCAGAAGGACAAAATGGCAACCAACAAAGTGGGAAAAGATCTTTACCAACCCCACATCCGACAGAGGGCTAATATCCAATATATACAAAGAACTCAAGAAGTTAGACCGCAAAGAACCAAATAACCCTATCAAAAAATGGGGCACAGAGCTAAACAAAGAATTTTCACCAGAAGAAATTCGGATGGCCGAGAAACACCTTAAGAGATGTTCAACATCATTAGTCATCAGGGAAATGCAAATCAAAACAACCCTGAGATTCCACCTCACACCAGTCAGAATGGCTAAGATTAAAAACTCAAGAGACAACAAGTGCTGGCGAGGATGTGGAGAAAGAGGAACACTCCTCCACTGTTGGTGGGATTGCAAAATGGTAAAACCACTCTGGAAATCAGTTTGGCGGTTCCTCAGAAAATTGGGCATGTCACTTCCAGAGGACCCTGCCATACCACTCCTGGGCATATACCCAGAGGATTCCCCTACATGCAATAAAGACACATGCTCCACTATGTTTATAGCAGCCTTGTTTATAATAGCCAGAAATTGGAAGGAGCCCAAATATCCCTCAAAGGAGGAATGGATACAGAAAATGTGGTATATTTATACAATGGAATACTACTCAGCAATTAAAAATAATGAATTCATGCAATTTGTAGGTAAATGGTTAGACCTGGAAAATATCATCCTGAGTGAGCTAACCCAATCACAAAAGAATGCACATGAAATGCAATCACTGATAAGTGGATATTAATGAGCCCAGAAGCACTAAATACTCAAGACACAAATAGCAAGTCAAATGATTCCCAAGAAGAAGAAAGGAGAGGACCCTGGGCATGTAAAGATTGCATCCAGTTTAGTAAAGAAACCGAGGGGGGAGGGGGAATGATTGGGGAATAGTTGGGGGGGGGAGAAGAACTATGGGAACTATGGTGGGTGGGAACTGGGAAAGGGGAAAGCCTTTGAAATGTAAACATAGAATATAGAAAATAAAAATAACTAAAAAAAAAAAAAAGAATTAAAAAAAACAAAAACAAAAACAAAACAAAACAAAACAAAAAACAGTGTCATCAAATCCATCCTCCTAACATTGACGTTGATGGCTTGTCTTCCATGGAATGTTCTTAGTCCCAAGTCATCTTCCTTCTTTCTTCCTCTTCCTCCTCCTCCTCTTCCTCTCCTTCTTTTTCTTCTTCTTCTCTCTCCTCTTTTTCTTCTTATCCCTCCCATTGGTATAACTAATTAAGGTCCTCAGAGGAATTTTCTTGTAAGTTGAGGAATAAAATAAACCATTCAGCAGTTGAACTGGGATTTTTGCTGCAGATTAAGATTTGTGGAGAAAGGGAATAGTGGAAAAAATACAAAAATTGTGGGGTGCACTACTGGAATCACAGGTTTTATGGTACAGAGACATAAAGATCACCACAGCTTTCTTGGCTACATAGTGAGTCTGATGCCTTGCTAGACTGCATAGTGCCACCTCATCTCGCAAAGCAAGCAACATCAAAACATAACATGCTTTCTATTCTGAAAGGGTCAGTTAGAGTTCCACAGTTCCTGTATTAGCCTGAGCATATGTCTAACCACATGGTGTAATCTGCATATTTATTTCTATCAGAGGAACAAAATTTCAATGGTGCAAACGCTTGTATTGTTGCACTAAGTACTTACTACATTGCAAGCAGAGCTACACATATACATGTAGTCATTCATTTACATTGTGCTCCAAAATAATAAATATCTAATGGTTTACTATATCCAACTAAACTTGCTACAACCTTTGCTTGGTAAATTCAAAGATTACATTGTTATTATTTCTGCTTCCATAGCAGGGCTAGAACAAAACTGAAACAGAAAACCAGTGCCATTGGAAAAAATGGCACTTATTTAATTACAATGTCATCTTCTCCTATCTACGTCTAGTACCTTCCAAGATATTATGCTAATTCCTAAAGATTCAGATGGTACCAAATGCTATATCTATAATGAAATATTTTAAATATACATATCTACAGTACAAAATAGTTTATAAACCATAGGTACAGAAGACAATTTCCTGAACAGGACATCAATGACTCAAGCTCTAATATCAACAATTGATAAAAGAGACCTCATGAAATAGAAAAGATTCTGTAAAGCAAAGGACACTGTCACTAGGACAAAATGGCAGCCTACAGATTGTGAAAATGTCTTCAGTCATCCTACACCCGACAGAGGACTAATATCTGAAATACATAAAGAACTCAATAAGTTAGACTCAGAAAATAGGAAAAGAAAAGAAAGAAGAAAAAAGCAAATTAAAAAATGGGTACAGGGCCAAACAGAATTCTCAATAGAGGAAACTCCAATGGCCAAGACACATTTAAAGAAATGCTTAACATTCTTAGTAATCAGTGAAATGCATATCAAAACGACCCTGAGATTCCACCTTATGCCAACCAGAATGGCTAAGATCAAAGCTCAAGGAATAGCACATGCTGTTCCGAATGAACAGAAATCTGCAACTGCAGAGGATCGCTAGGAATTCCCAGAGACCTTGTATGGTTGAGGTTTCTAGGAGTCAGTGCTGGTGATCTTAGTGAAGATGCCCAACAGTGGGGACAGGGAATCTGAATAGGCCATGTCCTGTAGCCAGGCAGAATACCAGTGGGGGGATAAAGACATTAACTTACCCATAAAACTTCCAACCCAAAATTTGTCCTGTCTAAAAGAAATTCAGGGACAATGATGGAACAGAAACTGAAGGAATGGCCAAACAATAACCAGCTCAACATGAAACTAATTCCATGGGAAAGCACCAGTCTCTGACATTATTAATGATACTCTTTTATGCTTACAGACAAGAGCCTAGCATAACTATCCTCTGAGAGGCTCTAAGCAGAAAACACCTGAAACAGATGCAGATACCTATAGGCTAGGGAGCTGCAATGGAAGAGTTGGGAGAAGCATTGAAAACCCTGAAGTGGATGCACACCCCACAGGAAGGCCAACATAGTCAACTAACCTGGACCTTTGGGAGTTCTCAGAGACTGAGTCACCAGCCAAAGAACAATAATGTGCTGAATCATAATCAGCAGACATGCAGTTCAGTCTCAATATGGGTCACCCAACAATTGGAGCAAAGGCTCTCCCTAAAGCTGTACCCTGACTGTGGTATCCTTTCTACATCAGGGCTGTCCTGTCTGGCCTCAGTGGGAGAATTGCCTAATTTGGCAGAGACTTGAAACACCAGAAAGGGCCCTACCCTCTCAGAGGAAAAGGGGAGGGGTCATGCAGGGAGGTACTCTGTGAGGGGTGGGGGAGAAAGGAGGGGGTAGAATTTTAGAGGTAAATAAATAAATTTAAATTATATATAATAAAAATACACGATATATTATATATAATAAAAACAAGAACTGACTTTCACTGTATTGCCTAATATCTCAACAAACAAAGAAACAACAACAACAACAACAAAACCAAAACCAAAAGCAAACAAACAAAAGGCAAACAAACAAACAAAAACTCCTGTTTTCCAAATGTAGATTGGTTATTGTACTCATGGAAAGCAAAACCATGGACCACCTATCAATAATGACTTATGTGAGAGTAAAGCTGACTTTATTGTAAGATACACCAGAATTCCATTATGTAAGAGACTTTCTTTCTTTTTTTTTTTATTGGATATATTCTATATTTACAATTCATTTCCCTTTTTCTGGTTCCCCACCCCCAAAGGTCCCACATGCCCTTTTCCCTCCCCCTCCTCCCTCATCCACCCTGTTCTTGTACTCCCCCACAATGATGCTTTGGTCCAGACTTTCTTTTCATGGACTGAGTTTTAGCAACATGGTGAAATAACAAAGCTGAATCATATATTGAGTAAGTAATGCTGTTTTGGAAAAAAGTCATTCTAACCAGCTATAATCAAGCAGTAAAAGTCTATGGTATAGTATCCATTCTACTTTGTGCATTGTATGCTGAAGGCATAATTTTCTATCATTAAAAAATGTTAAAAGTTTCCCATTTTTTTTAAAGTCACTGGTTGAATTTTCTTGGTAAATATTGCCCCCTTCTGATCACTCCAAGGGCATGCATGGTAGTGAAAGGTGTTAAACCAAGTACAGAGAGGCTGGTAGGCAAGGCTGCAAACCCACCTGAGAATGACAGGGCCTTAACTGTCACATAGATAATCTAATTCTTCCCAAGCATTACTTCCACAAGAGCAAAGGTATTATGTTTGAAGCAGGCAGAATTCCAAACCAATATTTATATAAAGGCAATCATTGATGGCTACTTAGTGTCAAGAAATAATTTGACTCTTGCATGATTTCCACAAAAACAAACAAACAAACAAACAAACAAAAAAGCTATAGTATCATCTTAATGTCTACAAATCAAATAAAAAGTACAGCATTTTTTTCTGAAAGGACAGAGAAAAATGCAAAGATGCAAGCCAGAACACATTAAGTATTGTGAAGACTCATTGTTGACTTAAATGTTTCGCAATAATGCATAGTTTCATAGCATCTTGTCCCTGAGCAAGCCAGAATATTGCAGAAACTTTGTTGTTGGTCAACTCCTGAGAAAATCTATTGTTTTTACAAATATGTTACTTATCATTTTATTTTTAAAGAGACCATTATTAATCGTTTTTAACAGCTAGAAAATATAAATGTGAACATTTTGAAATACTCATTATGGGTTTATGAAACTCTTTAGTGCTCTTGCAAAACATTCTTTAGTCTTACATCAGCTTTGAGAATAGTTTCTAGAAGGCAAAGGCTCAGATGCATGATATACTATTATGTGACACTGTATTGCATATATATAATATATTAGTTTACATTTTTTCTGCTGGTTTCTTCCTACTGTGCACAGTGTGAATGAAAGGATAAGGTTATAAGCTAGGAATCCCCTGTGCCTGGGCACGTGGGAGGCACCTGGATCTCCAACTCCAGTGGGGGAGGGTGGGCGCGACAGTGCGTGGAGGCCACGTAAGCGGAAATGACTTAACTAGTTCTTCTGGCCTCTGTGAGAGGCTGGTAGGTTGTCAGAGAGCGCAAGTTCGGATGGATTGAACGGATTGGCTTAGAGGCTTGTGGTAGGCGGGTTCTGTTATAAGTCTATAAAAGGCAAGGCAAGCCAGTCCTTGGTGGGCTTACTTCTTCACCTTGCTGGGGAGACTGTAACCCCCTAGAGTTCTGGAAATTAAAATCCTCTTGCGAAATTGCATCAGGTCTGTCTCTCGTGAGTGTTTTGGGGTGTGCCGGTTTCTGAGGCATGGGGTGCAGAAGTACCCCGTGTTTTTTCTTTCGGATCTTACATTTGGTGCATGTGGCCGGGAAATGCGGACACTCCTACACACTCGGGAAACAACTTGGAGGTAAGGGGACCCCTTCTGAAGTGTGTGCGTGCGCTGGCCGGTCGATGTGATGTTGTTCGTTCGTCCTGAGTCTTCTGTTCTGTTCTGGGATCTGAATCTGATGAGACGCGCGCTTTTAGATATGCAGCTGTCTCCTCGACCGTGATGGCCAGGAGACCGTGGTATAGGCAGACGTGCTAGTGGAGGCCACAGGCTGTAACTCGGGGAGACGTCCCCGAGTGGGGGAAATCCAGGGACGCCTGGAAAGTTCCCATCTGGGTGTCGGGAGGATACGGTAGTTCTAAATTGGAGAACTTACACGCCCTCCCAGCCGTCTGGTTTTCTGATCTGGTTCTGTTTTCTGTTTGTCTCACTGTTTTGTCAAAAGCCTGACTGGGGCGGAGAGTTCCGCCTGGCAATCGAAACCTCGGGGGTCTGGAGGAAGCTAGAGAAGGCCGAATAGGGTTCTTCTCTTTGTATTTGTGTCCTGCAACTGGCGGGAACATTTTGGTATCTGAAACTGGGTTGTCTAGAGGCAAACTGTCTTGAACTGAGACACCTGATGGTGGCAGCGTCAGGCTGTCTATGTGGTGATTGTTTCTGTTTTGTATAGTCTTGTGTTTTCGTTGTTTCTGTTTTGTATAGTCTTGTGTTCTCGGACTTAGATGACTGACGCATAGGGATTTAGACCGACTGATAATTTTGTTAAGAATTTAGACCAACTGAAAGGACTGCCATGGAGGGCTCTGTGGCGGCAAGATCAGGTCCCGTGACTCAGGCCCGCCATGTTGAGGTCTTTGGCGCCAAGATCAGGTCCCGTGACTCAGGCCCGCCATGTTGAGGTCTTTGGCGCCAAGATCAGTCCCGTGACTCAGGCCCGCCATGTTAGGGTCTGGCGGCAAGATCGGGTCCGTGACTCAGGCCCGCCATGTTGAGGTCTTTGGCACCAAGATCGGGTACCGTGACTCAAGCCCGCCATGTTAGAATAAGAAAGAGACAAAATATTTAAGCTGTGAGGCCCCTATTGGGGGAAATAATTTCTAACAAGACACTAAAAGTGGCGGATGTAGGAATTCTGAATTTAAGTTAAAGATGGCTTACTTCATTTATTTTAAATTGTTTAAATTATTATAATAGATATACTGTTAAACTGTGGCTTTATTGTTTCTCTGGGGAAGAGGTCAAAAATAAGGGGGACCTCTAGAAGACTAGATTCTGAAACATTAAGCAAAAAATCTGTCTCGGCAATACTAAAAGCTTGTTTTGAGAATTATATTATGTTCAAGGCATAAATTCTTATTTGATACTGATTTTATTTTGATACAAAATCAAGGTTTTCATTGGTATAAATACTAAAAATGCAAAAATGCAGGATTTACACCCAGTCCTTTCTTGCTGTTATTGTTATAGATCTGAAATGTTTAAGCCTATGAGTTTGGGGTCATACAAAAATATAAGGCTCTGAGTTTATTATTAGGGTGTTTTCAATGTTTTAATTAGAGTTGCTTCTGTTATGGAGAGAGAGAGAAAGAGAGAGAGAGAGAGAGAGAGAGAGAGCAACGAGATTGCCTCCATTTACAGACAAACTCAATGTGTCTATAGATTATTATATGACTTAATAATTCCTGATTCTTTAAGTCTGTCAGATGTTCTTGTGCCAGAAGGCTGAAGATCAATGTTTCAACATTTTAAAGTATAAACTGTTCAGGTATTTAGCAATCTCTATCATTTGGCTAATTCTTAAAAGGTGTGTTAAGCTTTCGATATATTTTCAGTTAATATTGGTCACTCTTGGATTTCTGTCGGGGATAAGAACTGTTAGTCTCATAGTCAGCTCAAGCTCTTTAATCTTGAAAGCTGATAAAGGTTTACAGAAATAATTTTCAGGTGATATAAAATTTATAGCCAAAACATGAGTCAGGTGTTAATTCTTATAGTCTTTCAAGATAGTAAAGATGGCAAAGGTTCTGTTTGACAGAGATTGGAGGTCTATCTTATAGTTTATAATTTACAAAATGATAATAGTATGCTCAATTTATATTTAGAGAAGACCACAGAATGGAGCAGAAGATCTGAGACCACCTATCCAGATTCACGGTGACACCCTCACTAAAGACATATTCCCAAGAGACTGATTAATCTCTTTGAGACTGTTTTATTTGTAATACAGGAATCCAGAAAAGAATACCCCCTCAGACGAAAGGTAAGAGGCACCTGAAGGACCGACACCAGTCTCCATTGGCAGGTCTTGAGGGCATGATAGCTCACAGATTTGGCAAAGGTATGTGAAGCAGGGACCAGAGGAGTCACTGGCAGCCTTTCTAGTGCAGCTCAGAAGCATTTTGCTATACACCCCAGACTAGAAGGACTTTAGTTTGCTGAGAAAGTATGTAGAGGGATTTGGTACAAGTTATTTAGAAGGTCTGTAGAGAGATTTGGTGGTGCAGGTTGTTAGAAAAGTCTATAGAGAGATTTAGTATAGTTTGCTGAGACAGGGAGAGAGAGTAGAAAGAAAAAAACGAGAGAAGGAAGCTACAGAAAATCCTGGCTAAAAGGCAGAAAGGAATCAATGTGCATACTATACGGAGAGGCCACTGAGCCAGAGTGTGTCCTAACAAGCTGGGAGCAAGAACTCACAGGTCTTGGGAGAAGTGGCCCCCAAATGGCAAAGGTGTTATCCCTGGATAAAGACAATGACTAGGGGAGATGGGTGTTCTGACCACCTCCCCCAACCCTGGATAACTGTGAGAGGGAAAGAGAAATCCACTCAGTTCTTGATGGACACGGGGGCTTAACACATGGTCTTCCAACCCAATGGCCCTGTTTCCAAGAAAAGATCTAGGGTCCAAGAAGCCACTGGCACCAAAATATGTTCATGGACTACCCGAAGAACAATGGACCTAGGGATGGGATGGGCAACCCATTCATTTAAGGTCACCCCAGGCCTAACTGTTGGAGCAAGGCATACTCTCCAAAATGGTGGGGAGGACAGATATACTTACTGTCCAAAGGGCTGCAGCAACTGGCCCAAAAAGAGAGACTGACCCCTGCTGAAAGTTGCTACAGACAGGAGCAATTTTCTCCGTGAAGTACAGGGACAAGCAGGTGCTGCTATGGTGGGCAGCACAAACGGCATCTGGGTAAAAGAATCTTTACCCCCTGGCATGTCAACGCAGAAAGTGGAGCTAATGGCCCTTACCAAGACCTCGGAACTTGGAGACAGCAAGAAAATCAACATCCACATGGATAACAGGTATGCCTTTGCCACAGCCCATGTCCACAGGTGTATATGCCAAAAGGACTGCTCACATCAGAGAAAACCAACAGGAAATCTTGGACCTCTTAGATGCCCTAATGAAGCCAACAACTGTGAGTATCACCCTCTGCCCAGGATGTCAAAAGGGAAAAGACTCAGTGGGCAATAGCCCGGCAGAGCAAATGGCTCCAAGGATAGATATACAGGAGCCTATACTGGTTGTGGGTCTGCGAGAGGCATCCACTGAAAAATGGGACAAAGTGAGATAGCCTCACTTAAAATATGCTGAAGAAAAAAGGACTGAGATTGATAGCCATCTGACCAACTATTACCAAGGAAAGGTGCACACAAGAAGGGAGAATCATACTCCCCAGAAAGTAAGCCAAGGACTCTCCAGGGCAAATGCACACATGAACTCATTTAAGGGATCAATAAAACAGTGTAAGGTATGCCAGCAAGTGAATGCATATGCAGCAAAGAGTAAATAGGGCAGAAGACCTAGAAGAGAACAACCTAGAGTATATAGAGGTTTTATAAAAGATAAGGCAGGAAAGTATGGTTATGAATATCTTCTAGCACTTGTAGATAGTTAATCTAGATAGATTGAGACTTCCCCTAGCAGGCAGGAAACAGCAGCCAGGGTTAAAAGAAATTTTCCTGAGTTTCAGAGTGCCCAAGGTAATTGGATTAGACAATGGTTCTGTTTTTGTTTCTAAGGTAAGTCAGAAATTGACAGATATTGGGGACTAATTAGAAACATTATTGGATGTACTGTCCCCAGGGCTCAAGACAGCTAGAGAAAATAAACAAAACCCTATGAGAGACCTTAAATAAATTGACCTTGGAGACTGGTTTAGGCTGGGTGGTGCCTCTCCCCTTGTTTCTGAATAGTCCTTGCCATTTTAATCCTCTTTGTTACCCAATTTCTTTGTCATCTACTGGGTCCTCCCGAGAGTTGTACCACAACATGATATTTGGCTCAAACTGTCGGCTTTAATGCTCTAGGCATGTCAGAGACTCCTCGCTGCTTCCAGACAGGTTACTGGATCTGTCAAAGAAGGCTTCAGAAACAGTTGCTGGAACCCTGGTGAAAGAGATCCTCACCAAATTGATCACAGAGACTGGACCTTTGCTCTCTAGGCTCGAGGCCCTCCAATGGATAAGGCATCGAGGTCCCGGAGGCCTACTCTGGAGGAGATCCGCAAGTCCCAAATCGCTTCCAAGTTGGAGATATGGTCTACATTAGATGCCACCACGTGGGAAACTTTAAGACTCAGTGAAAAGACCCTTATCTTGTATTCTTGACCACCCTGTTTTCTGCCCTGATAGGACCCCTAATGATAATGCTCCTGTTTCTTACAGTTAGACTTATACAGTCAATAGATTAGTTGCCTTCATCAGGGACCAGCGCAGTCCAGATTTATGGTACTTAGGCAACAGTATAAGAGCCTTCTGAGACAAGAAGAGGCTGACCTTTAATTCTCCTAGTTCTAAGGTTAGAACTATTAACAAGACAGGAAGTGGGGAATGAAAGGATAAGGTTATAAGCTAGGAATCCCCTGTGCCTGGGCACGTGGGAGGCACCTGGATCTCCAACTCCAGTGGGGGAGGGTGGGCGCGACAGTGCGTGGAGGCCACGTAAGCGGAAATGACTTAACTAGTTCTTCCGGCCTCTGTGAGAGGCTGGTAGGTTGTCAGAGAGCGCAAGTTCGGATGGATTGAACGGATTGGCTTAGAGGCTTGTGGTAGGCGGGTTCTGTTATAAGTCTATAAAAGGCAAGGCAAGCCAGTCCTTGGTGGGCTTACTTCTTCACCTTGCTGGGGAGACTGTAATCCCCCAGAGCTCTGGAAATTAAAATCCTCTTGCAAAATTGCATCAGGTCTGTCTCTTGTGAGTGTTTTGGGGTGTGCCGGTTTCTGAGGCATGGGGTGCAGAAGTACCCCATGTTTTTTCTTTCGGATCTTACATGAACAGACTACTAAAACTTAAAATACATGCCTCTGTGTTTAAATATACAATTTTCCACTAAGTACAGAAGAAGAAATGGAGGCCAATATTATAAGTAGAGTATTCTTAGACCCTAAGCCAAAACCAGCCTCCCCTCCACAACCCTGTTGTCACCCTTTTTACAATACTTAAGCAAAAGATAGAGCTATTAAATTTCTTTAGCCTTCAATCCATCCTTTTAATTTTAGTATATTATTAGTCATGATCTCTTCGATAATAAATATTCTAGCCTTAGTTGTTCACTTTTTGCTTTATATCAACATAATGCTTTGTGTGAAGTTTTAAATTTTTAAATAATGGACAATTACAGAAGTATGTGGTATCAGTAGGATTCTGCTTGGGGTATCTCACAAGGCAGATATGACTTAAATTTAACCCCAATAGCAATTCTTTCAAAAGTCTTCCACATCAAATTAATGTCTTTCAAAATCTTCTAGAGTAGGCCAGCATTCTTTCTGAAAAATATTGTTTCTGTTCTTGTATATGTTCATACATTGAATATTCCCCTATGATAAAACACGAAGATGTAGCCACCAGCAGCTACATACTAATGGCGGGTTCTCTGGAAAGAGAGATAGGGATAGGAAGAACAGGGTAGCAAGAGAAAACACATGGAGACAGGCATGACTTTCTTGCTCAAGTCTCAACCTTTAATGCATCTCTCCAAAGATAAAAAGGCAGGCCAAGCCCCTCCCCTGAAGGCTGGAAACTGGTTCTGCTTGTTCTGCAGGAGACTGGTGGTCAGGTGGCTGGCTGCTATTCTTTGAGAACAATGAGCTGGAGGTCACACCAGGATATTCTAACCATAAAGGACTGGAAATAAATGAATGATAAAAAGAAAGGGAAATAACATTATTATAATTATATATAATATATAATATAAATAACTATTAAGATTACATTATATGTAATATGTTTGAAGTACATATATGTGCCCTGCCCCCTAGCCTTGAGTGGGCAAAACCTCCAATGGTTTTTTATAGACTGGGTGGAGACAGCTTCTGGCCTCGCTGCATTTGCATTTTCCTGCCAGAGCCTTGAGGAATCAACTGCCTGCTGAGTTCACTTTGTAACTCAAGTCTGCCAGAACAAAGAGTGGGTTTATGGTTTTCTCCCTATACATTCCAGGTTAAGATATTTAACATTGAGCCTTGATCAGAACTTTGTCTTGATTTCATTATTCTTCTCTCACCCATCCATTCTCTTTTGGCTGAGCAGCTCTTTGAACAGCTCTTTTCAGCTTCCTTCCAGATGTACCAAGTTTGACTAAAGCTGCTGGACAGATACACACACACACACACACACACACACACACGTTCCAGTTGTTTTTCTTTATTGTATGACTGTATTGATAAACCAAAATCTTTGTTTTTTTTCTTTTTTTCTTTTTTTGGCTGTGGTTCTGATTATTGAAAACACTTTTCCTTTGATTATCTCCAAGAAGCTAAAATGAATTTGTTTAGTTGGCTGGTATGGTTGGTGGCATTAAAATTGTTTGGTTGCCTGTTTGCTGTGTGGGATTGAACTGGGAGCCCTGTCTAACAGGTGCCCTTTCCTGGTCAGAATCTCTACACACTCTATAACATACATTAAATAGGTTTGTCATGTTTCTTAAGTATGAAACACCTCCTTCCACACATTTTGGTTGACCCCTAATGAAAAAGGCCAACTTTAAAAGTTAGATCCGGGGCTGCTGAGATGGCTCAGAGGTTAAGAGCATTGACTGCTCATCTGAAGGTCCTGAGTTCAAATCCCAGCAACCACATGGTGGCTCACAGCCATCCATAATGAGATCTGACACTCTTTTCTGGTGTGTCTTAAGACAGCTACAGTATATTTACATATAATAATAAAAGTTAGATCCATTATCTTTCACTTTGATGTTCTTTCCCATCAAAACACTTATAAAAATGCTAATTTGTTTATTGTATGTACACATGTTCAGAGCCATGTCCCTAGAGTAGTTGAGTGAATGAGTAAAGTTATGTACCTAATCAAAATTTAAACAGCATTGATTAATGTACTGAGCTAAAGGTAGATCTCAGCATAAATAAGAAATTATTCCAATAATTTATTCATTGAATTTGTAGCATAATAAATATTTATTGGCCATCTATTTTATTCCAACAACCATTCTAATTTATCAGAATATGGTTTTTTTTTTTTAAAGGTTCTTACTGAGTTTATGTTCTGATCATGAGTGAGAAGGCAGATGGACAAGTCATGGGGTAAATTAAAAACTCAAAAGTGCTACAGAAATCCAACAGAAAGAAGTTCAGGGATCAAGGATCAACAGGAGCAATCATAAATAAAGTAACTAGAGATTTGCTATCAATGGAGGAGAGAGCTAGGATTATACTGGAAAAGTGTTATTCTAGGAAAATAAAAGAAAAAAATCACAGCAGCAGGGTATTCAGAGCAGAGAGTATCCCAAGAAGGATAACAGACAGGGAAATGCCAATTTTTGTAGATCATTGCAAGGACAACGACTGTTATTTTATTTGAAATAAAAAGGTATTATAGGTTTTAAAATTTTAAACTATGAAGTGACAGATATTTTAAGTGGATTCTTCCATCTCTGTGGATCAGAATAAACCTTCAGGGCATGATGTGTGGAGCTAGAAACTGAAGGACATTACAGGAATAACAAAATAAAACAACAGGGACTTGGCCCAGGATGCCAAGTGGAAGTGGTAAGCAGTGGTTACCACTTGCCATGAATGTCAGGTAATATGTATCAGCAAGTGTTTTCCTGTGAAATGAAGGCAAAGAAGGAAGCAGCAGCAGTTCATGCAGTCAGTATAATTCACATGTGGAAGAAGTACACTCACCAAACTTCCTGAATGTCATCTGTATTTTAAAGGTATTCCATGGGGAGCTTAATTTAGGGGAGAAATTAAGCATAAGGAGCTGAATTTCAAAGAGAAAAGTTCTTCTGAGAAAATGGGGAAGCAGGAGTAGTAAAGTATATTAGAAAAGCAAAATGAGGGAGAGAGAGAGAGAGAGAGAGAGAGAGAGAGAGAGAGAGAGAAAGGAGAGAGAATTAAGACACCAGGAATTTAGACACTGAGATAACAGAAGACAGTGTTCTTCCTCATATGGTCCTTTTCTTATATGGTCCTGTCCAAAAGGGCAATTATTCCTCTACCTACCTAGATCACGAAGACCTTACAGTTTGGATACATCTGGAAATGGTTGATATTGGAATGGGTAAAAGAAGGAATCAAGCAAAGAAATATAAGCAAGAAATTGGGCAGGGAAAGTCACAGAAGAAAGGAAGAACTTTTGTGCTCTTTTACAAAAGACCAGGAAATCAAAGGCTAAAGAGGGACTCTCTTGATCTTGATGCAGACAAAGATTTCATTTGACCTCTGTAAGTTAAAAGCCCTGGGCTTGTTGCAGCAAAAGTCTTTGATTGTGATCTCTCTCAGACACAGCTGAAATGAATTTGAGACACCAAGTTAACTGATAAAATTTGTCAAGGACTGTCATATAAAATACAAATAGCAAACATCCCTGAAATAATTGTGACTCACTAAGTGAAATCCAGCTTATCTCTTAGGTAGAGAATTGTCAAATCAGAACATTTAGAATCTCATAAAGATAACATTCATAAGAGCACAGATACACTTGGTCACTTGGAGCAAGTGACCACCCAAACAAGTCATTACTTCATACTGTAGTCAGTAGGTACCAATTCATATCTGACTTAATTTTGCATTAAAATAGTCACAAAAGTAGAGGACTTCAGAAAATTCTATAACATTATATTCCTTGATTGTCTCACCCTGCTTCAATAGGAAATTCTAGATAAATACCTTTAAATAATAAAAACTTTACAGATGGAATGAGTAAGAATATTCCCAAGGAGTGTGCTTTTCTCATCATAAAGCCAAAAATGTTGGAAGAAAAAAATTCTTCTTCAGGGAGATTTTACTTATTTATTCAGCTTTAAGCTACATGAATAACAAGGAGAAAAGTATACACAAAGATATGCAGGAATAGACATTCTTAAATAGAGATACTTGGATATAATATATTTACATATGTACATATTAAAATATTATATATTTAAATGTCTATTTTGCTAGCTGTTTTCAACATTGTACCTCAGGAGATCAACTGCAGACCCAATCTGAGAAAAACAATTGAGAAGACCCTACATAACTAACTGATGAGCCTCCTTAGGTTTCCATGGCACATAATGAGTTTCCTGTCACTGGAATCATTCCATCACATGTTGCTGGACCATCAGTGGGGGATATAAAATAAGATGATGATTAAGTTTAGATGATATTGGAGGTTTATTCAACCTCAGTGTTCTGATTCAAGAATTCACTATTTATTGTGACAAAATTAGCAAAAAGTCCAAGGGAATATATAGGCCGCATCAAATGAGAAAATAAAATTATATCAATAGAGATAAAATTCCCACATAGTATGTTTTGTTTTTAGGGTTTTTGTTTGTTTGTTTGTTTGTTTTGTTTTTAGGATTTTTTATTTGGATGTGTGTGTGTGTGTGTGTGTGTGTGTGTGTGTATGTGTGTGTGTGTGTGTGTGTGTTTAGAAACAGGGTCTCATGTAGCCTATGCTGGTTAATTTAAGTGTTACTTGAGTATACTGGTCAACTTAAGTGTTGTTTAGCTGAGAGTGATTTTGAATAGCTGATCTTTGCTTTTCTGTTGCCCAAGTGCTGGAATTAAAGATGTCTGATACACTGTAGCATTTCTTTACCAACTGCTCTATGTGCAAAGCAGATAGATCCAGAATCTAGAGTTCTGTGGAGCTCAGAGGTAATACAACTTCAGGGGCTCTTAACAACTGCAAAATTACAAATGGAATAATCAATACTAAAAATTAACATTTTGAGTGATAAGAATTCACAAAGTAAGAAAAGCTGAAATATATTTTAACTTTAATCCAAAAGTATCTCTTCATTAACTCCTCAGGAAACCTCTAAAAACATTAGTTGACAACATAGAACCTTGTATCACCTCTGTAATATGATAGCAGATTTTAAGTTTAAAATATTTTTTGAGAAGCAACACAGATATTTCTAAATATCTTCTTAGAAAGATTGGTTGGAGGGGTTTTTGTTTGTTTGTTTTTTGTTATTTTTTTCTTATGGTACTTGAAAATACTGTACACAGCTTTACTCATCTGTAATTGTAAGTCATTTTTTAGGATCATTATCAAGCTTAAGAAAATTCTCTTTAGTGTCTTTAAAGTTTCTGCTCAGTTTAAGGTTTTGTATATGCTAATTTTAATTCCCCTTCAGGCACAATACTTGGAACATTGAAGAAGATGTAAGGAAATTCCTTGAGGTCTTTTCTATGTTGTGAAAACTAGACACAACTTTGCAAGAACATAAGAAATAGCACATCCCTTCCAGTCACCATCTGCACCCAAGTGTTAGGGCTGTTCCACAGCTCTCTGTGCACTAGTTCTATCAGGGGAAAGCTGGTCTCCAGAGAAGGCTATTAGTCCTGGGCTTAGAGGTGAGATCTCCATTTTTCCTCTACAACTGTACAACTGGACCTTAGAGGAGTACACAGGGTACAGGAATAGTGGAACAGCTGGGACATGATCCTTCTGATCACCATCTGCAACCTGATGAACAGCTCTCTGTGCATAGGTTCCACAAGGAAAGCTCTGGTCTCCCAGGAGTGCTCACACTCCCAGACCCAGAGGTGAGGAGATCTCCACTTTCTCTCCACTAACTGTCCTGGGGGTAACCTGTCAGGAGCTCACAGAGCTCAGGAACAGTGGAGCATCTGGATCCTTCCAGTCACCCAGGGTCTAGGGCTGTCCCACATTCCTTTGTACAAAGGCCTTTCCAGGAAAAAGCTAGTCTCCCAGGAGTGCTGACACATGCTTACAGGCGCACAGGACAGACAAGCTCCAGCCAGAGACAGAAAGACCAACTAACACCAGAGATAACCAGATGGTGAAAGCCAAGCCCAAGAACCTTTGCAACAGAAACCAAGGCTACTTGGCATAATCAGAACTCAGTTCTCCCAAAACAACAAGTCCTGGATATCCAAACACATGGGAGTGTCAACATTTGGGTTTAAAATCACATCTCATTATGCTTATAGAGAACTTTAATAAGGACATAAGGAAATAGAGGAGAACACAGGTAAAAGGTAGAAGCACCTAAAGAGGAAACACAAAAATTCCTTAAAGAATTATAGGAAAACACAATCAATCGGATGAAGAAATAGAACAAAAATATTCAGGATCTAAAAATGGAACTAGAAACAATAAAGAAATCATAAAGGGAGACAACTCTGGAGTTAGAAAAACTAGGAAAGAGAGCAGGAGTCACAGATGCAAGCATCACCAACAGAATATAAGGGATAGAAGAGAGAATATCAGGTTCAGAAGATACCATAGAAAACATGCACATAACAGTCAAAGAAAAATACAAAATGCAAAAAGCTCCTAACCCAAAATATCCAAAAAATCAAGGATACGATGAGAAGATCAAACTAAGGATAGTAGGTAGAGAAGAGAGCAAAGATTTCCAGCTTAAAAAGCTAGTAAATATCTCCAATAAAATTATAGAAGAAAACTTCCCTAACCTAAAGAAAGAGATGCCCAGGAACATACAAGAAGCCTACAGTACTCCAAATAGGTTGTATGACAAAAGAAATTTCTTCAGTCACATAATAATCAAAACACCAAATGTACTAAACAAGGAAAAAATATTAAAAGGATCAAGTAACATAAAAAGGCAGATGTATCAAAATTATACCAGACTTCTCACCAGAGACTCTAAAAGTAAGAAGATCCTGGGCAAATGTCATACAGAACCTAAGAGAATACAAATGCCAGCTCAGGTTACTAGTAAAACTCTCAATTACCATAGATGGGAAAACCAAGGTATTCAATGACAAAACAAATTTACACAATACCTTTCCACAAATCCAGCCCTTGGAAGGAAAATAAATGGAAATCTCCAACAAAATGAAAGAAACTGTACCGCAGAAAATTCAAAAAAATAATGTCCTTTTAACAAAAATAAAAGATAGCCACATAAACATAATTCCACTTCTAACAACAAAAATAACAGGAAGCAACAATCATTTTCTTTAATATCTCTTAGTATCAATGGATGCAATTTCCCAATAAAAAGACATAAAGTAAAAGACTGGATAAGTAAACAGGATCCAGCATTTTGCTGCAAACAGGAAGCTACCTCAGTGACCGAAGACAAACTCTACCTCAGAGTAAAAGACTGAAAAACAATTTTCCAAACAAATGATCCCAAGAAACAAGCTTGTATAACTATTCTAATACTGAATAAAATTGACTTTCAACCTAAAGTAATCAAAAAAGATAAGGAAGGACACTTCATATGCATTCAAAGAAAAATCTACCAGGACGAACTCTCAATTCTGAACATCTATGCTCCAAATGCAAGGGCATCCACATTCATAAAAGAAACTCTACTAAAGTTCAAAGTTCACATAGCCCCTGACACAAAAATAGTGGTGGACTTCAACACCCCACTCTCATCAATGGACAGATCATGAAAACAGAAACTAAATTGAGACAGAGTGAAACTAACAGAAGTTATGAACCAAATGGATTTAACAGATATCTATAGAACATTTCATCCTAAAACAAAACAGTGTACCTTCCTCCCAGCACCTTACAGTACCTTCTCTAAAATTGACCATATAATCGTATACAAAATAGACCTCAACAGATATAACAAGATTGAAATGATCCCATGCATCCTATTGGATTGAAACAGACAAAGGCTGGTGGTCTTCAACAACAACAAAAAACAAAAGAAATCCCACATACACATGGAAAGAGAATGACATTCTACTCAACAATAAGTTGGTCAAGGAAGAAATAAAGAAAGAAATTAAAGACTTTTACAAATTTAATGAAATCAAAGCCACAAACTACCCAAACTTATGGGATACAATGAAAGCAGTGTTAAGAGGAAAACTCATAGTTCTGAGGGCCTCCAAAAAGAAACTGGAAAGAACATACACTAACAGCTTGACAGTACATCTGAAAGTTCTAGAACAAAAAGAAACAAATACAACCAAGAGTAATAGACTGCAGGAAATAATCAAACTCGGGGATGAAATCAACCAAGTAGAAACAAAAGGAACTATACAAAGATTCAACTAAACCAGAAGCTGTTTCTTTGAGAAAATCAATTAGATAAAACCTTAGCCAAACTAACCACAGTGCACAGAGACAGTATCCAAATCAACAAAATTAGAAATGAAAAGGGAGACTAAACAAAAGAAACTGAGGAAATCCGAAAAATCATCAGATCATACTACAAAAGCCTATACTCAACAAAACTGGAAAACCTGGAAGAAATGTACAATTTTATAGACAGATACTGGGTACCAAAATTAAATCAGGATCAGATAAACTATATAAACAGTCACATAACTCCTAAAGAAATAGAAGCAGACATTTATAGTTTCCCAACAACCAAAGTGTACACATGGCTGGACCCATCTGTAGATTGCCTAAAGCAATCTACAGATTCAATGTGATCACCATCAAAATTCTAACTCAATTCTTTATAGAGCTAGAAAGAGCAACTTTCAAATTTATCTGGAATAACAAAACCCCAGGATATTGAAAAACTATTCTCAACAATAAAAGAACATCTGGTATAATCACCATCCATGGTCTCAAGCTAAAGTAAAGAGCAATCATGATGAAAACAGATTTTTTTTTTTTAAAAAAATATTCCATATATTCTGATGACAGTTCCACCTTCCTCTGCCACCCCAAGATCCTCCTCCTCATATCCACAGTCATCCAAATCTAAGTCCCTCTCAGTGCTGGAATCTTATCTGGCTTAGAACTTTTGAGGCCCTTATGCATGCTGCTACAGTCTCCATAATATTTGTGTTAGATCTCCTGTGTTTAGAAAGCCTTCTTTCAGACATCCAAATTTCTTAAGGTGAAAAGTCGTTGTTTAGCTCTGTACCCCATTTTTGATAGGGTTATTTGGTTTTCTGGGGTCTAACTTCTTCAGTTCTTTGTATACATTGGATGTTAGCCCTCTGGCAGATGTAGGGCTGGTGAAGATTTTCTCCCAATTTGTTGGTTGCCGATTTGTCCTTTTGACAGTGTCTTTTGCCTTACAGAAACTTTGTAATTTTATGAGGTCCCATTTGTCTATACTTGATCTTAGAGCATAAGTTATTGGTGTTCTGTTCAGGAACTTTCCCCCTAAGCCAATGTCCTCCAGGGTCTTCCACAGTTTCTTTTCTATTAATTTTAGTGTTTCTGGTTTTATGTGGAGGTCCTTGATCCACTTGGAGTTGAGTTTAGTGCAAGGAGATAAGAGTGGATCAATTCTCATTCTTCTGCATGTTGACCTCCAATTGAGTCAGCACCATTTGTTGAAAAGGCTATTTTTTTTCCACTGAAAGTTTTCAGCTCCTTTGTCAAAGATCAATTAGCCATAGATGTGTGGGTTTAATTCTGGGTCTTCAATCCTATTCCATTAATCCACCTCCCTGTCACTATACCAATACCATGCAGTTTTTTTTTAACACTACTGCTCTGTAGTAGTGCTTGAGGTCCGGGATATTGATTCCCACAGAAGATCTTTTACTGTTGATGATAGTTTTAGCTATCCTGGGTTTTTGTTATTCCAGATGAATTTGAGAATTGCTCTTTCTAACTCTATGAAGAACTGAGTTGCGATTTTGATGGGGATTGTGTTGAATCTGTATATTGCTTTTGGCAAGATTGCTATTTTAACTGTATTAATTCTGCCAACCCACGAGCATGGAAGATTTTTCCATTTTCTGAGTTCTTCTTCCATTTCCTTCTTCAGAGACCTGAAGTTTTTGTCATATAAATCTTTCACTTGTTTGGTTAGAGTCACACCTTAGAGAAATGCAAATCCAAACAACCCTGAGATTTCACCTCACACCAGTCAGAATGGCTAAGATTAAAAACTCAGGAAACAGCAGGTATTGGTGAGGATGTGGAGAAAGAGGAACATTCCTCCACTGCTTGTGGGACTGCAAGCTGGTACAACCACTCTAGAAATCAGTCTGGTGGTTCCTCAGAAAACTGGACACGATACTTCCAGAGGACCCAGCCATACCACTCCTGGGAATATACCCAGAAGATTCTGCAGCATGTAATAAGGATACATGCTCCACTATGTTCATAGCAGCCTTATTTATAATAGCCAGAAGCTGGAAAGAACCCAGATGTCCCTCAATGGAAGAATGGATACAAAAAATGTGGTATATATACACAATGGAGTACTATTCAGCCATTAGAATCAATGAATTCATGAAATTCTTAGAGAAATGGATGGAGCTAGAGAACATCATACTAAGTGAGGTAACCCAGTCTCAAAAGAATACCCATGGTATGCACTCACTGATAAGTGGATATTAGCCTAGAAACTTGGGACACAAAAGACACAATCCACATACCAAATGACGTCCAACAAGAAGGAAGGAGTAGACCCTGGTTCTAGAAAGGCTCAAAGCATCAGTGTAGGACAATACCAGAACAGAGAAGTGGGAAGAGGTTGATGGGGGAACACGGGGAGGGAAAAGGAAACCAGAAAAAGGGAAATGAAATGTAAATATAGTATATATCCAATAAAAGAAGAAAGAAAAAAAGAAAAAAAATGTTATCTAGCTGAAAGAAAAAAAAAGCCTTCTTTCTTTGAAGTCTCCATCCCCACTGGTTCTTGCCATCTTCCTTCCTCCTTTCTGCATAGTTCCCTGTGTCCTGAGAGAAGGGATTTCACATATCTCATTTTGAACCGAATATTCCAAGATTTCTTACTCTCTGTTCTTGGTGAAAGTTGTGGGTCTCTGTATTTGTTCCCATCTACTGCAGGGCAAACTTTATTTGGTCAAGATGTCATTAGGAATTATTTTGTTGCTATATACCTTTAGCAAAATGGTGGTATTTGGTTTTTCCCTAGGTTCATGGCCTATTTAATCTCAAATTTTGGCCTCCTGACTAGTGTCAGTCGTGCCTTACATTTCTTTGAATGTAATCAGATAATGGACTCTCAAATGTTTTGTGTCCTTGTTGCACCAGTTTTTTATACTATCGCAGATTGATAGGTTTTAGCTGAGTTTGTGTGCAGCGCATAATTTCTAACAGTTACCTGCTTGTTCAAGGAATGTTTGAGGAAACTGGATTTTCAACTGGGAGCACAAAACAAAAACAAAAAACAAACAAAAATCTAAAGGGACATGATAACAGTTTTCAAATATTTAAAGGGATGTCATATAAGTATCTCTAGTTACTGTAGGCTGATCCCAAAGAGAAAACTAAGAACAATGAGGAGATGGTTTCCAAAGAGAAGGTTAACCAACTGTGAAATAGAACTTTGTAAATGATTAAAGTTGCTCCAAATGAACTTATGGAGCAAGGGGCTCCCTGATTCTTGAAACGAGCTACAGAGCTCAAATGATTACCTGGATAGATTATTGGATGCAGATGTGGTTTTGACAGTGACAGCAAGAACTTGAGGTTAAATAACTTGCATGTTTCAATTCATTAGTGTTTAAATGTTTTCAAGACCATAAGGAAAAGTTAATTCTTCAGTGCTTCTATGATCAGGTTAGCTAAGTACGTGAATTTTAAAATAAAACATTATAGTTTTTTATTTACATCAAATTAGACATTTGCATAATTCCTAATTATATCCCATGTAATTGTCCATACATACTGGTTATATTCCATGTGACTAAAGGTACAGGCAGAACTTCCTGGTCCCAGTGAAAAAAGGAAGACATGGGGAAGCAGAGGGGCTTTTTTTCTCTCTTGCTTTTCAGGAAGAAGAACAAAGCAATCATGTAAGGCCTCAGGGGGAGCTAAGGCCTGTGACCTACAGGTAGGTGGCTAAGGATGTTTGACAGGGGCTAGGTGAGACTAGCCACTAACTTTAGGGCAGGTAGATAGACTGAGAAAACAAATTGGTAAGGTCATGCTTATTCAGGCAGGAGATATTTACACATAGCAACTATGCCAAGAAGGCAAGTTATACGCAAAGTATAACTGTGTGTGTGTGTGTGTGTGTGTGTGTGTGTGTGTGTGTGTGTTTGTTTGTTTCATCCTCAGATTCAAGACACTCAGGAGTGGGTTGGTAGCACGACCACCTCCCAGAGCAAAGGAGGGTAAACAACAGGAAAGCCCTAAGGGGCTAGAAGCATGGCCAACCTGGGAAAAGGTGGTAGCACTTTAAAATAACATGCAACACTTATGTAACGATCACATCAATGATCATTGATCACAAAAGATGGTATAACTAAAATCCTGTAAAATAACCACAATCAATAAGCAGAATTAGCTTTGAACAGGTATTTAAAATAACAGGACTTTTTTTTAATATGGAGGTTATCATCCCTGGGTACAACAGGGTTGTAATTGCATAGTGTACCAAAAAATGTCAATTGTTAACTATACTCTTTTTATACAAGCAAGACCCCAAATGTTTCTGTATCAAACACCAACCAAAGATCCAACACCTCCCTTACTTGTTCCAATCTCTGATTCTGATTTTGTGTTCTGACTGAACATTTAGCACCATAGCTGAGTTAAGTCCTCTGTGACTTCCTTAATGGGTTATATTTGTTAGTGAAACTTCTGAATGGAATTAACAGAAACCCAATTCAAGGTTGGTTAATATAGCTGAATTTGGTAGTTTATGTAGTGAATAGGGCAAGTTTCATCACGATTCATGCAACTGAATACAGTTTCAGTCTCTTCTTCATACTTGCCTCTGCTTTACTATGCTTCTTTGTGGGTTTAAGACAAAAAACTGAGTCCCTTTTGCCATGTTGATTTAACACATCTATGCTTAACATTAAAAATCAGATGTGACCACCATACTGAACACATGGAATGGATTTACAAAAAGGATTGGTGGCTACAGGAAAACTAGTTATGTACCAAAAGAAGAGACATTGACTTTCAATCCATGAGTGCATTGGAATTACAGTTGTTAAACATAGGATTCTATATCAAGCTTCTGATTGAATGGGTTTAAAAAGAGTCCAACAATTTGCATTTTAAATAAGTGCTAAGTGATTGTGTGTGTGTGTGTGTGTGTGTGTGTGTGTGTGTGTGTGTGTGAAGTAAAGACTACACCTGGAAAACCACTAGAAAAGATAATAAAAAGATAATTGTGTAAAATTTCATTTGGCTAAATGTGTATTGAAATTAATCTTGTTGTCTTTGATCTCTGCTGTTCTCTTAAGAACTTCTATCTTTGCCTTTAATTTCAGAAACTTCTTTTTGACTATGAACACAGATCATTTTGCCAATGTCCCAGCCAAATTGATCTAAGAGTTTGGAGGCAAGCAAGGTGTCACATACCTGTAATCCACACTCAGGGAGTGAGGCAGGACTACCAAGTCAAGACCAACTTGGAACATTGAGGGAGAGCTGGTCTCAAAAGTAAACAAAAATGAACCAAGAAACTTTATGAACCACACCTCAGAATTAAATTTTTTCTAATATGAAAATTAGCTGAATGTACTAAGTCCATGAGACATGATACTCATTTACAAATATTGCACATTTTTTCTAAGCTGTGACATCTTTTACCTTGTGTATCAGAAGCACAGATGTTAGTTTAAAATCTAAGTTCTCTGGGGATAGTTCAAACTTTATTATGAAGATTGTTTGTGACTGTGAGTGAGAAACTGATATTTTATCAAAAGATTATAATTTAATTAGCTTATTAAAATTGTATCAAAAGCTTATTATTAATTTCCCACTGAAGTTTGAGAAGAGAGAAAACATTTCTACTTTTAACATATTGTTTTTAATCTTATTGAAAATAAACATTTTCATACATTATGCTCCTTTTCAGGTTTCCCCCTCTCCTGATTCTTCCAGGTTTGTCCCCATTTCCCCTCCCACTTGTGTCTCATTTCTGTCTCCCATTACAAAATAAGCAGACATCTAAGGGGTAATAAAATATAATAAGATAAAACAAAAACCAATAGAATTGGGGAAAATAAACAAGCAAACAAAAACAGAAGAAAAGTGGCCAAAGAAAAAGCACAAGAAACAAACCTACAAGAATCCTATAAAACACAAGCCAGAAACCATAATTTCTATGAAAAAGACATGAAAGGAAAATTAAATGAATGAATAAATAAATAAAACACATTATGAGACAAAGGACCTCAAAAGGTGCTGCTGAGTTTATTTTCTGTTTGCCATCAGCTGCTGAGCATGAGGAGTTGGATTCTCTATTCAGGCTCCATTGTGGAAATCTACCAGTTTTCATTAGTAAGTAGTTAATCGTTATAAATATCTTCTGACTTAGGGGTGGGGTTGTGTGTGCTTTTCTACTTTTAACTCTAGGTGTCTCATGTTTGCTCAAAGTCTGTCTATAGGTCATTATATTTGTTGTCATCTGTTACAGATAGAAGCTTCTCTGATGATGGCTGTACTGATCTATAAGTACAGCAAATGTCATTAGGAATCATTTTATTGCTGCATTCCTTTAATAGAAGAGTAGTACGTTGCTTTCCCCTAAGTTCCTAGACTGTCTAATCTGAGGTTCTTTGTCACCCAAGCAACATCAAGTATAGGTTGTATCTCATGGAATGGGCCCTCAGTCATATCAGACATTGGTTGGTCATTCTCAAAAGCTTTGAACCTCCATTTCACTAGCATACCCTGCATATGGCACACCACTGTAGATCAAAGAGTTTGCGTCTTGGTTGATGTTTGCCTTTCTCCTTTGGTAGCATACAGAGTATATTCCAGTACCAAGAAAAACTACCCTATAATGGTGAAGGTAGAAATTATCTTGACTTCTCCTTGTTCTATGAGTTGTAAGTGTGTTAGCATCAGCAATAGGTCCTTGCCATTGGTTTGTAGAAAGCAACCTATAGCTTTAGCAATGGCCTGCTTTGGTTAGTGTTTTCAATGCAGCCACATTGGCTATAGCTCAATTACATGTAATATATTCCAGATACTGAAAGCTTCATTTGGTGGGAAGAGATCTCCAGTTAGCAATATTTCTAATTATTTGGCAATTTCAGTAAGATTACTTTCTTATGTGTATATATTTAAGGAAGCTTATACTGAATTAGGTTTCTAACCAACCCTCAAAATGGCTCCTAATTTTAGTTGTCCCTCCAATATTCCTCCTACATCTTCATCCTCTTCTGTTCCCTACTTGATCCTCCTTTTCTAATCCCCCTTTCCATTCATAACTATCACATTTCTCCTTCCTAGTGAGATAGATCTACAACTTCCACCTAGTCCCTTACTCCAATCTCCTTGTTCTATGGATGAAAGCTTGTTTATCATTGATTGAAAATCTAACATGAATATATACATGAACACAAACCATATTTACATTTCTGAGTCTATATTACCTTACTTGGGAAGATATTTTTTTCATCCCATCCATTTTTCTGTGATTTTCATGATTTCATTATTTTAACAACTGGAAAATATCCCACTGTGTAAATGTCCCATATTTTCTTTAACTACTCTCCTATCAGTGATCATCTGAGTTATTTCCAAATTCTGGCTATTGTGAATAGAGAAGCAGTGAACATGGTGAAGCATCTATCTCTATAGTATGATAAAGTGTAAAAACTTATTTCTGGGTCTTGAATTCAATTCTATTGACCAAGATGTCTCTTTTTATGACAATAACATTCTGTGGGTTTTTGTTTGTTTGTTTTTCTTTCTATAGGTCTGTAGTACAATTTAAAATCACAGATTTTAATCTGTAATACATACAGCAGTGCTTTTGTGTTAGCTATTCTGCTTTTGGGTTTTCATTTGTTTGTCTGTTTGTTTATGTGTGTGTGTCCATATAAACCTGAAAATTGTCCTTTCAAGTTCTATAAAGCTATGATATAATTTTTTGGTTATTTTATTAAGCCTGTAAATTATTTTTGGTAGAAGGGCATTGTCCTTATGATAATCCTACTGATTCATAGATGATCTATCCATCTTCTGTTACCTTCTTCAAATTCATTTTCAGTGTCTCAAAATTTTTGTAAATTGTATCAACATCATTAAATTTCTTAACTATGTTTGCAGAATATGATTCACAAGAAAAATAGATAAAATTGTAGAACAAAAGAGAAAAACAGTAAAAGTATTAATGTTTGGCTTTTACATAAGCAAATGTATATGTAGTTTTGGTATTTGAACCTGAAATATATAATTGAAAACAAATTTGTAATGCATAGACATTTCTATTTCAAAAGTTATTAAGGGTTTCTCTTTTGGATAGTTAAGGAGAACTTGTCAAAGTTGTATACATTTAAAATGTTGTATAGGAATGTTCATAAAAATCTTTTCTAAAAATCCCTATATTACATATTTTAGCAGCATTAAATAATAATGTATATTTTATAATATATATTTTTACTTGATAAATATTTATAACAAAAAATAGAAGCACAATTTATAAAGAAAAAACAAACCTATGATTTCTGTCAAATTTGTTCTGTATATGTATGAATACATATATATATATATATATATATTTGATTAAAATGCTTCAGCATATGCAGTGTGCAGTGTAAAATATGGAATATATTTAGAGAGAATTATGAAAAGATTTATTAGAATTCCAATTAGGCAGCTCTTATTCTAGAGGTACTTCCTAGGTGTACTCGTGTTTACAAAAATGTAATTACCAATCAAGACTTAGGTAATTAACATGCTTTTGGAAATGGAGTTATTTTGGACACAATAATACCTAGTACAATATTAAAATAGGATGTAGGAGGTAATGCTAAATATATTTTAGATATGGTGTGAAGAATAGTTTTAGAATCCTCTAAGTAATACAGTCATTATTAAAAAAAAATCCCAATTGTTTTTTTAAGTCTTAGCTTTTAAAGAGTATGTTAAATATAAAAATATTCTCAACTCATAGAATTAATGTTGTAGGATAGTCTTTATGGAGGGCTAGCTCCAAGTGTTAAAAGAATTCCATAAATTCTTAGATTTTTCCCTCAGGTCAGCTTTTTTTGCAAGACAGTAATTGAGATATCTAAGGACAGCTGATTGCAAGTTCTTATAAATGGTAAAAGGGATTGTATTTAAACTCCTGGACCAGTAAAGCTTAGCTAATGAATGTCAACAGATGGAAGAGTTCTGATTGAGACAAAGCTACCGAACAAAATGTAAGAGACTTGTGACCAACTTGGTTCAGATCACATACATTACTAGTGGTTTCATCCCATTCTAGATTTCTATGCACCTTTCAAGGACACCTTACTTTGTTGCTTTAATTTTTAACTCTGATTCACTTTCCTTCCTTACCAGCCCACTACTTCTACTTGACACTATAATCTAGAGGTTACATATCCTCCTACCTCTTAGGAATTAGTTCAAATGCTGTCTCAATTCAATTTGTCTCCCAAAATGCCTCATTCCCAGACACTGAGGGTCACCATCCCCACCTTAGCATGATTTGTGATGAAGAATTGCCATACAGCCAATGGCTAGGCAGGTAGATTGAGGTGGGACTTAGAGATTTACTTGGGCTAGGGAATGGGAGAAAGAAAGAATAGCTGTGACTTGGAAAGAAATATTGTAGGTAAGAGCTGCAGGAGATAACCAGCCCATTTTCTCTCCTGTGACTGTGCAGGCAGATACAGCCAGGAGCACAGGGAACACAGAAGTGGCAGAGCAGTGGCCCAGGGTCCTTCCAGGCTCCACCTACACCCAGGAGCTAGGCTGCTCCACAGCTGTCTGTGCAACAATCCTGCCAGGTAAGAACTGGTCTCCAGGGAGTGCTTTAACTCCTGCTTTTGGAGGTGAGATTTTCATTTCTCCTCAAGTGAATGTGCAAGGCAGGTCCTGCCAAGAGCACAAGGAACACAGCAGTGGTAGAGCAGCTGAGACAGAGTGCTTCTGGGCGCCATCAGCATACAGGAACTGGGCTGAGCCATAGCCCTCTGTGCCAGGGGAGAGCTGGTCTCTCAGGGTTACTGAGGCAGGCTGGCAGGTTGGTCGACAGGTGCGACAAGCTCCAGCCACAGACAGCAGGACCAACTAACACCAGAGACAAAGAGATGGAAAAAGGCAAATGCAAGAATGATACCAACTAAAACCAAGGCAACATGGCACAACAGTTCTCCCACAACAGCAAGTCCTGGATACCCCAACACAACAGAAAAACAAGGTTTGCATTTAAAATTACAGCTCATGATTCTCATAGAGGATTTCAAGAAGAACATAAATAACTCCCTTAAAAAAAATAGAGGAAAACACAAACAGGTGAAGGAATTGAACAAAACCATTTATGATCTAAAAATAAAAGTATAAGCAATAAAGAAATAACAAAAGGAAACAACTCTGGAAAAAGAAATCCTAGGAAAGAAGTCAGGAGTCATAGATGCAAGCATCAACAACAGATTACAAGAGAGAAGAGAGAATGTCAAGTGCAGAAGATACCATAGAAAATATTGACACAACAGTCAAAGAAAATGCAAAATGCAAAAAAGGTCCTAACCCAAAACATCCAGGAAATCCAGGACAAAAGGAGAAGACCAAACCTAAGGAGTATAGGTTTAGAAGAGCATGAATATCTCCAGCTAAAAGGTCCAGTAAATGTCTCCAACAAAATTATAGAAGGAAACTTCCCTAACTTAAAGAAAGAGATGACCATGAACATTCAATAAGTCTCCAGAACTCAAAATAAATTGGACCAGAAAAGAAATCCCTCCTGTCACATAATCAAAACACCAAATGCACTAAACAAAGAAAGAATATTAAAAGCAGTAAGACAAATTGTCAAGTAACATATAAAGACAGACCTATCAGAATTACACCAGAATTTGCTTCAAAGACTATAAAATCCAGAAAATCCTGGGCAGATATCATACAGACCCTAAGGGAACACAAATGCCCATGCAGGCTACTATACCTAGCAAAACTTTCAATTACTGTAGATGGGGAAACAAAGTTATTCCATGACAACAAATATACACAATATCTTTCAACAAATCCAGACCTTCAAAGGGTAATAAATGGAAAACACCAACAAAAGAAGGAAAACTACACCCTAGAAAAAGCAAGAATCTAATCTTCTTTTAACAAATCAAAAAGAAGAGAGACATACAAACATAACTTCACCTATAAAAACAGCAACAGCAACAACAACACAAAACAAAAACAGGAAGCAACAATCACTTTTCCTTAATATCTCAATATCAATGGAATCAATTCTCCAATAAAAAAGCAGAGACTGACTGGAAACATAAACGGGACTCAACAAATGGTCCCAACAACCAAGCTGCAGTAGCCATTCTAATATCAAATAAAATTGATTTTCAACCTATAGTAATCAAAAAAGAAAAGAAAGGACACTTCATACACATCAACGGAAAAATCTACCAAGATGAATTCTGAATTCTGAACATCTATGCTCTAAATGCAAGGGCACCCATATTCATAAAAGAAACTTTACTAAAGCTCAAAGCACACATCGTATCTCACACAATAATAGTGGGAGACTTCAACACCCCAATCTCATCAATGGACAGATCATGGAAACAAAAACTAAACAGAGACAGTGAAAGTAAAAGAAGTTATGAACCAAATGGTTTGACAGATAACTACAGGACTTTTTAATCCTAAAACAAAAGAATCTACCTTCTTCTCAGCACTTTGCAGTACTTTCTTCAAAATTGACCATATACTCTCACAAAACAGACCTCAACAAATAAAAGAAGATTGGAATAAGCCCATGTAACCTATCAGATCACCATTAACTAAGGCTAGTCTTCAACAACAACAAAAACAAGAAAAAGCCCACATACACATGGAAACTGAATTACATTCTACTCAACAATAAGTTGGTCAAGGAAGAAATAAAGAAATTAAAGACTTTTTAGAATTTAATGATTATGAAGCCACAACATACCCAAACTTATGGGACACAATGATATTGGCAGAAAGGCATCACATGGAGGCATTCTGATTCTGTTTCCTGCTTTGGCCACCAATCTGTTTTTAAATCATATTCAATGTGCCCTCTATTCTCCACTAACTTGTCTCTACCCTCCCTTTCTCAATGAATACGATACAAAACACAAAACAAAACAAAACAAGACAAAAAAAAACAAAGCAAAGCAAAGAAAAACCTAAAAACTGCCTTCTTTATGTGTCCTTATCCTTATGGAAGCCCTTGAGCCACATTGATCTGAAGAAAAACCATCAGGGAGTTGTGTATGAGCACATTTACTTAGTATTCATGATCTTATATTTATTCCTCACATTTTCTACTTCCATTGATTACCTAAAGGAGAAGAAGTAGATGTGGGCATATTTCCGAGAATTAAATCAAACATGCAAGACCAATTTGGACTTTTCAACAATATGTACTTATCTGAAACAATGAGAACAATTATTGTCATTGAATGCTATTTGTGGGTCTGCATGTATAACTGTATTAGGTTTGGAAAAAGCCAAATAGACTAAACAGTGAAGTTTAGGAGGTAGTGAGAATTGAGTTGAATAGCTTGTTCTCTATTTGGATGATATAGGTTTACCCTGTGCCATATATTGATCTTGGCTACTGATACTTAACCATGGTGTTTCAGAAACTTAATAATGGGTATGTCTTTATAATCATAACTTTAAAATGTCAAAAGTTAATAAAATCCCACAGTATCAGTAATATAAATTTTACCAATGCGTTTTTCTATACAATGTGAGAATATCCATACACATTAAACAATTTATAGAGAATATAGAATGATAACTGTATCAAAGCCCAGAAAGTGACTTTTTAGAGGCATTCTTTATTCTTCCCTGACCTCAAACTATATTACAGAGCAATTGTGATAACAACTGCATGGTATTGGTACAATGACAGGCTGATAGATTGATGGAACAAAAACCCTAGGATAGCAAAAGCTATTCACAACAATAAAAGGACATCTGGTATAATCACCACCAATGGTCTCAAGCTACACTAAAGAGCAATCATTATAAAAGCTGCATGGTATTGATAGTGTCCTTGGCCTTACAGGCCTTTGCAATTTTATGAGGTCCCATTTGTCAATTCTTGATCTTAGAGCACAAGCTATTGGTGCTCTGTTCTGGAAATATCCCCCTGCTGCCAATATGCTCCAGGTTCTCCCCTACTTTCTCTTCTATCAGATTCACTGTATCTGTTTTTATATGGGGGTCCTTGATCTACTTGGACTTGAGCTTTGTACAGGAAGATAAGAGTGGTTCAATTTGCATCCTTCTACATGTTGACTACTAGTGGAACCAGCACCATTTGTTGAAAATGCTATCTTTTTCCCATTGGATAGTTTTAACTCCGTTGTCAAAGATCAAATGACCATAGGTGTGAGGGTTCATTTCTGGGTCTTAAATTCTAGTCCAGTATCTTTGTTGACCCACAAAACTTCAGAACAAATCGAGAGCATGCAGACACCAGCTAAAGGTGCTCTCACTTCAGGAAACCATTTGCTCGAGCATAAACATCTCTACCTTTGCTACCCTACTTGCTATCAATGAGTCTACCAAATTGTTATGGATTTAACAATTGTTACCCTCTTTAACATTTCACACTTTTCAATTTTGACCAATTCAAAATTAAAAACATAAAAAGCTTAGTATGGGGGATTAACATGATCAAAACAAAATTGACTTTAATATATATTCTTAAGCATTTGAAATTCAACTTAAATTCAAACATCACAACTAATATCTTTTCAGTCATTTGAAGTGTCTAATACATGTGAGACATGTTTTAAGAACTTCTTTCCCTATCACTGTGACCCAGCTACACACTGCTAAAAATAGGAAATACCTTGCTCATTTGTTACGTGCTTAGACTTCTTTTATCTTGCTCTATTTCTAAAGGAGGTTTCTGATCTTATTCTAATTCTCTTTAGCCACATGCAAGAGTAGACAAGCATGAAATGAATGTTGTATAGAGTAGTAATTTAGTCATGCCCAGAATAATCATTGCTTGATAAGTAATACTACAATACTTCAGACCTTGAATTTCATTCAATGAAATGGTACCTGAATATGATCAGAAGTTTGTAATCTTTGAACCGAGTAATTTATGTCAAGTGAACAAATAAAGAGACTTGTCTTTTTTCCCCAAATACCTGATGATAGCTTAAGTTTAAAAAAAAGAGCTCTATGTGTTTAGTTTCAATCAAATCATTTTAGTACACATACTTAATTTTTCTTCATCAACTCTCTCTCACTGAAACCCTAAAATAGGTTCAAATGGCTTTAAGTGTTTGTGTTTCAATGAATTGAACATTTGCAAGATTTATTTCTTTTGAGTTTTCTAGTTTTGGCAATCTTTTCAAACTCTTTCTGTATAATGATTCTAGTCACACAGACTCAAAGGACTCAAATCTGCTGATAAAGCTAAAATCATCAGGGCAAACATTTCCAAATCTACTAAGGGTGATTTGTGAAAGATCCCAGTGTTGGTAAGGATCATCTCCTTCATGGTGTTGAAAACTCTCTAAGTAAATGTCACATTGTGATGAGACTTACTTTCTTGAGTATGTTGATTAGCCCTAAAGGACTGGCCGTCTGTATGTTTTAGACACTTCACTGGTACAATTAAATTATAACACACCTTAAGTATCAGTGTAAGTACTACACATAAAATTTGAAAAGTCCAAAAGGCATTTGGTGTTTTCAGATAAAAGGATAAGTGAGTGAGATACCCAGGCTGTCTGCCACTGAATGTTATGATACTCACAACTAGAACTAAGATTATATATGCAGTACCTATGAGATAAATGTCGTGTCTCATTTGCAAGCCCTAAAAGACCACTTGGGAGCTGACTTCAATGTAATCATACTAGGGTCTCTCTTTTTCAAGCTTGAGCTTGGGCCACACCACTGTCACTGATGCAGCAGAGCAGGAGGGTGAAGCCTGAGCTCTCAGCAGAACAAGGTTTTACATGAAATGGTAAGCAAGAGAGGAGATTTCTAGACTGGCACACATCTGATTAGGGAACCATTATTGAATTTTGTTGCCCTTTAACATAAATGGCTAGTGCTGGGAGCCAAACCATAAATTTAATTTCTGCTTTCCTCTAAATTGGTGGTTGTTAGGAAGTGAAGGGCCAGGCACAGGCCTATAACGTGGAGGTGCAGGTTTGTTGGGGAGTAACCTGGAAACTGGCACTAGGTGCCAGCTTGATAGTTAACTCAAGTTCAACCTTAGGTCAGGTTCTCTGAGGACTCTAAGTCTGAACCAAAGATATGGTCTCAGTTGAGGTACTTTACTTCATTCAGTCCGAAGCTGAATGAAGCCTGGAGTTGTAAATCAGTTATTTCTAGTTCTAGTGGCCACATTATCAGGTACTCTCCCATTCCACTTTGCTGGGACTCAGGAAGACACGTTGGTATGCAGCTGTTACCCTTCCCCTCTCCCCTCCTCCACTTCTGTTTTCAATCAGTAAGGGTCCATGTATTTTAAGGAAATAGAGAAAATAAGCAAAGGAAACAATCTTAACATCCTTCCATCTCCAAAATTCAACAATTAGTCACATTAACACTGCGTCTATGAAAACAGTGCCATTGTTACATTTCATTCTTCTGTTTTAATTCACAATCTTGAAAAGTAATGTTTCAAGAACATGCTATAAGTGTTCTAGAAATTCCTCAGGAAGACCATTTGTAAATTTTATTTCCTTGTCTCTATATTAGATACTGTGACTGAGAAGTTGTGACTTTATACTGTGTAATAAAGTTCATACATGAACTAGAGAAACAAAGCTTTATGTTTCTTGTATTTGGGTTGGTTGTGTACCTTAGCCTTTACTGGTCAAGACATATCATCAGCTCTTAACACTAATTCTGTACATGTCAAGAAAATGGAAGGAATCTAGGTTTAAGAGGCAATAAAAGTAAGTGGAACTGCCAAATCATGTTGCAGTATATTTGATCACATTGTGAACCCTAAGATTGTGTTATTTACTAAAAAAACAACAATAATAACAACAACAAAACAAAACCCTCTTTCTAGTTGTGGTGTGGCTCAGCCCTTACCACATACCTTTAATCCCTCTGGTTTGAATACAACATATCCTTAGTGCACAACTTTAATTCCAAACAATAAAGGAAAAGTTAGTTTGTAGAAGTAAGCATCCATGCTTGAAAGTATAAAGAGTGGTAGACAAAATGAAACAGAAAGATTTGACAAAATAGGATATGTTCAAGTCCCAGGAGAAGAGAGAGGAAAGGTAAGCTCCTAAAAGCTCCTAAACTGGGAAAATTTTAGAGAGACAGGTTGAAGAGAGATAATAGCATAGGCATAGGTGAAGATAGAATGAGCCAAAATATGAGAAGGAGCTAGAAGTTTAGAATATATTGCCAAAATTAGTTTCATGCCAATCAGAGTAAAAAGTCAGAGGCATAGAGATAAGCCAGATTAAATCAGAAAGCTTGGAGAGGAACAAGAATCACTGAATTGAACTAACTAGTACAAGTTCACAAGGAACTAGAAGAGGTGATCTTATTCAGCAGTAAGTCTCTGGGGCTGAAAACATTCTAGGCCTAGATTGGGTTGTCTCCTTGATTGGAGGCATCCAGTACTATGCTTAGGTTAGCAGATGGAAGCAGTAACTTGCAGATGACAATTACTTCAGGCATATAAAAATAATTTTGCACAATGGAATAGTCAAAAAGTATGTTTCTAGTAGAAAGTTACTAGATTTGATACAACAGCTCATAAGGATTTGAAATTCAGAAGATTTTTTTCATCATAAATAATCACACTATTCGAAAAAAAAGAAATATGTGTATTTTTATGCTAAACTACATAATTTTAATTATAATTTTCAAAACACAAAAATCCTTTCTTTCCAATATCAAGTAATTATTATATAGAAGTTTTCAGTCACATAAAAATAAAACATTAAGATAGTCACTTTTATTTTTTTTCAAAAAGGAAGAGTGTGAAACAAGAACTAAAACTAATCGAAATAATAAAGTGTCATGTAAAAACAAACAGTAAAAAAACTGGGTGCTGTGGATATTCATTTTAGAAGTGAGATTACTATTTTTCTCACATATAAGTAAAACTGATTTACTTAAATAAGTAAAATACTGTTTTTAAAAATGTAATATCGTTAAACTGGATGTATTGGCATAATCAAATAATCCAGAAGTTTCAGGGGTTGAGGCAACAAGATAAGAAGTTGAAGTGTGTCCTCTAAAACATAAATACATCCATATTACAATACACCTTGGGAGACATTTGAGCCAGTGGTAACTAAGCTCCAATCTATAAAAGCACCAAGGATGATTCAGGAAGAATCTGTTTTCAGGAGAAAACAGAAAGTTCTTAATAGATAAGAAATAGATGCTATTTTTTAGAGTTTCTAAGAGTGATGAGATCTAACTTAAGTCCACCTTAAATTAATATATTTTCTTACATCTGATATAACAAAGAGGTTGTTAAGGCTGTTAGAAAAGCAGCTGAAAATATGGAACTGCATATATTGTTGATCAAGAAAAATAACTAAAGAAATTGAGGCAAGATAGTAAGCCAGGGTGACCTAATAAGGTATTAGAAACACAATAAAGAAGATAAAATAGTAGCTTCCAGGTGAATATATACACAAATCCCATGTATCATAAAGAGATAATAAAAAGCAGTAATCAAAGACCTGATACCTGAGAAATGAAAACTATACACATTAGCTCATAATGCTATTACTCATCTCTTAAACTGAGTTGCAATGATAGTCATTTATAGAATATCTTTGTTAGCATATACCTTAAATTCTACTATGAAGATCAGGACTTAATAAATATGTAGCTATCACATTGTGCTGGCTAATATTATGTCAGCTTGATACAATGTATAGGCATCTGAGAGGAGAGAATCATGACTGAGAAACGGTCACCATAAGATCATGTAATAGGTAAGCCTAAGGACTACTTTCTTAATTAGTGACTGATGGGTGAGGGCTTTGTTCATTGTGGATGGGGTCATTCCTGGGCTGGTGATCTTGAGTTTCTAGAAAACAGGCACAGCAAGCCATGAGGAGCAAGCCTGCACCTGTCCATGACCTCTGCATCTGCTCCTGTCTCCAGGTTCCTGCCTTGCTTGAGTTCCTGTCTTGGCTTTCTACAGTGATGGCTACAATGTGGAGGTAGAAACTAAATAAACTTAACTTTCCTTTGGTCATGGTGTTTTATCACAGTAGCAGTAATCCTATCTAGGACACACATTAATCCATAGAAACGCTTAATAGTGGCTCTGACTATTATTAGTTAATGTCAGAATTAGGACAACATGAATGTTAAATGTGTGTGTGAAAGTTTGAGAATCAAGAAGCAATCCAGCTAAACCTTAGTGATGGCAAAGAGACATGTCATTGTTAACTAATGTAGGTTACTTTTAAAAACCTGTGCTGTTCTGCAGTTTTTAAGAGATAGAAATTTATCTTGAAATCAAGGATGTACTATTTATTTATTGGTTTTTGTTTTCAGTGGTTTTGAGACAGGATCTTACTGTGTAACCCACACTGGCTCTGAAATGGCATTCTTTTGTGTCAGTCTGCTAAAGATCTGATCAAAGGTGTTAGTCACTACTTCAGCATATTTGAAAACAAGCAAGATGAAAGATATTTTCAAAACACTGAGTAAAGTAGTATAACATAATTTATATTTCATCTCTAATGGCATCCCTAGTAACCTTAATGTGTTTAATGATCACAATGAACTTGATTTCAAAACTCATAAAGCTAATAATGCCTAAGTATTGAGAGCTTTCAAGAAGACAGAGGGCTAATATACAATATATACAAAGAACTCAAGAAGTTAGACCCCAGAGAACTAATAACCCTATTAAAAATGGGGTACAGAGCTAAACAAAGAATTTTCACCTGAAGAAATTCAGGTAGCTGAGAAGCACCTTAAGAGATGTTCAACATCATTAGTCATCAGGGAAATGCAAATCAAAACAACCCTGAGATTCCACCTCACACCAGTCAGAATGGCTAAGATTAAAAACTCAAGAGACAACAGGTGTTGGTGAGGATGTGGAGAAAGAGGAACACTCCTCCACTGCTGGTGGGATTGCAAGATGATACAACCACTATGGAAATCAATCTGGCGGTTCCTCAGAAAATTGGGCATGACACTTCCAGAGGACCCTGTCATACCACTCCTGGGCATATACCCAGAGGATTCCCCTGCATGCAACAAAGACACCTGCTCCACTATGCTCATAGCAGCCTTATTTATAATAACCAGAAGCTGGAAAGAACCCAGATGTCCCTCAATGGAGGAATGGATAAAGAAAATGTGGTATATTTATACAATGGAATACTACTCAGCAATTAAAAATAATGAATTTATAAAATTTGTAGGCAAATGGTTGGAACTGGAAAATATCATTCTAAGTGAGCTAACCCAATCACAAAAGAATACACATGAAATGCAATCACTGATAAATGGATATTAATGAGCTCAGAAGCTCTGAATACTCAAGGCACAATTAGCAAATCAAAAGATTCCCAAGAAGATGGAAGAAGAGGACCCTGGTCCTGAAAGGACTGGATCCAGTTTTGTAGGAGTGTACCAGAACAGAGAAATGGTGGGGGTGGGGGTGATTGGGGTATGGGCAGACGGGAGAGGACTTATGGGACATATAGTGAGGGGGGGAACTGGAAAAGGGGAAAGCATTTGGAATGTAAACAAAGAATATAGAAATGTAAAAAAAAGAAAGCAGAATCTTATGCTGCCCTTAGACTTAGGAATACCCACCAAGTGAATCCTGTTGTATACTTGAGAGTGTCAAGGGAAAAGTGACTATGCATGTAGATAACAGAGAAAGATTTTCTCTTGAGCTTTATGATATCATTTGAATTACAATAAAGGCCTCTATTTAGATGTCAAAAGTAAAAAAATAGCACACACTAGGTTACTGAAAAGCATGCATTAGAGAAAAAAATCTTTACTTACAGAGAGGAATCAGTACATAAACACTAAAAGTGCATAAGAAATGAAACATAAAATACATTATGAGAGATCACTAGCCCAGCTTTCATTTTCACCTGTTTCATGTAATTATTAAAAAACAAACCACGTTAACATCAGATACTCTGGCCACGATGGTCTTCTCACCCCCATTGTTTTCCCCTTGCAGTGGTCTCCCTAACATCTTGTGGTGTGGTTCACCCAACTTCTTGTGGTTTGCTTGCCTCTGAACCACTCAAAACTTCTCAGCTATCAGCTCCTGTGGCTAGCTGTCACAAATCCCAGTAACCCAGTAAAATCAAAACTCCAGAGGCTTCTAAATTGCCAGTCTGATGTACAAGAGTAAATTATTGACTCGCAAAATACCCACTCAAATGCAAAACTCAATTCATACAAACACAAGCTGCACTCCCAGATTGGACACTTTTTCCTATTGCTCTTCTATGATATCCATAGCTAGCTGTGGCTATTTCAAGCCATGTGGATCTGGTTTGTACACTTCCTCCATCGTTCTCTGTCCTTGTCTCCTCTCTGTCCCCTGCCCTCTCTCTCTCTGAAATTCTTATCCCCAACTTCCTTTTTCATTGCCCAATCACAGACTCTAGCCTAATATTTCGCCTGCCCTCACCTGCATATAGACAGCAATCCACATACCCTGGCTTTATTCAAGTCCCTAGTAAGGCTTCCTGCCCTTCTCAAGCACAGGGGACATTCCAATATTTGTTCATGCTGCATGCCTTTTCCTGTCCTCTCCCACTGGATGCAGAATCAAATTTGAGTTCTAGCCAATGTTAAGTCACATATTCTCATTCACAAAACTCAGAAGGGGTTCTATGAAGAAATACCTCTTCCTGTGCATTTATATTAAATGTACTATGAGATGTGATTGTCTTTGGTTAGAAATGAATTTTTAGTAGTGCCTTTAGTACTTTAATAGCTGAGTCCTTTTCTGGTCATGATTAGCTTTATTGTAGTCTTCCAGATGAAGGTATTATCAAACAGCAACACATTGGACTCACTGGAATACATGTTGTATGTTTTTAACATGACTGCCTGCTATGCACAGTATTTGATGATGACTCGTTTCTACTTACTTATAGAATGCTTAGAATAAGAATGATTAATTTAGTAGCATACAAATGGCACAAATAGAAAAAAATCTTTAGAAACTACAAAATAAAGACTCAGTAATGCATTCTATATTACACAAGAAATGATCTCTAAAGGGTCATTTAGTCTTGGGAACATTTTAAAATGGTTTACTTATTACTTCAGTTATTTGGGTTAATTTGGAATAAAATGGGGACCAATAATATTTTAGGTTTCTTGTGATAAAAGAAAAATTCTGTTGCATCAATATATTTTTATTTAAATGATTTTTCTGATGTTATAACATATGGAAATTCAGTAAAAATGTCCTCAGGAAGGATTTTATGAAGACAATGAAAGTAGTATAAGAACCATTTATCAATCTTTTTGTGTGGACATATAAGTAATAAAGCCATAAGGATTAAAATCTGTGTTTAATAATAGCCATAATTTAGCAAAGGAAAAGCACCAAGACTGGAGACATTCATTTAGAGCCTTAGAAATGTACTAGTAAAAACCATACATCTACCTTAATTATGTACGGGAAGAGCAGAAATTTACTCCTCTTCATAAAAGACATTTAGAGTCTAATTTAAGGTGTTCTGCTTGGTGGATCCTTAAAATTAAAATTGGTCACATCATACATCTTCAAATGTAATGATCCTGTGACTTCTGTCTTTAAAAGAAGAGCAAAATGTATACATGACTTTCCTTTTTAAACACCAGGGAAATGAAGGGCACATTTACAACATTAAAAACTTTGAAGTTTTTAAATATTTTATTAATGCTTTAAGTTAACATATAAATGCTATATTTATTATGGTGTCTTTATACATTATTACTCTGCCACAATACATTCTTTCAACCCCTCCACTCCTCCAGTTGGTTCTATTTGTTCTCTACATCCTTCCTTATGATTTCCATATATAAACCCAAACCACACACACACACACACAAACACACACACATACACACACACACACACTTCTTTAAGTTCTCTAGCTTCTACTTCTTCCACGATCTCTTCATTATACCTCATGATCTCATTTCTAGTTTTGCTCATGAAATCACTTTTAGTTTTGAGACAAATAAACACACACACAAACAAATATTCACAATTTTAATTTAATTTAAAATGTAAACCTGTGAAGTCATTATGGAAATCAATGTGGAGGCACTTCAAAAATACTGAAAACAAACATACTCTGTGACCCAGATTTAGCACTCTAGGCATGCACCTTAGACACTTGATAAGTCAGCATATCATAAACATACTTGCTCATCTATGATTATGGCTACAATATTCACAGTAACCAGGAAATAGAATCAAACTAGATATTCATCAATATATATCTATATATTGGAATTTTATATGGTTATAAAGAAACCTGAAATTATGATATTTGAAAGAAAGGGGAAGATTTTAATCTACCCATTAGATTGCTTATTAGGAAGGACTTCTGACTGAAAAGAGTGATAATTAGGGCTCTTCAAATTCTAGAAAAGAATGCATAGCTTCCCAGCTTGCAATGGCATCAGCAATGGAGGAGTGTTCCTCTTTCTTTACATCATATCCAGCATCTGCTGTCCCCTGAGTTATTGATCTTAGCCATTCTGACTGGTATGAGGTGGAATCTCAGGGTTGTTTTGATTTGCATTTCCCTGATGACTCAGGATGTTGAACATTTATTTAGGTGCTTTTCAGCCATTCCCTATTACTCAGTTGAAAATTCTTTGTTTAGCTCTGTAGCCCACTTTTAATAGGGTTATTTGCCTCTTGAGTCTATCTTCTTGAGTTCTTTGTATATATTGGATATTAGCCCTCTATCAGATATAGGATTGGGAAAGATCTTTTCCCAATCTGTTTGTTGCCGTTTTGTCCTATTGACAGTGTCCTTTCCTTATAGAAGTTTTGCAAATTTATGAGGTCTCATTTGTCAATTCTTGATCTTGGACCATAAGCTATTGGTTTCTGTTCAGGAAATATCCCCCTGTGCCCATGTGCTCCAGGTTCTTCCCGACTTTCTCTTTTATTAGATTCAGTTTATCGTGTTTTATGTGGAGGTCCTTGATCCACATGGACTTGAGATTTGTACAGGGAGATAAGTGGATCAATTTGCATCCTTCTACATGTTGACTGTCAGTTCACCCAAAACTATTTGTTGAAAAGGCTGACTTTTTTTCCACTGGATGGTTTTAGCTCCTTTGTCAAAGATCAAGTGATTATAAGTGTGTGGGTTCATTCCTGGGTCTTCAGTTCTATTCCATTGATCTACCTGCCTGCTATTGCACCAATACAATGCAATTGTTTTCATGATTGCTCTGTTGTATAGATTGAGATCAGGGATGGTGATTCTACCAGACGTTTCTTTATTGCTGAGAATGCTTTTCTCTATCCTGGGTTTTTTGTTATTTCAGATAAATTTGGAAATTAGTTTGGCGGTTCCTCAGAAAATCGGACATAAAACTAATACTACCTGAGGGTCCAGCTGTACCACTCCTGAGCATATACCCAGAAGATTCTCCAATATGGACATATGCTTCACTACATTCATAGCAGCCTTATTTATAATAGGCAGAAGCTGGAAAGAACCCAGATGTTCCTCAACAGAGGAATGGATACAAAAAAATGTGGTACATTTACCAAATGGAATACTACTCAGCTATTAAAAACAAAGAATTTCATGAAATTCTTAGGCAAATGGACTGAGCTAAAAAATATCATTCTGAGTGAGGTAACCCAATCACCAAAGAACACACAAGGTATGTATTTTCCGATAAGTAGATATTAGCCCAAAATCTCAGAATACCTAAGATAAGATTCACAAACCACATGAATCTCAATAAGAAGGAAGACCAAAGTGTGGATACTTAGATCCTTCTTAGAAGATGGATCAAAATACCCATGGCACACAGCCAACCAATAGACTGAGCATAATGTCTCAATAGAGCAGCTAGAGAAAAGACCCAAGGAGCTGAAGAGGTTTGTAGGCCCATAGGAGAAACAATAATATGTACTAACATTACCCCCAGAGCTCCCAAGGACTAAACCACCAAAGAGTGGAGGGACCCATGGCTCCAGCTACATATGTAGCAGAGGATGGTCTTTTCAGACATCAATGAGAGGAGTGGCCATTGTTCCTTTGAAGGGTCTATGCCCCAGTGTAGGGATATGCCAGGACAGAAAACTGGGAGGGGGTTGGTGAGCAGGGGAAGGGAGGATGGGACAGGGGGTTTTCAGAGGGGAAATTAGGAAATGTGATATCAATGTAAATGTAAATAAAGCAAATACATGTTTAAAAAAAAAAGTAGGGTCCAGCTCGATCAGCTTGCAGAGGAGGGCACATCTTGCCTTGGGACACTGCGGGCAGCTGGCAACTGTGGCCAGGTGCATGGACAGAGTCTTAGCCTAACATTGACTGCCCTGTCAGGCTCTTGCCAGCACCCAGAGCCAGAGCAGCTTGGTAGCAAGAGGTCTGTGCACAGACAGCTCGGCTGTGTACCCAGAGCTATATCAGCTAGTTGGGCAGTCTCTGCGCCAACCTGGCCAGGCACCAACTTGCTCGGGGGTCTGTGACTGTAGTACAGCTGGAGGCTGACATCTTGCCTCAGGGCACCACAGACAGCTAACCAGACAGAGCCCTGTGGACTGGGAGCCCACCATCTAGACTCCTCCAGAGCTGAGGAGGTTATTTCAGAGCCCAGTAGCAGAAACCTTCCAGTTTCCACCCCGGGAACACAGACACCAACCCCAGGCTCACAGGAGCTTCAAACACCAACCAGTAACAACAAGACCAACTAACTCCAGAGATAAACAGATGGAAAAATGCAAACATAGGAATGTTACTAACAGAAATCAAGGCAATATGGCAGCATCTGAACCCAACTCGCCAAACACAGCAAGTCCTGGATATTCCAACACACCAGAAAAACAAGAGTTTGATTTAAAAGCACTGGTCATGATGCTGCTAGAGGAACATTAAAAAGACATAAACAAAACTCTTAAAGAAATGCAGGGGAACATGAATACATTAGAAGCCCTTACAATGCAAACACAAAACTCACTTAAAGAATTCAAGGAGATATGGATCAACAGACAGAAATCAATAAAGAGGAAATGAAAAAAGTCACTTAAAGAAATGCAGGAGAAATTGAGTCAACAGGCAGAAGTCATGAAAGAGGAAACACAAAAAAATCTCTTAAGGAATTGCAAGATAGCAAAAACAAACAAGTGAAGGAACTGAGCAAAACAACCCAAGATCTAAACACAGAGATAGAAACAACTAAGAAATCACAAAGGGAGACAACTTTGGAGATAGAAAACCTTGGGAAGAAATCAGGGGTCTTAGATGCAAATATCAACAACAGAATACAAGAGATCGAAGTAAGAATCTCAGAAGCTGAAGATACCATAGGAACCATTGACTCCACAGCCAAAGAAAATGCAAAATGCAAAAGGCTTGTAACCCAAAACATCCAGGAAATCCAGGACACAATGAGAAGACCAAAACTAAGGATTATATGGATAGATGAGACTGAAGATCTACAATTTAAAGGGCCAGCAAATATCTTCAACAAAATTATGGAAGAAAACTTCCCTAACCTAAAAAGAGAGATGCCCATGAATATACAAGAAGCTTATAGAGCTCCAAACAGACTGGACCAGAACAGAAATACCTCCTGTCACATAGTAATCAAAACAAAACATACTAAACAAAGAAAGAATATTAAAGGCAGGAAGAGAAAAAGGTCAAGTAACATATAAAGGAAGACCTATCAGAGTCACACCAGACTTCTCACCAGAGACCAGAAAGCTAGAAAATTCTGGGCAGATCTCATGCAGACTCTAAGAGAACACAAATGTCAGCCAAGACTACTATACCCAGCAAAACTCTCGATCAAAATAGATGGAGATATCAAAATATTACATGACAAGACCAAATTTATACAATATCTTTCCACTAACCCAGCCCTATAAAGGATAATAGGAGGAAAACCCCAATACAAGGAGGGAAACTACACCCTAGAAAAAGCAAGATAGTAACCTTCTTCCATCAAACTCAAAAGAAGATAACCACTCAAAAAGAAAAATAACATAAAAAATGACAGGAAGAAATAATGATTATTCCTTAATATCTTAACACCAATGGACTCAATTCCCCAATAAAAAGACATAGACTAACAGACTAGATAAGTAAAAAGGACTCTACAATTTACTACATATAGGAAACACACCTCAGGGTCAACAACAAACACTACCTTAGAGTAAAAGGCTGGAAGACAATTTTAAAAGCAAATGGTCTCAGGAAGCGAGCTGGAATAGCCATTCTAATATCAGATAAAATTTACTTTCAACCTAAAGTCATCAAAAGAGACACAGAAGGTCATGTCTTGCTGGTCATAGGAAAAATCCACCAAGAAGAACTCACAAATATAAACATCTATGCTCCAAATGCAAGGGCACCCTCATTCATTAAAGAAACTTTACTAAAGCTCAAAGCATACATTGCACCTAACACAATAACTGTGGGGGACTCAACAATGCACTGTCCTCAATGGACCGATCAGAAAAACATAAACTAAACAGGGACACAAGGAAACTCATTGAAACTTTGGACCAATTGGATTAAACAGATGTATATAGAACATTTCATCCTAAATCAAAAGATTCTACCTTTTTTTAAAGCACCTCATGGTACCTTCTCCAAAATCGACCATATAATTGGTCACAAGTCAGACCTCAACAAATATAAGAAGATCAAACGAATCCCATTCCTCCTATCTGATTACCATGGAGTAAGAGTGGTCTTCATTAACAACAAAAACAACAGAAAATCCTCATATACATGGAGGCTGAACAATATTCTACTCAATAATACCTTAGTCAAGGAAGAAAGAAAGAAATCAAAGACTTTCTAGAATTTAATGAAAATGAAAGCACAATATACCCAAATCTATGGGATCCAATGAAAGCAGTGCTAAAAGGAAAACTCATAGCCCTGAGCACCTCCGAAAAGAAACAGGAGAGAGCAAATACTAGCAACTTAATGGCACACCTGAAAGCCCTAGAACAAAAAGAAGCTATTTCACCCAGGAGGAGTAGAAGACAGGAAATCGTCAAACTCAGGGCTGAAATCAATCAAGTTGAAACAAAAACAACCATACAAAGAATCAACAAAACCATGAGCTGGTTCTTTGAGAAAATAAACAAGATAGATAAACCCTTATCCAGATTTACCAAAGGGCACAGAGACAGTATTCGAATTGACAAAATTAGAAATAAAAAGGGAGATATAACAACAGAAACTGAGGAAATTAAAAAAATCATCAGATCCTACTACAAAAGCCTATACTCAATAAAACTGGAGAATCTGGAGGAAATGGACAATTTCCTAGACACATACCAAATACCAAAATTAAATCAGGATCAAATAGATCTTCTAAACAGTCCCATAACCCCCAAAGAAATAGAAGGGGTCATAGAAAGTCTTCCAGCAAAAAAAGCACAGGACCAGATGGTTTTAGTGCAGAATTCTATCAGACCTTCAAAGAAGACCTAATACCAATACTCTTCAAATTATTCCACAGAATATATACAGAAGGAACACTACCCAATTCATTGTACAAAGCCACAATTACCCTGATACCAAAACTACACAAAGATCCAACTAAGAAAGAGAACTTCAGACCAATCTCCCTTATGAACATCGATGCAAAAATACTCAATAAAATTCTTGTCAACCGAATCCAAGAACACATCAAAACAATCATTCACCTTGATCAAGTTGGCTTCCTCACATGGAGGCAGGGATGGTTCAATATATGGAAATCCATCAACATAATCCACTACATAAACAAACTCAAAGAAAAAAAACCACGTGGTCATCTCATTGGATGCTGAAAAAGCATTTGACAAAATTCAGCATCCTTTCATGCTAAAAGTCTTGGAAAGAACAGGAATTCAAGGCCCATACCTAAACATAGTAAAAGGAATTTAGAGGGGACCGGTAGCTAACATCAAAGTAAACAGAGAGAAATTTGAAGCAATCCCATTAAAATCAGGGACTAGAAAAGGCTGCCCCCTCTCACCATATCTTTTCAATATAGTACTTGAGGTACTAGCTAGAGCAGTTCACAACATAAAGAAGTCAAAGGGATACAAATTGGAAAGGAAGAAATCAAACTATCACTATTTGCAGATGATATGATACTATATTTAAGTGACCCAAAAAACTCCACCAGAGAACTCCTACAGCTGATAAACAACTTCAGCAAAGTGGCTGATTATAAAATCAACTCAAGCAAATCAGTAAGTAGCCTTCCTATACTCAAAGGATAAGCAGGGTGAGAAAGAAATTAGGGAAATGACACCCTTCACAATAGCCACAAACAATATAAAGTATCTTGGTGTGACTCTAACCAAACAAGTGAAAGATCTGTATGACAAAAACTTCAGGTCTCTGAAGAAGGAAATGGAAGAAGACCTCAGAAAATGGAAAAATCATCCATGATCGTGGGTTGGCAGGATTAATATAGTTAAAATGGCAATCTTGCCAAAGGCAATATACAGATTCAGTGCAATCCCCATCAAAATCCCAACTCAGTTCTTCATAGAGTTAGAAAGAGCAATTCTCAAATTCATCTGGAATAACAACATCAACAACAACAACAACAAAAAACCCAGGATAGCTAAAACTATCATCAACAGTAAAAGAACTTCTGGGGGAATCAATATCTCAGACCTCAAGCAATACTACAGAACAGTAGTGTTAAAAACTGCATGGTATTGGTACAATGACAGGGAGGTAGATCAATGGAATAGAATTGAAGGCCCAGAATTGAACCGACACATCTATGCCTATTGATCTTTGACAAAAGAGTTGAAAACATCCAGTAGAAAAAAGATAGCCTTTTCAGTGAATGGTGATGGCTCAACTGGAGGTCAACATGCAGAAGAATGCGAATTGATCCACTCTTATCTCCTTGTACTAAGCTCAACTCCAAGTGGAACAAGGACCTCCACATTAAGCCAGACACACTAAAATTAGTAGAAAAGAAACTGGGGAAAACCCTTAAGGACATTGGCTCAGGGGGAAAGTTCCTGAACAGAACACCAATAACTTATGCTCTACTATCAAGAATAGACAAATGGGACCTTACAAAATTACAAAGTTTCTGTAAGGCAAAAGACACTGTCAAAAGGACAAATTGTCAACCAACAAATTGTGAAAAGATTTTCACCAACCCTACAAATGACAGAGGGCTAATATCCAATGTATACAAAGAACTGAAGAAGTTAGACCCCAGAAAACCAAATAACCCTATCAAAAAAAGGGTACAGAGCTAAACAAAGACTTTTCACCGGAAGAAATTGAGATGGCTGAGAAACACCTTAAAAAATGTTCAATGTCATTAGTCATTAGAGAAATGCAAATCAAAACAACCCTGAGATTTCACCTAATACCAGTCAGAATGGCTAAGATTAAAAACTCAGGAAACAGCAGGTGTTGGCAAGAATGTGGAGAAAGAGGAACACTCCTCCAATGCTGGTGGGACTGCAAGCTGGTACAAGCACTCTGGAAATCAGTCTATTGGTTTCTTAGAAAACTGGACAATATATTTCCGGAGGACCCAGCCATACCACTTCTGGGCATATACCCACAAGATTCCCCAACATGCAATAAGGATACATGCTCCACTATGTTCATAGCAGCCTTATTTATAATAGCCAGAAGCTGGAAAGTACTCAGATGTCCCTCAACAGAAGAATGGATACAAAAATTGTGGTATATATACACAATGTAATACTATTCAGCCATTAGAAACAATGAATTCATGAAATTCTTAGAGAAATGGATGGAGCTAGAGATCATCATACTAAGTGAGGTAACCCAGTCTCAAAAGAATACCCATGGTATGCACTCACTGGTAAGTAGATATTAGCCTAGAATCTTGGGACGCCAAAGACACAATCCACATACTGAATAATGTCCAAGAAGAAGGAAGGAGTGGACCCTGGTTCTGGAAAGGCTCAATTTATCAGTGTAGGGGAATACCAGAACAGGGAAGTGGGAAGGGGTGGAAGGGGGAACATGGGGAGGGAAAGGGGCATGTAGGACCTTTGGGGCACAGGGAACCAGAAAAAGGGAAATGAAATGTAAATATAGAATATATCCAATAAATAAAAGAAGTAAATGAGAATTTAATAGCCTTTGAGCCAACAGAACATAACATGCTTAAAATACAAATTATAAGACTGAGGCAAAATATTGGTTATCATAATAACTATTCCCTATTAATAATTTAAAATATTCATGAAATAGATATATCTTAAAAAGAAAAAATCAAGAATTCATTGCTTCTATTTGAAATTAGTTCAAGCAAAAAGATTTAACAGTAATTCAATAAATTTCATACTAAAAAGTTTGTCTTCAAAACAGTAACATAATCCTAGCTACACAAAATATTCTAGACAATTTCCAAATATACAGCTAGCATTTTCTCAGGATCACATTGTCTTCCACTTCTAGTTTGGAAAGATAATTCCTAGAAACTCACTGAAGACGCATCAAAGACCAAGGTTGTATGGTCCACACATTGCTCCTTTGATCCATTGAGGAAGTTTTAAAGTAAAAATATCCCTAAAGAGAAATCTATTCCATGTAACTATAAAATTAAGGAACATTTTTGCTTTCCTTTATAATAGGAAATAATCACGTTTTGGTTTGGAAGAATCATCTATAGTTTCAAAATTCAACTAAAAGGATCAATAATGGTGTTTTAAATATTATAATTATGTTTTTTTGCCAATGATTTGACTGAGGATAGTTTGTTGATAAAGGTTTTTTATACATAAGATTTTAGAGGGAATTAAACTCAATTCTTAACATAAAACTTGTTAACTTGAAAGATGATTTTCATCTGTGTTTTGGATCATGTAAGAGTCAAGTCAGGTCCTTTAATTCTCTTTCAGGATCCCTTCCAGTTTGAAAGCCACTCAGACTTTTGGCATTGAGCCTGAAAAAGACTGAGTTTGAAATGAAGTTGGGTCATTGTTATAGGAAGAAATAGTTACTGATTTATGTATTATAGAACTTTGAAAGCAAGAAGAAAGCCATAACATCACCATCACCTTAACATATAGTTTCCCACCTTTGAATGAGTGAAGATTCATTCTGAGAATTATGCCTGTTTCTACTCTCTGCTCTGATACAATGAGAAAATGAAAATATACAACAGGAGTGGGCAGAATCTTAACATACTCCACAGCCCAGTCCCACCATCTGATACACTGACAATTCAAATGAGAGATGTGCCTTGGAGCCTGTTTCATAACACTCTATGTCATAGTCACAACTATTTTAAATTGCAGGCCATTGAGGAAGTTTTAAAGTAAAAATATCCCTAAAGAGAAATCTATTCCATGTAACTATAAAATTAAGGAACATTTTTGCTTTCCTTTATAATAGGAAATAATCACGTTTTGGTTTGGAAGAATCATCTATAGTTTCAAAATTCAACTAAAAGGATCAATAATGGTGTTTTAAATATTATAATTATGTTTTTTTGCCAATGATTTGACTGAGGATAGTTTGTTGATAAAGGTTTTTTCAATTAGCCCTCGCAAAAGAATAAATTATGAGAAACTAACTGTATCCTTAACTGTGTATGTGTGATTATTTTATGAGCAAATGTGTTGAAACTTCTGAAGTACAAAATTGCAAAAGAAAAACTCCAATACAAAGAACAAAGCAGTGAAAGGCATGTATTGTATGGTCATAGAAGCCATTTCATTAATTTCCTTACCAAGAAATAGTTACAAATGTAAAGCTTTTTCATTTAGGTAAAGGCTTAATATGAGAATCTTTTCTAAGATATTAGCAATGTCATCACTGTAACTAACAAGTATACTAGGCAATATTACCATCAGTGAAGAAATATACTCATTGAGGAAATCCAATGGAATTTTAAATCCATTTATGTACTACTCCTTAAGTTACTACCTACTCATTGCCGAAACCAGGCACTCAAAGCACAATGACATCTTCAAAGTCTTTTTTTTCTTCAGTAGAAATGAGATGGACTACTGGGTATCTCTAGGTAAAATGGTAAAACTGAGGTTGTACAACCCCAAATAATGCTATATTCATCCTGAGTGGGAATACTCAGGAACTATGCCTAAGTCTAAGCACAGCGAAAGATTTGACTCTTCCTTTATGAATCGTGGAAAGTGGCCATGATAGTTAGAATTTGTCAACCCTACAAACTGGCCCCAACACTAGTAAGGGGCCATCTAGACAGAGCCTAGATCAGTTGAGAAAATGACCCATCAAATTGACCTGTAGCTAAGCTTATAAGTAATTTTCTTTCCTAAAGATTGATCTAGTAGGGTCCAGTCTACTGTGTGCCTTGCTCCCCTGGAGCAGATGGCCCAGAATTCTTCAAGAAAGTAGTATGAGCCATGGCAAGCATTCCAGAAGGCTGGGTTAATGTATGGTCTCCACTTCTGCCTCTGCTTCTCAATTCCTGCCATGATGTCTTTCCGATTTAGACTGTAATATAAATGTGTAAGCCAAGTGAAAACTCTTTTTTCCCCCCAAGTTGGTTTTAGTCAACATTTTATCCAAATATAAAGCAAAATAAAACACAGGGAGTAGGAAATTGATTTTTCACTTTAGAAGACTTATTTAGTACAGGCTTCAAAAAAAAAACAGTATTAAAAGAGGGGGAAAGGATAGTCCTTGGTTGCAGATTCCAGTAGTAAGATTGCACTTAGTTGAAGTGATTTCGAAATGTCAAGAGAGCTTTATCAAGAGGTCAAAAATATTTGTCCATAAGAGTGTGCTCATTATATAAAGCTATGATGGAGTTGAAGTGGTGACTCAACTTAGTTCTTTCAACTAAATTCTTTTCTAAAGGAAGGTAGGCAGCTGCACACTCTGCTGTTTCTGTACATTTCCAGGCTGACATTTACTTTACTGCTTTTCAGGGTTTTATCAGGTAAGCACAGTGAAAAAAAAATCAGTGCTTCTCTACTAGATCTCTCTCTCTCTCTCTCTCTCTCTCTCTCTCTCTCTCTCTCTCTCTCTCACACACACACACACACACACACACACACACATTCAAACAAAACACACATTCCCTTTGTGCTTCTTTCTTGAAATTTTAATGTATGCTTTACACGTAATTATCAAAAACTTTGTAGGAACCTTTGGCAACAATGAGTAATGATTTGAAAATTCAACATTTTACTCTCATTGAGAATAAATTCCAGAAATTTCTTTTACACTTTTATTATTCAAATACAGATTCTATCTCTTTGGCTTGCAAAACTTATTGAGAAAGAGACATCTTTGACTTTGATATATTTAGATTAAGGATGAATTTGATTGGGAGTGATCTTTTTCAATATTATTCTTGTCTCAAATTCATCTCTTAAATAATTCACATAATAGTAATTTATTGAGAATAGATGCCTTAGCACTTCACAGATTTCTTGCTATTTCATTGACAAGAAACAATTTGGAAAATCATTTTTAAAATAAGGTATTTGCTAAGACCATCTTCAGAAGAACAAAAAGAAACAGGTCAGGGTAGTCTGAACAAATTGAGGACTTCATAAAATCTTGCCCCCATATATTGGGAAGAATTTAAATAAGATAGAAAGTAGAAAAAAGGGGAAGAAAATGCTAAACAGGAAATACAATGCAAGTTTTGACTACATTAATAAAAAACCTTGAGAAATGGAAATGTCAAGGAAGAGACTAGGTATGGAGAGACAGAAAAGGGTAATAGATTGAGTGGGACAACACTGGATGTCTTAAAGATTGGGGTAATTGATAGCATAAAAGATTCAAATGATTTTTGCTCCTTGAGCTATTAATTAAGAATTCCTATTGTCTATCCTCTTGTACTGTCATCCGGTTCCCTTGCCCTAAGTCCTGGACTTAAGCATAAACAAAACTGAAGCAGAAAATATTGTCCTGGCCTTATACAGAAAAGCAAAATACAGTTGAGAAGCACATAGTTGAAAAAAAAACACTGTAAGAGAAAAGCTTCAGGATAAGACAAACATTGATTACTGTTTTAATTTTTATATTTTCCTACCTATATTTCAGAGAATAGGCAATGGAAAATTCATATACCTTTATTCTCCTATCTTTAAAACATAAATGGAAAACTTAATTTGGTGAGAGTATTAATAATTATAAAATATCAATATTACTGTACCTAGAACTGAAAATACAATGGATGGTAACTTTTATAAAAATTCATCTCTTTTCCAAACATCTTTATCTTAACCTCATAATTTCAAGAATTCTAGTACAGAATTCTAGAATTTTGATATACTAATTCTGTTGAGTGCATTTAGAGGAAGACTGCAAAAGAAAAATAATCCTATAAAAAGCATTCAATGAGAGATGAGACAGATGGAGAGGAAACTGGTTTTTACACTGGTACTGAGTCCATCTTGGAAACAGATGTTGTCAATTCCTTCTTATCTCAAGGTCTTCCTTCATTTAAGTCAAAAACCTCATCACTTGAATTGAATTCTCTGAAAGAACTTGTCATTTGATTGCTCCAGAAACTTAATTTTCCTACCAAGATTGAAAAGTCTATCAATTCACCTTGCCCCTTTGCACCAAAAAGATTAGAATCTGTTTTCACCTTCCTTTACAGGACGTTTTTTTCTGTCCTAAGTTATTCAGGGCTTAAAAGGCTTTCCAAGTAACCACAAAACAGAATTGCTTCAGTCTTGATTTTCCCACATTGTTTTTCTCGTAGGAATATATTTAAAATCTCTGCTGCTTTTACATTGTGACCCATTAGCTGAGTCATCTTTTATTTGTGAAATCCTAAATTTTGAATTGATAGTCCGAAGAATAAATCTATTTGAATATCTGCATCTCTTCCTTAGTTTTAAAAGTTAACAGCTTGTTTTTCAACATTGGAGGATTAGAAAATATTTGTATGCTCACAATGAATTCATTAGAATTCTCTCAGGCATTCATTTAAGTACTTCATTACTTTGAAACCCTGACAGGGGATGCAGCATGGGAATCCTAACTTATTATAAAGCACTAGTAATGTAAAATCACAACTAAAGGCTTTCTGTTAAGGTGCGTCATTTTGTAACTTGCTGAGTAAATTAAGCTTTAAGTTTAATAGACTGTTTTAAGAGAATTATTGACTGGTGATCAGACTATTTGAAAACAGCAGGAACTAGATTTCAATCAGATTTCAACCTTATTGTTCCCATTAAAAATGTAATGCCTTTTTGGCTTTTTTTTTAAAAAAAAAAATAATTTAGTTGAGAATGTACAAAGATACACAGATTCTATGAAGTTGTATGCAATTTTATTTTTCTTTCATTTATAAAAGCTAGTTCAATTTCTGTTTATTACAGAAATTATGCCCCAGCATGCATTTTTAATTGTAGGCTTTTGTTTCATAAAATAAATATTAGATGAACTCAGCTGCATGAATATCACACTGTAAAACCATAAGATTAATGCCAAACAACTTAATTCATACAAGAAGTTGACATTGATACAAAGTACCATAAGAAAGGTTGGTATCTTGGTAAAACTGAGCATAGATCCCAATACTCTTCATATTGTGAGGTTCAGGAGACTTGTATATATATATTTTTTTTCTTTTTTTTATTTTCTATATTCTTTGTTTACATTCCAAAGGCTTTCCCCTTTCCCAGGTACCCCCCACCATATGTCCCATAATTCCTCTCCCCCCCATGCTATTCCCCACTCTTTCCCCCCCCCACGATTTCTCTGTTCTGGGTCTACAATACTGGATCCAATCTTTACAGGCCCAGGGTCCTCTCCTTTTTTTCTTCTTGAGAGTCATTTGACTTGCTAATTGTGTCTTGAGTATTTAGGGCTTCTGGGCTCATTAATTAATATCCACTTATCAGTGATTGCATTTCGTGTGTATTCTTTTGTGATTGGGTTAGCTCACTTAGGATGATAGTTTCCAGATCTAACCATTTACCTACAAATTGCATGAATTCATTATTTTTAATTGCTGAGTAGTACTCCATTGTATAAATATACCACATTTTCTGTATCCATTCCTCCTTTGAGGGATATCTGGGCTCCTTCCAATTTCTGGCTATTATAAACAAGGCTGCTATAAACATAGTGGAGCATGTGTCTTTGTTGTATGCAGGGGAATCCTCTGGGTATATGCCCAGGAGTGGTATGCCAGGGTCCTCTGGGAGTGGCATGCCCAATTTTCTGAGGAACCGCCACACTGATTTCCAGAGTGGTTTTACCATTTTGCAATCCCACCAACAGTGGAGGAGTGTTCCTCTTTCTCCACATCCTCGCCAGCACTTGTTGTCTCTTGAGTTTTTAATCTTAGCCATTCTGACTGATTTTTTTGAATTTCCTCAGTTTCTGTTGTTATATCCCCCTTTTCATTTTTAATTTTGTTAATTTGGATACTATCTCTGTGCCCTTTGGTTAGTCTAGCTAAGGGTTTATCTATCTTGTTGATTTTCTCGAAGAACCAGCTCTTGGTTTTGTTGATTCTTTGTATGGTTCTCTTTGTTTCTGCTTGATTGATTTCAGCCCTTATTTTGATGATTTCCTCTCTTCTACTCCTCCTGGGTGAGTTAGCTTCTTTTTGTTCCAGCGCCTTCAGGTGTGCTGTTAAGTTGCTAGTGTATGCTCTTTCCAGTTTCTTTTTGGAGGCACTCAGGGCTATGAGTTTTCCTCTTAGCACTGCTTTCATTATATCCCAGAGATTTGGGTAGGTCGTACCTTCATTTTCATTGAAGTCTAAAAAGTCTTTGATTTCTTTCTTTATTTCTTCCTTGACCAGGGTGTCATTGAGTAGAGTATTGTTCAGTTTCCATGTGTATGTGGGCTTTCTGTTGTTCTTCTTGCTATTGAAGACCACTTTTACTCCACAGTGATCCGATAGGAGACATGGGATTAGTTCGGTCTTCTTGTATTTGTTGAGGTCTGTCTTGTGACCAATTATATGATCAATTTTTGAGAAGGTACCGTGCGGTGCTGAGAAAAAGGTATACTCTTTTGTTTTAGGATGGAATGTTCTATATATATCTGTTAAATCCAATTGGTCCAAAGCTTCAATTAGTTTCACTGTGTCCCTGTTTAGTTTCTGCTTTCCTGATCGGTCCATTGAGGAGAGTGGAGTGTTGAAGTCACCTACAATCATTGTGTTAGGTGCGATGTGTGCTTTAAGCTTTAGTAAAGTTTCTTTTACGAATGAGGGTGCCCTTTCATTTGGTGCATAGATGTTCAGTATTGAGAATTCTTCTTGGTGGATTTTCCCTTTGACAAGCAGGAAGTGACCTTCTGTGTCTCTTTTGATGACTTTAGGTTGAAAGTCGATTTTATCTGATATTAGAATGGCTACTCCAGCTTGTTTCCTGGGACCATTTGCTTGTAGAACTGTCTTCCAGCCTTTTACTCTAAGGTGGTGTTTGTCTTTGACACTGAGATGTGTTTCCTGTATGCAGCAAAATGTAGGGTCCTGTTTCCGTATCCAGTCTGTTAGTCTGTGTCTTTTGATTGGGGAATTGAGTCCATTGATATTAAGAGATATTAAGGAATAGTAATTATTACTTCCTGACATTTTGGGAATTGTTATTATTATTTGTGTTTGAGTGGTTCTCTTCTTTTGGGTTGGATGAGATGGGGTTTCTATCTTGTTTCTTCTGGGGTGTTGTTTCCCCCCTTGTGTTGGTATTTTTCCCCTATTATCCTTTGTAGGGCTGGGTTTGTAGATAAGTATCTTGCAAATTTGTTTTTGTCGTGGAATATCTTGGTTTCCCCATCTATGGCAATTGAGAGTTTTGCTGGGTATAGTAGTCTTGGCTGAAGTTTGTGTTCTCTTAGGGTCTGCATGAGGTCTGCCCAGGATCTTCTAGCTTTCATGGTCTCAGGTGAGAAGTCTGGTGTAATTCTGATAGGTCTTCCTTTATATGTTACTTGTCCTTTTTCTCTTACTGCCTTTAATATTCTTTCTTTGTTTAGTACATTTGGGGTTTTGATTATTATGTGACGGGAAGTATTTCTGTTCTGGTCCAGTCTATTTGGGGTTCTATAGGCTTCTTGTATATTCATGGGCATCTCTCTCTTTAGGTTGGGGAAATTTTCTTCCATAATTTTGTAGAAGATATTTGCTGGCCCTTTAAGTTGTAGATCTTCATTCTCATCTATCCCTATAATCCTTAGGTTTGGTCTTCTCATTGTGTCCTGGATTTCCTGAATGTTTTGGGTTACCAGCTTTTTGCATTTTGCATTTTCTTTAATTGTTGAATCCATGGTTCCTATGGTATCTTCAGCATCTGAGATTCTGTCTTCTATCTCTTGTATTCTATTGTTGATATTTGCATCTATGACTCCTGATTTCTTCCCAAGGTTTTCTATCTCCAACATTGTCTCCCTGTGCGATTGCTTAGTTGTTTCTACTTCTGTTTTTAGATTTTGTATTGTTTTGCTCAGATCTTTCAGTTGCTTGTTTGTGTTTTCCTGTAATTCTTTAAGGGATTTTTGTGTTTCCTCCTTTATGACTTCTACTCGTTGACCCATGTTCTCTTGTATTTCTTTGGGTGATTTTTGTTTTTCCCCCTTATTGGGATTCATTTTTTGCTCTATATTCTCCTGGATTTCTTTAAGTGATTTTTGTGTCTGCCTTGTATGGGCTTCTAGTTTTTGATCTATTTTCTCCTCTATTACTTTAAGAAATTTATCTAAGTGATCCTCAATCTGCATCTTTACCAGTGATTTTAGATCTGAGTCTTGTTTTTCTGGTGTGTTCAGATATCTGGGATTTAATTGTGTTTGCCTTGCAATGGCTTCTAGCTTTTGATCTATTTTCTCATGTATTACTTTAAGAGATTTATCTAAGTGTTCCTCTATCAGCATCCTGACCAGTGATTTTAGATCTGAGTCTTGTTTTTCTGGTGTTTCAGGGTATCCAATATTTATTGCTGTTGGGGAACTGGGTTCGGATGCCGCCATATTGCCTTGATTTTTGTTAGTAGCGATCTTACGTTTGCCTTTTGCCATCTGGTTAACTCTGGTGTTAGTTGGTCCTGTAGATACTAGCTGGTGCTTGACCCTCCTGTGGGGTTGTAAGGCTATTTCCCAGCGACTGGGATACCTGAATCACTGTCCTGCGGGGGTCTTGCTCACAGATTGTTGACAGGTGGCCTGAGTCCCCCGAGGTCTTAACCTCAGGATATCCCAGGTATTTGGTTCCGCCTTTTGGGCGGCTGCTCTGCACTGCTCCTGCTCAGGGTTCGCTGTCTGATATCCTGTTTACCCAGGGGTCTTAAAGTTGGGATATCTCAGTTATCTGGTTCCGCCTGCTGGTCCCAAGCTGCTGGGAAGCTGGCTGGGTCCGGTTTCCAGCTTCCCTGCCACTGGCTGGATGGGAGGCTGGTTCGGCCTCCGGCTGGGTCTGGGCACCTGGCACACTGGCTGACTCAGGCTTCCTCACCACCAGCTGGACGGGAAGCTGCAGGCAATATGGCAGCTGCCTGCAGGGAGCTCGGGGTCCGCCCCGCGAGTGCAGAGTGCACCCGCTATTCTGTGCCCAACTCCCACTCCAGGCCTGAGTCCCCGAAGGTCTTAAGCTTGGGCTGTCTCGGGTACCTGGTTCTGCTGCCGCTGCCGCCGCCGGATGGTTCTGAGCACCTGGCACGCTGGGTGACCCTCCGGCTTCCCCACCACCAGCTGGGCGGGAAGCTGCAGGCAATATGGCAGCTGCCTGCAGGGAGCTCGGGGTCCGCCCCGCGAGTGCAGAGTGCAGCCGCTATTCTGTGCCCAACTCCCACTCCAGGCCTGAGTCCCTGAAGGTCTTAAGCTTGGGCTGTCTTGGGTACCTGGTTCTGCCACCGCCGCCGCCGCCAGATGGTTCTGAGCACCTGGCACGCTGGGTGACCCTCCGGCTTCCCCACCACCAGCTGGGCGGGCAGACTTGTATATATTGCCCTGTGTCCCAATCTCAATTTTTCCTGGGTCATGCAATCAAATCAAAGTATATTCCTAGATTATAAAACCACCATTATTATGTGACATTAAAAGATTTTATAGGATAAGAAAGTTCTACTTCCAACTGACTCCTTTATAATGTGCACCTTTGCTTCAAATTCTGCTTGACAATAATCACTCCTCAAAATATGGCTTAGCTATATAAAGGATACCTATAGCATATTAATATGCCTTCCAAATCAATTAAATCCTTAGCAACTGAAGAATTTTTCACTTCCATTTTTGTTATTGTTCTTGACTTAAAAAAACTGAAAGGAAATGGCATTTTATTTTAAGGGGGAAAGATAGAAAGGAGGTCATCTCACTGCAAAGGGGCATGTCCTGCCGGAAGAAAGCTGTTGTGATGAGTGTACAGTGTAGTTGTTCATTATTATAAGTACGAAAGTATGTGAAAGAATTGGAGAACCTTGAATTCTATGGCCTTGTTTCACCTTACTGCAAAGTGAGTATTTGTTGGATGCTTCAACTAGGTTGAGAACTGCAGAGAAAGAGTATGGACAGATTTCTATAATGTTTTCCGTAACTGAGTGTGAGTGTATGTGGAAAAATGCTCACAATTTGCTAGTATACAGATAAATATCTATATACAACAGAAACATAAAGCAAGTACCCTGAATTCCAGTTTGCATTTTTTCGTTTCAAAATTCTGTCAAATCCCAAATTCTAGGACAATGTTATTATTGCTATGTGTCAACATGTGAGCACAAATATAAGAGATGACAGGAAAATACTTACTATGACCCTATCATTGTCAGTCACTACATTTCCCATTTAATCTCCTATTGAGAGTAGCACCAGCAAACATAGCATAATTTACTTAATTTAGGAAATCAATGAAAATTGAAAAACACTTATCTAAGAACTTTGAGGAATTCTATGTGATATGCAAATTCAACTTTATCATAAAATGCAGTCTCTTCTGCAAGAGATATGGCAGCTTTGACTAAGATATGCTTAGAATTCTATTTGGGCTTCAATTTTACAAGGACATTAATTCACAGTTGTGTGGGTTACAAGCGCTCGCTGTTCTGGAACACTTGTTCTTTGACCCTGAGGTGAATTTTATGTGTATGTTATATGGTAATGTATTAATAAAACTAGAAAATGCATGGAGAGACTCTATTAAATATATTTGAAGGGCACACATTAGAATAAACTACTGCAACCCTCATTATTAATGAAGAAATACTTTCTGTAATGCATCTGTGTTAATATTTATTCTAGTAGCCAACACACACACACACACACACACACACACACACACACACACAGTTTTTTACCTCTTGACTAAGTGTAATTTTCATGGAAATAAGTGTTTCTGTAGAAGGACAAAGACTCTTTAAGCTAAAGCTTTCCCAATAATGAATAAACTTCCACTATCTTATCCCACTCACTTTTCTTACCAGACTGACATTTAAAGTTTCATCTATATGCACCATTACTCTCAAATGTTCTTCACAGATATTTAAAATTCTCTAATATTTAGAAATATAGACTTACCTTTCCTAAGTTCTGTTTTATTTACCTCATTTATTCTATATATCTAAGTTGGGAAAGTGCCTTAGAGGCTGCAATTTCAGAAAACAATATTTATTACTTGCAGGTACATAAACCCTTTCTTAATGATTCAACTATTCTTAGCTCCTGTTGGGTCAGGGTAATTGAAATTCTCTCTGCTTAGTGCCTCAGCTTTTGCAAGTAACTTTATCAGTATAAATGCTTTATTACTTACTCATCCTAAATAAAAGCTATATTTTTGAAAATTTATTGCTAGAATTTTAATATTAACCAAGAACTTTTGCAACCAAAGGTTGGTCATTGAAACACTACATTTTAGAGTTTCCAATGAATTGTCTCCTAAAATCATATCTGTGTGATGGGGCAAGTCTCCATACTCCCTCCCTTCTTACAAGGCCAAGAAACAAAAATGTATGTAGACGCCACAAGTTCTGTAGCAGCACAGGCTTGTAGAGGGATAGGTATCAGTGCTTCCAGCTTGACCACTTCAACCTACTGTGATGTGAATGGAATTCTGAAATGTTGAAACCTCTGCCAAGTTCTTCAGTGACTGAGTATAATGGTACCTCAATAGAACTGTGTTGAAATTAATTTTAGAATGGAAAGGGAAAAATAGATTCTCCCATATGTTTAAAGTCGTCGATTGTTAAACAGAAAAGCATCATTTACATCCATGATTCTTATGGATGTAAAGCCAAGGTTTAAGTAGAAAGTCTTAGTAAATAGCCTTAGAAGAGAAGGAAACATTGTCTGCTGCTCATATAAGGGTTTGAGGAATGACATAGTACAAGGATTTTAGGTTTTCATGTTTAGGGAACTTTAGAAGGAGAATACTTTAAATCACATACAACTGCATGTTTAAATAGGCTTCAAAGCTCTTTGAAGAACCACAGCCTATTTAGGAATCCTAATAGTGGATATAATAATCTTCCCCAAGGAAGAGCACACTATTGGTTATCTAGTAACAAAGAGTCCGTCCTGAAAGCATACATACAAGTAATGGTATCCAGTCTGAACAGATTATAATTTAATATATATATCTACATATATACATGTTACAACATAAAAAGAGGCATGAATTTGAAAAAGAGCAAAGCAAGAAAGAATATATAAGAGGATTTGAAAGAGGAAAGAGAAATACAGAATACATTAATATAATTACATTTTATTGGAATTATACTCACATTACAATATATTATAGCATCACAAAGTGAAAAAGGAAATAAATTACATTCTTTTTTCACATTCTTTTCTTCCTACCTATTTAGTTCTCTTTATTCCTCTGAACTCAAGGCTATATAGGGTATCTTTCTTTTATCCTGTATTGAGAGGTGCATACATATAAAGCTACTGAAATACTCCAGCTTTGTCATGTTTCAATTTGGTCCTGTTTCCTCTTCTACGTATCATTCAATTAAATTATTCATAGCATCTGTCTTAGATGGGGTTTTTATTCCTGCAATCAAACACCATGACCAAGATGCAAGTTGGGAATGAAATGGTTTATTGGACATATACTTTCCCATTGCTGTTCATCAGAAAAGGAAGTCAACAACAAAAGAATACACATGAAATGCAATCACTGATAAGTGGATATTAATGAGCCCAGAAGCCCTAAATACTCAAGGCACAATTAGCAAGTCAAATGATTCCCAAGAAGAAGAAAGGAGAGAACCCTTGGCTGTAAAGATTGGATCCAGTTTTGTAGACCCAGAACAGAGAAACCGTGGGGGGAGGGGGGATGATTGGGGAATAGTTGGGGGGAAGAGGAATTATGGGACGTATGGTGGGGGGGGGAACTGGGAAAGGGGAAAGCCTTTGGAATGTAAACATAGAATATAGAAAATAAAAATTAAAAAAAAGAAAAAAAAGAAAAGGAATTCAGCACTGGAACTCAAACAGGGCAGGAACCTGGAGGAAGTAGCTGTTGTAGAGGCCATGGAGGGATGTTTCTTCCTATTGCTTCTCATGGCTTGCTTAGCCTTACTTCTTTTTTTTTCCCTGCCTCCAGTAGCTTTTCCTCAAGATAATCTTAAAAGTAAATCTATTCATGTGTCTTAATGCTTAAAACTGTAATGATGGTTTTGTCATAACTTACCTATCCAACTTGATCTTACTCAACTTTCTTACACCCTATGTTAGATCCATATTTAATTTATTGAACTTCCTGAAACAAACTTTATTGCTTCCTGCCAAGGATTATTTGTCTACCCTATTTACTCTCTCAGATATGCTGCTCTTTCATTCTGTGTTCTTCTGACAGATTCTTGGGCATCCGTCAGAGATTTTCCTCTCATGTTACTTCTAGAAAGCCCCTTGGGCCCTGACCTTTCCTCCTGAGTTTGGTGCATATTTTTCTTTCCTCAGTAGTAGCGCCTGTTACTCTAAGTTACTAGTGCTGCCTCACATGACAATTATTCCAACAAAACTAGGAGTTCTGTGAAAGGCAGTAAGGTGAAGCAGCCAACTCACACAGGTCAGTTATAAAACCAAGGCCTGGACTTTATTTTCTTTTTCTCTTGAAACATGGTCTCAGTTTGTAGGCTTGATTGACCTCAGTCTCAAAGAGATCTCCTTGCCTTGGCTTCTGAGGGCCGGGATTAAAGACAGATGACACCTCACCAAACTAAATTTCATTTCTGGCTGCATTATTACTGTGTGACAGTGGACAGCTTCCTTCCCCTTTCTTTGTTTAGTTCCCATATCTGTGAAGCAGGAATATAAAGTGGACCTATCTTTATTAAATTATATGCCAGGGATCTCTCAAACCATCCCCTAGGCTGGGTGGTATGCCGGGAGTGCTCCATGTGGACTTTCTCTGACTGCCATCTTCAGTGGAGAGTGGGAAACTGCAACTCCTGCAGTACTGTACACTGTTCCCCAAGAACTGAGCTAGCTGTGACAGTACTTGGAAAATGTCTGCTGAGGAATTTAGCCTTACTTCTTATAAACCCAGGATTAGCAGCCCAAGGATGGCACTATCCACCGTGGACTGAGCCCTCTCCCATAGATCACTGGTTGAGAAAATGCCCTAGAGCTGCATCTTATGGAGGCATTTCCTCGACTGAGGTTCCTTACTCTCTGGAGACTCCATGTGTGACAAGTTGAGAACACAAACACAGCCAGTATAATAATTCGTTTCCTAAACCTAGAAAGGTCTTCTTTTGTGGAAAGAAAACACGAACATGCCTTTGAGATAGAATTCTAATAAATATTGATTATAAGAGAACTATCTTTTGGTCCCTTTATGTGATATTTTACCCCAGTTGTTTGTTTACTTAAAAAATAGTGTTAAAATTCTAATGAACACAATGATTTAAAGGTGAATGAATGCAGATACTACCCTGTAACTTCCATCATAAACATTTTTCTGAATTTAGAAAGTCTTTGTCAGTATACGAAATGAAAAACAGTAGCCCACTACTCAGCAAGACTACCTGGAGCACGAAGTTCTCCATATGAAGCCATAAGCTCTGAAGCAGCTAAATGCGTTTAGAAGCCTATAGCAGCTAAATGAACCCACCAGGCATAACCTACAGTCAGTTTTTCTGTTTTATAATTATTTGGGGCTAGTAACATAAGGTATCTTATGGTTTATTTTTAAAACACTAAAAATTATTTTATGGATAAATATAATGGATTATCATTAAATGTTTATTCAATAAGTATATGGTTGAATAAGTATGTCTTTATTTTGTTTTGAATGAAGAATCCTTTATCTCCTAAAGATGTAATGAGTGTAGATGCTATTACTGTGTAATTAAATCTTCCTCAATACTCACTTCCTCACAATTGTGACATGCAATTATTTGAAAGATAAAATAGTATCAAGCATCATTCTATCTTTCATTGTTGAGATTTTGGCCACCTTAATTTTTTTCCCTGAAGCTTAGCCTTATATGACTTGACCTATGATATGATTCTGCATTTATGGAACAGATTTTTTGTCAAATAGTGAACTCTGTAGCAAGAATAATACACTGGTCATTAAATTTTCTTCTCCTCATGGTATGTCCTAATCTTAGCATCATTTTAATACATATCTTTAAGTGTTAATGGTTCATTAAAGGAGAGTGTTGACCCCTGCAATATCCTCTATAGAGCCATTAAGTTTTATCATCTACATTTGTGTTTGTAGATTTACTTCATGTGTCAAAAGTAATTTTGTGACTCCTTACCTTGCACATTCTTTGTTAGAGAGTTCAAACTCATTATAAGCACAGTGTTTTCTTTGTTAAGTAGGTCACAGATTTCAGTGAAGGCTGCCTAGTGCTAAGCTTGGTGATTCTATGTACTTGCTATTACTTTTTTACTTTACTTCATAGTATCAAATAACAAATTTATAAGTAGTATTTTCATTAATTTGTTCATTCATTGTTTTATGTCCTTTACCTTTACCTAAACAAAAATTACACTAGAGAAAATCTCCCACCATCTACCAGAGATCAAGTATTTTTCAAATATGAAGAAGCAAAGTGTCCACAAAAAAGCCAGTCTAAGAGATCTTTAGTGGACTATCAACAAACACATACAAACAGAACCACCTACCAACAAAATAATTAATTTTGTCTTACATATTTCTTCCTGATTATGTTTTGATTAAACAAGACATATGTCTTATTTTTAATTGTGTGTGGTGTGTGAATCAGTATATGAACATGAACATGGGTAACCACTGAAAAGAAAAAGGGCTGTCAGAATCCCTGGAACTGAAATTATGAGAAGTTGTGAGCCTCCCAATGCATGTGCTGGGACCTGTACATGGGTGCTTTAGAAAAAGCAATGTGTACTCTTGCTGCTGATACATCTCTCCAGCCATTATATCAGGGATCTTTGTTTACAAATATCATTAGCTTGAATATTAAGAACATATCTAATTATCTTTATATAAGACAAAATAGAATGTCAAAAAGAAAATAAGTAAATGTGCCATATTCAATATTCACAGGCTTTTTAAAAACTAATACTCTTTATATTTTTCTACTACAAAATAGATCAAAACATAATGTTTTAGCACTGGTAGAAATTGCTTAAGAATGTATCTCTATATCATTAGCTAATTATTTGGATTCAGGAATTTCTGTAGTATATAATCAAATGCCTATGATTTTTCTACATATTTTGATTCCTAAAATGCAAGGATAAGTATATTAGCCACTTTCTTCACTGCAATCACAAAGTACACAACAAAACTCAACTTCATATAGTATTTATTTTGGCTTACAGTTTAGTCCTCATAGTAAGCAAGTCATGAGAGTGAGACCATGAGACAGCTGGCTAAAATAAGTCAGTAGTTACAAATTCTAGAAAGATAAAAGTAAATATTCTGCTTGCTTTAGCCATTTCATTCAGTCAGGAACCCTAGTCCATAGAATTCCGAATGGGTCATCTTACCTCATTTACTCAGTCTAGAAATCGAGAAATCCCTCACCAACATGCCCAGAGGAACATTTGTTTCCTCGATGATACTAGAACCTGTCAAATTGATGATTAATATTAACTATTTTAAGTGTACTCTGTCAACATAACCATCAAACATATTACTTTCAAGCCATCTTTGCACTTTTTCCTCACATACTCATTATCATTTCCTAATTCAAATATTATTCAATCCAACCACAAAAGTTCCCAGATACTTTCAGTTACAACACCATTTAGAAATGTAGGTAGAGAGGCAATCTCCTAACTATGAGCCCTAAAACATAGAAAATTAAATTTCATCTATATTTCAATATATGATAGAATAGAGTAAATGTTCTCAACCCAAAAGAGAGGAACGAAGACTGATAAAAGTGAAATAAAAAAAGCATCAAGCAAACACCACTTCCTGCAGCTCCATGTCTGTTATCTGAAATTCATAAAGGATTCACCAAGTGTGAAGTCGTTAGAAGCCCTGGGCCTCCAGCTCTAGTCTCTTTCTTGGGCCATATCTTTTTCCAGTTCATGGCTCATTGTTCTGACGTATCTAATATCCTGAGGTATCCATTGCAACTTAGGCTTTACACTTTCCCCCCACCCCGCCCCAATGATTCCTTAGGTTCCCCATCCCATTGCCTTTTGTCAGTATTTTTTGTTTTTGTTTTTTTGTTTTTTGTTTTTATTTTTGTTTTTGTTTTGTTTTGTTTTGTTTTTTTGACCCTTAATGTCAGACACCATGATAACCTCAATGTTGGAACTTTCTTGCCTGCAAAATCATTAACAGATCGATGATGCTTTAAAGTTTTGTTGCCAGCTTGAGATGTAGTCTGACCCTTGTGAGCCAAAGCTATAGAGGACTCTCTTTGCTTAAGCATATGTTTATGAGCAGAGAACTTCTCCATCAGAATTTTCAATTAGAATCTCTTTCTTCACATGAATGTGCATTTTCATAGGATGGAATTTTTTTATCTGCTAAGTTTTTTCCTTAAGGTACCCTTTCTAATACCCTGGTGACAATCTGATTTTTTTATGGTGAAAAATCTTTTCCAAAAACTACTGTTTTTTCAGCCTCCTTGCTTGCAAATTTAAATACATTCCTTTTCCTAGAAAATACTACAATTTCCCAAGTTTTTGTTGTTTTTTTCTTCAGTTACACATTTCTAAGAGCTATGAAAACTAAACATGATCTATTCAGAGTGCTAGCTTATCTTGAAATTTACTCTGCCAAAAAGATTAGTTCATAAATTATTAATTAAACCTCTTTAAATTCTTAAAACAGGGGCAGAGAGTCACTGAGTATTTTTCTTTTACCATAAAATACAAACATGACCTCTAGCATAGTTGTTAATAGTGCGTTTGTTCTCTGTCTCAGATCTCAAGAGCAGGGACCTTCTAAATTGTAGTATTCCAGATTTGAATAAGAATGGCTTATTGCATTCTGATGTCATCTTAGTTTCAACTCTTTCCCATTCCTCCTAGAACCCAGTTCTAAGGACCAAAGAAGTACATAGCCAACCTTATCTCAATAATGGCCATACTTCCCACTTTTCTCTTTCCTGTATTAATAACTATTTCATTTTGCATTGGTATTCCAAAACAATTTATAAAAACTACTTAGAAAAGGATGAATTTATTGTGCCTCACAGCTTAGAGATATGACAACTGTGTTAGGAAAGTTATGATGGCAGAAGCATGAAGTGACTGATCATATTGGGTTTGCAACCAGGAGCAGAGAAAGATGGATGCTGTTGCTCTCTTATATATTTTTATTCATTCTAGTAATCCAGACAATAAAATAGGGTCTCCCTTACTTAAGGTAGCTTCTTCTAAACAACCTAATATTGAAACTTCCTCACATGTGTGACCCAATGTTTGTCTCCTATATAATCTTAGACCTGCCAAATTGAGAACTACTAATATCACTATAAGCAAATTAATGACTAGCAATTAGAGACTTGGCTTCAGGGATGTCCCATAATGGAGTTTATCTTTATTAGTGATCAATAATTTTTCTGAGGCAAAATCTCATCCTGATATGTCAAAATATTGTTTGAATGCTTTATAAAAATTATTTTAGATCCATGAATGTCACCACCTAATTTACCTCTCCTTATAGTTGCTGCTACATTGTCTTTTGTGTTGAAATTTAAATACATTATATTGCTGATAACAAAAAAAAATCACTTATCACATTGTAATATTCCTATGGACTGACTTGAAAGTTATATGAATAAAACATCTTCTTAACTTTATGATATTAAAATTTATCAAAATTACATATTAAAATTTAGAGATGGCTTTCATTTTCTGTTGTCTATATTCTGTCCATTTATATTTAGTAATCATTAGTAGGTTCTCAACTTATAAGCAATATCAACAAAATTCTATTCATAACTATGTTATACAGTTGGTTAATACAAAATTCCAGAAACCAGGTGTTATTCATTCAGCATTCACTCCTTCAGTCTTAATCACTTACAAATTTCATGTTATAACATGTTTTATACCAGTAGAAACTTACTTCCCACCCCTGGATGCTAGCCAAAAGCAAAAGCAATAGCCTATAATGTTTTGGGAGACTCTTAGACAACATCAGGCAACAGTTCAAAGGAGCATCTCGTGTCTGTTATTGGGGTTTAAGGCTCTTGAAGGGACTTTATCAGCCCATATGGAAATTCTCCATTTAAACTATATATGTATACACAGATTTAAATGTGTTAATGCAAAATTTTAGGCAGGTAAGTAATATGATTCCTAATGACTCTAGACACCTTTACTGTTATTTTATCCTCTTCTCTACTTCTTCCCTGTTCCCTTCCCCTCCTCCTCCCTCCTCCTGCTCTTCCTCCTCCTCCTCCTCCTCCTCCTCCTCCTTCTTCTACTTCTTCTTCTTCTTCTTCTTCTTCTTCTTCTTCTTCTTCTTCTTCTTCTTCTTCTTCTTCTTCTCCTTCTCCTTCTCCTTCTCCTTCTCCTTCTCCTTCTCCTTCTCCTTCTCCTTCTCCTTCTCCTTCTCCTTCTCCTTCTCCTTCTCCTTCTCCTTCTCCTTCTCCTTCTCCTTCTCCTTCTCCTTCTCCTTCTCCTTCTCTTCTCCTCCTCCTCCTCCTCCTCCTCCTCCTCCTCTTCCTCCTCCTCCTTTTTCTATCTCTCTTTGCTCTTCCTAATTAAATCTCCATGTTCTTCAGATACAGGGACTAGAGTACATGAATGAGGTCTGATCTGAAGGCCTCCCCCTTGGGGATGAACTTTCATGGTAATAAGCTTCCAAGGGACAGAAACAAACAATAGTCCTACTGAGCTATTATATCTATGAACCACAACAATAATCACTACTACATAACTCTAATAATATATAGTGGCACACATAGTGGTGCAAATCTGTAATTGGACTTAAGGCACACTCCACAAGAAAGAACCATATCTGCTACTGTAAACCTAATGAACTACCAGAATTCATGAAATTTTGGATCTTGGAGGAAAAGCTACCATCATCACTTTACTAAAACAGCAGAATTTTCAACTATTTTGTAAATATTTATCTTTGTACCCACAGATAAGTGTAGTTATAACCCCTCATCAAATGAACTTTTCAACAGGGAGAGACTATTACAGAAAACCACAAAGGGTCAAACTCCAGACAGTAAGAGATCTTGTGGTACCTATCCCAACTGATACATTTATAACAAAATTCTCTCACCCAAGGCTCAGTGATCATTGAAGAAGACTGAGCAGAAAGGTGGTAAAGACCTGAGAAATTAGAAGTTTACTGTGAGGTTGTGACTCTTAGAAATGATAGGCAGGCTACATCCAGGAAGTCTCACTACCATGGCTACATAAACAAGATGTGAACCCCACTGATAGATATAGCAATATGAAAAGGAGAAAGCTTATGGGACCTAAACTCTAAATAAATAACTATGAGCAGATGGGGGATGCTGGGAACAGGATGAATGAAAGTCCCCAGGAAAGAACTGTGGATCGGTTATCCAAAATAAGCAGTTAGTCCTAAAATACAGGTAACATTATACATACTGAGAAGATATTTATAAAAAAAAATTTTTCACCGGACGGTGGTGGCGCACGCCTGTAATCCCAGCACTTGGGAGGCAGAGGCAGGCAGATTTCTGAGTTCGAGGCCAGCCTGGTCTACAGAGTGAGTTCCAGGACAGCCAGGGCTATACAGAGAAACCCTGTTTTGAAAGAAAACAAATCTATGTTTAGGTATGGGCCTTGAATTCCTGCTCTTTCCAAGACTTTTAGCATGAAAGGATGCTGAATTTTGTCGAATGCTTTTTCAGCATCTAATGAGATGACCATGTGGTTTTTTTCTTTTAGTTTGTTTATGTAGTGGATTACATTGATGGATTTCCGTATATTGAACCATCCCTGCATTCCTGGAATGAAGCCTACTTGATCATGGTGAATGATCGTTTTGATATGCTCTTGGATTCGGTTGGCAAGAATTTTATTTAGTATTTTTGCATCTATATTCATAAGAGAAATTGGCCTGTAGTTCTCTTTCTTTGTTGGATCTTTTTGTGGTTTAGGTATCAGCGTAATTGTGGTTTCGAAGAATGAGTTGGGCAGTGTCCCTTCTGTCTCTATTTTGTGGAATAGTTTGAAGAGTATTGGTGTTAAGTCTTCTTTGAAGGTCTGGTAGAATTCTGCACTAAAACCATCTGGTCCCGTACTTTTTTTGGTTGGGAGGCTTTCTATAACCCCTTCTATTTCTTTAAGGGTTATGGGACTGTTTAGCTGGTCTACTTGATGCTGATTTAATTTTGGTATTTGGTATCTGTCTAGGAAATTGTCCATTTCCTCCAGATTCTCCAGTTTTTTTGAGTATAGGCCTTTGTAGTAGGATCTGATGATCTTTTGAATTTCCTCTGTTTCTGTTGTTATATCCCCCTTTTCATTTTTAATTTTGTTAATTTGGATACTAAACATAGTAAAAGCAATCCACAGCAAACCAGTAGCCAACATCAAAATAAATGGAGAGAAACTTGAAGCATTCCCACTAAAATCAGGGACTAGACAAGGCTGCCCTCTCTCTCCATATCTTTTCAATATAGTACTTGAAGTTCTAGCAAGAGCAATTAGACAACATAAGGAAGTCAAAGGGATACAAATTGGAAAGGAAGAAGTGAAACTATCATTATTTGCAGACGATATGATAGTTTACCTAAGCGACCCAAAAAACTCCACCAGAGAACTTCTACAGCTGATAAACAACTTCAGCAAAGTGGCAGGTTATAAAATTAACTCAAGCAAGTCAGTGGCCTTCTTGTACTCAAAGGACAAGCAGGCTGAGAAAGAAATTAGGGAAATAACACCCTTCACAATAGCCACAAACAACATAAAGTACCTTGGCGTAACTCTAACCAAACAAGTGAAAGATCTGTATGACAGGAACTTCAAGTCCCTGAAGAAAGAAATCGAAGAAGACCTCAGGAGATGGAAAAATATTTCTTGCTCCTGGATTGGCAGGATCAATATAGTAAAAATGGCCATCTTGCCAAAAGCAATCTACAGATTCAATGCAATCCCCATCAAAATCCCAAATCAATTCTTCATAGATCTAGAAAGAGCAATTCTCAAATTCATCTGGAGCAACAAAAAACCTAGGATAGCTAAAACTATTCTCAACAATAAAAGGACTTCTGGGGGAATCAATATCCCTGACCTCAAGCAGTACTACAGAGCAATTGTGTTAAAAACTGCATGGTATTGGTACAGCAACAGGCAGGTAGATCAATGGAATAGGATTGAAGACCCAGAAATTAACCCACAGACTTATGGTCACTTGATCTTTGATAAAGGAGCCACAACCATCCGGTGGAAAAAAGATAGCCTTTTCAACAAATGGTGCTGGTTCAACTGGAGGTCAACATGCAGAAGAATGCGAATTGACCCACTCTTATTGCCTTGTACTAAGATCAACTCCAAATGGATCAAGGACCTCCACATAAAACCAGACACACTGAAACTATTAGAAAAGAAACTTGGGAAGACCCTGGAGGATATGGGCACAGGGGGAAAGTTCCTGAACAGAACACCAATAGCTTATGCTCTAAGATCAAGAATTGACAAATGGGACCTCATAAAATTACAAAGTTTCTGTAAGGCAAAGGACACTGTCAGAAAGACAAAACGGCAACCAACAACGTGGGAAATGATCTTCACCAACCCCACATCCGACAGAGGGCTAATATCCAATATATACAAAGAACTCAAGAAGTTAGACCCCAAAGAACCAAATAACCCTATCAAAAAATGGGGCACAGAGCTAAACAAAGAATTTTCACCAGAAGAAATTCGGATGGCCGAGAAACACCTTAAGAGATGTTCAACATCATTAGTCATCAGGGAAATGCAAATCAAAACAACCCTGAGATTCCACCTCACTCCAGTCAGAATGGCTAAGATTAAAAACTCGAGAGACAACAAGTGCTGGCGAGGATGTGGAGAAAGAGGAACACTCCTCCACTGTTGGTGGGATTGCAAAATGGTAAAACCACTCTGGAAATCAGTGTGGCGGTTCCTCAGAAAATTGGGCATGCCACTCCCAGAGGACCCTGGCATACCACTCCTGGGCATATACCCAGAGGATTCCCCTGCATACAACAAAGACACATGCTCCACTATGTTTATAGCAGCCTTGTTTATAATAGCCAGAAATTGGAAGGAGCCCAGATATCCCTCAAAGGAGGAATGGATACAGAAAATGTGGTATATTTATACAATGGAGTACTACTCAGCAATTAAAAATAATGAATTCATGCAATTTGTAGGTAAATGGTTAGATCTGGAAACTATCATCCTAAGTGAGCTAACCCAATCACAAAAGAATACACACGAAATGCAATCACTGATAAGTGGATATTAATGAGCCCAGAAGCCCTAAATACTCAAGGCACAATTAGCAAGTCAAATGACTCTCAAGAAGAAAAAAAGGAGAGAACCCTGGGCCTGTAAAGATTGGATCCAGTATTGTAGACCCAGAACAGAGAAATCGTGGGGGGGGGGGGGAAAGAGTGGGGAATAGCATGGGGGGGGAGAGGAATTATGGGACATATAGTGGGGGGTACCTGGGAAAGGGGAAAGCCTTTGGAATGTAAACAAAGAATATAGAAAATAAAAAAAAATGATAAATAAAAAAAATATTTATAATAAAAATTAATAAAAAAAATAAAAAAAATAAAAAAAAAAAGAAAGAAAACAAATCCAAAATAAATAAATAAATAAATAAATAAAAATAAAAAAATTCTCAAAGTTTTTTCCCAATAATGATTAGTAAGAAAATGTTAAATTGTGAAAATGGTCATAAGTTAAACTAATATTTACATATACAAACTCAGTACTTATCTAACCAAGAAAATCCTACATTTATAAAGTCACTACTCATTTGACCAAAAAAAATCTGCTAAGTTCATTAATAAAAAATATAATTTGACTAGATAATATATTGAGAAAATTATATTAGATAAAAATAATACAAATTACCTAAAATATTACTTCCAAATTCACACAGTTGCAGGCCAATTTAAAGTTCAGGATTTTCAAAACTCTCCTAGTTTGCGGCCATAAGAGTCAATTGTGTCAGAATACAACATTTCTAACATCGAGCTTCACTGACTGCTAAGAAATCATTGCTGTATACAGCACTAACAAGCACTCATTGTGAGGAAATGACTCAGATAAAATCACAGTAAAAACAAAATCATTGGCTGCTTAAATACATTGGCTGCTTTTAGTGATAAAATACGCTTAGATCAATATCCCTGGATGTCAGTGCATAAAAAATGCTGAAGAAATCTATGGAACTTGGGAAAAAGTACACACAAATCAAAGGCTCCTTAAGGTTTTTGAAGACAGTGTCTGAACATGCACTCCATGCCCGTTTCTGACTCATGTGATCAGCTGCTCTACTTTGTGGTACTTTTCTACCTTCACTCATTTCCCCTTCCTTAAATCTCATTCATGACCAATTCATACACTTTCTATGAAGATGTAATTAAATATAATCCATGAATCCACAGTGCACTTTGATTTCACATACTGCACAAAACCTTATTCCTGTCCTTGAAATAGAATGAAATTATATAGATTTAACCATTGAAATCTATTCACACTTCAAAAGTTAAAACCACTATTAGCTAGTTCAAGTCAAATGAACTGCATATATAGGTGTAGGTATGCTTATGTGCATATAGTACAAAGTAGGTACTCAGTAATATTTGTACGGTGGTGGTGGTAGGAATTACAAATAAACTGATTTATTTTTCCTTTGTCTGTTAAAGAAATCATGTTTTGAATCATGCAATCCAGTGTTTAAATTACTAATTTCAATGGTTGCTTTCTTTCCAAATATTTGAATCATCTCTATCAACTCAGATTAGAAACAATGACAAATTAGTTTAAAATATTTTAAGTTCACTGCCATACTCTAATCTTTACTGTGTCTAAACAACATTCAATGATAAATTTCTTGTATATATTTTACTTCACTTAGTAGATGTGAGTGGTTGATAAAACACCCATGTTAATTAAGAGGTGCTCAGAAGCCCTAGTTTTTCTTCTCTTTTAAGTGATCATTAATGGAAAATCTTTAGGTTTACTCTACAGTAATAGGGGTAACAGGAATAAGCAGAATTTAGCATAATGCATTGGGCGGAGGGGAAAATATTTCATCCAGAATCATCTATTCATTTTAGAATCAGCTCTGCATTACTCAGTCATATGCTTAAGCCAACGTTTTTGGAAAGAACAGTAAACAAGCAGCACCATCTCTCTATGGTGGGTTTTATTTGAAGGTCTATGTTTTGAATAGAATGATTTTAACATATGATATGTGAACAGATATATGCCCATTTTGATGGCAAAAATGAGAAATTCAGAAGGTTTTCAGTACATTCAACATATTTCATTGCACATAAGGGCACACAGCTTTATTTAAGACAGGCTGCCACTTTTAAACAGTTCAGCAAACAGACAAAAGTAAGTATGTGTTGCTGAGAGATGTCTGCTGGCTTTGTAAACACATTATTTTCTAAGCTGATTCCTAAGGCTCACAGGCTGAACAATTTTTCTTGAGAGAGTATATTAGAACTGTCATATTAGAACATAAAGTATGTAGGGTTTGATTCAAATACAATTCTTTTCTGCTGACTCTGCAGGAGATCACTCAGTGTAGCCCACCCACTTCTATCTCACAAATCTACATATGTAATTTGACACTTCTTATCCACTGGAGGCCAAGCTAATGGGGGAGTAGAGCTAATGGGAGTCAGAATAATAGTGCCTAGGTGTAGTATTTGCATAATGAGTTTAGAATTGACAGTACATTTCTAGCATGTAAAGGGGTAGCGCGGTGAAGTAAATGAAATGCTGAGGTACCAGCAATAGATCATGCTGCACTGTGAGCAGCAAACCTTAAGCAATTTGAAAGGTTAATGAACAAAGCCGTGAGTCCCTGTGAGAGCCTCCAGAAAATATTAGCAAACAGCAAAACAAAGCTGCCTAGAGCATGAGAAAATATCTGTAGCACTGCGGCTTAGGTTTTCTGTTCCCTGAGCTCTGTGAATGAAGCAAAAGCAACTTCAACAGAAGGCATGTGTTAAGAATTAATAATTTGATGGATTAATTTCTTTCAGCCTTTCAGTCTCAAGCCAGCTATTTTTTTCTAACACCATTAATCCTCAAGAAATGTCTGTACTGCATCCATTTCTGTCAAAGTCATGATAGTTTAAAGTTATAATGTAATATACAGACAAATCTGTGTAGGAATTGTTATTATTATTTTCATTACATAAATTATAAGCAGGGCCCAACATAAGCTATTCCCAAGGGTAAAGTGGTTACTCAATAATGTAATTGTAGCTTTGAATGTTTTTAGCAATCCCAATGAGATCAGCAATCTTCTATTTCTGTCCTAAAACATATTATTTCTACATCTTTACAGGAAGTAAAATGTTTGTCCCATATATGCTTGATATGGGAGGTTCTCAGGCTTTAATGTGTATATGAATCACCCTGGGATCTTATTAAATGTAGAATTAGATTCAATAGGTCTGGGCTGTCTGGACGCTGTATGCGTTTAATAAGTTCCCAGATGAAACTGATGTTCCTGACATAGGGAACTCACAGCTGTCTCTCAGGAGGCTTCAGCAGGACCCAGTCAAATTATTATTTTTCTGGAGTACATAGGGATGGGGAGAGTAAAGGTAGAAAACTAAACTGATTGTCCAGCAAGGCAGGGTGAGAATAAGGTAGCTTAATATTTGTTCTACTTGTTGTTTGTTTGTTTGTTTGTTGACTCTTGTCCAATTTTATGAATTTCAGGAGATCCAATTTGGAGCTTTCCTAGACATTAAGAGCCACATCTTTAATCCCAGTACTTGGGAGGCCAAGGCAGGTGTACATCTGTGAGTTCAAGCCCAACCTGTTTTACATAGCACATTCAAGCTAACCAGGATGACACAGGAAGGCTTTGTCTAAAGCACACATAAAATCAACAAGAAAATCAAAAGGCTTTATGCATGCTAGTCTACAGAGATTATATTCAAAGTCTCTGCCAGTTTCAAAGTTATATGTTTAAAAGTATAAAACTTCTGACCGTAAAACAATAGAGTGTTCTACCACTAAAAGCAAAACAACCTACCTTATCTTAGTCACCTGACAATTTTTGGAACTGGTTTTTAGAATATCCTTCAGTCACTTTCAGCAAATGTAAAAATCAGTGGCATTACTTTATAGTACCATTGAACTGAGATATGAAGTGATCTCAATTACCTCTTCAAATGTTAGAAGAAAATCCAATCAGAGTTTTGAGAAGTAGTAAAAATTCTTATGAATAAATGCCCTATCTGCTTTATCTTGGTCTTTTCTATACCACTATTTCAAAAAACTTTTATCTATAAGCAATTGTCTGCAGTGCATATGCTAAGAACAAGTATTTCTAGGATGAACTCTCTCCTCATTGCATAAAACCCTTCAAAAGCATCTGTATGTTTTTCCTTACAAAGAAAACTCTACTATAGAATTATGTAGAATTCCAAAGCAGTATTTGTCACAGACTTCTTCAATTCATGCCTACATGAAAGAGTGAAGAATAAACAAACCTGTCATGTAAAAGGTTGTCATTTATTTAATCACAAACAAAAAGCATTAGTTAGCTTCAAAATTTTAGATAAATTTACTGTGCTCCACAGTTTAACCCAGATTAAGGTTCAGAAATAGACTTTCTCTACTGTCAGCATGTAAGGCATTGGGAGCTGAGAATGAGTATTAAAACTGTTTTATACCTAGCACTCAAAGTATCAAGTGACCCATGGTATATATACATAACTTTCTGTTGACTAGAATATACTACATTGCAGGTTACAACTTAAAGGGCACTCTAACTTGTTTGCAATTGTAAAACACCTCTTCTGAAATATTTCAATCTAGGTTGCCTTCAACTCAGACCATTGAGTATAACTTCCACTTCCCCAGACATTAATATTGTTCTCATAGAGGGCAACTCTGAAACCAGAATAACATCTTGTGATAGTTTCTTTGCATGCTTTTGTTGTGATATAATACTCTGGCAAAAAGCAACTCATGGAATAAAGTGTTTGCTTCAGTTTGAAGCTAAAGAGTGTAGCACATCATGTGAAGAAGTCAAGACAGCTTAAGCCTGAACTAGAAAGTCTCATCATATCTACCATCATGAAGCAGGGAGTTGTGAATACTTGTGCCTAGGGCCAAGCCCAGGGAATGATGTTGCCAGCTGTTAATATATCTCTTCCTACCCCAAATATGGACAAATGCTAAACTATCTCTCACATATGTGTCTGGAGATTTGACTCCTAGGTGATTCACATCTTATCAAGTTGAGAACAGATGCTAATTATGCATCTCTCTAAAAGTACCTTAATATACACAACTTAATTGGGCACACACATTTGAAAGACAAAGCAAATCTGGGACTATTTAAGAAGGAAAAGGACACCCTGCCCAGCTATTAAGGAATTATATTGCTTTTTTAGGAACCTCTGATTATAAGAAGTAGGACTATAGTCTTTTAGTAGCAAAGTAGAGAAGGTTAAATTTTCTTAAACACAGGATACTGTCACTGGCAACCTTACCTTATGTGGAATAGGAGTGTAGCAGAGTATTATTAGAGCAATCATTAGAGCCGGGGGTATGCTGGAAGGATTAGATTTAGAGGACTACTTGAATCACTGGGGTTGGTGAGAAACTCTAGGTTGGAAGTGATTGTATCATTATGCCCAGGTGAGATAGCACAGTGCTGAGGAAGTGTTGACACAGATGGGAACTGTGTGAGGGAAATATTTTATCACTCCAAAGAGTGGATGCTTCATAAGTATGTCTATCTGTCTTCCCTTGTTGCTCCAATGTCAAAAAGGTGTTGAAGGAAGGATAGAAGAAACCCTGAATAGACTTAGCTCATCCTGAAATCAGGATTATATCTGTGTCACCAATGAGATGAGTTTGGAAATAGAAATTCAGTCCTAGAAAAATATAAAGTATATTTAGGGTCAGTGCAATTTGCACTTTTTATATTTACAGAGGGATAAAGCCCTAAGACTATCTATGAAGACATAATCTATAAAGATACCAGGTTACAGAATGGCTAAGATTAAAAATTCAAGAGACAACAAGTGCTGGCGAGGATGTGTAGAAAGAGGAACACTCCTCCACTGTTGGTGGGATTGCAAAATGGTAAAACCTCTCTGGAAATCAGTTTGGTGGTTTCTCAGAAAATTGGGCATGTCACTTCCAGAGGACACTGGCATACCACTCCTGGGCATATACCCAGAGGATTCCCCCGCATACAATAAAGACAAATGCTCCACTATGTTTATAGCAGCCTTGTTTATAATAGCCAGAAATTGGAAGGAGCCCAAATATCCCTCAAAGGAGGAATGGATACAGAAAATGTGGTATATTTATACAATGGAATACTACTCAGCAATTAAAAATAATGAATTCATGCAATTTGTAGGTAAATGGTTAGACCTGGAAAATATCATCCTGAGTGAGTTAACCCAATCACAAAAGAATACACATGAAATGCAATCACTGATAAGTGGATATTATGAGCCCAGAAGCCCTAAATACTCAAGACACAATTAGCAAGTCAAATGATTCCCAAGAAGAAGAAAGGAGAGGACCCTGGGCCTGTAAAGATTGGATCCAGTTTTGTAGAGAAACCGTGGGGGGAGGGGGAATGATTGGGGAATAGTTGCGGGGGAGAGGAATTATGGGACGTATGGTGGGGGGGGGACTGGGAAAGGGGAAAGCCTTTGGAATGTAAACATAGAATATAGAAAATAAAAATAAAAAAAAAATACCAGGTTACTGGTGTCAAGGAGAACTTAACTGAAAAGGAAAGACTTCATTGTTGAAAAGAAGTAATTAAAAAGTCTGGCTTTGGAACTGAGCAAAGTCACAGTCACTTTTATTAGTTCAAGAAGAACTTCTTTTCTCCAAGATAGAGTTGTATGAATGTCTATGACCTGAGTGTGGCAAGGATGCACCTTCACCTTCTTTAGCTCCTAATTTTGTAGCACAGAATTGAATCTGGTGTGTTTGCTTCCTATATATCTCTTTGAACATTGAACATTTAAAAAATATAAACTACTGGACAGCAAATAAGCCCACTTGCCCTGCTTTAGTAGTAATGGTTTGAAGAAAGGCAAGAGAAAAACATATCAATATCAAGCATGTGATACATGAAATAGATTAAGAAAAGACACAAAAGTCCCTGGGCTTGGTAGAGAAAAACCCTTCAGAAATGGCATCTCTATTTGTAGATGGAGTCTTATGTGTCAGTTCTCTAAAATATCATGAAAATCATTTTTTCATTTTTTATTGGATATATTCTATATTTACATTTCATTTCCCTTTTTCTGGTTCCCCGCCCCTCAAAGGTCCCTCATGCCCTTTTCCCTCCCCCTGCTCCCTCATCCAATCATTCCCATTTCCCTGTTCTGGTATTCCCCTATACTGATGCTTTGATCCTTTCCAGCACCAGTGTCCACTCCTTTCTTCTTGTCGGATATCATTTGGTATGTGAATTGTGTCTTTGGTGTCCCAAGATTCTAGACTAATATCCATTTATCAGTGATCAAGCACTAGATATATGTGGGACAATATATCAAAACATTTTCTTACATTTAATTTTTAAAATTTGTTTTAATTATTTACATTCCAAATGTTGCTCCCCTTCCTGTTTCTTCCTCCAAGAGTTCTTTACTCAATCTACCCTCCCTTTTGCCTCTGAAAGTGTGCTCCCACAACTAACTCACCTCCCCCCTACCACACCTTTCTTCACCCATTCACCCACCCCCTTCACACCTGCACCCACATCCCTCTTCACTGGGGCAACAAATCTCCACAGGATTAGTCAGATCCTCTTGCTTGAGGCCAAAAATGGCAATGCTCTGCTTTATACCTGCTAGGGACCATGGACCAGCCTATATATGCTCTTTGGTTAGGACCTTAGTCTCTGGGAATTGATTCCCAGGGTTCTAGGTTGATACTGTTTGTTGTCCTATGGGGTTTCCATCCTCTTCAGATCCTTTCATCCGTCCATTAACTCTTCTACAGGGATCTTCAGCAATCGAGTGGTTGGCTGTTAGTATCTAAAGCTGTATGAGTCAGCTGCTGGAAAAACCTCTCAGGGGACAGGCATGAGAGGCTTCTGTTGACAAGCACAACATACCATCAGTAATAGTGTCAGCATTTGGTGCCTGTACATGGGTTAAATTACAAGTTGGGCCTTTCTTTCAACCTTTGCTCCATTTTGTCTGTGCATTCCTTTTAAACAGGAACAAATCTGGGTCAAAAATTTTGAAGGTAGGTTGTTGACCCCACCCCTCCTCTGGGAGCCCTGTCTATCTACTGAAGGTGCTCTCTTCAGTTTCCATCTCCCCACTGTTAGGTATTTCAGCTAAGCTCATCCATGTTGAGTACTAGGAGGCTCTCACAACCCAGATCTCTGGGACAATTTGGAGGTCACCCCACCCTCCACCCCACGGGACCTTCATATTTCCATTCATTCTCCTGGTCCTCTGGGTTCCTCTACGATCTCCTCCCATACTTGATCCTGTCTTTCATTTTCCCTTCCCCTCTCACTCCACCTTCCCTCTTCCACCGAAGTCCCTCCATCCCACTGCCCTCTGTGATTATTTTCTCCCCCCTTTTAAGTACACTTGGACATTCCTTCTTGTTAAACTTCTTATGCTCCTTGGTTTTTATCATAGTTATTCTGTCCTTTTTGTCTAATATCCACTTACCTATGAATACATTCCATGCATATCTTTTAGGGTCTGAATTACCTCAATCAGGGTGATATTTTGTAGTTCCATCCATTTGCTTGCAAAATTCATGACGCCCTTATTTTTAATAGCTGACCAGTATTTCACTGAGTAAAGGAACCACATTTTCTGGATCCATTCTTTGGATGAGGGGCACCTGGCTTGTTTCTAGCTTCTGGCTAATACAAATAAAGCTGCTATGAATGTAGTGGAGCATGTACCCTTGTGTAATGGTGCATCATCTTTTGGGTATATGCCCAGGAACAGCATATCTGGGTCTTCAGATATAACTATGTCCAATTTTCTGAGGAACCTCCAGATTGATTTCCAGAATAATTGTACCAGTTTGCAATCCCACCAACAATGGAGGAGTGTTCCTCTTTCTGAACATCCTCACAGCATGTGCTGTCACTTGAGCTTTGGTGTTAACCATTTTCATTGGTATAAGGTAGAATCTCAGAGTCATTTTGATTTGCATTCCCCTGATGAATAAGAGTGTTGAATATTTATTTCCTTTCTTCTGGGCCATTCAAGATTGCTCTGTTGAGAATTCTCTGTTCAGTTCTGTACCCCATTTTTAATTGGATTATTTGGGTTAATTAATTTCATGAGTTCTTTGTAATTTGGGATATTAACTCTCTGTTGTATATAGGGTTGCTGAAGATCCTTCCCAATCTGTGGGCTGCTGATTTGACAAAATGGTGGTATCTTTTGCCTTATAGAAGCTTCTCAGTTTCATGAGGTCCCATTTGTCAATTGTTGAATTTAGAGCCTGGGCGATTGGTGATCTGACAGGAAATTTTCTCCTGTGCCAATGCATTCAATGCTATTTACCACTTTCTCTTCTATTAGACTCAGTGTATCTAGTTTTACTTTGAGGTCCTTGATTCTCTTGGACTTAAGCTTTATTCAAACTCATAAATATGAATATTTTGCATTCTTCTACAAGTGGAATACCAGTTAGACCAATACCATTTGTTGAAGATGCTTTCATTTGTTTCCACTCTATGGTTTTGACTTCTTTGTCAAAGATCAAGTGTTCATAGGTGTGTTGGTTTATTTCTGTGTCTCCAATTATATTCCGTCAATCGACCTGTCTGTCTCTGTACCAATACTGTGTGGTTTTTATGATATTGCTCTGTATTACAGATTGAGGGCAAGGATGGTTATTCTAGAAATTCTTTTACTGTTGAGAATTGTTTTTGCTATCTTGAATTTATCCTTTTGTCTTTTGCCATATGAAGCTGAGAATTTCTCTTTCAATGTCTCTGACGAATTGTGTTGGAATTTTGATGGTTCTTACATTGAATCTGTAGATTGCTTTGGTTAGATGGACAGTTTTACTATGTTAATCCTACTGATAAATAAGCATAGGAGATCTTTCCATATTTTGAGGTCTTTTTTGATTTTCCTTCTTCATGGGCTTGAATCACTGGTCATATAGATATTTTACTTGGTTTGTTAGAGTAACACAGATATTTTATATTATTTGTGGCTATTGTGAATAGTCTTGTTCCCCTAATTTCTTTCTCAGCCAGTTAATCATTTGTATAAAGGAGGACTACTGATTTGTTTGAGTTAATTTTATATACTGCCACTTTGCTGAAGTTGTTTGTCAGCTGTAGTAGTTCGCTGGTAGAATTTTTGGGGTCACTTATGTATACAATCATATTATCAACAAACAGTGATATCTTGACTCCTTCCTTTCCAATTTATATCCTGTTAATCTCCTTTTTGTGTGTAATTCCTCTAGCTAGAACTTTGAGTACTATATTGAATAAATAGCAATGGAGTGGGCAGCTTTGTTTTGTCCCTTGTTTTAGTGAGACTGCTTCTAGTCTCTCTCCATTTAATTTGATGTTGGCTGAAGGATGGCTATATATTCCTTTTATTATGTTTAATGTGTGCCTTGTATCCTTTATCTCTCCAAGAATTTTAACATAAAGAACTGTTGGATTTTGTCAAAGGCTTTTTCAACACGTAATATTTTTTTGAATTTGTTTATATAGAGTGGATTATGTTGATGCACTTTTGTATATTGAACCATCTCTGTATCTCTGGGATGAGGCCTACTTGATCATGGTGAATGATGATCTGAAGTTCTCCTTCTTTGTTGGGTTTTTGAGTAATTTAGGTATTAGAATAAGAATGGTTCCTAGAATGAATTATGAGGTGTTCCTTCTGTTTCTATTTTGTAGGATAGTTTGAGAAGTATTGGCATTAGCACTTCTTTGAGCATCTGGTAGAATTCTGCACTAAAACCACCTGGCCCTGTGCTTTTTTTTTTTTTTAATATTTTAGTGACTATATTTGTTTCCTTATGGATAATTGGACTGTTTTGGATAATTTACCTAATTTTTGATTTAACTTTAGCACATGATATCTGTCTAGAAAATTATCCATTTAATCTAGATTTTTCAGTTCTGTTGCATATAGGCTTTTGTAGTAAGATCTTTTGATATTTTGAATTTCCTCAGTATCTATTGTTACGTTTCCTTCTTCATTTCTCATTTTGTTAATTTGGATGCTGTCTCTGTGCCTTTTAGTTAGTTTGGTTAAGGGCTTTTCTACATTGTTGATTTTCTCAAAGAACCAGTTCTTGGTTTTGTAGATTTATTGTACTGTTCTCTTTGTTTATAATTAGTTGACCTCAGCTCTGAGTTTGACTATTTCTTGCCTTTGATTCCTCTAGGGTTTGTTTGTTTCTTTCTGTTCTAGAGCTTTCAGGTATGCTGCTAAATTGCAAGTATAAGATCTGTCCAATTTCTTTATGAAGGCACTTAATGCTATGATTTTTCTTTTAACACTGCTTTCATCATGTCCCATAAGTTTGGGTGTGGTGTGTCCTTATTTTCTTTGAATTCTAGGATGTCTTTAATTTCTTTCTTTATTTCTTCCCTCATCAAGTTATCATTGAGTAGAGACTGGTTCAGTTTCCATGAATATATATACCTTCTGTTGTTTAGTTATTCTTGAAATCCAGCCTTAGTTCTTAGTAATCTGATAGAAGGTATGGTATTATTTAAATCTTCTTGTATCTGTTGAGGATTGTTTTGTGTCTGATTTTATGGTTAATTTTGTAGAAGTTTCCATGAAGTGCCGAGAATAAGGTATAATCTTTCATTTTTGAATGAAATGTTCTGTAAGTATATGTTAAATCCATTTGGTTCATAACTTTGGTTGGTTTCACTGTGACTCTGTTTAGTTTCAATTTTAATAACCTGTCCATTGGTAAGAGTGGCATGTTGAAGTCGGCCACTATTATTGTGTAAGGTTATATGCGTGCTTTGAACTTTAGTAAAGTTTTTTTTTGTTTTGTTTTTTGTTTTGTTTTGTCTTGTTTTTGTTTTTTGGGGAAAGTGGGTGCCTTTCATTTCAGGCATTGATGTTCAGAATTGAGACTTCATCTTGATGCATATTTACTTTGATGTATAAAGTATCCTTCCCCATCTCTTTTGATTACCTTTGGTTGAAAGTATTTTATCGGATAGTAGAATGGTGAGACCAGCTTGTTTCTTGAGAGTGTTTGCTTAAAATACTTTTTTCCTGCCCTTTATTCTGAGGTAGTATCTGTCCTTGTTACTGAGCTGTCTTCCTTGTATGCACTAAAATGGATCCTGTTTGCATATCCAGTCTCTTAGTCTGTGACATTTTATTAAAGACCAATCATTGTTCATTCCTATTATTTTTGTTGTTAGAGGTGGTATGTGTCTGTGTGTGTCCATGTGTGTCCGTGTGTGTCCGTGTGTGTGTGTGTGTGTGTGTGTGTGTGTGATTGTCTTCTATTGAGTGTTGTGAGACAATTTCTTATCTTTTCTTGGGTGTGGTTTCCCTCCTTGTGTTGGAGTTTCACTTCCATTATCCTTTTTAGGGCTTTAATAGTAGAAAGATATTGTTTAAATTTGGTTATGTCATGGAATATATTTGTTTCTTCACCTATAGTGATTGAGAGTTTTGCTGGTTATAGTATTATGGGTTGGCATTTGTGTTCTCTTGGAGTCTGTATGATATCAGTCCAGGATATGTTTGCTTTAGAATCTTTGCTGAGAAGTCTGGTGTAATTCTCCTAGGTCTGCCTTTAATTGTTACTTGGTCTTTTCCCCTTACAGCATTTAATATTCTTTCTTTGTTCTGTGTACTTATTATGTTGCCAAAGGATTTTCTTTTCTGGTCCAATCTAAGTGGTGTTCTATAGGCTTCTTGTACACTTATGGTCATCTCTTTCTTCAAGTTCAGGAGATTTTCTTCTATGATTTTGTTGAAGATGCTTTCAGTCCCTCTGAATGGGCAATCTTCCCCCTTTTCTTTTCCTATTATTCTTAGGTTTGGTTCTTTCATGGTGTCCCAAATTTCCTGCATGTTTTGGGTTAAGAAATTTTTACCCTTTTCATTTTCTTTGACTGATGGGCCAGTATTTTCTAGGGTATCTTCTATGCTTGTGATTTTCCCTTCAATCTCTTGTATTCTGTTGGTGATGCTTGTGTCTATAGCTCTCTAGGCAGATGTCTTTCCCAGACTTTCCATTTTCAGGGATGCCTCCATTTCTTTATTGGTTTTGTTCTCCATTTTTTAGGTCTAAGATAATTTTGTTTAATTCCTTCACTTGTTTGATTGTATATTCCAGTATTTTTAAGAGATTTATTATTTTTTTCTCTTTAAGGGCTTCTCCCTGTTTACCTGTGTTTTCCTATAGTTCTTTAAGTGAGTTATTTAGATCTTCCTTAAAGGACTTTATCACTACATAAATAGGATTTTAGGTTAGAATCTTGTTTTTTTGGTGTTTTAAGGAAGCGTAGGCTTATGGTAGGAGAACTGGGTTCTGGTGGTGCCAAATTACATTGGCTTCCATTGCTTATGTACCTACTCTTGCCTTTCACCATCTGGTTATGAACTCTGGTGATAACTGACCTGGAAGTCTCCAACCAGTGCAAGTCTCCTTGGAGTCAGGGAGAGCTGTGTGACCTAGGTTAGAGCCAGTCTCCTAAGTGGCAGGCAGTGTTGTCTCTGGTTAGTGCAGTCTCCCTTTCCCCTGGTTTTAGCATGCCTCCTGTGCCCCCATGTCCCTGTGTCCTCATGTCCTCATGTCCCTGTGTCACTGTATCTCACTGTCCCTGGTTAGGACAGACCTCCTGGAAGACCGACTGGCTTTGGGGTCTGGTGGAGATGCATGTCAATCTGCCAAGCAGGTGGATGTCCAGACTGTATAATGATAGAGCTCAGGAAGAAAAGGAAAGATCCCATATCTCCTGGGATTTGTGGGGGTCCCAACTGGCATAGGTTTTTGCAGGGATAGTAACTGTGTTCCTGGTTATGGCAGATCTTCTGGAAACAGGTAGGCTGTGGGTTCTGGCAGGGAGAGGCATGTTCTTCTGCCATAGGAGCAGGTGGAGGTGCAGAACAGAAATATAATGGAACTCAGGCAGAGCAGCATAGTTGAATAGGAGAAGGACATCTTACCTGTATGGTTCAGAAGTCTGATGGAAGTGGAGGAGAGGCAGTGGGAGAATGGAAGTATCTTGGGAGGGTCTAAATTTTAATTTTTTAATAGATAATTCTAATTCTATAATTTGGTATATACAGGCTATCTTGCTAAGTTTATATTGCAGAAGGATTAATGTTTGCTGATTTGTATGCCCTGCATGATGAGATTCTAGATGGGCAAGGGTTTTAATTTCCTGAATGTATTCTACTAAAGAGGAAGTTTTTATTTTAGGTCAATTAATTTTTATTTCTTTAAGTAGTCAACATAAATAACAAAATAGCAACAATTTTAAATTGGTAAGAAGTTTTCTTTCTGCCTCCCAACTATGGTGTTCCTATTTTAAGAAAGTCATTCAAGACATCTCTAGAGAGAAATTATTGACGTTTTTCATGTTTCTTCCAAAATTATGAATTCATTGCCTTAACCTGAGCTATCTTTCTTACAAGCATATGCTTTAATAAACAATATCCTAGAATTTTGCCTTATTTGTATATATTTTAGATGCATAATGTACATCCATATATAAACAGATTTCCTCTTTCTCAGTTTCTGAACATTTTACTATACAAATGTGTGACAATTCACTCACTCCACAAATGCAGGATATTTGTATTGGCTTCCATTTTGTAACTTATCAGAAAATGCAAAATTAAATAAGCTTACGCTTGTGTCATTTCTCACAAATGCTAATTGAAACCCAAAAATCATAGGTAATTGGTTATACAGCTATGGTTATTATAATGTAACAAATTGCCTTCCACAGGGTTTGTTTCTTTGGAATTATTTAAAAGTTCATTACCTACCACTTATTCCCTTTGAGAAATTTCTCAAAGATATTCAAATGTGATAGAATAGAAAAATAGAGGAGTTAGGGATATATGTACATGTACATATATGCATGTAATAACAATAAATGAATAAAGAGACTATGAATTTTAAGGAGAGAGGAATGGGATATATGATAGGCCTTGGAGGAAAGAAAGCAAAAGGAGAAATGTTCCAATCATATTATAATCTTAAAATTAAAAACGAAGAAAATTAAATGTTAAAACAATGAGCAATACTGGCCTTTTTAACTAGACCTACCTTCTAAACCAAAATTACTCTGTACAGTAACCACAGAGTGCACTGAGATATATTTTGTAACTCCATAGAGGTCCTGAATGTCAAGTTAATCTTACAGATTGGTATAAGGCTGAGTTATTTGACAAGGTGCTTTAGTTTTACTATCCATTGGAGAGTTAGCAGTCTTTAAAGCTCAGAGAAAAGTATTAGGCTTATTAAGTTTTCCACGTCTGTTCAGTCTAAATGTCACTAAATAATAAGCTGGCACCAATATTAGTAAATAGTGAATATGATCCACATCCTCTAGTAGATGGAAATACCAACAATCACCAAAGTGGGTATTTGCACATATTTTAATAAGTTACAATTTAGAGTTCAGAGGGCTTTGGCTATAGAAATCCAAACAGAATTATTTGTGTTTCCACACTGAGATCCATACACACATCAAACTGTTGTCCGTGTGGCTTAGCAGCAGTCACAAAAGAATCCTCAGCCTCTGTTTTAAGAAATTAAAATGACAGGCTTTGGCATTTGAGGACATGGTTGTTGACATAGCACATATTGCCGAGGGGCCTGGTGCCTGTCTTGAAATATTTCTTGAAGTAAGATAATAAATGCAGGTTTAACAAAGAGCAAGGTCAGGACTGAGACTACACACCCCCTTTCTGTGTATTAGGGTACTGACTCTCAAACAGAAGAAAATGAGTGAACAAATAGATACTACAGCTATTTCTTTAAAACCATGTGCTAAAACTATTTTGTGACACCAAAATACCAGCAGTGATACTTTCTTCATCATTATCTTGATTTGCGTAAGTAGACTTTACAATAATTCTTATGGCATTTCTACTTTTTTCTTACACTGATGACTTTGGAAGGCTAAGACAAAATGAATATGATGCGCTTAAAAGAATATCATTTTGGGCACAAAAATCAACTAACTACTAGTAAGCTAATGTTTTCAATTTCTCCTTATTAGGATTCTACATTTTTTGTGTGTTTTTTATGATCATTTGTTGTTTTTATTATCCATTATGGTAGAAAGAATTGCAAAATTTATTTTATAAAGTATGTATTTAATTTTATTAGACAATAAATGAAAAGATATCAATATTTTAGGGTAGTATGTAATGTTTAAATACATGTATATATTTCTGTAGATTACCTTTATGTGCAACATTAAGTCATATTCAACATATTTTAAAAACTATATACTTAGCATGCATGTGTGCATGTGTGTGTGTGCTTGCCACAATGTGTGTGTGGTGAACAGAGGATATCTTTGTGGAGTTTGTTCTCTCCTTCCACCATAACATGGGTCCTAGGGATTGAGCTCGGGTATCCAGGGTTGTTCTCAGGAATGCTTTAATCTACTAGACCATTTCTCCTGCACATGTTATACTATTTGATTGTTCAAAAGTTTATTCTTCCATTATGGCCAAATGATTCACAGCCTTTCTTACAGCTTTTTTTAGATAAATATTGTTTTAATACACATCCTACCTAGCAATAGAATAAGAGCACTTATTCCTTTGTGCTATAACTTAGTAACCAATCATCTACCTCCCCTTTACTTCTAGTACCTCCAACTCCAGGTCATTCCCATTCTATTCACAATTGCTCTATAAGTATGGTGATCTGAATAAGTTTGGAACTCATATATTCATGTGTTTGAATGTTTGGCCATAAGGGGCAACATTATTAGGAAGTGTGATCTTATTAGAGGTGATGTGGCCTTGTTGGAGAAAGTTTTACGCTGTCTAGGGCAGTTTTGATGTTTAAGATGCTCAAGCTCCACACAGTGTGGAATGAGAACCTCCCTCCTGGCTGCCTTGTGATCAAGGCGTAGAATTCTTGGCTTCTCTAGCACCAAGTCTTCCTGCATGAAACCTTGCTTCCAACCATGATGATAATGCACTAAACCACTGAAACTGTAAGCCATCCCCCAATTAAATGTTTGTTTTATAAGAATTGACTTGCTTATGTTGTCTCTAAAGGGAATGAAACTCCAACTAAGACAATGAGCAACCTCTTAGACTCAATGTTTGGGTGAATGCTTGCTTGACCTTTTGTACCTGGCTTACTTCATGAAGCAAAGCAACCTCTAATTCTGTGAATACTGGCAAAGGATAGAAATTTCTCTCTCTCTTGTGGCTGAGGAGTGACTGATTGTGTAAGTATTTGACCTCTTTTTCAGCTAATCAACTTTTAGATACTTAGGTCGCTTTCTTGTCATATTCTCTGTGAACAATGTTTTAATGAACATGTGATTGCACATGTCTCTTTGACCTACTGATTATATTTTCTTGTGACAGACAGATAGCCATCAGTAGGGCTACTTCATCATATGATGGTTACATTTTTAATTTTACACGAACTTCTACACTGTTTTCCTACTGACTGAACTAATATTTATTCACACCAACATTGTTCAATGGTTCTCTTCCTCTACAACTTGAACAGAACTTCGAACAGTTGTGGAATAACCATTATTTCTGGGGTGAGGGGATATCATTGTGGTTTTTATTTCCCATTCAAAAATAATTACTGGCTTGAAAATTTTTATATAACTTGATAAGCCCTATACATCTTTAGAGAATGTGCTATTTAAGTCCACTGTCCACTTTAAAAATTGAGTTATTTGGTATTCTTGTTAATAACTTCCTGCTGTATTCTAAGTATCACCCTTTGTCAGATATTAACTCACAATTATCTATCCTGTTCTTCACATTGTCTTTATGCTTTGTTAATAGTTTCCTTTGATTTCCAGAAGATATTTCACTTTGATTTAATCCAATTTGAACATTTTGCTTGATTTCTCATTCTTTGAGTGTGTTTTTTTTTGGGGGGGTTGTTTGTTTGTTTGTTTGTTTAAATAATCTCTCTGTGTTCCAATGTCTGGGTTCATTTCTTCTATCTCTTTTTTCAGGTATAATCATTTTTTTCAGGTTATATGTTTAAGTCTTTAACTCAATTCCAGTTAATGTTTTGCAATTGGTAATAGATAATGATACATTTTGAATCTTCAGTACATGGTTTTAATTTTTCCCAGTACCACTTTACCAAAAAATAAAAATAAAAATAAAAAAAATAAATAAAAAAATAAAAACTACATCTATACTTTTCTGAGCTTCTATTTGTATAAGCTTTATCAAATGTCACTTGTTTATTGACATATATACTTAACTTCAGGCTTTCTTTACTATTCACTCATCTGTGTTCATCAGTTATTAAAATACTATACTATTTTAATTATAAGAGATTTGCAATATATTTGGAAAGCAGGTATTGTGAATTTTCTTGTTTTGGCTATCTTAAAGATAACTTTGAATATACTGAACTTAGAGGGGTTGGTGCATTTTACACCATTTTACTTTATTGAAGAATAGAATTAGATTTTTGATAGAGATCACATCTAATTTGTAGGGCTTATTACATGGTAAAGCTATTTCAACAATGTTGGTTTTTCAGGTCCATGAAAGCACAAACTTATTTTTCTCTCTTCACTTACTTTTAGCAATGTCTTATCACTTTCATTGCAGGAGCTGTTCAACAATTTGGCTAATTGGTTTATTCTTAATGAACTTACTCATATTGAGTTTTGTTCCTTCTATAACTAATTTACTGAGCATTGTTGTTATATATTGTTTTTCTTCTCTTTTTTTCTTTTCTCCTTTTTCTGTGGATATTTTATTTATTTACTTTTCAAATATTTGCCCCTTCCAGGTCTCTCCTTCAGAAATCCACTGTCTCATCCTCCCACCCCCTGCCTCTATGAGGGTGCACACCCACCTACTCACCCACTCCCATATTCCTGCCCTGGCATTCCCCTACACTGGGGCATCTAACAACCTCAGGCCCAAGGGCCACTTGTCCCACTGAAGTCCAACATCCTATGCCACATATGTGTACAGAGCCATGGGTACCTCTATGTGTACTTTTTGGTTGGTGGTCCATTCCTGGGAGCTCCTTGGGATGTGGCTGGTTGATACTGCTGCTCCCACCATGTGGCTGAAACCCCTTCCGCTCCTACAATCCCTTCTCCAACTCTTTCATCAGGGACCCTACTCTCTGTCCAATGGTTGGCTACAAGCATCCTCCTCTTTATTTGTTAGATTCTGGAAGAGCCTCTTGGGAGGCAGCCATATCAGGCTTCTGTCAGCAAGTACTTCCCAGCATCCATAATAGCTTCCTTCCAGGTTTGGTGACTGCATATGGAATGGATCCCCAAGTCGGGCAGTCTCTGAATGGCCTTTCCTTCAGTTTCTACTCAACACTTTGTTTCCATATTTTCTCTGGTGAGTATTTGCTCATACCCTTCTAAAAAGCACTGATGCATTCACACTTTGTTCTTTCTTTTTCTTGAGCCTTATATGGTCTGTGAGTTGAATCTTGGATATACTGAACTTTTGGACAGTGCGTACTGTGTGTGTTCTTTTGTGACTGAATTACCTCACTCAGGATGATGTTTTCAAGTTAAATCCACTTGCTTGCAAATTTCATGAACCCATCGTTTTTAATAGCTGAGTATTATTCCATCTTGTAAATATACCACATTTTTATACCTATTTCTCTTTTAAAGGACCAGAGTCCTATGTTCAATTTTCTGTGGAACTGCCAGAGTGGTTTCCAGAGTGGGTGTACCAGTTTGCAATCTCACTAGCAGCGGAGGAGTGTTGCTCCTTCTCCACATCCTCGCCATCATCTGCTGTCACCTGAGATTTTGATCTTAACCATTCTTAATGGTATGAGGTGGTTTCTCAGGTTGTTTTGATTTGCATTTCCCTGATGACTAAGGATATTGAACATTTCTTTAGGTGTTGAAAATGCTGTCTTTTTTACACTGGATAGTTTTAGCTCCTTTGTCAAAGATCAAGTGACCATAGGTGTGTGGGTTCATTTCTGGATCTTCAGTACTATTCCATTGATCTACATGCCTGTCACTGTACCAACACCACACGGTCAGTACTCTGTTCAAGCTCCACCCCACAGCTACCTGGCAATAGCCAGGTATGCCCCGCCCCACATGTCTGCTCCACTATAAGAGGGGCTGCCTGCCCCCTCCTCTCTCTCTTTCCCCGCTCCTTCCCCTCTCTTCTCATCCTCTCACCTCTCTGCCCCTCTTGGGCTCCCCTCCCCCCTCTCTCCACGTGGACATGGCCGGCCTCCTCTCTCTCTCTCTCTCTCTCTCTCTCTCTCTCTCTCTCTCTCCTACTCTCATCTTATTCTCTAAATAAACTCTATTCTATACCATGTTAGTGTGTATGTGTGGTCCTTCAGGGAGAGGCGATGCCTGGGCATGGGCCCGCTCAGGCACCCCCTTCCCCCACATCGCCATGCCATATTTACTAACACCCTTCCTCTCTTTTAAGTCCCATCACACACTGCAGAGTTTGTCACTATTGCTCTGCAGCACATCTTGAGGTCAGGGATGCTAATTTCCCAGAATATTTATTTATTGTCGAAAATAGTTTTCCCTATCCTGGGATTTTGGTTAATCCTAATGAATTTGCTCTTTCTAACTTTATGTAAAAAAAAATGTTGGAATTTTGATGGAGATTGCATTGAATCTATACATTGCTTTTGGCAAGATGGTCATTTTTACTATATTAATCCTGTCAATCCATGAGCAAGGGAGAACTTTCAATCTCCTGAGTTCTTCTTTGATTTCTTTCTTCAGAGACTTGAAGTACTTGTTATACAGATCTTTCACTCATTTGGTTGGAGTCACACCAAAACATTTTATATTGTTTGTGAATATTGTGAACAGTGTCATTTTCCTAATTTCTTTCTCAGCCTGTTTATCCTTTGAGTATAAGAAGGCTACTGATTTGTTCGAGTTAATTTTATATCTAGCCACTTTGCTGAAGTTGTTTATCAACTGTAGGTTTACTCTGGTGGAGTTTTTGGGGTCACTTAGGTATACAGTCATATCATATGCAAAGAGTGATATTTTGGCTTCTATCTTTCCAAATTGGGTTGCCTAATTGCTCTAACTAGAAATTCCACTATAACAATCTGGCCCTAGGCTTCTTTCGGTTGGGAATCTTTTCATGACTTCTCCTATTTCTTTAGGGATTACCAGATTATTTATGGTTTATCTGATCCTCATTTAACTGTGGTAACTGGTGTTTGTCTAGAAAACAGTCCATTTTGTCCAGCTATTCCAGTTTTGTTGAATATAGGCTTTTGTAGTAGGATCTGATAATTCTTTGAATTTTCTCAGTGTCTTGTTATATCTCCCTTTTCATTTCTGATTTTGTTAATTTGTATACTGTCTCTGTGCCCTCTGGTTAGACTGGCTAAGGATTTTCTCAAAGCATCAGCCCCTGGTTTGGTTGATTTTTTTGTATAGTTGTTTTTGTTTCTTCTTGGGTGATTTCAGCCCCAAGTTTGATTATTTCCTGCTGTCTGCTCCTATTTTGTGTATTTGTTTCTTCTTGTTCTATAGCTCTCAGGTGTTCTGTTAAGCTGCTAGTGTATGCTCTCTCCAATTTCTTTTTGGGGGTACTTGGAGCTATGAGTTTGTCTCTTATACTGCTTTCATTGTGTCCCATATGATTGGGTATATTGTACCTTCATTTTCATTAAATTCTAAAACGTCTTTAATTTATATCTTTATTTCTATCTTGACCAAGTTATCATTGAGAAAAATGTTGTTCAGATTCCATGTGTATGTGCATTTTCTGCTGTTTTTGTTGTAATTGAAGACCAGCCTTAGTCAGTAGTGATCCTATAGAATGGATGGGATTATTTTACTCTTCTTTTATATTTTGAGGCCTGTTTTGGGACTGATTATATGCTCAATTTTGGAGGTGCCTCATGCTACCTTCTCTTCTATATTTATTACCCTTAGGTTTTTCTCACCATGTACTGGATTTCCAGGATATTTTGGGTTAGGAGCTTTTTGCATTTTGCATTTTCTGTGACTGTTATGTGATGTTTTCTATGGTATCTTCTGCACCTGAGATTCTCTCTTCTATCTCTTATATTCTGGTGATGATCACATCTATGACTCCTAATCTATTTCCTAGCTTTTCTATCTCCAGGGTTGTCTCCCATTGTGATTCCTTTATTGTTTATATTTCCATTTTTAGATCCTGGATAGTTTTGTTCAATTCCTTCACCTGTTTAATTATGTTTTCTTGTAATTCTTTAAGTGATTTTTTTGTGTGTGTTTCTTCTTTAAGTGCTTCTACCTATTTACCTGTGTTATTCTGTATTTCTTTAAGGAGTTTTTTTTAATATCCTTCTTAAATTCCTCTATAATCATCATCATGAGATGTAATTTTATATCAGTCTTCCTTTTCTGATGTTTTAGGCTATGCAGGGCTCATTGTGGTGGGAGAACTGGGTTCTGATGATGCCAAGTAGACTTGGTTTCTGTTGCTTATGTTCTTGTCCTTACCTCTTGATATCTGGTTATCTCTGGAGTTAGCTGGTCTTGCTGTAGCTAACTGTGACTTTTCCCTCCTCCAAGCCTGCGTATCAGTACTCATGGGAGACCAGTTCCCTCCTGGAGGAATTTGGGTATGAGGATCTGTGGCACAGGGTCAGCTCCAGGGTGCAGAAGGAAACCAGAAGGATACTGTCCCTGTCTCTTCCTTGGTTTCTTGTGCTGATGGCTCTAGGAAGGTCTCTCTTGGGTGAGAAATTTGAACAGGAGTGGTGGTCTTAACTGTGATCACAAGTGTATCACTGATAGACTACCTTTCTCGTGGTGGTATTTTGGTATGAAGGGCTATGGCACAGGATCAGCTCAGGGAACAGACAGGTTTTTCTTTTACTTTTGAGTTCATGATATAATTACATTATTCCTTCTTTTCTCTGTTCACCCTCCAAAATCTCTCTACTCTCAATATCTCTTCTTGCTTTCAATTTCATGGCCCCTTTTCGTTAATTGCTGCTACATGTACACACACACACACACACACACACACACACTCACACACATTCATGCCTAAATATAACTTGCTTTCTGTATAATGTTACTTTTCTGTATCCTTTCAGTGATTTGTTTATATATGTCTATCATCTTCGATCTATTATATAACTATCTCTATTATCTATTTATATATCACATATCTTTATATCTGTCTTTTTAACGATATTCTCCCTATAACAGTCTTATATTTTGTCTTCTCTTTGGTTTTCTGCTAGGACAATTATCTTCTCTCTAATTCTTTAAAATCACCTATGAACAATTAGTATTAGTTTTTACCATGTTAAGTGTAACTCAGTAGTGAAACTATGTGGTCTGTTACTGAAATCCATTCAACATTTTTGTAATAGGTTAAATTTATGTAAAGGTTAGTAGAAGAAAGCTGCCATTGGCAATTGTTCTTTTTACTTGCTGTTTGAATTGGAGTAGAAATTGTAGTACCCTGGCCATTTCATTACATTTTAGGAGTCCTAAGTTTTTGCCTTTGGCACAAAGGTAGAATACTTAGAAGTAATTCAATTATAATTGCAAAATAGCACTAGATCCATTAGGTCAGCATAAAACATTCTTTGTGTTAATTCCACAGTGACTGGTCAAGAATGGTGAAATTCAGTTGGTATAATGGTATAAAAAATTCAGAGTTGTGGGAAAATTTCTCCAAACTTATGCCAAGAATTTTATGTTGCAGAAATTTTTACTCCCAATGTATTAAACTAGAATTGTGTTCTGGGACAATTTGGCAAAATTTACTTCTAATCATGCTTCAATTTCAAAAGCCCATTAATTATTATTTCTCATGAATAATTTAGTTATTTTTGAGATTGATCATTAGTGTCAAGTGTAGGTCCCCTATAAACTGATGATTCTGTTGCTGACCCAGTGTGTAATCTAGTTCACTACATTTTCTAAGTTTCTGATTTCTTCATATTTTATCTTCCACACAAGAGGCATGCTATTCAATTATTTTTTACAGTTTCTATTATATTAGGTTACATATTAAATATTATAGATACATCAATCACTAAGACCCACTTCACAGAATGAAAAGGCTTTAGGTAGTAAAATTATATAACTAACAAAATGGAAGACTGATCCAGCATCAGACTGCCTTTTGAGAAGAAGAATCCTGATCTAAAGTTCAGATATTGGAATTCACCTATATACCTGGAAATTATTTCTTCATGCCATGGAATCTTCACTAACATACGGCACACTCTAAGTCACAGAACAAGTCACCAAAAATTATAAAAGAGTTGAATTCATTCTTTGTGTCATTAGAATTTACTAGACTGAAGCTCAAAATCAATAGGAAGAGGAAATGCAAAAACTGCAGACTTGTAAACTGAAAAACACACGTGTAGACAACTGGTGAGGAATTAAGAAATCAAAGAGGACAGTTCTATGTACTTCCTAAAGAAATGACTGGAGAATGGTTGGGGGGGAGAGGAATTATGGGACGTATGGTGGTGGTGGTGGTGGGGGTACTGGGAAAGGGGAAAGCCTTGAGAATGTAAACATAGAATATAGAAAATAAAAATTTTTTAAAAAAATCCTAAAAAAAAAGAAATGTAAAGTATGAGCAAAATATACAAGAATATATTGGTCAAGAACTATGAAAAGAACTCAAATATCATAGAAATAATAAGAAATATGAACACAATAACATGAAATTTTAAAAGTTTCTACACATCAAAGGAAACAATCACTAGAGGGAAGAGAAATCTTACACAATGGGACAAGTCTTTATCAACTACTCATCAGACAAAAGTATTATCTACATTATGTAAAGAATTTTACAATTTAAATAACATGAAGCCAAATAACTTAATAAAAATGTAGGTAGATAGCTTTCTAAAGAAATACAAATGATCTTGCCTCCCAGACACCAGATGAATCAGACAGGCAGAACCAGATACACAGAGATATCCCAAGTCTAACATCACTTGGATCTTAGCCTGTAAGGCTTTTGCCTGCATCCAGGACCTGGGCAGCTCTGCAGGCCATCTGTGTGCCAGCCCTGTTGGGGGACATTTGCCTAGCAGAGTGATCAGCACTTGGAAGAGGTTCCCATAGCATCCACCAACTTTACTGCATGACTGAGCAGATAGGGAGCACAAGGCTCACAGAGACAATCCCAATATAACATTGCTAGGGGAAAGAAAAACCAGGGCTCCAATGGCACCCAAGAGTAGGGCAGCACATCAACACTCTGGGCCAGGAAAAACAGAGTCATCCAATGAAGCAGAAATACCCTTACAGGCTCACAGGAGGTTCAAGCACCAGCCAGTAACAATTAGTTGGTCCTTTTGGACTAACTAACACCATTGATAACCAGATGACAAATGCAAATGTAGGAATGTTACTAACTGAAATCAAGGCAATATGGCGGCATGTGAACCCAATTCTCCAACAACAGCAAGTCCTGGATGCCCAAACACACCAAAAAAACCAAGATTTGGATTTAAAATCACTGGTCACGATGCTGTTAGAGGAACACAAGAAGGACATAAATAAATCTATTAAGGAAATATAGGAGAAAATGGATCAAAAGGTAGAAAACCTTACAAAGGAAACACAAAAATCATTTAAAGAAATTCAGGAGAATATGGGTCAAAAGATAGAAGCCAATAAAGAGAAAATAAAAAATTACTTAAAGAAATACAGGAGAACTTGGTAAACAAGCAGAAGTCATGAAAGAGGAAAGACAAAAATCTCTTAAAGAATTACAGGAAAACACAAACAAACAGGTGAAGGAACTGAGCAAAACCATCTAGGATCTAAAAACAGAAGTAGAAACTACAAAGAAATCACAAAGGGAGACAACTTTGGAGATAGACAATCTTGGGAAGAAATCAGGTGCAAATACCAACAATAGAATACAAGAGATAGAAGAAAGAATCTCAGATGCTGAAGATACCATAGAAACCATTGATACAACAGTCAAAGAAAATGCAAAATGCAAAAAGATTGTAATCCAAAACATTCAGGAAATGCAGGACACAATGAGAAGACCAAAACCTAAGGATTATAGGTATAGATGAGAGTGAAGATTTACAATTTAAAGGGCCAGCAAATATCTTCAACAAAATTATGAAAGGAAACTTCCCTAACCTAAAGAGAGAGATGCCCAGGAATATACAAGAAGGCTAAAGAACTCCAAACAGACTGGACCAGAACAGAAATACCTCCTGTCACATAATATTCAAAACCCAAAATGAACTAAACAAAGAAAGAATATTAAAAGCAGTAAGACAAAAAGGCCAAGTAACATATAAAGGAAGACCTATCACAATTACACCAGACTTCTCATCAGAGACCATGAAAGCTAGAAGATCCTGGGCAGATCTCATGCAGATTCTAAGAGAACACAAATGCCAGCCAAGACTACTATACCCAGCAAAATTCTCAATCAACATAGATGGAGAAACCAAGATATTCCATGATAAAACCAAATTTATATAATATCTTTCCACAAACCCAGCCCTACAAAAGATAATAGGTGGAAAACGCCAATACAAGGAGGAAAACTACACCCTGGAAAAAGCAAGATAGTAACCTTCTTCCATCAAACCCAAAAGAAGATAGCCACTCAAATATAAAAATAACATAAACAATAACTGGAAGTAATAATCACTATTCCTTAATATCTCTTAACATCAATGGACTCAACTCCCCAATAAAAAAGACATAGACTAACAGACCGGATATGTAAACAGGACCCTAGATTTTGCTGCATACTGGAGACACACCTCAGGGTCAAAGACAAACACTACCTCAGAGTAAAAGGCTGGAAGACAATTTTACAAACAAATGGTCTCAGGAAACAAGCTGGAGTAACCATTCTAATATCAGATAAAATTGACTTTCAACATAAAGTAATCAAAAGAAACAAGGAAGGACACTTCTTACTGATCAAAAGAAAAACCCACCAAGAAGAACTCTCAATTCTGAACATCTATGCTCCAAATGAAAGGGCACCCTCATTCTTAAATGAAACTTTCCTAAAGCTCAAAGCACACATTGCACCTAACACAATAATTGTGAGAGACTTCAACACTCCATTATCCTCAGTGGACCAATCAGGAAAACAGAAACTAAACAGGGACACAGGGAAACTCATTGAAGCTTTGGACCAATTGGATTTAACATATATATATATATATATATATATATATATATATATATATATATATAACAAAACAATTCATCCTAAAGCAAAAGAATATACCTTTTTCTCAGAACCTCGTGGTACCTTCTCCAAAATCGATCATATACTTGGTCACAATACAGACCTCAACAAATATAAGATGATTAAAATAATCCCATGCCTACTATCAGATGACTATGGACTAAGAGTGATCATCAATAACAACAAAAGCAACAGAAAGCCTACATAGACATAGAAACTGAACCATACTCTACTCAGTGATACCTTGGTCAAGGAAAAAATAAAGAAATAAAGACTTTTTAGAATTTAATGAAAATGAAGGCATAACTTCCCCAAATCTATGCCACACAATGAAAGCATTGCTAAGAGGAAAACTCATAGCCCTGAGTGCCTCCAAAAAGAAACTGGAGAGAGCTTACACTAGCAGCTTAAGGGCATACCACAAAGTCCTGGAACAAAAAAGCTAATTCACCCATGAGGAGTTGAAGACAGGAAATCATCAAACTCAGGACTGAGATCAATCAAAGAGACAAAGAGATCAAAAACCAGGAGCTGGTTCTTTGAGAAAAATCAACAAGATAGTTAAACACTTTGACAGACTAACCAAAGGGCACAGAGACAGTATCCAAATTAACAAAATTAGAAATAAAAAGGTGGATGTAACAACAGAAACTGAGGAAATAAAAAAAATCATTAGATCCTGTTACAAAAGCCTATAATCAACATAACTGGAAAATTGGAAGAAATGAACAATTATCTAGACAGATACCAAATATCAAAATTAAATCAGAATCAAATAGATCATCTAAGCAGTCCCATAACCCCTAAAGAAATAAAAGGGGTCATAGAAAGTCTTCCAACCAATAAAAGCACACGAGCAGATGGTTTTAGCGCAGAATTCTATCAGACGTTCAAAGAAGACCTAACACCAATACTCTTCAAACTATTCTACAAAATTGAAATAGAAGGAACACTACCCAACTTGTTCTAAAAAGCCACAATTATGCTGATACTAAAACCACACAAAGATCCAACAAAGAAATAGAACTTCAGTCCAATTTCCCTTATGAATATTGATACAAAAATACTCAGTAAAATTCTTGCTATCTGAATCCAAGAACACATCAAAATGATCATTCACCATGATCAAGTAGTCTTCATCCCAGAGATGCAGGGATGGTTCAATATACGGAAATCTGTCAATACAATCCACTACATAAACAAAGTCAAATAAAAAACCCATATGGTCATTTCATTAGATGCTGCAAAAACATTTGAAAAAATTCAGCAACCTTTCATGCTTAAAGTTTTGGAAAGAATAGGAATTCAAGGCCCATACCTAAACCTAGTAAAAGCAATATACAGCAAACTGGTAGCCAACATAAAAGAAATGGAGAGAAACTTTAATCAATCCCACTAGAATCAGGGACTAGACAAGGCTGGCCTCTCTCCATATCTTTTCAATATAGTACTTGAAGTTCTAGTTAGAGCATTTAGACAAAATAAAGAGGTCAAAAGGATACAAATCAGAAAGGAAGAGGTCAAACTATCACTATTTGCAGATGATATGATAGTGTACTTAAGTGACCAAAAAAACTACACCAGTGGACTCCTAAAGCTAATAAACAACTTTAGCAAAGTGGCTGGTTATAAAACTTCTCAATCACAGAGGAGGCTGCCAGCTTGCCTCAGGTCACTGCAGAGGGCTGGCAGCTGTGGCCAGGTGTACAGAGAGAGTCCAAGTCTAACATCGACTACCCCGTCAGACTCTTGCCTGCACCCATAGCCTGATCATCTCTGCAGTCTTTCTGTGTGCCTACAGCTCATTGGGCTGTCGTCAACCCACTCGGGTGCCAGCTCACTTGGGGGTATGTGCCCGGCTTGCAGCGGGGCCGCCATCTTGAGTCCAGTCACTGCAGATGGCTGGCAGCTGGGACCAGGTGCGTGGACAGGGTCCAAGTCTAACAATGACTACCCCGTCCAGCACTTTCCTGTATCCAGAGTCTGATCAGCTCCATGGGCTATCAGTATGCTGGCCTGCATGGGCACCAACCCACTCCAGGGTCTGTGCATGGCTTACAGTAGAGGCCAACATCTTGCCTCCAGGCACCACAGACAGCTAAACAGATGGAGCCCTGTGGACTGAGAGCACCACCATCTAGGCTCCAGCAGTACAGCCAAGGAAGCTCTGGTCCTGAAGGGAATCCCACAGTTAGACAGAATCCCAAGACCCGCCACCATCTTGGAGCTGGTGGCCTGACCAGGTCACCATAGAGAACCAACAGAGGAGCCCAGGTCACCATAGAGGACCAACAGACGAGCCCAGATCAGTGGAAATAAAGAACTGCTTCTTAAGAGCTGGCATCTAGGCAGGCCAGGAGGAGACATTGGGAGACAAGTTGCTTGCCGAGCAGCAAGCCAGGAGGAGAATTGGGTCCGGCCCAGCAGAACTGAGGACGTAATTCGGAGCATAGGAGCAGAAACCTTCCGTTTTTGGCCTCAGGAGCATGGACGCCCTCTGCAACAGCAGCGCCAAATGCCAGGCTCACAGGAGCTTCAAACACCAACCAGTAAAAACAAGACCAACTAATTCCAGAGATAAACAGATGTCAAAAGGCAAACGTAGGAATGTTACTAACAGAAATCAAGGCAATATGGCAGCATCTGAACCCAATTCTCCAACCACAGCAAGGCCTGGATACCCAACACACCAGAAAACCATGAGTTGGATTTAAAAGCACTGGTCATGAAAACTGCTAGAGTAACACACACACACACACACACACACACAAAAAGACATAAACAAATCTCTTAAAGAAATGCAGGGGAACATGAATGGGTTAGAAGCCCTTAAAATGGAAATACAAAAATCACTTAAAGAATTCCAGGAAAATATGCATCAACAGACAGAAGCCAATAAAGAGGAAATAAAAAATCACTTAAAGAAATGCAGGACAAATTGAGTCAACAGGCAGAAGTCATGAAAGAGGAAACACAAAAATCTCTTAAAGAATTGCAGCAAAACACAAACAAGTGAAGTAACTGAGCAAAACCATCCAGGATCTAAATACAGAAGTAGAAACAACGAAGAAATCACAAAGGGAGACAACATTGGAGATATAAAACCATAGGAAGAAATCAGGTGTCGTAGATGCCAATATCAACAACAGAATACAAGAGATAGAAATCAGAATCTCAGATGCTGAAGATACCATAGAAACCATTGACTCCACAGTGAAAGAAAATGCAAAATGCAAGAGGTTTGTAACACAAAACATCCTGGAAATCCACGACACAATGAGAAGACCAAACCTAACGATTATAGGTATAGATGAGAGGGAAGATTTACAACTTAGAGGGCCAGCAAATATCTTCAACAAAATTATGGAAGAAAACTTCCCCAACCTAAAGAGAGAGATGCCCAGGAATATACAAGAAGCCTACAGAACTCCAAACAGACTGGACCAGAACAGAAATACCTCCTGTCACATAATAATCAAAACCCCAAATGCACTAAACAAAGAAAGAATATTAAAGGCAGTAAGAGAAAAAGGCCAAGTAACATATAAAGGAAGACCCATCAGAATCATACCATACTTCTCACCAGAGACCTTGAAATCTAGAAGATCCTGGCCAGATCTCTTGCAGACTCTAAGAGAACACAAATGTCATCCAAGACTACTATACCCAGCAAAACTCTCAATCAACATAGATGGAGAAATCAAAATATTCCAAGACAAGACCAAATTTACACAAAATTTTTCAACAAACCCAGCCCTACAAAGGATAATAGGAGGAAAACTCCAATACAAGGAGGGAAACTACACCCTGGAAAAAGCAAGATAGTAACATTCTTCCATCAAACTCAAAAGAAGATAACCACTGAAAAACAAAAATAACATCAAAATTGACATGAAGAAATAATCACTATTCCTTAATATCTCTTAACATCAATGGACTCAATTCCCCAATAAAAAGACATAGACTGACAGACTGGATACGGAAACAGGACCCTACATTTTGCTGCATGCAGGAAACACACTTCAGGGTCAAAGACAAACACTACCTTAGAGTAAAAGGCTGGAAGACAATTTTACAATCAAATGGTCTAAGAAAACAAGCTGGAATAGCCATTCTAATATCAAAATTAACTTTCAACCTAAAGTCATCAAAAGAGAAACAGAAGGTCACTTCTTGCTGGTCAAAGGAAATATCCACAAAGAAGAACTCACAATTCTGAACATCTATGCTCCAAATGCAAGGGCAACCTTATTTGTAAAAGAAACTTTACTAAAGCTCAAAGCACACATTGCACCTAACACAATAATTGTGGAGGACCTCAACACTCCTCTATCCTCAATGGACTGATCAGGAAAACAGAAATTTCAGGGACACAGGGAAACTTATTGAAGCTTTGGACCAATTGGATTTAACAGATATATAGAGAACATTTCATCCTAAAGCAAAAGAATATACCTTTTCTCAGCACCTCATGGCACCTTCTCCAAAATGGACCATGTAATTGGTCACAAGACAGACCTCAACAAATATAAGAATTTCGAACTAATCCCATGCCTCCTCTCTGATCACCCCGGAGCAAGAGTGGTTTTCAATAGCAACAAAAACAACAGAAAATCCACATAAACAAGGAGGCTGAACAATATTCTACTCAATGCTACCTTTTTCAAGGAAGAAATAAAGAAAGAAATAAAAGACTTTTAAGAATTTAATGAAAATGAAGGCACAACATACCCAAATCTATGGGATACAATGAAAGCAGTGCTAAGAAGAAACCTCATAGCCCTGAGTGCCTCCAAAAAGTAACAGGAAAGAGCACACACTAACAACCTAATGGCACACCTGAAAGCTCTGAAACAAAAGAAGCGAATTCACCCATGAAGAGTAGAAGACAGGAAATCATCAAACTCAGGGCTGAAATCAATCAAGTTGAAACAAAGGGAACCATAAAAAGAATCAACAGAACCAGGAGCTGGTTCTTTGAGAAAATCAACAAGATAGATAAACCCTTAGCCAGACTAACCCAAGGGCACAGAGACAGTCTCCAAATTAACAAAATTAGAAATGAAAAGAGAGTTATAACAACAGAAACTGAGGAAATTAAAAATTAATCATATCCTAGTACCTAAGCCCATACTCAAGACAACTGGAGAATCTGGAGGAAATGGACAATTTCCTAGACAGATACCAAATACAAAAATTAACTCAAGATCAAATAGATCAGCTAAACAATACCAAAACCACACCAAGATACAACTAAGAAAGAGAACTTCAGACCAATTGCCTTATGAACATCAATGCAAAAATACTCAATAAAATTCTTGCCACCCGAATCCAAGAGCACATCAAAATGATCATTCGACATGATCAGGTTAGCTTCATCCCAAGGATGCAGGGATGGTTCAATATACGGTTATTCATCAATGTAATCCACTACATAAGCAAACTTAAAGAAAAAAAACACATGGTCATCTCATTGGATGCTGAAAAAGCATTTGACAAAATTCAGCATCCTTTCATGCTAAAAGTCTTGGAAAGAATAGGAATTCAAGGCCCATACCTAAATATAAAAAAAGCAATTCACAGCAGACTGGTAGCCAACACCAAAGAAAATGGAGAGAAACTTGAAGAAATCCCACCAAAATCAGGGAATAAACAAGGCTGCCCCCTCTCACCATATCTTTTCAATATAGTACTTGAAGTTCTAGCTAGAGCAATTCAACAACATAAGAAAGTCAAAGGGATACAAATTGGAAAGGAAGAAGTCAAACTATAACTATTCGCAGATGATATGATAGTATCTTAAATGACCCAAAAAACTCCACCAGAGAATTCCTACAGCTGTTAACTTCAGCAAAGTGGCTGGTTGTAAAATCAACTCAAGCAAATCAGTAGCCTTCCTATACTCAAAGGATAAGCAGGCTGAGAAAGAAATTAGGGAAATGATACCCTTCACAATAGCCACAAACAATATAAAGTATCTTGATGTGACTCTAACCAAACAAGTGAAAGATTTGTATGACAAGAACTTCAGGTCCAACTCCAACCTGGATCCAAGTTGGCTCAACTACAAGTGGATCAAGGACGTCCACAAAAGACCAGACACACTAAAACTAATAGAAGAGGAACTGTGGAAGACCCTTGAGAACATTGGATTAGGGGGAAAGTTCCTGAACAGAACACCAACATCTTATGATCTAAGATCAAGAATAGACAAATGGGACCTCATAAATTGCAAAGTTTCTGTAAGGCAAAAGACACTTTCAAAATGACAGATCGGCAACCAACAAATTGGGAAAGGAAGAAGGAAATAGAAGAATACCTCAGAAAATGGAAAAATCTTCCATGCTTCTTGGTTGGCAGGATTAATATAGTTAAAATGGCAATCTTGCCAAAAGCAATATACAGATTCAAAGCAATCCCCATCAAAATCCCAACTCAGTTCTTCATAGAGTTAGAAAGCAATTCTCAAATTCATCTGGAATAACAAAAAACCCAGGATAGCTAAAACTATCATTAACAGTATAAGAACTTCTGGGGGAATCAGTATCCCGGACCTCAAGCAATTCTACATAGCAGTAGTGTAAAAAAACTGCATGGTATTGGTTCAGTGACAGGGAGGGGGATCAATGGAATAGGATCGAAGGCCCAGAATTGAACCCTCACATCTATGGCCAATTGATCTTCAACAAAGGACCTGAAAACATCCAGTGGAAAAAAGGTAGCCTTTTCAAAAAATGGTGCTGGCTCAACTGGAGGTCAGCATGCAGAATAATGATAATTGATCCACTCTTATCTCCTTGTACTAAGCTCAAATACAAATGTATCAAGGACCTCCACAAATAACCAGACACACTAAAACTTATAGAAAAGAAACTGGGGAAGACCCTTGAGGACATTGGCTCAGGGGGAAAATTCCTGAACAGAACACCAATTGCTTATGCTCTAAGATCTAGAATAGACAAATGGGACCTCATAAAATTACAAAGTTTCTATAAGGCAAAAGACACTGTCAAAAGGACAAATCAGCAACCAACAAATTGGGCAAAGATCTTCACCAACCCTACATATGACAGAGGGCTAATATCCAATGTGTACAAAGAACTCAAGAAGTTAGACCCCAGAAAACCAAATAACCCTATCCAAAAATGGGGTACAGAGCTAAACAAAGATTTTTCACCTGAGGAACTTTGGATGGCTGAGAAGCACCTTAAGAAATGTTCAACATCATTAGTTATTAGGGAAATGCAAATCAAAACAACCCTGAGATTTCGCCTCACACCAGTCAGAATGAGTAAGATTAAAAACTGAGGAAACAGCAAGTGTTGGCAAGCATGTGGAGAAAGAGGAACACTCCTCCACTGCTGGTGGGATTGCAAGCTGGTACAACCACTCTGGAAATCAGTCTGGCAGTTCCTCAGAAAATTGGACATGATACTTCCGAAGGACCCTGCCATACCACTTCTGGGCATATACCCAGAAGGTTCCCCAGCATGCAATAAGGATACATGCTCCATGATGTTCATAACAGCCTTATTTATAATAGCCAGAAGCTGGAAAGAACCCAGATGTCCCTCAGCAGAAGAATGGATACAAAAACTGTGATATATAGACACAATGGAGTATTATTCAGCCATTACAAACAATGAATTCATGAAATTCTTAGACAAATGGATAGAACTGGAGAACATCATACTAAGTGATGTAACCCAGTCTCAAAAGAATACCCATGGTAAGCACTCACTGATAAGTGGAGATTCGCCTAGAATCTTGGAACACAAAAGACACAATCCACATACCAAATAATGTCCGAGAACAAGGAAGGAGTGGACCCTCGTTCTGGAAATGCTTAATGCTTCAGTGTAGGGGAATACTAGAACAGGGAATTGGGAAGGGATGGATGGGGGAACAGGGGGAAGGAAAAGGACATATGGAACCTTTGGGGGCAGGGAACCAGGAAAAGGGAAATGAAATGTAGATAAAAAGTATATCACAAAAACCCCACCCAATCAGTAGCCTTCCTATACTCAAAGATAAGCAGGCTGAGAAAGAAATTAGTGAAATTGCACCCTTCACAATAGCACCAAACAATATAAAGCATGTTGCTGTGACTCTACACAAATAAGTGAAAGATCTGTATGACAAGAACTTCAGGTCTCTGAATAAGAAAATCAAAGAAGACTTCAGAAAATGGAAAAAACTTCCAAGCTCATGGATTGGCAGGATTAACGTAGTTAAAATGGCAATCTTGCCAAAAGCAATATACAGATTCAAAGCAATCCCCATCAAAATCCCAACTCAGGTTTCTTTCCTAATAGTTTCAGTGTGTCTGGTTTTATGTGGAGGTCCTTGATCCACTTGGAGTTGATCTTAGTGCAAGGAGATAAGAGTGGGTCAATTCGCATTCTTCTGCATGTTGACCTCCAGTTGAACCAGCACCATTTGTTGAAAAGACTTTTTTCCACTGGATGGTTGTGGCTCCTTTATCAAAGATCAAGTGACCATAAGTCTGTGGGTTAATTTCTGGGTCTTCAATCCTATTCCATTGATCCACTTGCCTGTTGCTGTACCAATACCATGCAGTTTTTAACACAATTGCTCTGTAGTACTGTTTAAGGTCAGGCATATTGATTACCCCAGAAGTCCTTTTATTGTTGAGAATAGTTTTAGCTATCCTGGGTTTTTTGTTGCTCCAGATGAATTTGAGAATTGCTCTTTCGAGATCTATAAAGAATTGAGTTGATGGGGATCGCATTGAATCTGTAGATTGCTTTTGGCAAGATGGCCATTTTTACTATATTGATCCTGCCAGAGAACCCTGCCATATCACTCCTGGGCATATACCCAGAGGATTCCCCAGCTTGCAAAAAGGACACACGCTCCATTATTTTCATAGGAGCTGTATTTATAATAGCTAGAAGCTGGAAAGAATCCAGATGTCCCTCAATGGAAGAATGGATACAGAAAATGTGGTATATTTACACAATGGAATACTGCTCAGCAATTAAAAACAATGAATTCATGAAATTCTTTGGCAAATGGTTGTAACTGGAAAATACCATACTAGTGAGGTTACTCAATCACAAAAGAATACACATGGAATGCAGTCACTGATCAGTGGATATTAGTCCAGAAGCTCTGAATACCGAAGACACAACTCACATATCAAATCATTCCCCAGAAGGAAGGAGAGGGCCCTGGTCTGGAAAGGCTTGATGCAGCATTATATGGAATTGCCAGGACAGAGAAGTGGGAGGGGGTTGATTGGGGAAGGAGCAGAAGGAAGAGGGCTTATGGAACTTATGGGGATGGGGGAATCAGGAAAGGGAAAATCATTTGGAATATAAACAATGAATATAGAAAATAAAAAAGAAAGAAATACAAATGAACAAATCACACACACACACACACACACACACACACACACACACACATTGTTTTCTTTTCTGAGACAGGGTTTCTCTGTATAATCCTCGCTGGACTTAGTCTGTGGACCAGGCTGACTTCGAACTCAGAAATTCACCTGCCTATGCCTCCCTAGTGCTGGGTTTAAAGTCATGCATCACTACTACCTGGCTAACCAATATTGTTAAAAGGATTTAATATCTGTAGTCTTCAGAAGAATAAAAATTAAAGCTGCTCTGAGATCCAGTATTACCTCATTGAAAAATGACTAAAGCCAAGTAAGGAAATTGCAATAAATTCTTGTAAGATTTGAGAAATGAAGAGTCACTACACACTGTTGATGGTAATGTAAAGTGAAGAATCCACCATGACAATTGGTAGAGAGGTTCCTTGAGTTTTTAAAATTGAACTACAGGTTGACCCTCCTTGGTAGCATACTATAGTTCTCTGTGTGTAGCTTGTTTATTGAAGCACTTTAAACAACTAAAAACAGAGCCAATTTAGATGTCTCTCAACAGACAAAAAAAAATATGGTGTATATACATGAAAATTTTTTATCCACAAAAATAAAATTATGATTTTATGAAGAAAAACAAAAGGAATGGACATCCTTACATAAAGTTAAAAAAAAGTCACTCCACAGAAATGAATCATTTTTTCTAATACACAGCATCTAGATTACTTTTAATTGCATGTGAGGTGAGGATATGCCTGTAGAAAGAGGACCCTGAGAGGGAAGAACCAATCTTAAGAGTCAGAGACAAAAGAAAAAGAGATGATGATGGAATTTGTTTCACATGAATAGAATTCAGAAAGACTCTTTGGTCAGTAGCATCAAAAGGAAGGAGTAACAAGATTAAATTAGTAAAAATAAAGTATTATACATAAAATGTATAATAAAGTATAGTACAAATGAATGAGAATTTAACCTATTACTTTGTTTGGTACCTTAAAAGAATAGCTTAGGTGTGGAATCTAGTAATAAGCAGTACTAGACCAATGGAAGATTGTATAGAGTGAAAACTGAGATTTTTTTTAAGTGAGTGAGAGTGAATTCAGGTACATTTGAGGCAAGGTAACTTGTATTCAAACAATGAATATTGTATGTGTTAGCCTCAATTCTCATAATTTTCATATATATTTATCTAGAGAAGCCATATTTCTAAGTTTACGTGTAGCAGTGTATGCACCAATGATGTGTGGAATGAGTGTTTCATGTTTGAATATGGATCCAAGTCATTATGACACCTTGTTATGATGTTTTTCTAAATTACATCCGCTAAGGATTTTGATCCAAATGATTAAGTAAAAAGTCTTGAGTATTTTTTGGCAAGTAATCTGGATAATTCTGATACACTAAGATTTAGCACACAATTGAAGAAAGTACATGGAGAGACATATAAAATCTTTGAATTCTTCTTCAGATCCAGTGTCAAGTTCATATAAAATGAAGTAATGTTGGCATTTACCTTCACATCTTTCCCTGGGATTTTTGCCTTCATTTATTTTTAAGTCATCTGAGAGCAGCTCCAATGTCACATGCTCACACACTTTCAGTTCAAACTCTAAAATTGTACTCATAAATTTAATGTTTATTTCTTGATGAATCCTTAATTTCTCTCTCCACAGCATACAACACAATTCAAATGTATAAATGGGTAGATTTATGTGAACAATTTCAGAGTGTGATGGGAAAAATTAGCATCCAGTGTCTCAACTTTCACACAGGAGGTTTTCACTCATTCATATTCATCACTACGCCTTGTTATTATAAAAGGGGCTGTGATATACCATTGCAAAAAGAAATTTTCTTTTATATCACAGTTAATTTTTTGATCCTTTATATGCAGTAAAACTCAATTTGACAAAATTACATCCTTTGGAATTGGCCACAAACATTATCTTTTCAAAGTTTTTATGTCCAAATTAATTGTAAATACATAAGTGATTTTTCTATCTTACTTCTGGTAGTTTGCCAAGAGTTAAATATCTTGGTGGTTTTCCCCCCTTTTTCAAAATGATCAGGTCTGTGGTTTAACAGTTCCTCCCTTGCCTCTGCTATATTCTCCATGTGTGCTTCTATGGTGGGCCTTAGGTTCTAATTTGGGTATGAGGGCGGTGTGTTTAGGCTATTGTACTTCCATTGGTAGAGTTGTCTGCCTTAGAGATGTAAAATTCCTATATAAGCACAAATGTACTTTAATGTCAATACTGGCTCCTCAAGGCCTGGTTGTCCCAGAGATGAGACAGAACTTAGGTAGACCCAAGTGACACTATGTGATTTGCCCCCAAGTTATTTCTGATTGGTGAATCAAGATGCTGGTAGCCAATAGTCAGGCAGAAGAGATCCAGGTGGGTTTTAGGCTTCTCCAGACTGGGAGGATCAGAGGAGAACCATGAGAGGGAGAGAGAAGGCAAATGGAGAAGTTGCCATGGGTTAGGTTAGTCATGAAAGCATAGCCCCAAGGGTTGGCCAGTTGGAGTTAAGAGCAGCCCAGATGAAACAAAGTAAGAAATAACTCAGGATTAATGCTAGGAAATAGATTTTAATTGAATCAAGTGTAGATATCTGCCCAGCTCTAGTGATTATTAAGGCTTATTGTAAATGTAAAGGTTGTGAGTGTTTTTTATCCAGGAATTAAATGGTCAAAGGTGAAGTAGAAACTCTGGATTGGGATTAAACATTTCTATAACACAAATGCCTTATCCACTTTTTATCTGCCTTACTCTAACCCAAATTTCTATAACTAACAAGTCTGCAGTACCTAGGTTTTGCCATTGTACTAGTTTATCTTGGGTGTCAAGTTGACACAACATAGAATTGCCTATGAAGAGATTTTTTTTTATAATGCATTATCTAGATTATTTTATCCCCTGGTTATTTCTGTGGGTAACTGAATTGATTGTTAATTGTGTAGCAAGACAGCCTACTGTGGCAAGATTTCATGGGCTAAGCCATGAACTGTAGGAAAATGAAGAAAACTAGCTGAGCATAAGTGCAAAGCAAACATTTATTTCTCTCTGTTTTTTTACTATGGACATGATCTGAGCAGCTCTTCATGTGGGACTTTCCTCAGTGAAAATTTGTAACCTGTAATTGAAAGCCTTAAACTAAACACCAACAACACTGAACAACCTTCTCCTTTACATTCCTTTTGGTCAGGATGGTGTCAAATTTTCAGCCAACTTATACAGACCTTGTTAGCTAGATTTCAGATCTGAGGACATTAAAAGTGGGGTGGCCTATAGGCTAATGCTATAGATAACGTTATTCAGTATCAGTGTACTTTTATATATGAATGCATCAAAGAAAGCAATTATCTAAAAAAGTTGTCTGAGTTTAGAAAAACCTTGTCAGACAACTGTAATCAGAAAAAAAAACATATAAATAGGCATTAGCAAGCACATACTAAATATCAGATTATCACTTTTTCAGAACTTTCTCAGGAAGACCAGTTTCAGTACAATTAACTGGCATATACTGTGGAGTATAGCAGGGGAAAGCACGGAAGCAAGGCCAAAGGTCACATCCAGATGCAGGGCATACTGACCGTATTGGGTTCTATAACTATGTTCTGACATAATGTTTGTCACAGAATCATATCCAAGAATAATTCAGGGTACAACATACACTTGAGGTAAAAGGCCCTCTGCTTTTTTTCCTGCAACGACTTGTCACAGGTCTCTGAACAGGCATTGTTTCCAGTCGGTCAAATGAAACGAGATCAGCAACCATGTTAAAATCAGGAGACACCATTAACAGAGTGGCACTGCTGAATACGAATGCTTCACACGATTGTGCTAGAAGTATCCTTTCCCTGGAGATGTCAGGGTAACAAATATTAATGTCCTGTTAAGGTAAGGAGAGGAGTCAGGAGCATAGAAAGAAAAAATTTTACAAGTGGGGTTCTTATATGCAAACTTACTTTCTGTTCATTGTCCTTACCTACTTCTTAAGAAGCCCAGACACATCTTTAAGCTTTTGTTACTGTACTTTTCTTACACATATCTCTCTTACTGTTTTAATGCCTGTTTTTAAATCTGTACTAAAGCTTTCTCAGTATGCATCAACTTTTCTTCATAAAAGAGCATTTGTATATCAAAGGATATAGAAGATTTCAGTTCTTTATGCTTGGTTGCAAACAGAACATTAGTCTGGCTATAATGCCATACAATTAGTAGAAAGCCATCTCAAATTAAAAAACGTATCTCTTTCCTCATGTTAAAAGATGTTATATAACTGAAGTTATGTAAGAGGTGTTGATGATCCCTATAAAAATATGTAATGACATAAATCCTCATTCTAGACTAATATCTCTTTAGACTATCTAAAAGGGCATCATTATATAAAGGTTTTGAAATAAATCTCATGGAAATAAAATTTATATGAATGAGTTTAAACTATTAGAAATTAGATTTCAAAGAATCCATTGAGGCAAAATAGGTCTGAAGTAATCTATAAAGCCCTTCTGGAAGGTAGTTGCGTGTGGAATCCTCTAAGAACTGCACATGGAAATGGGGACTAATTACAAATGAAAAAGAATAAAAAGAAGTTTGTAGACTATTGGAATAAAGCCGCCAAGTCAGTTAAGAACTAGTTGTACATACTGTCATGAGCCACAGAAGCTTTTTTGGATTGTTTCTTAAATGAAAAGAGAAAGCTGAAGAAAGAGTAAACTGGCAAAGTATTCTCCTTAGGTATATTTATTTTAATGGCATATTTAAGCAGACATTTTTATATTTAGAAAACACACTGTCTCTCACGTTCTCTAGTGTTCTTCAGAAACAAAGACAGAATAGGTATTTAAAGTACTACAAGTATTAAGGACAGGGCACTTTAACATTTCTGATAAACAAGGACAAAACTGAAAGTTGATATGCATTAGGGACAGTCAGTGACATGTTCTCCTACACTGATTACACAGATAGGACAAGTGGTGATCACTGTGGTTTCTTGAAGCTAGCAATTTTCTAGAGAAAAAAATAATAAAACTAAGAATATGCATGTGCAACCCAAATGAGAATTTTAGTCATACATAAGAAAAAACACTGAAGATAAAGCTAATTAAATGATAAAAGCAAGACATGGAGTTGCTTCTTGAGAATATTTACATATCAGCTCCCAGTCTTTCCACTATTTTTAGAGAATATTTTCAGAACCTAGAATTAATTCTCTCTTGAATTTATGATCACACTGAAATTGCAAAATCCACTCTGTACTCAGTGTGTTTCAATTTGCCTTTCCTTTCACATAAGCTGTAAGCAAAATTTTAATAAGTCAATGTCATAGGTATCACTGTACACCAAATAAATGAATTTAAATCAGGCTGTTTTTCAGAAGGTGTGAAAGTAAGGTGAGTAGTTCTTTATCATAAAGGAAAGCCACCCTTGAATTAATGATCTACTGCTGTTGAATGTAAAGGTCCATATCTGGATTTTCCTTCAAATCTGTACTCGATAGGCTAATATTGATGGAGATAGCTCATGAAACCTAGAAATCCAGCAGTTGCCTAGCGGTTGGGTGAAGGCTGGCATCAGGTACAGTGACTCCTCTTTGCAACCTATGCTTCTTGTCCATGATGACTAGACAAAGTTCTGATATACCAGTCTTAATACTACACAAGTTACTTTCCATTGCATTCTCTGAACTAGTGTATGTCGCAAGACCAGTCCAAATTCAAGGAATTGAAAAAATAAGTTTGACTTCATGATGCCAAGACAGAGAACTGAGGCCATATGCTGTGATATGTTAAAGAATGACATTTGTGAGAAGGTGTGACCTCCACAAGTATCACAGAGAAGAACCTAGATTTTGTAATTCATTGAAGAATAGACTTATATGAAAATTTTATGGACATCTATCATTTGAACTAGACTAGTTTAGCTCCATGATACAGCTAATTTTAAATGTTACAATATGCCTTTGAAAGGCATATCCTCATAGTGGAATCCAATAATGTGCAATTTAACCATTTTAGCAAATGGCACTTAACTATATAGAAAGCCCCTAAAAGGCTCAAGGAAACAAAAAATGTTACAATAAGCCCATCAATACAAAATATTAATTGCCTCAGGTTTTGAAATATTCCATGAAGTCAACTAATTGAAGGATCTTTCTCTCTGATTCCTTAGGTTTATTTTATCTGTTGCGGATACAATAAGGTTGGAAAATTCCACTGGGTCTTTAGCCTGGACTAGAATCCAATCCTAGTGCCATCTTGTTACCTCGGGGTCTAAATTGTCTACCAGAACTTTACAGCAATACTGGGAATTGCTAAGAGGACCTATTGTACTAGTTTCTGCTAGTTATTATAGTTTGTAGGGTATATGTTTGGAATTATTGCTGATTTGAAAGTAACAAAACATATAACTTTTTGATTTTTAATCCATTTTGTTCCCACATAGCACACCTTTTAAAAATGATCTAAAGCCTATCGGGATCTCTCTCTCTCTCTCTCTCTCTCTCTCTCTCTCTCTCTCTCTCTCTCTCTCTCTCTCTCTCTCTCTCTCTCTCTCACACACACACACACACACACACACACACACACACACACTTGGAATAAATATGTTAGGAACAAAAAGACTGCTGAGCTTGGCAGTGGTGGCACACGCCTTTAATCCCATTCCAGAACTTCAGAGGTAGAGGCAGGGGAATTTCTGAGTTTGAGCCCAGCCTGGTCTACAAAGTGAGTTCCAGGACATCCAGGGCTACACAGAGAAACTCTGTTTCGGAAAAACAAACAAACAAAAAAAACAAAAAAGTCTGCTGAATCTTGAATAACATCAACACATAAAATGCTTGAATATTTGAACATTTGAATCTTGAATGTTTGAACATTTAGAAAATGTTCAGCTGGGCGGTGGTGGCGCATGCCTTTAATCCCAGGGGCACTTGGGAGGCAGGGGGAGGTGGATTTCTGAGTTCGAGGCCAGCTTGGTGGTCTACAGAGTGAGTTCCAGGACAGCCAGGGCTACACAGAGAAACCGAAAAACCAAAAGAAAATAAAGGAAATGTTCGGTTTCAGGTCTCTGGTAGTTAATAAAAAGGGACATTATGGAATTTCACATTTTTTAAGGAGGGGTGGAGATCAAAACTTTCTACTTTTTCAAAAATGCCTCTTTAGAAGCTACTCTAACCTTTTGTTTAAACAAAACACTATTGAGGATTGCCAGCCATGGTTATATAAAAATGTGTGAATGTTGTCAGTAAAGCAAATATATAAATCAAATTATTTAAGCATTTGAAGTAATTAGTAACTTAAATTTAGATTCATTGTATAATGCCCTTTCTGCGCTCTAGAAATATGTGTTTTCCAGCTTCAAATCATTAGCAAGCATTATGATACTGAAAATGTTAAGTAGCATAATTTGTAGTTTGGTATATTGGTTTAAAAGAAAAATGATAATCCAAGTTTTTCAAAGGTAGGATATTGGGATGGAGGAAGAGACTACAGCACATCTTCCCTTTAGCCTTTCAACTGTGTGGAAACACATCCTTCTATGGATTATAACTCAATGCAGGGAGATCAAAAAGCCCAAAACTCTTAGACTGTCAGAATCTGGATCAGGTAATCAAGATGGACAACAAGAAGAATCGGTAAAACTGAAAATCAAAGTGCAACATGAGGTGGTAGAATGAGATGCCAAATTTTTATTTTATTGAGTCACATTAAGCAAATTTTTGTCCTTTACAAAGACTTTCCTCCTCAATCAGGAAGCATTCTGGTTTCTTTGCCCTTTTCTCTTTTCCCTATGGGAAAGGTTTTGGTGATAGTAGTAACAAGTAAGCGGTTTCTTTACTACCTAGTGCAGTTACTTACTGAGATTCCTGCAGGTCTGTTGTCTTCTCTCTGACCTTTACTTTGATACAAACTTTGAAACACAAGCCTTATCAATCCTTGCCATGGGATCAAATCACTGCTGAGGTTAGAAGGCACGTTATATATAATTAAAAAAAAAACATGCTTACTCATTATCTGGTGCCACAGCCCATACTATGCCCTTAGATCACTCTCCAAGAGTCCCTGTGGCTAGCTTCACCAAGCTGACAAGGTCTCAGCTCTTGCCAAGCCACCAGCTTGTGTTTTTCCCGAGAATGCTGCCCATTCCTCCGGCTGCCTGCTTTCTCACCTGCACACCTTAGCTGCTGATGGAAAATACCAGACAGCCTTAATATTTTAAAAATAGCAACTAGCCAGGTAATTCAATGGCTGCTCGAAGAATCTATTGTTCTAAACTCGTCAGCTATCCTATATCAGAATTCTGCTGGTGCCTGAGACTGCTACCAGTTCTAGTTTCCCTAGACCTTAAATCATTTGTGCTCTTCTCCCCAAAATCCTGGCCAAAAAGCACCCCCTCTCGTCACTCTCCTCTTTCTCCTGGGTCTTGGAAATCCCACCTTTTTCACTTTGCCCAGTTGTCTTTACTGACACAATCAAGAAACAATTAGGGAAAGGACACCTTTACCTACAAAGGCATGGCAGTACAGAGACAGAAAGCTAAGAGTTGTGTGTTGTGTGTATGTTTGTGTTGAGGGGTGATGCAATCAGGAATACATGATTAAGAAATCACAGATTTGGAGAATGAATCAATTTAGGAAAGGGATGTGGACATTCCAGACTTGTATAGACATCTTGGCAAGGTTGAAATATTACTCTACTGCTTAGTCACTTGGGTTTGCCAAAGTTTAAATTCAAAGAAGAAGCATGATAGAAAGGGTTTGTGTATGTGTGTATGTCAATTTCCAAGACTTAATATGGAAACTCTACTATTCTGTATGTTAATATTAAGTGTAAATTAGGTAAGACTGTATATGTGAACACATTGGCACAATTCCTACTCACACTCACTCTTCTTACATATAGGGATCAGAATGTGAAAGGAACTAATAGCAAATTCAGCTCTAGAGTCAAAACAGAGAAATGATCCTATTAGAAAATTAATTTGTATTTTGTGTTTTAAATGCATAGTCAATGCTGGGCTAGAGCAAGTGTAATTACAATTCAATTCAGGAATATCACTGCATGGCAAAGCAGTGTTTTTACTTTGAACAACCCATTAAACAAGTAAAGAGTGAGGAGTTATTTAGAAGGAAGAAGGAATTGTGTTCATTTGCTCTGACCAAACTTGAAATAACACTTAATAACAAGAGAAAATGGCAGCCTGCCCAGATATTGAGGCTTGATTTTCAAATCAAACAATTTCAAAGAACCTGCAGCATGCCCTCTTTTCACCCCAAACAAGAAAGACAGAAAATACTTTCCTAGACCTGAGTGTCAAGCAGTTCTCAAGGGTGAACCATGTGCCCTTGCAGAAGATACAGTTTAGTGTTAGCAAGGTGACAGGTCCAAGATGAGGCATCCTTGGATACCCATGTCATCCAGGGCAGCAAAAACATTGCAAAGATTATAGGGCAAGACTTTGGGGAACAGCCTGAAGGGAACAACCATTTGCACTCTAAAAGGAAGAAAATGATTATAGAATATAAATATCTTAGAAGTAAGAACACAGAGTAGGGGAAAACCAAAGAATTAGCTATACAGTCACAGATAACCTGAATTTCCTTTCCAATGAGGAAAGGTAAATAATTGAAAACAAGAACTTCTGGGGGAATCATTATCCTGGATCTCAAGCAGTTCTACAGAGTAATAGTGTTAAAAACTGCATGGTATTGGTACAGTGACAGGCACGTAGATCAATAGAATAGGATTGAAGAGCCAGAAATGAACCCACATACCTATGGTCACTTGATCTTTGACAAAGGAGCAGAAACCATCCAATGGAAAAAAGATAGCCTTTTCAACAAATGGTACTGGTTCAACTGGAGGTCAGCATGCAGAAGAATGCAAATTGATCCATTCTTATCTCCTTGTACTAAGCTCAAGTCCAAGTGGATCAAGGACCTCCACATAAAACCAGACACACTGAAACTAAAGAAAAGAATCTTGGGAAGACCCTTGAGTGCATGGGCACAGGGTAAAAGTTCCTGAACAGAACACCAATAGCTTATGCTCTAAGATCAAGAATTGACAAATGGGACCTCATAAAATTACAAAGTTTCTGTAAGGCAAAGACACTGTGAAAAGGACAAAATGGCAACCAACAAATTGGGAAAAGATCTTTACCAACCCTACATCTGACAGAGGGCTAATATCCAATATATACAACAAACTCAAGAAGATAGACTTCAGAGAGCCAAATAACCCAATTAAAAATGGGGTACAGAGCTACACTAAGAACTTTCACCTGAAGAACTTTGAATAGTTGAGAAGCACCTTAAGAAACGTTCAACATCATTATTCGTTAGGGAAATGCAAATCAAAACAACCCTGAGACTTCACCTCACACCAGTCAGAATGGCTAAGATTAAAATCTCAGGAGGCAGCAGGTGTTGGCAAGGATGTGGAGAAAGAGGAACAAACACTCCTCCACTGCTGGTGGGAATGCAAGTTGGTACAACCACTCTGGAAACCATCTGATGGTTCCTCAGAAAACTGGGGATGACACTTCCAGAGGACCCTGCTTTACCACTCCTGGGCATATACCCAGAGGATTCTCTGGCATGCAACAAGGACACATGCTCCACTATGTTCATAGCAGCCTTATTTATAATAGCCAGAAGCTGGAAAGAAACCAGATGTCCCTCAATGGAGGAATGGATACAGAAAATGTGGTATATTTACACAATGGAATACTAATCAACAATTAAAAGCAATGAATTCGTGAAATTCTTAGGCAAATGGTTGGAATTGGAAAATATCATCCTAAGTGAGGTAACTCATTCACAAAAGAACACATCTGGAATGCAGTCACTGATAAGTGGATAATAGCCCAGAAGCTTTGAATACCCAAGACACAACTCAAATATCAAATCATTCCCAAGAAGAAGGAAGAAGAGGGCCCTGGTCCTGGAAAGGCTTGATGCAGCATTATATGGGATTGCCAGGACAGAAAAGTGGGAGGGGATTGGTTGGGGAATGGGCAGAGGGAAGAGAGTTTATGGGGCTTATGGGGAGGGGGCAACTGGGAAAGGGAAAATCATTTGGAATGTAAACAAAGAATATAGAAAATAAAAATAAAGAAAGCAATTTCAGAAGATAATTTAAATGACACTGAAAAAACATTTCATTCAGTCATATGTTTATAATCTGTTTTCTAAAACCAGTCATTGTCTATCAAGCCCTACCCTTCCTGCACTATCCCAGAGATTCTTCTTCATACCTCATCTTCCCAGCTGTCCTGATTATAAGGTAAGGCTGGAAATATTTTTGTTTTTTATCACACAATCAGACAAATTAGTTCAGTCAATTCCAGTCCCCAATATTTTAAAATTTCTCCTCAAGTTCTCCTCTAATCCACCAGGAATTTCACATTTTCCTGCTATGCATATATTTTCGTGATCCTGAAGTGTTACTTTGACATACTTCAGGAAAGAAACACCCATGGTTCTCCAGTCCTATCAAGACTGTGTCCCTTATTCAGTGGCCCCACACTAACTCTACATTATCCCCTCCAGCACCCTACACTTCCCAACAGAGCTCTTTCGTACATGATCCCAGATTCTGTTTCTCTACCATGTTCACCTACTACTCACAAGACACCTACATTTAAAAATACAGCTAAACTTAATCCTACCCATGAAATTTCCATCTTTATAGGGGAGAGAAAGTAACTATTGTTCAGAAATGTTCATGTTGCTCCTCGTTATGCTCATACTAGATTAACTTTTAAAAGAGAATTTTTGTATGTGCCCTGAATTTTATGATGGACTGAAGTGTTCTTGGGACACAAAATTCCCATTCATCTATTATTGGAATTAGCCTTATACAAGAAATATAAATGCATGCTTTACAAATAATAAAATGATGAGATTAAAAGTTTAAATGTGAATATATAGAGTTAAATTTTAATGTTTCTATTGTACCAAGAGAAAAATAATAAAGTTATATGCTACTCTGAATAAACCATACAAAATTTGCTTTATCTGTGGAAGGTAACCTTATCCCAACCATCATGATTACAGACTTAGCTGTTTTACGACATTTTCAAAATATGTAGCTAAGAAAAATAGGTGTAGATTGAGAGAATATGGTTGATAGATAATAGACAATTGATAGAACATTAATAAATACCTTATGTAAAGTATGATACTAAAATTAGTTTTCATATATTACTAATATATATAAATTTTACAAAATGTTTAAACAACAGATTGTTTTGAGGAATCAAATATTTTGAGCATACAAGTTTTGATTTTAATCAGGATAAAACTTAAGAATACAAAGCCACCTATTTAAGTTCAAAATGACGTGATTTGTGTTTTGAGATCATAGCTCTATGTTTAAGTTAAAAACCTAAGAAAGTGAAAAAAAAATCTTCCTGCAGAAATATAACCAAGTTTGATGCTAAATATAATAGGACTTCAAGAAGAAATTGAGGATTGCTATTTAGAGATTATGTGTGTGTACCAGGATGTGTATTGGCAAATATTAGGATAGTTTACATAAGGGACTGAAGCCTCTGAGGTTTGAGAACTGGCAGAGTGCTAACTAAGGGGTTCAGGAACCATCCCCAGGTGGCTGCAGAGAAGTGACCCTAAAGAGACCCCCCCTTCTGGAAAGGAAAGGTCTGGGTCCAATAAACACCAGAGCAGTGAATAACAGGAGTTTCAAGAAGGTACCTCGGTTTGATTTTTTTCTTTCTGTCTGTCTCACTTTTGTCAAAATCTTTGTGAGCCTGTCTGAACTTTTGGTTTGGTTGCAAGCGTCTTGGGGTGGCTGAGAGAGCCCACAGCATTTGGGACGGTCAAGAACGATGGGTAGACATGCTGTAACATCATAACCATGGGAAGCCTGAAGGAAGGTCCCCTAGAGGATGAAAGTTGGGAGAACTCCCCTCTATTAGACCTGGCCCTGGCATAAAACAGCTTATCACCTGATTAACTGGATTCTTTTTATGTGTCTTGATTGTCTTTCTGTGTGTTCTTGAACTGGGGCTGATGAAATTTTAGACATGGGACACCAAAACTCCACTCTGCTGGTGATTGTCCTGAGTCATTGGGATGATTTCCAGCATCATACATACCCTGTCACTGGAGGTAAAGAAAGAAAAGCTCTGGACATTGTACTCATCTGAATGGCCCACCTTTGATGTTGGAAGGCCTTGGGACGGGCCCTTTGAACTCTCTGTAGCTGTGGCCATCCAGTGGGCTGGGTCCATTACCCATATCGATCAAGTGCCCTATATTGTGATCTGGATGGACATGTTAACTGACTCTCCCTCTTGGATTCAAGGTTTCCTTCCTAGCAGGATTCTAGCACTCCAGACACAGACCTCGCCACCTGAAGACCAGGAGGAGGTTCTTCAGGATCTAGGGACAGCAGAACTTCTTCTCTTTGCTCCTCCTCCTCCATACCCCCAGTCCTTGTCCCTAGCACTTCCCCAATACCTCAGTCAGATGCAGGAGCATCAGTCTCATCCCTGTCAGCCCTCTACTTCTCACTTCCATGACCCAAAGGGGATCTTGGCCCACTATGGGCACATGGAACAAGAGGAACACCCATCCAGAGACGACAGTGGCCCAACTTCTCAGGGCCTATGGTCCCATAGATGAGGATGGAATCAAGCTACGCATTATTGGTCTTTCTCTTCGGCTGACCTGTATAACTGGAAGGCTCAGCACTCCTTTCTCAGACAACCCTAAAGGGCTTATTAATCTTTTTGAGACTTTCCTGTTTACTCATCCACTTGGAATGATATCCAGCAACTTGTGAGAGTGCTTTTCACAACTGAAGAGTGGGAGAGAATCATGCACAAAGCTAGGAAAAATGTCCCATCGGGTACAGCACCCTCAATTGACCAGGCTGTCATTGATAATGGGTTCCCTTTGACTAGACTAGATTTTAACATGGCCTCAGGTAAGGAGGACCTAAAGGTCTACTGCCAGGTTCTTCTAGAGCTCGCAAGGGCACTGTGAAGCAACACACCAATTTAACCAAGGTAAGGGAGGTTTGATATGCCCAGATAAGTCACCTTTGGCCTTCCTTGAGTGGCATGGAGGCTTTTTGCCAATATACACCCTTTGACTCCAGTACTGAAGAGCACAAGGCCACTGTGACCATGGCATTCATAGATCAGGCTGCAAGGGACATTAGGAAGAAACTTAAGAGACTAGAGGGATTGCAAAATAAGCCTTTGAGAGAGTTAGTACAAGTAGCAGAGCAGGTATGTCATAATAGGGAAAATGAAGAAGAGAAGGAAGAAATAAAGCAAAAAGAAGCAGAACAAAAATAACTTTGGAGAGAAAACCATCAAGACAAGAACTTACAGAGAATCTAGCAAGAGTAGTCAGGGGCAACCATGGAGACCTGGAACTGAAGACTAGAAGATGGAGGCCCCCACTTGAGAAAGACCAATATGCTTACTGTAAGGAGTGAGGCCACTGAGCCTGGGAATTCCCCAACAAAAGGAAATGGGGAGAAAAGCTCTGAGATTGGGAAAAGCACCCCCAGACCCAGAGGGTGCTAGCCCTAGGTGAAGAAAGTGACTAGGGAGGACGAGGTTTGGAACCCCTCCCTAAACTCAGGGTAACTTTAAAGGTGGAGTGGAAGCCTACTCAGTTTCTGGTAGACACTGGGACGCAACACTCAGTGTTACTCCAAACAGATGGGCCCATGTCTAAAAAACATCATGGGTGCAAGGTCCCACTGGGACCAAAAGAAATTCATGGGCTACTCGAAGATCAGTTGATTTGGGTATGGGCTGGGTGTCTCACACTTTCACAACTATCCTGGATTGTCCCTACCAACTCCTTGGCCAGGACCTGCTCACTAAAATGGGAGCCCAGATTCACTTCTTCCCAGAAGGGCCCCAAGTTAAAAGCCCCCAGGGGGAACCACTCCAAGTCCTGAGTCTCAGGCTGGAGAAAGAATGCAAGTTGTTTGAAACCTCTGATGGGGCACCCCAGGACCTAGACTGGTGGCTTGAGGCCTTTTCTCTTGCTTAGGCTGAGATGATTGTGATGAAACAGGCCACCAAACAGCCCCCCAAAATATGTGGAGCTCAGAGCCCAAGCCTCTGCAGTGTCTGTGCGCCAATATGCAATATCAAGGGAGGCCTGAAACAAAATCAGGTCCCACATTACCAGGCTCCTAGAACAAGGGTTTCTGCAGAAGTGCCAGTCAGCTTGGAATACTCCCTTTCTGCCTGTGAAGAAACCTGGGACTCAAGACTATGGCCCAGTACAGGACCTATGAGAAGTAAACTGGAGAGTTGCCTGCTGATATTCACCCAACTGTGCCTAACCCATATACTTTGTTGAGCTCCTTGCCACCCTCTAGGACTTGTTACACTGTCCTGGACCTCAAGGATGCCTTCTTTTGCCTGACATTGACTCCCCAAAGTCAGGACTACAATGCATTTGAGTGGAAGGATCCTGAGCAGGAGGTGATGGGACAACTCACGTGGACCAGACTTCCCCAAAGATTCAAGAACTCACCCACCCTCTTTGACGAGGCCCTACACCAGGACCTTGCCATCTACCATGAGTCCAATCCACAAGTCACCCTTGCCCAGTATGCAGATGACCTTTCGATTGTGGCTGAGACCAAGGAGGACTGTCTAAAAGGGACTAAATGCCTCTTGGAGGAGCTGGGAGGATTGGGATACAGAGCCTTAGTCAAGAAGGCCCAAATCTGCCAGAGAAAAGTAAGTTATCTGGGTTACCAGCTGAAAGTCAGCCAAAGCTGGCTCTCCAATGCTTGAAAAGAGACTATCCTGCACATCCCTCCTCTGCAGAGCCCCAAGCAGGTACAGGAAATCCTGGGCACCCTGGTTCTGCCAGCTATCAATTACAGGATTTGCTGAATTAGCTGCCCCCCTCTACCACCTGACTAAAAACGGACCACCCATTGCAGGGAAGAAGAGCAACAGGATTTGATGAGATTAAGCAGGCTCTGCTTGGGGCCCCTGCTCTAGTACTGCCTGATGCCAGCAGACCTTCCCACCTTTATGTGGCAGAGATCAGAGGGAGAGCCAAGGGAGTGCTCACTCAGTGACTGGGCCCTTGGAAGTGACCAGTTGCCTCTCTGCCTAAGAAATTAGACCCTGTCTCTGCTGGGTGGCCGGCTTGTCCACAGATAGTGGTGGTTTGAGCTAAAGATGCTGATAAATTAACTCTAAGGCAAAATCTAGCCATGACAGCTCTGTATGCCTTGGGGAATGTTGTCTGCCAGCCCCTGATCAATGACTGACCCACGCCTGCATGCCTAACTATCAGACTCTGTTAGATTCAGATCGGATAACCTTCACATCACCAGTGGCCCTCAACCCTGCCAATCTACTGCCTGACCCTGACTTTGGTCTGCCAACTCATGATTGCCAGCAGATTCTAGCTGAGGACCAGCGACAGCAAAAGGACCTGTTGGATCAGCCACTCCCCGATGCTGAGGCGACCTGGTTCAATAATGGTAGCAGCATCTAGCAGAAGGACAATGCAAGGCACTATTGTAAATGGGTGTGGGATGGTCTGGGCAGAACCGCTTCCTCTGGGAATGTCAGCACAGAAGGCAGAGCTAATGGCTCTGACCAAAGCCCTGGCACTGGAAGCAGGCAAAAAGATCAACATCTACACTGACAGCAGTTTTGCCTTCGCCACCATACATGTACACAGGGCATTTTACCAGCAGAGGGTGTTGGGCATTGGTGAGCTTAGCTCAAGGCCCCCAGCTGAGCTGTTTGCACAGGTTTCCTGTTTTCCCATCCGGTGTGGTAGGGACTTCCCAGATGCCTGACCTATGGCTATGATTGATTTTTCCTGTCGTTTTTCACCAGGCCTCTAGTATATATTGCTGGGCCCTCAGTAAAGTTTTGGCATTCTCCTTACGGAATGCCCAAGTCTGTGTTTTCTGTCAATCCCCCAGGCCTATGCCCTGATACTTGGAAATGTGGAAGCCCTGGCACTGTCAAGAGGGGACCTTTAACATCAAATGGAAGAGAAGTTAAGAGTAAGGCTGAAATCAAGGCCCTCCCAAGTACGCTCCTTATGCCAACCAAAGTGAGCATTATCCACTGTACAGGCCACCAGAAGGGGGAAAGCCACATAGCTAAAGGGAATAACCTAGCAGATAAAGCAGCCAAGAAGATAGCCCTTAAAGATACTACGCCTGTGCTGACCCAGAAGAAAAGGCTTAACAAACCAACTAGTGGAGGTGTTAAAGAAGGGCCCCCTTGAGCCAAGGGTTGCCCCACTTAGTCTATGCTAAGGAAGAAGAGGCCAGACAGATATCTAGCTACCCTACCAACTACTGTCTCAAGAGTGAAGGTCAGTCGAAAACCCAAGAGGGAAAAGCCATCCTCCTTTGGGACCAGGCCTGGAATCAGCTATGACAGATGCATAGATGGGCTCACCTGGGCAGTATAAAGCTCATAGAAACCATTAAGGAATCCAGCATGTTCATCATGAACCTAAGATACTTGGTAGAGGAAATAGTAGAGAGCTGCAAAGTCTACCAAGAGGTGAATGCCTGCCGCACCAAGGTAGGTGCAAGAAAAAGACCTAGAGGAAATAGTCCAGGAGTCTTATGGAAGGTAGATTTTACAGAAGTAAAACCTGGAAAATCTGTTTATAAATATTTACTAGTCTTTGTAGATACATTTTCAGGATGCGTAGAGGTTTTTCCCAAAAAACAGGAGATAGCTCCGGTCATGGCCAAGAAGAGCCTAGAAGAGGTTTTTCCCAGAGTTGGGGTACCCAAGGTAATTGGGTCCGATAATGGGCCTGCCTTTACCTCTCAGGTAAGCCAGGGCTTGGCAAAAGTATTGGGGACAGATTGGAAAATTCATTGTGTATACCATCCACAGAGTTCAGGTCAGGTAGAAAGGATGAATAGGAGCTTAAAGGAAACATTAACTAAATTAACCTTAGAAACTGGTGGAAACTGGTTCTCCTTCCTTTGGCCTTGTCCCAAGCACCCCATATCATTTCAACTTAACACCTTTCAAGGTCCTCTATGGAGGCCCAGCTCCATTGGTGGCCACGGACCTATCCTAGAGATCTTCCGAGGAGGAGACCAAGATCTTGTCAAAAGATTGGTGGCCCTTGAGGCAGTTCAGAGAGAAATATGGTCCCAGCTCTCTGTCCTTTATGCTCCAGGAAGGACTGAGGTACCACATCAGTTCCAGGTTGGTGATGCTATCTGTGTTCACCAACATTGGACCCAGTCCCTGGAACCCTGCTGGAAGGGTGCCTACTTGGTGTTGCTGATGATCCCTATAGCCATAAAGGTGGACAGCATAGCTGCTTGGATATATACACCTTGTGGACCACCCGTCTTGGAGTATGAAAAAGACAAGCCACCCTCTGAAGTTTAAGATCACTCAGAGAGCCACCAAGGATGAAGAATTTCCTGACCCTGATAGGGCTTCTGGCTCTGATAAGGCATAAGGGGCTGAATGCTATATCTAGTCCTCATCAGCCCATCAGACTGACTTGGATTGTATCATCAACCCTAACGGGTGACGAGGTAGCCAGGGTAACTAACACAAGACCATCCCCCTTTCACATGGTGCCCCTCCTAGTTTTCAATCTGTGTGACCTGGTGGCCAGGTTAGACACTTAGAACATCCTGAACCAAGAGGTAAAGAGGGACTTGCCAGAATTTCATGGGAAATCCTCATGCTCGCCAATGCCATGCCCAGGAAAGGGGCTGGGAGGAAGGGGCATAGGATGCAGACACCCCCATTAAGAAGCTACTTGCTTAAGGTCCCAATTTATGTATGCCCTTGAGATGAGAGATCCAGTTCCTTAGCCCATCAATATGGGAGCCCAGAAAACTTCTACTGTGTTTGCCTGGGGCTGTGAGACCTCGGGAGACATGAAACTCAAGGTGAGATTTAATAACAGTGAGCAGATCCTCTAGAGGAATGGGACTCACACCTGGCAATTGTGGGTGATATTACGGATCATTGGGGAACGTTCATTCAGGGGCACATCCTTATGTCACCTGGGGAAGACAACAGCCTTCAGGGATATGGGTCGGAAAAGGTCAATGCCACAATTTTTCTTGTAACCCAATCACTGTGCAGTTTACCCAGAAAGGGAGAGAGGCCAAAGATATATGACTAAGGGGTAGGACATAGGGCCTCAGACTTTACTTAGGAAGGATACGATGATGGACTCCTTTTTACCATCAAACTCAAGATAGAAGCCCCTACCAACTCTGTGGGATGCAATAAGGAGGTTACAGATGTCCCCAATAAGCTACCTAAACCCAAGCCTCTGGCACCAACCCAGGTAGAGTTAACTATTGTCATGACCCCCAACATCCAGCGAACACCCTCTCCTGGTCCCTCAGAACTGGCCCCACTGACTGAGCTTATCAGTAAGACCTTCCAAGTACTCAATGAATGGAGGTCTAAAGTGACTCAGTCTTGCTGGCTTTACTATGATATAGTTTCCCCATATTATGAAGGGATTGCCTTCATTTCCCCCAATATTAGCTTGTCTAACAAGTCCTCTTCCTGCCAGTGGGCCCAGAAGTCAGGTGTAGGACTCACCCTACAGGCAGTTATTGGTGTGGGACTCTGCCTGGATCATGTCCCCTCCCCCCTTTGCAATACTTCCTACTCTCCTGCTCAGACTGCTTCATACATCATCCCACCCGAAAATGGATGGTAGACTTGTTCAACTGGGCTCACCCCCTGTGTACACCTCAGTGTCCTGAATATATATAGAGATTTTTGTATATTAGTCCAGTTGGTGCCCAGGATGGTTTACCATTCTTATGAAGAGATGTTAGATAAATGGGGTGGAGACTAAACGAGAACCCATCACTGCATTGAGAGTATCTCTCTTACTCGGACTGAGTGCAGCAGGTGTAGCAACAGGGACTTCTTCCCTGGTATTACAAGGTAAAAGCTACCAAGAGGTCAGAACTGACATAGACTTAGACATAGAGAGGATGGAAGAATCAATCACCTGCCTTCAAGAGTCCCTAACCTCCCTCTCTGAAGTAGTCCTGTAGAACCCCCATGGTCTAGATTTGTTCTTTTTACAACAGGGAAAGCTCTGTGCAGCCCTAAGGGAAGAGTATTGCTTTTACCATGACTACTCAGGGGTGGTTAAAGATTCTATGGCAAAGGTATGAGAAGGACTAGCCAAGAGAAAGAGAGAAAAAGAACAAGCCCAAGGATGGTTCTGAGTCTTGGTTCAATATCTCTCCCTGGTTTACCACATTGATTTCTACATTGCTAGGCCCTGATCATTTTGTTCCTGCTTCTGACCTTTGTTCCTTACATTCTAAATCACTTAGTTGCTTTTATTATAGATAATATAGGTACAGTACAGTTGATAGTCCTGAGACAAAGATAGTAAGAGCTAAGGACAGAGGACCAGGGATATGAGCTGCATAACTATCCATAATAGCTTCAAGATTGAAGTATGCACAATGAAAAGGGGGAATGAAGAGAGCTATTCAGAGATCATATGTGTGTGCATCAGGATGTGTTTTGGGTAAATACAAATACTAGGATAGTTTACAAATACTAGGATAGTTTACTGAAGCATCCGAGGTTTGGGAACTGGCGGGGCATTAGCTAAGGGTTTCAGGAACCATCCCCAGGCAGCTGCAGAGGAATGACCCTAAAAAGAACCCCTTTCTGGAAAGGAAAGGTCTAGAGCCAGTAAACACAGCCTCCTGGGAGTGGGGGAAATTCTGGAGCTGACCACCTGGGGGTGGGGGAAGGTCTGGAGCCAGTCTCCTAGGGGGTTGGGAAGGTCTGGAGCTAGTAAACATGGCTTCCCTGGGGTAGGGAGGTCTGGAGTCAGTAAACATGGCTTCCCCGGGGTTGGGAAGGTCAGAAGCAGGTAAATACATTCCATAGGACAAACTGCATAAAGACAGATCTAACAGGCTGGTGTGTGTGGGGGTGTCACCATTTTTCCTTCAGGTGCAGGATGACTCCAATGCACGTTGAAATAATAAATTCCTCTTTCTTTTTGCATTGATTCTCTGCTTTGTCTCGTTTACTCAGGGGGTCCGCAGAAAGCCAAGGCTCTCTGGAGTCTTATAAAACCATTCAAAGGCCTAGACTTTGCCTTTGATATAAACAATATAATAAAGGTTTGGGCTCCATATAAGAAGTTTGCATAATGTTCAGATACCAGCACATACCTTCAATCATAGCATTAAAGTAGAAGCACATGGATCTCTATGAGTTTGAGACCAGTCTGCTATACTTTTCAAGTTTCTGGACAGGCAACACTATATAGAGAGACTGTCTCAAAAATCCAATAAATAAACAGGTTTAAATCATAATAAGTGCCATTTGATAATTCATTGAGAGGGGAACTTTCCAGTGTACATAGGTAGTTCTCCACCTGACAGTCAAGTTTGTTAACACTGGGGAGTATGATTAAATAACACAGAAGTTAGTTGGTGCAGTGATCCTGATAAATGAATACAACAGGGGGAAAAAAGAAGAAGCTTTAAAGAGGAATATGGAACTCCATGAAATAAGGAGCTAATTCTTTAGAATGCCTGGTCAGATTGAGTCACACACAAATCAAGAGGAATAACAGTGTTTCCTACCCAGCTAAGGAAAAAGAAGCTTCCAAGATCCTTTTCTACAGAGAAGATTGCCACAGCTGCTGTGAAAAGGAAAACTGGTTAATCTCCGGAGAAAAGCATGTGACCTGAAGAAGCAAGTAGGAGAGCAAGGCGTGACCTAGAGTAAGAGAATTTGTTTGGTAGTGTGAAGGGTAGCTTGCAAATTTTCCTTGTGATGGATATCAGTTAATAATGGAAATGCTCAGCTCGTATTATATATCCTTAACATATCATAATTATATAATAAATTATATATTAAATGGTTATATTTATGTAATTATGTGTCTATATGTAAGTATACAATATATTCTTTATTATATTAAGCATTCTTAACATGTACATATTTTTTTTATATCCTTGATATTTTGCTGACTACTTTGACACAAGAACTTATACTAATATAAGATCAGGTTGTAATACTGTTTATTAATTAGGAGACATTATTCCATCAAGTTGAAATTGATCTAACTCAACTGTATTTGAATTGTAACTGAATTAAAACTCAACTGTAAGGCCTAGTGTCAAACAATTGTTATAAAGAATGAGTTTTACTGTTGGAACAACTTCTCTTACAGTCACACTCCTGTCTGGTCTGCTTTGCAGAAGTTTGTATCACTATGATGTTATAGCTCCTACTTATAGCTACAAACATTATACCAAGATAAATTAAACAGATGGAATACAATTGCTTATTTAATTCCATTTTAGTGTTTCCTTATAGTAACTCAGAATCACAAAACATTCATAGCATGAAAACAAACAGAAACTGCCTATACTCTAGTTCTCTGAACAGACTCATTACCATTTTCTTCTAGTATCTTAATATTTTTTATGTATAAAGTGGACAATTCAGCTGTAAGGACTAAATTTAAGTGATGAAAAATACTCTTACAATGGTAAATGTAATCATCAGTACAAAATTACTGAATATTTAATAATCAGCTCTAGTGAACTTACAGTATCAGCTGAAAACAAATAAGAAGCAAGCATGAAATATATTTCAGTAAATGGATGATCCTGAAAAAAAAAACGTTAATTTTAAAAGTTATTTATTCATGATTATATACATATATTTGCTATATTTCCACATTATATATGTTGTAATATTTAATATTTATATGCTGTAATATATATGCTGTAAAAGATGGAAGGTTAAAACTTATGGAAGAGATATAGAATGATTAAAAAAGGGTGAAATACATGCCACTGTAATTAACCAATCTATAAAGAATAGGATTGTGAAGTAGAAATTATATGACTCTTTCCTTTCTTAAAATTAATTTAAAGAACATATTATAGACATTGCAGAATGAATTACAGTTGGCAATTGCTAGTGTATCTATACTGATAGCTATCAAAGGAAACCCAGAATGATAGAGATAATGATCACTGGTCTCTTAAAAAGGCATCAGAATAAAGACAGGGTTATTATTTCAGATTTGAATCCTGTGCCTTGAATTCTAGGATTTCCTAATTGCAAGTCTATCATTCCTACCCAAGTTTTGACAACTACTAACAATACTGTAATTCAACCATAAATGATACCTAATATTCAAATTATTGAAATTTTTTCTGGGCTTTTCACTTGGTCCTTCTCCATCATCTGTTTCTCTTTCTCTCTCTCTCTCTCTCTCTCTCTCTCTCTCTCTCTCTCTCTCTCTCCTTTGTCATCTCTCTCCTCTCTTTCATTGTTTTAAGATGTATCTCTGGATGTTATCAAACTATCAAACTATCTATGTAGACCAGGCTGGTCACAAACTCATAGACATCAGCCTGCTTCTTCCTCCAAGTGCCTGTTTGGATTAATGGAATCCACTCCTACACCTGGCCATTTTTTCCTTAAGCCAATTATATATACATAAAATTAGACAGGAACAGACTGTTGTTCCCATAAACTTACGCTGATATATTTATACCAAGTTTGCTTTTTAATTTTTTACACTTTGTTTGCTCTGCTTATTACTCTCTTTAGGTAGCTACTTGTCCTGGTATCAAATTAATGCTACTCAAATCAATCCCTGCAGTGGTGGAGGCCTAACTACCCACAATGTTCTTTGATCTTGAATGAAAGACACAGACATACAGCTTCGTTTATTTTTATACGCCTTAAACAGCTCAATGGTTGGACCACTTCCTAACCTCCATGTGGCTAATCCACCCTCCCTCTGAGGTATTACTTACTAAAGTCTATATTCCATCTTTGCTGCCCTAGTCCCTGACATGCAGCCCTCTTGGGCCTCTATCCCTGGCTTCTACATGGAGGCTAAGCTCTCTGTCCTGAATGGCTCAGTGTTGGTGGCTCTCCTCTCCTCCCTACATGACAGATCTCTCTCTCTCTTCCTCCTGTCTGTCCCTAGCCTGGGAATCCTAAAAGTCCTGCCTCTATCTGCCCTGCCATTGGCTGTCAGTCATCTTTATTTACTAATCAGAACCAACTGTGGGCAAGTTCCCTCATTACTTGTGGTAAAAGGCAAACAGGCTTTTGGGAAACAAAATTGGCATGAGAATACAAGCAGCTAGAGTTACTAGTCTCAGTTTCCTTCTCTTTGGAGAGCTGAATTCTATTCTTTGGATCTGGAAATGATCATACCTGCAAATCCTATCAGCATGATTTGTCACTGGATCCTTTAGGCCTGGCTATATCTTTATAATTATTTTTTTGTCCATTGAAATTATAATCCTATTATATTTTGTCTTTTCATTTCCTCATTAAAAACCCTGTTATTTAGCTTGATATCTAGCATAGCACCTGCATTATACTATTCATCCCCAAAACTAGGATTATTTGCAGATGGAAGATAGAAAGTTAAAGCTTCTTAAAGCCCAAGAGTCACATTACACAAACAGTTGGATACATACATATGTCCTTTACATGATGATACTAATACAGGAATATTACATTTTGTTCTGATAATTCTTCTCTAAAGAAAGATAAATCAGTAAAATAAAACTTACATAAGACTACTAATGACTGGAGAATGAAAAATCATTCTTTTCTCAATTTTGGGTCTTTCCAAAATTTAAAAATCATGACCAAAATGGTAAATATCAATTCTGGACCTTAATAAAATCTAAGCCTTTTAAAAAGTATTTATTTATTTTTACTCATGTATGTTCATTATACGTAATTTTTGGAGTCATATAGATATTTTCTTTCCCTTGTATTATGAACTTTGATTATATACACTTCTCATTCCTCCTTTAATTCATTTTCATCCTAAGCTTTTGTTGGCATCCTACCTTCAAGAGTTTCTTCTGTTAAAATAATATGAAGATGGGGGCTAAAAATGGTTATCCTTCTAATCTAAGATTAAGAAACTTCTGATCTTGGATATGGACAAAAGATACCATTGTGACTGTTTAGCAACATATTGGTTGTTGTCCAATGGACCCTATAAAGATAATCTGATCCACTAGGAGAAATAATTTTAATGTTCTATTAACAGAGATATTGAATATTTGGTAGATTTGGAATTAGATTATAAAAGTAAAGTTGCAATAGATTATTGGTAGTGCAAATAAGTGACTATACAAATTTATTTCATCTAGAAGTAATAACATCAAATTAATTCCTACTGATTGAAAACATAACACAAATATCAAGTTATATTTTCCAGTGGGGCTTGTGTTTCTGTTAGAAAATTTGTTTCAACATTCCTGGGCATGTATGCCTCTGTTCCAAAAGCAACATTTGAAAATTGTTGCTTTTTTGTTTAGAAATTAATTGAAAATTATAACACATATTTATTTTATGTTTATGGAAATATGCCTATTAACCTTTCAAAATCTTTATTTTTAACTCTTCTGAGATATATACTACAAAGACAGAATCCCATTGCCAAGATCTTTGCAGTTAGTGGGCTAGTCCTTAACTTCTGGAGTCTTATGTGAATGTAAGTTCATTTCCTATTAATTTTTTTAAAAGTTAGTTTACAGAAATTTAATCTCTTTCAATATTTCTAACTCTTTGATTACATCTTTCCCAAACAATTTATACTTTTATAAGCAAATCTCAGAATTCCTCTGTCTCAGAAATGATTCTATATCCCTGCACCTTAAAATTTACATATTGCCTGTCACTGACTAAAGAAAAGACTGTTTCTCAAGGCATGGTAAATAGAGAAAGATGGCAGTTGGAATTTCTATATACTTAGTGATTACTTCATCTTTCCAACACAGAAAAATCACACAATAACTACAGATATATCCTGTGAGAATTAAGTGACCTGTTATCTAACTGAGGCCACCAAAATGTTTGGCATTGCTCTTACCAACAAACATATCTCTGACATGATTTTACTGCAAGTCCTTCACTCATCATGCCTCAGTCTTACTCCCTCACTTCCCACACACTTAAGGCATATAAATAGCATTCCTCCAACATAGGAAGGACCTACTAAGTATGTCAAAATCATTATATTTGACATTATTATATAGGCTTTATCATTATTTTGATATCAATTGAATATTAATCATTCTTATTATTGTAAGAGACAATAAAAACTGGATAATCAGGGATAAAATTATCTAAAAAAGTAGCTTTACTCTCAAAGAACCAAATTCAGTAGAAATAAAAAAAGATTCATTTAAATGAATATGTCTCCATTACAGTCCATTATTTTGGACTACCCAATAAAGAGTAGGGACCAAACCTACAGTTGATTGTATTAAATGGTGAAAATAAAGTTCACAGAACAAGTGAACTTTCCTCATTCTCATTTTTTATGTTGATGGGATTAAAGACCACTTACAAATACAAGCTTTTATCATGTAATCAAATCTTAATTGACTAGTGATTCTTTAAATGGAGGCATTCTGTCATCTTACATTGGTAATCCTGGTTTTTGTCTTTTTATTTTATCCTTTTTCTCTTCAGTTAGATAATGTTCTTGGGATTTAATAACTGGACTCTATTTTTCTGAGTCACGCTGCAAACTCCATTGTGTGTTCAGGCAACATCCTGTCAGCCTGCCTGAATTTCTCTTGACACCTTTGTTCTGCCAAAACTTCTTCTGGTAAAAAGAAGCTCAGAGAGAGGGAAATGAGTGGGAGGAAGGGGGAGGAAACACATACACAAGCACAATTTGAAATGAAAAATAAATCAAGGTGTAATCTTCTTTGAGTTATGCTGGGCTTTGCTACAGACAATACTTGGCAGTTTTTCTCTTGTAGAAACTTGTCAGCTCTTCACCTTGAAGATGATTTTATTGTGTCTGAACAAGGGTATGCACTTTCCTTCACACCTCTCTGCAGCTCTTGTCAAACTTCATCTATTTAAGGTAAAAGTTGAACTTTTGTCATTAAGTGAGTCTGAAGATTTAGCTCTGTGCATGAGGGCCAACTTCTGCAAACCTTTCTCAGAGATGTGTATTCCTGAATTTTAATTTATGTTCAAGAAATTTACTTGCAAGGAAATGACCATTTCTGTAGTTCAAACTCAAACCTGATTGGTAGATATTCATTCATCTGAAAACTGATTTAAAGAAGAAAAGACATGCAATTTTTCTACTATTGCAGGGATCTGATGAATTACTGACTGATCATTAATGCTCCTTCGGAGGGTGGGGGGGATGCTGAAAGAACCCAGAGGGGTTACTTATTCCCTTGTCACAATGCTAGATGTTTGGTGCCAGAACATTGGACTGCACTCCGCACAACTGTTTTCTTTTAGTTTGTCATAGTATCTTAGGAGGATATCTACCTTAATGTCTTAAGACATATGCATATTAACAAAACACTAAACATGATAAATATAGCTTTTCCAAAGTAAGATTATTTAAAGCTTTTCAAAATGTTTTCAATTATCTTAAAAATCAGGTCTTAATTATGAAAACCCCCAAGTGGTTAAATGTAGAAAATTGGTCATTTCTGAAAGTAATTGATATATGAAGAACAGAATATGTGTGTCAACTAGATAATAACGAAAGGACAAGGAAAGGATCGTGCAACTCTTGAGTTTCTTCCCTGTGCCAGTCACTATTGAGTTCAGAGCTCTGCTTATTCTGTGACCTCATTTCCTCCTCATGGGTACAATTACCACTAATTGTTAGCACATTGAGTTTCTAAGGAGCTGAGGTCTTGATCAGGATATTAGCACAGAGTTTGGAATGAGTCATCTGTAGTCTCTGTACATTTTATAAAGCATACAACTGCAGGAGCAAAAGGCACATCTGTAAACTTTTGGAACAGCTTATGTCAATGTTCTCTCAAAGACAGAAAGTGATCCAAAGCATGGTCAGCACATGATTGGACATCTACAAGCTATAGAAAAACACAGAATGAGTTTTGTGTTTAATGACACTCAGCTATGCATACAAGAACTCGAGTACCATTATATATAGCACTGTTCCTGAGTGTTGAATGAACAGCAAATGATATGGGTCTGAAAGTACCATACTGAGCAAATAAAAAAGGACTGTGTAAAATGAAAATTACTATTGTACCCTCTAAGAAATATTATATCTTTAATACTTTTATTGAGATAGAATTAATAAAAATGTAATTAATAAAATATGAATTGGCTAAAAATGATATTTTGATATTTATGCAATGTGCAAGAAGTACTATAATTTCACATAACCCCCTCTCATAGTTAGCTATCTGTGTGTAGATATGATAAGGTTACTTAGAGTATATTCTGTTAGAAATTTCTAGTATATCATATACTATTTTAACTCTCTTAACCATGATATATATTATATATCTGAAATATATTTATATTAGGCCAATATGCTTTTTAATGTATATTTATTTTATCTTAAGGGTACCAGCTTTCTAGACATAACTTTCTTTTGTTCTTAAATTTACCAAAAAAATGGTAAAACTTAAGCACAAATTTAAGAAATAGGAAAATATGATAATGTAACTACAGTGTTATACAACCATTGTCCTTTGATGTCTTGAGTTTTTAAACATCTAGCAGAGCAGCAATGTCCTTTCATGGACTAATAATTACATCATCTCCTATGGAGATAACAGAAGCTTTGGCAAGGTTCAGAGCACTTCTAGGTTCCCATAAGTAGCTAGAACCAAATCATCACCAGGGCAAACCAGGATTTATCCCATGGCTTCCAGACTATACTCCTTTTTCAGCATAAATACCTATCTTAAATTATATATTTTGACCTATAGTAGGAGATAACTTGGGGAATAATTAAATGCTTTAACTTAGAATGCTAAAAAAAAGTTTCTATATTTAAGTACATATCAATCTTCAAGATGATCTTGGGAGAACAGTGTTTTGCATCAGAGGAACCCAATTAGCCAGAAATATTTAGTTAAATCTTCCTGGCATATGTTAACAATGAGTTAGCAATTATAGTTTAATATTTGTCCTCTGCTCTCACTTAAAATAAGCAAATTTATTCAGATGATGATTTAGGATCCAAACAATTTCCAAGACTATGCAGGATTGGTAATATAGCAGAATGAGTCAAATTTAGCTTTTGACTCCAATTACAGTATCTGTGCAGCTAAGGAACATGGAATCCTTTCTAGAGCATAATAGCTCAAACTTCACATCCTCCAAGTGAGCATTGAGAGAAGCGTTGCATATCCCCCTCTATTCCAGTCAAAGTTTGTCAGAAGCCATTTACATTCTTGCAACAGGAGCCCCCTGATATTCCTGTTGGCACATTCTATGTCTAATGCTACCTGCTGTGACCTAGAAAATAGTGAATTCATTTGCATAATCAGTGTACCCTGCTGAGGTATATTTAGAAGGGCCAAGTTTGCAAGAATGTGATCAAGATGGGTTTGAGAAACCAGGAAGTCTTTTCTTTTTAGACTCAGAGAAATGTATTACTCAAGAGAGGGTGCACTTTCAGGCACTGTGAGATTAATGTAATATGTTACAAAGAGGGGAAATTAATTTATAGAACATAGTACTTCAAAAGTATCTTATTCGAGTAAAACAAATTCATTAAAATGTGTTTGGAAATATTTATCAATGTCATGGCTACCCATGGACTCTAAAGGCAATCTGCATAATTTTCTGCAACTTAGTAGAAATATGTATCATCTGATCCTAGGGCAACAAATGACTAGCCATATTTCTTGCCTAAATCACTTAAAACTTCTTGGTACCTATTCAATCATCTCTGGGATGAAGAGGTTAAAGTCATAGATTGTGAACTTAGGGTCCCTAGGTAGAAGTTGGGAGATATAGAATTTTATATATCCATCTGGGTATTTTAAAGATATGTGAATATGGAAGCTATTATCTTTTCAGTTTGCTAGCACCGCATGTATCTTGTGCTAGTATATAGAAGAGCAGTCTCCTTGTCCCTCTCAGAAATGCTTAACATTGTAACAGGTTGCATAGGGAAACATGGCTGACTGCCATTAGCTGCAGCAAAAGAACTGAAAAGCCTTAGGACTAGAGTGACCAGTAAAAATCACTAAATGTTTCAAGCATTAGCATTATAGTTTTATAGTCTCTGGGAGAATTGGGGGCATTAACAGTTGCCTAATGAATACATTTCTCACTTTAATATATGACCATCCTTTTCTCTATTTACAAGCTTTTCTATATACACTGTAACATATTTCTTTCAAAGACAGAGTGCTGGCTTTCTGCTATAAAACAAAGAACAAAAGGACAAAAGCAGCTAGGGAGCAAGGGACATCTCTATCCTTAGGTGTAATTCTTCAGAAAGTATAGACTACAGTTGCCTGGCCAACACCTTGGGATTTAAAAATTTGTGCTGAGACCCATACAAATGTAAGACTTTAAGGCTTTCAAACCCTGCATTGTGAGATAGAAAAGAAGAAAAATGAAAGATCTGTTGTAAGTACAAAACAGGTGTGAAGTAGAAACCAGTTATTTACAGAGTGGAGATGATGATATGAAAGCTTTAACCTTGTAATTTGGTCAATTAGTATACTATAAACCTAAAACTACACATTACTGATAGTAATGCTTATTAAGAACCGTTCCCAATAATCTCTTTCTGTGACAAGAAACCACAAGAGTCATGTTAAATTTAAAAAAGTAAGCAATTCAATTTTGAAGGAAAACACAATATGCACAGCTAATCTTTGCATTTACTATCTACCATAGGAACAATAGCAATATTACTAACTGCATGAGAACCTCCAAATAAATCTATTGAAACACTCTGAGAATGTCAGGTACTAGTTATTTAAAAATATTATGCCCCCAAATAAAATGCCAATAAAATTTTCAGTAACATCAATGAGCTGTTCTAAATTAAGTCTGTTCTAGTTAAATGAGCAGCTAGAGAGAGTATCCAAGGAGCTGAAGAGGTTAGCAGCCCTGTAGGAGGAACAATAATATATATCAACTAGTACCCCCAGAGCTCCCAGGGACTAAACCACCAACCAAAGAGTGTACCTGGAGGGAAAAAATGGTTCCAGCTACATATGTAGCAGAAGATGACGATTTCAGATATCAATGAAAGGGAAGGCCATTGGACCTGTGAAGGTTTGATTCCCCAGAATAGGGGAATGCAAGTCTGGAAATTAGGGGGAGGGGAGAGTAGGGCGAGGAAGGATGGGATAGTGGGGTTTTGGAGAGGTAACAAGGAAAGGGGATACCATTTAAAATGTAAAAAAAGTAGATATCTAATTTTAAAAAAGAATAGTTCACATCAAAAAAAGGGGAGAGAGAGAGAGAGAGAGAGAGAGAGAGAGAGAGAGAGAGAAATGAAGTTACAATTGTAGTTTCTGTTACAGGTCTGGGAAGTTCACCAGTTGGATCATGAATAAATTTTATTAATGAAGTAACTTTTATTCATACACTGGTGCCAGGTCTAAACCTGGGACTGGAGAGTCCCAAATGAAAAATCCAGCCACATCAGTCAGAGTTTATAAAGGCAAAGAAAGAGACAAAATTATATATAAGAGAATAAAGAGGAAAACATCCTGTCCTGCAATGAAAACCTTTGTTTTCAGATGCAGAAGCAGTGATTGTCCTCATAACCCAGTCAACCTTTAACATTTAGAAGATGAATTTTGCTGTATAGTTCTCATAAGCACAGAAATTTCAAATTTTTAAACATAAAGTTTACCATCAACATAATGCCAGTGATCACAGTCTCCACTCACAGATGAACTTTATAATTAGACAAGCCCTGTTCAACAGGATGCTCTCATATTTTCAAAGACAATTTAATTAAATTAATTTAAGGGCTCAGCAGATTTTTGCAAATAATTCATGATTTCATGTGTGCAGGTTATAACATCTATATTGTGACCACCTTACACTGCTGCTTCAGAGCAGCTCTGTGAAGTACTATTGAAAGGTGATACAGACAACATTAAAGTTCCTTCAGAAAAAAAGTACATGAAAATTTTATGATCATGATATTTCTAAAGGCTTGAAACTTTAATGACCATAAATAACATATTCTTCAATATGCATATAACTGTGCAATGTAAATATCATTATTGGTATATATTAAATAATAAAGAGAATATATCCATGTCATATGACAAACCTTTTTCTTGGGGATATTATACATGTGTATATTCACCCCAAATAGGAAGCCTATAAGAGCTGAAAATACTGATACCACCAAAGTCCAACTTTCTGAACCAGTGAGTTTTTTGGGGGGTTACTTACAGAAACAGAAATGACTCAACACATGTTGGAGAGGATGTGGAGAAAAAGGAACACTCCTCCATTACTGCTGGGATTGCAAGCTGGTACAACCACTCTGAAAATCAATCTGGAGGTTCCTCAGAAAACTGGAAATAAATCTACCTGAAGACCCAGCAATACCAGTCTTGGGATACCCAAAAGAGGCCTCACCATGCCACAGGAGCACATGTTTCACTATGTTCAACGTGGCCTTATTTGTGATAGCCAGAATCTGGAAAAAGCCTAGATGTCCCACAACAGAAGAATAGATTCAGAAAATGTGATTCATTTAAACAATGGAATACTACTCAGCAATTAAGAACAAGGGCATCCTGAGTTTTGAAAGGAAATGGTTAGAACTAGAAAACATCATCCTGAGTGACAACCATCAATAACTGAGGTAACTCAGTCCCAAACGGACCTGATGGTATGTACTCACTAATAAGGGGATATTAGTCACTGAACTCATAAAGGTCAACAAGCTGAAGTGCAGACTTGGGAGGGAGAAGAGAGCAATCACAAGTAGGGAGGAAGGGAGGGATCTGAGAGGGAAAGTGGAAGAGGTGGGGGAGTAGAGTGAGAGGGGATCCTGATCTGGTATTGGGTGAGGGAAAAGGACTGAAGCCCTGAGGGCCAGCAGAAAGAAGGGATACAGGCAACCACAGGAGATAGGAGGTTGGGGAGACCCTCCACAATGAACCAGAGACTTGGGAAGTATGAGACTCTCAGGACTCACAGGGAGGGATCTTAGGTAAAATGACTGACAGTAGGGAGAAGGAACTTGCAGAGCCCACCTCCAGCAGGAAGACAGGGCATCAAATAAGGGAGAGGGGGACCCTCCCTCAGTCACAACCTTGACCCATAATTATTCCTGTCTGAAAGAATTACAGGGATGAAAATGGAAAGGACCCTGAGGGAAAAAAGGTCCAGTGCCAGGCCCAAATTGGGTTCCAGCTCAAGTGGAGGTCCCAAGTCCTGACACTATTACTGAGGGTATGGAGCACTCACAAAAAAGGGACCTAGTATGACCATACTCTGGAAGACCCAACAAGCAGCTGAAAGAGTCAGATGCAGATATTTGTGCCCAACCAATGTGCAGAATCAGCTGACCCCTGTTGTTGAACTAGAGAGGGCTGAAAGAAGCTGAAGAGAAGTGTGCCCCTATAGGAGGACCGGCAGTCTCAATTAATCTGGACCCATTAGATCCCTCAAATACTGGACCACCAAACAGGCAGCATACACAGCTGATATGAGGCCCCCAACACAAATATAGCAGAGGACTGCCAGGTCTGTGTTCATTCAGAGATGATGGAACAAACCCTCAAGAGACTGGAGGCCACAGGAAGTTTAGAGGTCAGGTAGGATGGGGTGTGGGGACATCCATGTGGAAACAGGGGGAGAGGAGGAGGTATGAGATGTGAAACAGTCAGAGGGTGGATGGGGGAAATAAAATATGAAGCGTAAAATAAAATAAATCAATTTTTTAAAAAAGGCAAGATGCATTACCAAAGTCTACCCACCTCAGTCAGCTGATAGCTCATGAAAGCTTAGAATCTGGAACATACAAACATACAGCCAGTAGGCAGATTGACAGGTTGGACAATGTCATTTAAAACTGACTCAGCTGCTCTTTACCTCACAGGCAGATTGGCTGGTTTCTGCCTCACCCAGGCAGAATTATCTAGTCTAGTCTGTGTCTACTTTGAAACTTGACTTGTTTACTTGAAGGAGGGGCCTAATTAATTTGGTCAGTTTCAATGGAAACTTTCTGAAGGAATTTTGAGTTGCTTACCTTCCTGTTTAAAGTACTTCCCTTCAGGATAAAATATTTCAGTCTATAACCTGTATATTACAATTTGTTACTAGGATTCATTTTATTGCTATGACCCTTTAGCAAAATTTTATTATTTCCTTTCCCCTTAAACTGATTGACTTATCTAGTCTCAGATTCTTAGTCACTTCAGCGGTGTCAGGTTCAGGTTCCATCTGATTGGGTGAGGTTTAAATCCTCATAAAAAGTGTTCTTTCTTCCAATAACATCTGTGTCACTATTGCCCCAAAGTATCTTGCAGGCAGGAAGCTCTTGTAGTTCACAGTGTTAGTTACTGGGGGATATTGATGATCATCTTCTTCTTCTAGTCAGCTCAGACTCTGGGTTTTCTAGCAGTCTGGGTATGTCATTTTAAATAACAAGAATTGGGTTATTTACTCTTGGAAGAAGAGTCAATCTGGTTAGTTTCAGGGATGACTGCCTGAAGCTATTTTGAGTTGTTTAAGAGTTTAAGGAGCTTCTCTACAGGAGGGAATGTATTAATCCCAGAAAATAAGGTTACAAAAGAAGTAGTGAAATAATTGTAGTTGCTGTTATTCAAACTTTGTGGATTATTTATTGAAACTTGATACTTCAGTCTGAAGATACTAGTAAATATTACAAATAAATCTTAGAATCAATCATTTCCCTACAGGCACACAGTTTGGGATTGTAATCATGTTATTTATTTATAGGTGTCAAGAACTGTTAACAGAGAAACACAACAGAGACCAAATGGAAAAACAAACCTCTGTTTTCTTTTTTTTTTTTAATTTTTATTTTCTATATTCTATGTTTACATTCCAAAGGCTTTCCCCTTTCCCAGTTACCCCCCACCATATGTCCCATAATTCCTCTCCCCCCCTGCTATTCCCCACTCATTCCCCCCCAAACCTCTGTTTTCAAACCAAGGTCTTAACTGATACATGGTCATTATTGTGGCAAGGAAATTCCGGTTCTTTCAGCATCTGATCTTTGATGGAGGAGTTCTCATAGCTTCTCTGCCAGAGAACACAGCTTCAGTGCCCCATTCCTATCCAAAACTTCCTGATGTTTTAATTTTTCATCATTGTCTTAGAAGTTTGACTACACAAGTATTTCAATTGTTTTGTTATAGTTAATAGTCTCTTTCCTGCAAAATGAGCTTCTTTGCCAATGCAACAAGCCAAATCATGCCAAATTGAAAAAGTATAAAAGCAGGTTTAGTGGGAGCAAGTCCTGGGCAGGTTTACCAGTCCAAGAGAAGAAGGCCTGAGAAGTTGCGAGCCAAGGCTAAGATGGGAGGGATTTATAGATCCTAGGTGGGGGATGATAACATGTCAACCAGGAGCTGGGATTGTGCCTATATATGGTCAAAAGGTGAGCCCCTGGGTAGGCACGCTTAAATGGGTGGGTGGGTTGCATCAACTGTGGGGTAAAGTGGAAGGCCCCTCCTTCAAGTAAACAAGTCAAGTTTCAAAGTAAACACAGACTAGACTAGATAATTCTGCCTGGGTGAGGCAGAAACCAGCCAATCTGCCTGTGAGGTAAAGAGCAGCTGAGTCAGTTTTAAATGACATTCTCCAACCTGTCAATCTGCCTACTGGCTGTATGTTTGTATGTTCCAGATTCTAAGCTTTCATGAGCTATCAGCTGACTGAGGTGGGTAGACTTTGGTAATGCATCTTGCCTTTTTTAAAAAATTGATTTATTTTATTTTACGCTTCATATTTTATTTCCCCCATCCACCCTCTGATTGTTCCACATCCCATACCTCCTCCCCTCCCCCTGGCATCTTCCTCTTGTTTGGAATGTTTTAGGGTTAATGGGCAAGTTAAGGGAAAGAGAAGGAATGGGACTTTTCAGACAATTTAATTCATTTTGCATTAGTTTCGGGGCTATTGTGGCTTTTCGTTCTCAGTATGTTTGCTACTTGTATATAGGGAAACTACTGATTTTTGCATGTTACCTTTGTATTTTGCTCCTTTGTTCAATGTTTCAAAAGCCATAGAAATTTCCTGATTGTGGAGAGCGGGTGTAGCAGTAGCCTTAAGACAACACCTGGAGGCCTGCCAAGTCGGATAACTAAGCACCTGACTTCTTCCTGCTCCTGAGTAGGCCACACCTCTTTTGGGCACTGCGCAGGTGTAGCCAATGACGTGTGATCAGATCATCTATGTGGACCAATCAGAGAAGACTGGTGATGTGGACTGATGGGGTGGACTTAGAGAGGATATAAAAGGACTGGAGAAGGGGAGTGGGGAGCTTTTTTCCTGCATGTAGGTTTCAAGGTTGCTGATTAAAAAACCGCATTGAGAAGAACGCTGTGTGGTCGCTCTTTTCTGCTGGTCGGAGATAGCAGGGACACCTGATTTTCTTTTCTGATCCAAATTATGTTGTCTATAAATAAGAATATTTGGACTTCTTTTCTTCGGTTTATCCCCTTATCTCTTTCACCTGTATTATATAACCCTTTCCTCCCAGACTGAAACATTTCGTGTTCAAGGAATCTCCTTAAGTAAGAAAGGAAACTATTCAAAGAAGCTTCAGGAAACTTCACTAAAAGTGACCATATTCACTAGGCCTCTACCTGCCAGAATAGGCAACGACAGCTGAAAATACCTTTCAGAACAGAACCAAGCTGAGAACATGACTCTAAAACCAGACTAGCTGCCTAGAATAAGCAGAACCAAGTCAAGCTTCATGGGAGAAGTCTAGACCATTTGAGTCCGGCCTCTGCAGCTACCTTTAGGCTGTGGAGTATACTCTAGGTTCCCAGATTTTGTAAGCTGTCCCTCATTTTAGGTGTCACCCCTGTATATAACCCTTCACCCACATTCCCGTAAGGACTCCAGTAAAGTTCACATTTCACCACATTGAATTTCAGTGGTACCTGTGCTTTGATCTGTCTTGAGCTCCTTAATTGAGCTGAGTAAATGTGTGCAATATCTCCCCAAAAATGTTTTGTCATACAACAATTATTATATTGCTTAAGCTGAGACTTAGTACCATAAAGGTTAAGTGTAGAGAGGGTGGATAGCCCTGCTTTTGTCTGATTTTAATGGAAATGCTTTGAGTTTCTCTACATTTAGAGTGATAATGGCTGAAATTTTGTTAAAAGTGTTTTTAATATACTAAGATAATCCTCCCATTTCTCTATTATTTTCAGGATTTTTGTCATGAATGGGTGCTGGATTTTGTCAAAGACACTTTCCAAAATTGTTAACATCCACAAATGTGTACTGATTTGAGAGAGAAAATCCCCTATAGCACCAGTTTTCAACCTTTGGTTCATGACCACTTTCAACGTTAAATAATCCTTTCATAGGAGTTATGTAAGAACATCTGATAAAAACACAGATATTGACATTACAATTCATAACAGTAGCAAAACTATACTTACGAATTAGCAAAGCAAACAATTTTATGACGGAAGGCAGTCACCACAGCATGAGGAACTGTATTAAAGGGTCCCAGCATTAGAAAGCTTAAGAACCACTTGGTCCAGAATGGCAACAGAAAGGATTAGGAGACCTGATCTTGTTACAGTTTCACACCATTTCTAGTTTTTTCTGTGTTCGTATCTGAAGTTCACCAGCCCTCAACCTCCTAATCTTCTCACCATTCCTGCCACTTTTTGACATGTTACGGAGACATGATGAACTTTTATACCTTGGAACTATAAATCCAAATAAACTATTTCTTCAGTAAGTTGCCATAGTTATGGTGTTTTATTGTAAGACTCTGACGAGCCTTAGCTTACTGGGGACCTCACCCACAACCTTGAGTGAACAACATAGAGCCTGGGATTGATGCAAAAGCAAGATGAATTTATTATTTCAGCATGCTGAAGTCATCATGCTGCACCCAAAGGAGAGGTGGCTACCCCAGGTGGTCTGTTTGGGAGAGTTTTTATACAGTTTCCAGGAACAGAATAGAGTATCAGCAACTAGGAACAATATGATTGGAAAAAAATGCACCCTTTAAACTGATTGGTCTCCAGGGAATGAGCTAGTAGTGGCTTAATTAGCCTTTTCCTTCTGGCAGCCTCTCGGACCTGTCTCTTCCAGGAGAGAAGGGTTACCTGGTGGATCATTATCATACCAACAGAAAAGTAACTAATACAGAATCTGGCCAGACATGACTATTGCGATATACCTGACTATTCTGTGTTTTGGTTTTAGCAGAATACAAAAGATTTTGAAATTTTGAGTTAGAATAGCAATTGAATAGTGAAGTAGAACTTATTGGATGATTCTAGTAGGGGTTTAGAAGATAATAGAACTGAGAATTATGCAGACTGTGGACAACCAGCTTAAGAGGTGTGGGAAGGAGAAAACAATATTAGCAGCTAGGCTAGAGACATTTTACCAAATTGCTGCTGCTTTCTCTTCATTTCCAAAGAACATTCTTAAGGCTAAATGTAAAAGAAATGGACTAATTTCTTTGCCAGGTGAGAATCCAAGACAGCCTAATATTGAGTATGTAACACAGTTATTAGTAATTGGTCTTACTCAAATCAACAAAAAAAATGACCCAATGAGGCAGTAAGAAATATAAATTAAGCAATTTGCAAAGAAAAGGTCACTGGCAATCTTGATATTAGAGACAAGGCTTGGGGTGGAAAAAAATGGCTTTTTTTATTGAAGATATTATAACCATTAAATAGAGATTTAGAGTCTCCACTGAAACAAAGGGAAGTATGCTTTCAGAGAAAGACCCTACCCAAATAAGCTTTGAACTTGTAAAAGAAAGAGGACTAAGGGATTTTATGGTCCTATAAAGCAACCACAACCCAAAGGTACCATTAATGTGGCACAAAGAGGATAGGGTCTGTGATGGTTTGTATATGATTGGCCCAGGAAGTGACCTCATTAGGAGGTGTGACCTTGTTGGAGTAGGTGTGTCACTGTGGGTGTGGGCTTAAAACCCTCACCCTAGTTGCCTGGAAGTCAGTCTTCTACTAGCAGCCTTCAGAAGAAGACATAGAACTCTCAGCTCTTCCTGTACCATGCCTGCCTGGATGCTGCCATGTTTCTGCCTTGATGACATGGACTGACCCTCTGATCCTGTAAGCTGACCCCAATTAAATGTTGTCTTTTATAAAACTTGCATTGGTCATGGTGTCTGTTCACAGCAGTAAAACCCTAAGACAGAAGTTGTTACCAGGGACTGGGGTATTGCTGTGATAGGCCTGACCATGCTTTTGTTCGGAAGAATGTGGATTTGGGGACTTTGGATTTGGAAAGCCACAGAATTCTTTAAGTGGGGCTTAATGGGCCAGACTAGTAAGAATATGGAAGACAGTGGTGCTGAGGAACATTTGAACTGTGTAGGCCTGACGGCCCAAGAGATTTCAGTGGATAACTTTAATATGTGGCTGAGAGACTGTTTTTGTGATGTTTTGGTAAAGAACATGGCTACTTCTTGCCATTGTTTGAAGAGACTGCGTAGGGCTAAGGTAAAGAGATTTATATTAATTGCATCTGCAAAGGAAGTCTCAAAAAAGCCCAACAAAGACTTTGTTCTCTGGTTAAGTCTGATGAAGAGAATTTTGAACAAACATAGCAAGCTGGGAAAGGAAAGGTACAAAATATATAGTTTGAGTATTAAAGGGACTCCAGGAAGTGAAATGAAGCTGAATTCCAGGATATTAAATTGAATTAAGGGAGTGGTGACCTTGGGGCAAGATTCCACCCAGCTAAATTTAGGTCCAGGCTTGGTAGTACAAACCTTTAATCCCAGGAGGCAAAGATAAGCAGATCTCTGAGTTCAAGGACAGCCTAGAATGGAGCAAATTCTAGGTGAAGAAAAACTTAAATCCAGGCTTGGTGGACCACACCTTTAATCCAAGTGTTTAAGAGACTGGCATGCAGATCTTTGTGTTCAAAGTCAGTCCGTCTAAGGAGTAATATTCAGGACAGCCAACTTAGGCAGTGAAGGAGTTGGGAAAAAGGAAGCTAGTGATAATGTAATAGAACAAGGGGGTCAATGTTCCAGCTACTGCAAGCAGCAGAACTCAGCAGCTTCAGCCATGTATCTCTTGCGTTATATTCAAGAGGAGAAGGAGACTACTGAAACAATTGATGCTGGTTAGCTGGAGCTAAGATATTAGTGGTGATTAAGAAAAGACCAGCATCACTGAGGTGGAATTTAGGAAGTGTTTTCTGACAGCACAAAGAAACTGTATCCCAGAGATAGCTAAGGTTGTACCTCATGCTACAGCTGTACTTGATAACGTGTAAGAATCATTCAGGTGGTACTGGTTTTGAAGGCATGGAGGCATCATGAAGAACAGCCGAGGCTTGGTACTGTGAGAGGCCATCGAAGGCCATTGGTGAAAGTGTACCCTCAGTTGTAATTAACAGCCCAGGACTGAAGGGGTCATACAAAGGAGTTGAGACTTGGTACCATGAAAAGAGCCTATGAGAGGCTTTGGTGAAGCATAGTTGCAGTGGAAGACCTTAGCATATTGGAGATGCCAGTACCATGGGGTGACCACCAAGAACAGCAGTGGCAGCAGAGTGGATCAATCTGAACTTAGAGTGCTACAGAGGGCAGAGCTGGAGAAGTGACACCAGCTTTTTGGAGATGCAGAGAAGATCATGTGTGAATCTCAGACATTGGAACAAGAAGCTGTGAAGCTGAAATTGACTTGGGTTACCCAAGATGTTAAAGATGCTAGAGCCACAGGATGCCTGCCAAGGAAAGCTGCTAACAGGGAGTGGAACAAGCCCAGGAGAAAGAACCTTGTTGAAGTCTACAAAGATGAAAAAGGAGTTGGATATCTGAAGACTGCTTTGCCATCAGACATGGAGATGCAGAGTTTGGACTTTGCCCAGCTGGTTTCCTGTCTTGCTTGGAAGATTACTGTTAAGTGACTGAATTAATCTCAGAAGAGACCTTGAACTTTGGGCTTTTAACACTGTTGAGACTGCTATAGACTACAGGGACTTTTGAAGTTGGACTAAATGTATTTTGCATTATGCTATGTTTAAGTATGTCCCCCATAGACTCGTGTTCGAATAAGCCTATGGGGGCCAGGGAGTGGAATGTGATGGTTTGTATATGATTGGCCCAGAAAGTGACCTCATTAGGAGGTGTGACCTGGTTGGAGTAGGTGTGTCACTGTGGGTGTGGGCTTAAAACCCTCCCCCTGGCTGCCTGGAAGTCAGTCTTCTACTAGCAGCCTTCAGATGAAGATGTAGAACTCTCAGCTCCTCCTGTACCATGCCTGCCTGGATGCTGCCATGTTTCTGCCTTGATGACAATGGACTGAACCTCTGAGCCTGTAAGCTGACCCCAATTAAATGTTTTCTTTTATAAAACTTGCATTGGTCATGGTGTCTGTTCACAGCAGTACAACCCTAACTAAGACAGGGTCTATCCCAAGCTGGCAGCTAAACTTGAAAGTGCCATCCTTGTGGTGCTGGCTTTAATATCTTGAAGGATGTCAGAGTAAAAGGGTCATGACTTCTGTCTCCATAATTTCAGACAATTATCAAGGTCAGGAAATGCTTGGAAGAGAAGTCTTTGTATGAAATCTATGAGATGAAAGAGGCACTAATAAACCATTGGATAAAAATGGAAGTAAAGCTTCAGATGCATTTAGAGGCTCCAAGATATTTGAGATGCCCAAGCCACAAAATATCTGTCAAGGAGAGTTTTATAGCAGAAATAGACTCTGTCCAAGAAAGAGAGTATTATGTTACCAGTAACAATTGGAAGGGCAGATATGTTATAGCCCTTGATACTAGGCATGGAGCTAGTGAATTTGGCATTTGGTCTGCTAGATTTTGGTCTTGCTTTATTCTAGTATTTCCTCACTATGCTCTCATTATTCCCTTGGAGGTGATAATGCATAGTCTATACCATTTTATGTTGTAAGCTTATATTGCACTTGTTTTTTTAATTTGTAGGGGAGTATATCAACGAGATTATCTTGAGTTTTAGAATTTTAAAAGAATTTAGACTTTTGAAAATGGAGAGACTGCCATTTGCACCAGGGAGTAGGAAACTCCACAGCCTTCTGTGCATAGACCTCCAGGAGAGAGTGATATCCCAGCAGTGCTTTCACTTTTGAGCTCAGAGGAGTAAGGACACAGGACACAGGCTTACAGGCCCACAGGAGGAATAAACTCCATCCAGAGACAACAGCACTAATTAGCACCAGATAGTGAAAGCACAAGAACCCTATCAACAAAAACCAAGCCCACATGGCCACATCAGAACCCAGTTCTCCCACCACAGTGAGTCCTAGATACCCCAACACACCGGAAAAGCAAAAGTTGGATTTAAAAATCATATTTCATGATGCTGATAGAGGGCTTCAAGAAAGACTTAAATAACTTCCTTAAAGAAATACAGGAGAACATTGGTCAACAGGTTAAAGCCCTTAAAGAGGAAACACAAAAATACATTAAAGAATTATAGGAAAACACAAACAATCAAGTGAAGGAACTGAACAAAACCATCCAGGATCTAAAAGTGGAAGTAGTAACAATAAAGAAATCACAAAGTGAGACATCTATGGAGATAGAAAACCTTAGAAAGAATTCAGGAGTCATAGATGCAAGCCTCAACAACAGAATACAAGAGATAGAAGAAAGAACCTCAGGTGCTGAAGATACCATAGAAAACATTGACTCAACAGTCAAACAAAATGCAAAATGCATAAAGCTGGTAATCCAAAACATTCAAAAAAACTCCAGGACACAATAAGACCAAACCTAAGGATTATAGGTATAGAAAAGAATGAAGATTTACTACCTAAAGGGTCAGTAAATATCTTCAACAAAATTATAGAAGAAAACTTCCCTAACCTAGAGAAAAAGATGCCCATGAACATACAAGAAGCCTTCAGAACTCCAAATAGACTGGACCAGAACAGAAAGTACTCCTGGCACATAATAATCAAAACACCAAATTTACTAAACAAAGAAAGAATATTAAAAGCAGTAAGGGGAAAATGGCAAGTCACTTATAAAGGCAGACCTATCAGAATCACACCATACTTCTCACCAGAGATGATGAAAGCTAGATGATCCTGGGCAGACCTCATACAGACCCTAAGAGAACACAAATGCCAGCCCAGGCTACTATACCCAGCAAAGCTCTCAATCATCCTAGATGGAGAAACCAAGATAGTCCATGATAAAACCAAATTTACACAATATATGTCTACAAATCCAGCCTACAAAGAATAATTGATGGAAAATGCCAACACAAGAAAGGAAACTACACCCTAGAAAAATCATGAAAGTAATCTTCCTCCAACAAACCCAAAAGAAGATACCCACACAAACATGAAGTGTCCTTTCTTATCCTTTTTAATTATTTAGGTTGAAAGTCGATTTTATTCAATATTAGAATGACTACTCCAGCTTGTTTATTGGGACCATTTGTTTGGAAAATAGTTTTCTACCCTTTTACTCTGTGGTAGTATCTGCCTTGGTGAAGTTTCCTGTTTGCAGCAAAATGTTGGGTCCTGCTTATGTATCCAGTCTGTTAGTCTAAGTCTTTTTGTTGGAGAATTGAATCCATTGTTATTAAGAGATATGAAGGAGAAGTATTAGTTGCTTCCTGTTATTTTTGTTATTGGAGGAGGGGTTATGTTGGTTTAGTCCTCTTCTTTTGGGTTTGTTAAAAGAAGATTAATTTTTTGCTTTTTCTAATGTGTACTTTCCTCCTTTTGTTGGTGTTTTCCGTGTATTATCATTTTAAGGGCTGTGTTTGTTGAAAGATATTGTGTAAATTTGTTGTTCTCGTGTTATACCTCGTTTTCTACATCTATGTTAATTGAGAGTTTTTCTGGATATAGTATCCTGGTTTGGCATTTGTGTAGCCTTAGGGTCTGTATGACATCTGCCCAGGATCTTTTTTAGCTTTCATGGTCTCTGGTGAGGTCTGGTGTAATTCTCATAGGTCTGCCTTTATATGTTTCTTGATATTTCCCCCTCATTGCTGTTAATATTCTTTCTTTGTTTAGTGCATTTGGTGTTTTAATTATCATGTAACAGGAGGAATTTCTTTTCTGATCCAATCTATGTGGAGTTCTGTTGGCTTCTTGTATGTTCATGAGCATTTCTTTCTTTAGGTTAGGGAAATTTTCTTCTATAATTGTGTTGAAGACATTTACTGGCACTTTAAGTGGTTTCTTTCCCTTTGTGGTTTCTTTATTGCTTCTACCTCCATTTTTAGATCCTGGATGGTTTTGTTTAATTCCTTCACCAGTTTTTTTTTTTTTTTTTTTTTTTTTTGGTTTTTCGAGACAGGGTTTCTCTGTGTAGTTCCGGCTGTCCTGGAACTCACTCTGTAGACCAGGCTGGCCTCGAACTCAGAAATCCGCCTGTCTCTGCCTCCCAAGTGCTGGGATTAAAGGCGTGCGCCACCACCGCCCGGCTTCCTTCACCAGTTTGATTGTGCTTTCCTGTAATTCTTTAAGGGCTACTCTCTTTTACACCTATAATCCTTAGGTTTGGTCTTCTCATTTTGTCCAGGATTTCCTGGATGTTTTGGGTTAGGAGATTTTTGCATTTAGCATTTTTTTTTTGACTGTTGTATCGATGCTTTCTATGGTATCTTCTGCATCTGAGATTCTCTCTTTTATCTCTTGTATTCTGTTTTTGATGCATGCATCCTTGACTCCTGACTTCTTTTGTAGGTTTTCTATGTCCAGAGTTGTTTCCCTTTGTGGTTTCTTTATTGCTTCTACTTCCATTTTTAGATCCTGGATGGTTTTGTTCAATTCCTTCACAAGTTTGATTGTGCTTTCCTGTAATTCTTTAAGGGCTTCTACCTGTTTACCTGTGTTCTACCTGTATTTCTTTAAGGGAATTATTTATGTTCTTCTTGAAGCCCTCTATCAACATCATGAGGTGTGATTTTAAATCCAAATCTTGATTTTCCAGTGTTTTGGAGTGTCTAGGACTTGCTGTGGTGGGAGAATTGGGTTCACATGGTGCTATGTTGCCTTGATTTCCATTGGTAACTTTCCTATGCTTGCCTTTCACTATCTGGTTATCTCTGGTGTTAGTATGTCCTGCTGTCTCTGTCTGGTGCTTGTCCCTCCTGTGTGCCTGCAAGCCTGTCTCAGCACCCCTTGGTGACCAGCTCTCCCCTTGCACAGAGTGCTCTGGCTCTGCTCAGCTCCTGGGTACAGGTTGAGCCCAGAGGGACCCACTCCCATCTGCTCTGCCCACTCCTGTGATCCCCGTGCTCCTGCCTGTACCTGCCTGCTTTGTCACCAGAGAAGATCATATCTTATTTTTACAATAGTCTAGCCATTGAATTTAACATAGAAAGCGACCAATATCCAATCACTTTTAACTATACCTATAGGTACATTTCTTGTTTTAATCTAATTCGTTTCCTACTATAAATAAGATGAGTCATAAAACCAAGGATTTATGCTAAGTTTTAATTACAAAGGCTTCCCACAGTACATGGAACACAATGGGTATTTGAGTTAACTTTTATGTTATTAAAAAAAGGTAAGATAAATGAATGAATCAGGAGAGAATTTTATCTGGGCATGGGGTGTTTGTGTGAAGCCAAATTAATTAACTGAAAAGTGATGATAGAAATAGAGGCTTAAACAACAAGCATCTGTTTGTCTTGCACAGCTTTCTCTTAATGGTGAAAGACAGAACATGTGTGTTAAGTCAATAAAATATATCTTGCTTGGTTTCTTTAGGTTTGGTTATGTGCAGTCTGTGGTGGCTTAGATCAGAATTACCCATATGTTTGCATGCTTAGTCCCCAGTTGATGACTTCTTTGAAAAGTTAGAAGGATTAGGAGGGTGGCTTTGTTAGATTAGAATTTGCTTGTTGGAAAAAGTTTATTATTGGTGGTGGACATTAAGATTTCAAAAGTCTATGACCCAGATCCAGACAATCTTTCTCTCTTCCATCTCCCTCCCTACCTAATTTGCCACCTATAGATCAGGGTATAGCTTTTAACTACTGCTCCAGCCTAATGAACAAAGCTATACAGATAATGGATTAGTCCTGTAAAACTGTAAACAAGCCTGCAATTGAATGCTTTCTTTTATAAGAGTTGCCCTGGTAACTTCACAGCAATAGAACAGTGACTAGAACAGAGTCTAAACATGTATGGATTATTTTAATATTATAACTTTACCAAGATAATTAAAAATCTATCCATTTTAGATACTGTTTTAAAGATTTTGATAAGCAAGTCTGATTTCCAAAGTTTAACAAGACCATAGCAGCATGAGGTTCTTTATGTATGATATTTGAGATAGTTCTATTTTAACTACTGACTGCCACACAAAATACAGAAGTGACAAAAATTTGCATATAATTAAGCAATCATTAAAGAAAACTTTATAAATTGAGCCTAGGTGTTACTCTTAAAGCCAGAGGCTATAGCATTTATGTATACTTTTGTAATCTTTCCTGAGAGAAGGGAAGGAGGAAAAAATATATCAAAATGAAGACTACAAAAGAAAAAAAACCAACATGGGCATCTACTACTTTATGATTTTGTTCAAATCAAGGCAAGGGTATCTTTATTTTTGGTTATATATTTACAAATATTTGGTCATTTGTAGACATTTAAACCTTTTTATCATTTTGTTATTAAAAATAAATTCTTTTCCCATATAATATATCTCACTATAGTTTACTACCTTTTAATCTGATTAAAAAGTATAGCATAGCTGAAAATTCTGGACCTAATAGCTAGAGGTTACAAAACCTGTATCCCAGTATAAAGTGCTTGCTTTTGAGCTGTAGATCATAAATGCTAGAGCGCCCAAAAATATAAGGCACTGGCCAGCTATACTGGGCTTGCAACACAGAACTAGTTGGTTAGGAGCAGTTGCTAAAGACGTCACACACATTTAGTCTAAGGCACAGAGAAATCTAACCAGATGTGCTTGACCTTTTGGGCACCTTTCATAGTTTAAGAAGGTAAAACATAAGCAATTGCGGTAGAAAAGGCATCCAAAATCTTACCCAACTGAGAACCCTACAACCTCCTAAATTAAATTATCAGGCAAGATTTAAACAGTGATACAAAAGTATCACTGGAAAAGGAGGAAGTGGGCCACCAACCTGTCTTCTGACAGGTTTTGAGAAACTCTTCATAAGAAAAAATGCATGCCTTGTGCCATAAACTACTTAAATCGAGGGTTGAGACCAAAAGATTGAACTTACAATTGTTATTTAACACAGTGCCAATCTGCTTTCTAAATATTAGTGTTTATACCCACAGACAAATGATACTGTTAGTCTTAATCAGAGAAATTTTTCTTTACAATGAAAAGCAACAGATGCACAGAGGCATTGTTACTCAAGAAAATAAAACTCAAATGCTTAGCCCTCAGTAAGAGATTCCTACTGCTCCTTTTTAAGGCTCAGAAAACAATATGGAATAGGGGTTAAGAACAATGTAAGAACATGAGCAAAGAGCTGTGAAATACTATGCTTTGGGGACAATAAAATACAGACAATGTAGTCTGGATCTTAGAACAAGGAACCCGTACAAGATTCGCAACAATCATGAGGATGGGCTCACATGGCCATCTAACTCCTCTCTGAATTTATGAGTTAGTGGTCAGTTCTGGATGATGACAGACTTTGTCTTCCATTGTGTATCCATTGATCAACCGACTACACCTCAATAAATAGTAGCAAATCCATAAACACACAGATTACCATGGGTCTCAGAACAGTGGACGAATGGAAAGGGACTCTAACAGAGATTATACAAGTGAGAGGGGGATAACAGAGTGAGGCTTACAGTAATCAGAAGATACTATATACATGTGTGAAATTCTCAGAATAACAAATATAATAAAGGAAAATCAGAATAAGAGAAAATATGGCTTTTTTAGAATGCCTAACCTCTCCAGTGTTGCCTAATAGAACAAAGATATACATACTTTATATCTGAGTCTGTACTGTAGGAATCATCATACACTTGACCACTGAGAACTCTCAGAAAGTTGGCAATTTTACTTATTTTTATGTTATTTCATTTATGTATAGGTAGCTTTCTGTAAACAGCAGCCACTATACTAGAAAGTTCAGCTCAAAATATTCCTTTAAAGAATTTTAAAATATGCCCAATGCATTTCTTTCCCTTCTGTTCTTTTGTCTTGCATTTTTGTGGCAAATTCTCACTTCTATTGCTGCAGATGCTCTTTCTGCTGCTTTTTTCATCTTCCTGAACAAATGCTTTCATCTGAAGGGTTTTGTCATCTTGCATCAGAAAATATCCTAATTTGTTCAGACTCTTGAATAGTCATTTGGCTGATATAAAATTCTGTACTGACAGTAATCTTCCTTCAGTTATTGAAGCCATCTCTCTGTTATGTTGTAGCATCTGTTGTTGCTGATAAACATTTAGCTGGAATCTGTTCTACTCCCCCTTTTCCTGGCTCCCTCCCATTCCCCACACTTCAGTAGTGTTCTCTGCATTGATATTCTATAACATAACTGTTAAGAATGTATAGTATATATTCATCATTCCTTGATACCAAACATGGATTTCAATTTGAACACTTACATATTTTCTTTACTCCTGAAAAACTTTTAGACTTTACACTATCAATACAGAATCTCTATTACTTTATCTGTTCTCTTTATGATACCCTGCAACTGCTTCAGTCTCTCCCTTGTCCCTCTTCTACTTTTTGTCCTTACACAACTATGGCTGAGAGTCCAGTGAAAATCTAATAAAATTCCCTAGTTTGCTTTAGGTGATCACAATGAAGCTTGGTTCTAGCCTCACCAATCTCTCTGTCTTAGTTAGGATTTCCATAGATATAAAGAGACAATATGACTAATAGGACTCTTATGACAGCAAACAATTAATTGAGGCTAGCTTACAGTTTCAGACATTTAATCCATTATCATCATATGAAAAGTATGGCAAGATGCAGGCCAGCTTGGTGTTGGAGAAGCCAAAAACCCTATATCTTGATCTGTAGGCAACAGGGAGGAAACTGTCTTTTCACACTGGGTTGAGTTTGAACATAGATATCACAAATCCCTCACACACATATACATACTTCATCTAACAAGGCCACACCTACTCCAAAAAGAAGGTACATACTAATAGTCCCACTCCCCATGGGTCAGGTATTCAAACACATGAGTCTATGGGGTCTATTCAAACCATCATATTCCACACCTGTAGCACCCAAAGACTTGGTAGCCATAACATAATGAAAAATGCATTAGTCCAATTCCAAAAGTCCCTATAGTCTATCACAGTCTCAAAAATGTTTACAATTCCAAAATTCAAAGCCTCTTTAGAGATTCATTCAATCTTTTAAATGTTATCACCTATAAAACCAAAATCAAAGAGCAGATGGCATACTTCCAGCATCACAAGACATGTATTACCATTACAAAATTTCATAGAGAGGAAATACTGAACCAAAGCAAGAAACCACTGGACAAACTCCTACCTGTGTATCTTCATGTCTGATATACAACTCCTTTCATCTTTGTTGACTGAAATACAATTTTTCCCTTGTGTGGTTTCCATTCCCTGTTAGCAACTTTTCTTGGCAGTTACCCTATCCCTCTGGCATCTCTAATATTTTGGGTTCTCCAAGGTAACTTCAAATTCATGGCTTTTTGTTCCAATAACTGAGATCCACAGATGATCCTCTGGGCTCTTCATACGGGCTTAAGTCCCTTCTGAAGCTCTGGCCTCTATAGCACTCTACGCTCTGGTGCTGATGTTCTTGGTGGTCATTTCACAGTACTGGAATTTCCAGTACACTGGGCTCTTCATTGCAATTAGGATGCACTTTCACCAATAGCCTTTCATAGGCTCTCTTCATGGTGTTAAATCTCAAATTGTATAACCCCTTCATTCCTGGGCTTTAATGCCATTAAGGCTGAACCTTCACCAATGGCCTTTTCTAGCCTCTTACAATGTCAAGGCTCATCTGCTCTCTGTGCGTCCTTCATGCCTTCAAAAACAGTAACACCTGGACAAGTCTTATACATTACCAAATCCAGGTGTCAGCAGGTGCTCTGTCTCTTCTCTGTGATCTATGTAGCCTGTCAGCTTCTTGGCAGCTTCAGAAAAGACTTCACAAAACATTTTACCTCAGTGATGCAAGTCTTTATTAACCATTGCTAACTTCTTAGCTCCAGCTAACCAACATCAATTGTCCCAGTAACCCCTTCTATTCTTGACTCTAAATCCAGAACCAAATATGGCCAAATATGCCTAATTTTGCTGCTTGCTAGGGCCGGAACATGGTCCCCTTTTTCTATTACATCTATACTCGCTTTCTATTTTCAATAAGTTCCTTCACTGCCTACATTTGCCTGTCCTGTAATTTGCTCAGTAGACTGACCTTGAATTCAGAGATCTGCATGCCTCTGCTCTCCTGAGTTCTGGGATTAAAGGTGATATCACACCCTAACCTAAGATTTTGTAAACTTTTTTTCCACAAGATCTTTAAAAACATGGCCACTGTGCTGCAAGAGCTGGATCACTGGTGTGTCCTCCATTTCTGTATTGCAGCTCATTCCAGATATTGTGAAGATGACAACCAAGACTAGCTATCATAATTCACCCCTTGTCAATGGGATACACAATCAAATCTCCTAATGTCAAATGAAAACAATTACCAAGTGCCAAACATTATGTAACAATTCCTTGTTTAACTGCAAAAGCAAAACCTGTAGGCTTAGCTGGGTGGGATCTTGCTCAGATGTCACTACTCCCTTAATTCCAGTTAATATCTTTGAACACAGGATTTAGCTCTGTTCCACTTCCTGATGTCCTTTTAATATTTGAATAATACATTTTGCATTTTTCTGTTCTAAGCTTGCTATGCTTGATCAAAATGTTCATAAGAGTGAATCACAGGGTAGAGACTAAACTAGGTTGTTTTGAAATTTCCTTTGCCAATGCAACTAATCTAAATCTCTTCACCTTAGCCTCAGGCAGACTTTTCAGACAAGGGGAAAAAGTAACTGCATCCTTCACTAGAACATCACAAGAAGAGTCTCTAAGCCAAATACCAAAATTCTTCTCTTCTGAAACCTATAAACTAGCACGCCAAAGTTCATATCATGTTCAGGGCCATTGTCTTCCTTGCTTCAATTAGGGTGGTCCACTAATTCCCACTTAAATTATTCCATTGCTTTCCAATGTCCGAAAAGCCACATTGCTCCAATTAAAAGTATGTTCAGGCTCTTCACAGCAATATCCCAGTCCTTGGTAAAAACTTCTGTCTCTTTTTTAAATTGAATAGCGTCTTCATTTACATTACCAATGGTAAAACCTTTCTGGATATCATCCCTCCCCTAAAACGACAACCCCTCCCCCTCCTCCTTCTCCTGCCTCCATGTATATGCCTCTTCACCCAACACAAAACTTCTGTCTTAGTTGGAGTTTCATTACTGTGAAGAAATACTATGACTAAGTATAAAGAAAACATTTAATTGGGACTGGCTTACAGTTACACTAGTTCAGTCCATTATCATTATAGTGGGGAACAGTGAAGACTCCAGGCAGATATGGAGCTCGAGAAGGAGCTGAGACTTCTACATCTTGATCCAAAGGCATCCAGGAGGAGGATCTCTTCTAAGTGGGCAGAGCTTGAATGTAGAGATGACAAAGTCTACCCCCTCACTGACAAACTTCCTCTAACAAGGCCATACCTCCTACTAGTCTCACTCCTTTGGGCCAAGCATTCAAGTACATGAGTCTATAGAGGTCAAACTGATGCAAACCACTACATTCTCCTTTGTTTGTTTTTATAACTTTGTGGTGCTTATTTATCTCTTTGGCATATCTCAGTATAGTATTTTGTGTCTCTTTGACATACACTTTTAATGCCATCAAAATCAAATCTTGGTTTGTCTATTTCCTGTGAGAGAATATTTTCTTTGGGACTTTGAATTTAAGCCTTATACAGATGGAAAAACAGGCCTCTTGTTATGATCTCAGGTTGTGATTGGTACCTTAAGCCTCTGAAAGCATTTATCTTTTACTTAAACATAAAGATTAATGGGACAACATCCCAATTGATGGGCTACAATCACTGTACTATGGTACAACCCTTGCCCCTCAGCAGCAGGTGATTTAAATCACTTGATGACAACAGACTGTGCCTATATCTTTTACCTATCTATGTTCTAATGGTCATACAGAAACAGAAATTGCTTAACAAAAATGTTTATCCATATTTCTTTTGTATGCTTGTATAATTCAATCCTTAAGTGATTAAATTTTAGTTCTAACTCCTGAAAAATGTATTTGATTGCATCCTCTGTAGGATCTAAACTCCAGTGACCTAATTCTATGACTGAGTCATAAGCTCACTAAGCCCATAACTCTAGTCCCCTTTATAGCAACCTGTTTATATACAGTCTCTATACAACAAAGATGTTATTCTCATGTTTTTGTGTTCTTTATCAAACATCTAGTTTGAATAAAAAATGTTGTCTCAAGCACAAACTTATTTAATCTTGAAAAGAATCTTCTTTAGCTTTCCTGGGATGTACTGGTTTTTAGAAGATATCAACAAATTTAATTCCAGAAATTATCATATACAGTACTTAGGAAACAGTACATGTTATTAAAGAAGTGCCAATTGTTTTCTCTTTATCATGAAATCAGTAGCTTTATATCCTTTTACTTAATGCTGTTTATGCAACTACAAGCTATATGGAGAGCACAGCAAATAAAGGCCAAACATAAAAAGAGTTAGATCTTTCACAGAGTAACTATGCTTTTCTGTGAATAAATACTTGTAGCTATAGATAAGCCTAGGTGCATCCCATGAGAACCACAAAAGGAATTTTTTAAGCTTTAGACAGTTATAATTCGATGTAATCCATTTATACACACTACAAGCTTCAACACTGGAACTGAATCATGCAGTTACTTTAGCTACACATCAATTTTACCTGAGTATGAGCATAGACAGATCTAGAGCAGCAAGCAAGAAACTGGTGAAACTGGCTCTAAATGCATATATATTGCATTCACAAAGATACTGGTCAGGTCCTTTCTTGAAATGTATTTAATTTCATTCCTTACAAATATTGTCAAATTTGCCACCATAGTTTCCCAGAAGGCAGGAAAGGAAGATCAAATGCAATGGATATAGACAAGCTGAGATCAATGAAAAGTGAGTAGTTATAATCAAATATTGTGAAAAAATTACAAAAGCCATTTTTCTGAATCAGATTCTTTTTATATATTCAGATAATCACACCAGATTATAAAGTGGTAAAAGTTTTTCTCTTATTCTGTACTGACATACATACAATGGCTGAATAGTCAGTATATTCCGCTTAAAAAAGAGGGCTTTGAGCCAGGTGTGGTGGCACACGCCTGTATTCCCAGCACTTGGCAGGCAGAGGCAGGCAGAGTTCTGAGTTTGAGGCCAGCCTGGTCTACAGAGTGAGTTCCAGGACAGCCAGGACTACACAGAGAAACCCTGTCTCGAAAAACCAAAAAAAAAAGGGGGGGTAGGCTTTGCAGAATGACTTGCAAAAGGCTTTGTCCTCTCACAAGGGGGAGATTGTACATGGATAGTCATTGTTTCAATTTTGGTTAGCTTTTTCCCAGAATTAGCTGTATAGTTTTAAGAGTGGAAAGAACAATTTAGTGTTTCAGTAATATATGTGTTTCTATTTAACAGTCTGGCCAATGATACCATACCCTAGAATAGATGTGAAGTGGTAAATGTGATTCAAATGTTGACATAGCTATCATCCAAGCTGTGTGAGATAAAAAAAAATGTACAGAAATACTTTGTGGGAAGCAGGGTTTACAGCAGATCCAGCCAATTACTCACTCTGGTTTGGACTCCAGTGATTTCCTCCCAACAGGCTAGTGCTAGAAGGGCTCGGGATGGTTATCTCTTTAGGATTTATGAAAAACTAGTGCTTGATTATTAATGCAGCTCATTAATAAATAATTTGCAAGTTAATGTGGCCCTTGTTGATTTTTGTCATTTGCCAATTGTCTGAACAAAGTACATGTGAGAAGTTTATACAGAGCAATAAAGAACAGTATACATTAAAAGAGTCAGGACATTCCCTTATATCCACACTTGTGTCTTCTGTGGCTTGCACATAAAGTATTTATATTTATTTTAAAAATAAACACATTCAATACCCTTTACTGAGACAAAACCACCAGAAGATACCACTACCAGTTTCCCAGGATTTTACTAGTTTCGTATCAAAATACAAAAAAGGTGAAATTAGAGCCCTTATCTATACTTTCCACTTCTATTTCTTAATACATTAGTATATAGGAGAGGCCTAATTGGAATTGTAATATTCAGAAGTTAATTTATCAGTTAATAAATCTAAGTGTTTTAGATATGTGTTATATTTAACTAGCAGATGAATGAGTATGTTTAATGATAGAAGCAAATATAGCAAGTAAAATAATCATCTTGATTTGATGAAATAGTGACATAAATGATAATGATAGCTCTTGACTGGATCATCTTCATTTGTTCTGAACCTTTTGAGACATTCAGGATTTGCTGTGAAAGTAAAACATAACAGTAAATTGAGCAAATAGTGTACTGATTATTTTCTAGTTATGTATATGTGCTCATACATACATATATATTTATACATGCATATATAATATTATATATTCTAAATATATATAATATATACCTGAATATAATGTTTTTGAAAGAAGAAATTATTACCTTTTAGTGAATGGCACACCTTTCTATATTCTCCAGGATTTCTATATTATCCAGAAACATGAAAGAGTCCCTGAGATCTGAGTCTATATGAATCAAGTACAGTTACCTTTACAGCTTTGTTTTGCTTTGGCTTTTTGAGACTGTACCTCACACATTAGATCAGGCTGGCTTAGAACTGACTATATAACCTAGGCTTGTTCTAGACTTAGCCTGTTGTGTTTTAAAATTACAAATGTAGTCAAATATGAGCAAAGTTGAAGGAAATCTTTTGGGTTAGTCAATAAATGGAAGATATAAAAGAACCGTCTTCCTTTGAAAATAAATTATGTTTTTTTTCTACTTTTTATTGGATATATTCTATATTTACATTTCATTTCCCTTTTTCTGGTTCCCTGCCCCCCAAAGGTCCCCCATGCCCTTTTCCCTCACTGTGTTCTCCCATCCACCCTTTCCCACTTCCCTGTTCTGGTGTTCCCTTATACTGATGCTTTGAGCCTTTCCAGAACCAGGGTCCACGCCTTCCTTCTTGTTGGACATCATTTGGTGTGTGGATTTTGTCTGTGGTGTCTCATGATTCTGGGCTAATATCCACTTATCAGTGAATGCATACCATGGGTATTCTTTTGAGATTGTGTTACCTCACTTAGTATGATGTTCTCCAGCTCCATCCATTTCTCTAAGAATTTCATGAATTCATTGTTTCTAATGGCTGAATAGTACTCCATTGTGTATATATACCACATTTTTTTGTATTTATTATTCCATTGAGGGACATCTGTGTTCTTTCCAGCTTCTGGCTATTATAAATAGGGCTGCTATGAACATAGTGGAGCATATGTCCTTGTTGCATGCCAGAGAATCCTCTGGGTATATGCCCAGGAGTGGTATGGCTGGGTCCTCCGGAAGTATCATGTCCAGTTTTCTGAGGAACCGCCAGACTGATTTCCAGAGTGGTTGTACCAGCTTGCAGTCCCACCAGCAGTGGAGGGGTGTTCCTCTTTCTCCATATCCTTGCCAACACCTGCTGTTTACTGATTTTTAATCTTAGCCATTCTAACTGTTGTGAGGTGAAATCTCAGGGTTGTTTTGATTTGCATTTCTCTAATGACTAATGATGTTGAACAGTTTTTGTTTTTGTTTTTGTTTTTTTGGTTTTTTTTTGAGACAGGGTTTCTCTGTGTAGCCCTGACTCACCTGGAACTCACTCTGTAGACCAGGCTGACCTCGAACTCAGAAATCCACCTGCCTCTGCCTGCCAAGTGCTGGGATTAAAGGTGTGTGCCACCACCACCCATTTAAAAATGTGTAGCCCAGGCTGGCCTCGAACTCGTAATCCTCCTGCCTCTGCCTCCTTCAGCAAATCCTACCGACATGCACCACCACAACCGGCGATGTTGAACATCTTTTAAGGCAGGATAGTTAAAATGGCAATCTTGCCAAAAGCAATATACAGATTCAACACAATCCCCATCAAAATCCCAACTCAGTTCTTCATAGAGTTAGAAAGAGCAATTCTCAAATTCACCTGGAATAACAAAAAACCCAGGATAGCTAAAACTATCATCAACAGCAAAAGAACTTCTGGAGGAATCAATATCCCGGACCTCAAGCAGTACTACAGAGCAGTGGTATTAAAAACTGCATGTTATTGGTACAGTGTCAGAGAGGTGGATCAATGGAATAGAATTGAAGATCCAGAATTGAACCCACATATCTATGGCCAATTGATCTTTGACAAAGAAGCTGAATACATCCAGTGGAAAAAGGATAGCCTTTTCAACAAATGGTGCTGGCTCAACTGGAGGTCAACATGCAGAAGAATGAGAAATGATCCACACTTATCTCCTTGCACTAAGCTCAACTCCAAGTGGATCAATGACCTCCACATTAAACCAGACACACTGAAATTAATGGAAAAGAAACTGGGGAGGACCCTTGAGGACATTGGCTCAGGGGGAACGTTCCTGAACAAAACATCAATAGCTTATGCTCTAACATCAAGAATAGACAAATGGGACCTTATAAAATTACAAAGTTTCTGCAAGGCAAAAGACACTGTGAAAAGGACAAATCAGCAACCAACAAATTGGGAAAAGATCTTCTGACAGAGGGCTAATATCCAATGTATACAAAGAACTCAATAAGTTAGACCCCAGAAAACCAAATAACCCTATCAAAAATGGGGTACAGAGTGAAACAAAGATTTTCACCTGAAGAAATTCAGATGGCTGAGAAACACCTTAATAAATTATGTTTGATCATTCATTAAGGAAGGAACACTACCAATTCATTCTATAAAGGCAGAGTTACACTGATATCAAAACCTCACAAAGACTCCAAAAGAAAGAGAACTTCAGACCAATATCCCTTATGAACATTGATGCAAAAATATTCAATAAAACTCTTGCAAACCAAATCCAAGAACACATCAAAATAATAATTCACCATGATCAAATAGGCTTCATTCCAGGGATGCAAAGTTGGTTTAATAAACAGAAGTCCATCAATGTCATTAACCAAATAAACCAACTCAAGGAAAATAACCAAATGATTATTTCATAAGATGCTGAAAAAGCATTTGGCAAAGTTCAACATCCCTTCATGTTAAAAGTCTTAGAAAGATCATGAATTCAAGGCCAATACTTAAACATATTAAAAGCAATATATAGCAAACCAGTAGCCAACATCAAACTAAATGGAGAGAAATTTGAAGGAATCCCATTAAAGTCAGGGACAACACAAGACTGCCCTCTCTCTCCCTATCTATTCAATATAGTCATTGACCTTCTAGCTAGACCAATTAGAGAACAAAAGGAAGTCAAAAAATATAAATTGCAAAGGAAGAAGTCAAAATACCACTATTTGCAGATGATACGATAGTATACTTAAGTGACCCCCAAAACTCCACCACAGAACTCCTACAGTCAATAAACAAATTCAGTAAAGAGGCCAGATATAAAATTAACTCAAACAAATCAGTTGCCTTCCTAGTCTCAAAGGATAAAAAGGCTAAAAAAGAAATTAGGGAAATGACACCCTTCATAATCACCACAAACAATATAAAGTATCTTGGTGTGACTCTAACCAAACAAATGAAAGATCTGTATGACAAGAACTTCAAGTCTCTGAAGAAAAAAATCAAAGACCTCAGAAGATGGAAAGATCTTCAATGCTTGTGGATTGGCAGGATTAATATAGTAAAAATGGCCATCTTGCCAAAAGTAATCTATAGATTCAATGCAATCTCCATCAAAACTGCAACTGAATTCTTCATAGAGTTTGAAAGAGCAATTCTCAAATACATTTGGAATTACCAAAAACCCAGAATATCAAAATCTATTCTCAACAATAAAAGAACTTCTGGGGAAAATCAGCATCCCTGACCTCAAGCTGTACTATAGAGCAATTGTGCTAAAACAAACAAACAAACAAAAAAAAAAAACAACTGCATGGTATTGGTACCATGATAGGCAGATAGATCAATGGAATAGAATTTAAGACACAGAAATGACCCCACATACCTACAGTCACTTGATCTTTGACAAAGGAGCTAAAACCATCCAGTGAAAAAAGACAGCATTTTCAAAAAATGGTGCTGGTTTAACTGGAAGTCAGCCTGCAAAAGAGTACAAATCAATTTATTTTTATCTCCTTGTACAAAGCTCAAATCCAAGTGGATCAAGGACCTCCACATAAAACCAGACACATTGAAACTAATAGAAAAGAAAGTGGGGAAGAGCCTAAAGTACATGGGCACAGGGGAAAATTTCCTGAATAGAACACCAAAAGCTTATACTCTAATATCAAGAATTGACAAATGGGACCTCACAAATTTGCAAATTCTATAAGGCAAAGGATACTGTCAATAGGACAAAACACCAACCAACAGACTGGGAAATGATCTTTACCAATCCTACATCTGATAGAGGGCTAATATCCAAAATACACAAAGAACTCAAGAAGTTAGACCTCAGAGAACCAAATACCCCTATTAAAATGGAGAACAGACCTAAACAGGGCATTCTCAACTGAGGAACACTGATGGCTGAGAAACACCTAAAGAAATGTTCAACATCCTTAGTCATTAGAGAAATGCAAATCAAAACAAACCTGATTCTATACCACACCAGTCAGAATGGCTAAGATCAAAATCCCACGTCAAAACAGATGCTGGAAAGGATATGGAGAAAGAGGAACACTCCTCTGTTGTTGTTGGGATTGCAAGCTGGTACAACCACTCTGGAATACAGTCTTGTGGTTCCTCAGAAAATTGGACAGAGTATTATCTGAGTACTCACCTAAACCACTCAAAAGATTCCCCAACATATAACAAGGGCACATGTTCCACTATGTTCATAGCAGCCTTACTTATAATAGCCAGAAGCTCAAAAGAACACAGGTGTCCTTCAACAAAGGAATGGATACAGAAAATGTGGTACAGTTACACAATGGAGTACCATTCAGCTATTAAAAATGATGAATTCATGACATTCTTAGGTAAATGGATAGACCTAGAAAATATCATCCTGACTGAGGTAACCCAATCACAAAAGAACACACTTGGTATGCACTCACTGATAAGTGGAGATTAGCCCAAAATCTTGGAATATTCAAGTTAAAATTCACAGAACAGACAAAGCTCAAGAAGAATGAAGACCAAAGTGTGGTCTTCATTAGTCCTTAGAAAGGGGAACAAAATAATCATGAGAGCAAATATGGGAAAAGTGCAGAGCAAAGACTGAAGGAAAGACCATGCAGAGACTGTCCCACCTGGGGCTTCATTCCTGATATAATCACCAAACTCCGACAATAATGTGGATGTTAAGAAAGGATTTCTGAAAGGAGCCTGCTATAGCTATTTCCTGAGAGGCCCTGACAAAACCTTACAAATACAGAGTTGGATGCTCACAGCCAATCATTGCACTATGTGTGGGGTCCAAAATGGAGGAGTTAGAAAAAGGAACGAAGGAGCTGAAAGGGTTTGCAACCTCCTAGGAAGAACAACAATATCAACCAACCAGAATGTGCAGAGCTCCTAGGGACTAAGCCATCAACCAAGGAGTACACATAGCTCTTTGCATATGTAACAGAGGACTGCCTTGTCAGGTATCATTGAGAGGAGAGATCCTTGCTCATATGAAGGATTGATAGATGCCCCAGTGTAGGGGACACCTTTATAGCTTCAGGGGGAGGGAGATGGGATAGGGGTTTCTGGGAGGGGGAAACCAGGGTAAGGGGTTAACACTTGGAATATAAATAAATTAAAAATATAATAAAGAAAAAAGAAAAAATAGCAAGTTTTTTCCCAGCATCCAAATGACAATTAAAGGAGTTACTTTGACTCTCAAATGAACTGATTTAATGACATGGTGCTGGTAGGAAGAAAATAGTAAATCAATTGCAAGATGGACACCATCCTTTTTCTCCTCTGAGAAAGTTTTTCATTGTCTCTTACATGAAGAGTGTTCTATTGTTTTGATTTAGAATTTTAGCTTTAATATCAGGTACAAAATTCTCCTCATTCCCTGAGGATTCTGTCAATCTAACATTTTAGGAATAAAATTATGATGTTTGGATTCTATGTTCTAAATTAAACATCTATTCCTTTGTCAATATGGCTAGAATGTAAATTCTCCAAATCATAATTTTAAAGCATTCTGTATTTTTAATGAAAAATTGTGTGCCCTGTGATCAGAACAAGGTGAACCGCTCAGTATCTTTATGTGCCATAATTTCCATTTCTAAATAATGAGCACATTTTAATATATTGTACTTTAATCACCAGATATAATATATTCATAAATGGCTTTTTTCAGAAATATAAATGTAAGTAAACTCACATTTTTTTACTAATAAGTATTTGACAAATACAGAGTCTAATTCACTGTAACTTACTTGGTACATACACATAGAATGTTCATACAAATATAAAAATTAGAACGCCTGATATGATATTCTAAGAATGTGTCTATGCTGTCAGGATCTCACAGTCTCTGCTCCTCCAGTCTTATATCTCATAAGAGATTAAGAAAATGGGCATGAAGATCATCCTGAAGGAACTATCAAAGCATCCATCATTCTAGTCTTCCTCTTAAGAAACAAAACAAATCATTCTCCCAGTCAGGTTCCTCTCTTACCTCTAGTCCTGGTTCTAAAGCCATTTGAACTCACCCATATGGCTCCCAACATGAATGAAAATGAATGAATACAATGAATGAGAATGCTTCCTATGTTACTTGTTTCTTCAATCCACTAAGTGAATTAACTGTGAAGAATTAAGTGAAATGCCAAAAAAGCCGAGCAGGCAAAGGGATAACACAGTGCAATGAAAAACTGTTCCTGGGAACATATTAGAGATAAAAGAAAAATAGACATCAAACTGGGAAAATGCCCTGTGAGTGGCTTCCTGGTAGAATGACATATACAAATGCTGCGAGCCATATGGGTGAGTTCGAATGGTTTTAGACCCAGGACTAAAGAGAGGAGCCTGACTGGGAGAATAATTTGTTTTGTTTCTTAAGAAGAAGACTAGAATAATGGATGCTTTGATAGTTCCTGCTGGATGATCATCAACACCCCTTTTCTTAACCTCTTATGAGAGATAAGACTGGAGGAGCAGAGACCGCGAGATCCTGACAGCACAGACACATTCTGGGAGCAGTGGAGGCCAAACTGATGACACTGTTCAGACAGTTTCCCATGCAGACTTAGCTGATTTTCTTTCAAACAATAAAGTCTCAATTTTTCAGGAATTTAGAAAAACTTTAGGCCTTTCTGTTGAAATTTGTAGCAGTACTTTATATTCATTTTTGAAGTTTTAAAATGTATATAATTTGTTTATGTGTACTTATAAAGAGTATTTTGTTCCCCTTCTCAGAGGAACCACAGCACCCTCACTTCACTTCTCCTTCTTCTTGAGCTTCCTGTGGTTTGTGAATTATAACTTCTTTATTTTGAGCTTTTGGGCTAACATCCACTTAGCAGTGAGTGCATACCATGTGCATTCTTCTATGATTGGGTTACCACACTCAGGATCACACTTTCTAGTTCCATCCATTTGCCTAAGAATTTCATGAATTCATTGTTTTTAATAGATGAATAATATTCCATTGTGTATATATACCACAGTTTCTGTATCTATTGCTCTGTTGAAGGATATCTGGGTTCTTTCCAGCTTCTGGCTATTATAAATAAGGCTGCTACGAACATAGTGGAGCATGTGTCCTTATTACATGTAGGAGCATCTTCTGTGTATACGCCCAGGAGTGGTATTGCTGAGTCCTCAGGTAGTACTGTGTCCGATTTTCTGAGGAACCACCAGACTGATTTCCAGAGTGTTTTTACCAGCTTGCAATCCTACCAACAGTGGAGAAGTGTACCTCTCTCCCCACATCCTCTCCAGCATCTGCTGTCCCCTGAGTTTTCATCTTAGTGTGTGAGGTGGAATCTCAGTGTTGTTTTAATTTGCATTTCCCTGATAACTAATGATGCTGAACATTTCATTAGGTGCTTTAGATCCATTCAAGTTTCCTCGGTTGAAAATTCCCTGTTTAGCTCTGTACCCCATTTTTAATAGGGTTATTTGACTCTCTGGGAACAGATTTCTTGAGTTCTTTGTATACATTGGATATTAGCCCTCTATCTGGTATAGGATTGGTAAAGATCTTTTCCCAATTTGGTGGTCACCATTTTGTCCTATTGACCATGTCCTTTGCCTTACAGAAGCTTTGCAGTTTTATGAGGTCCCATTCGTCCATTCTTGTTCTTATACTATAAGCTATTGATGTTCTATTCAGGAACTTTCCCCCTGTGCCCATGTGTTCAAGATTCTTCCCCACTTTCTCCTCTATAAGCCTCAGTGTATCTGGTTTTATGTGTAGGTCCTTGATCCATTTGGACTTGAGCTTTGTACAAGGAGATAAGAATGGGTTGATTTGCATCTTTCTGCATGCTGACCTCCAGTTGATCCAGCACAATTTGTTAAAAATGCTTTTTAATAGTGGATGTTCTTACCTCCATTGTCTAATATCAAGAGACCATACATGTGTGGGTTCTTTTCTGGGTCTTCAATTCTATTCTACTGATCTTTCTGCCTGTCTCTGTACCAATACCAAACAGTTTTTATCACTATAGCTCTGTAGTAGATCTTGAGGTCAGGGATGGTGGTTTCCCCAGGAGATCTTTTGTTGTGGAGGATAGCAATAAAGGTGACAAAGTGTGGAGTAGAGACTGAAGTAAAGGCCCCCCAGAGACTGCCTTACCTGGGGATTCATCCTATAAATAGTCACCAATCCCTGACACTATTATGGATGACAAGAAGTGCATACCAAAATGAGCATTCTATGGTTATATACAGAGGGGCCCTGCCAGAGCCTTACACATACAGAGGCAGATGCTAGCAGCCAACCATTGGTCTAGGCATGGGGTTCCCAATGGAGAAGTTGGAGGGTAGTCTGGAGGAGCTGAAGTAGTCTACAGCCTCATGGGAATAACAATGATGTAGGCCACCTAGACGTCTCAGGACTCCCAGAGACTTAACCATCAAATAAGGGGTTCATATGTTTCTAGCCAAAAATGTGGCAGAGAAATGCCTTGTCCAGCATCAGTGGAAGGAGTGGTCCTTAGTCAGGTAAAGACTCAATAGATGGCACAACAAAGGGAAATTTGGGGGTGAGGTGGGAGTGGGTCAGGTGGAAAAGCATATGCTTGGAGGCAGGGGGTGGAAGGAGGGGTTGGGGTTCTCCGGGAGGGAGGAACTGGAAAAGCTTTTACCATTTGAAATGTAATAAAGATTATATTCAATAAAAAATATATTTTTGAAAATTATTTCACTTAAAATGAAAATGTAAATGTGTACAAAAATATTTTACTTATTTTGATAGAATAGGCAATCTCAGGAGGTATGATATAGGGGAATATTCTACAATGTCTTAGAGACCTGGAAGGTGAGAAACACTAAGGACCCAGAGGGAGGAACCTTAGATGAAATGCCCAACAGTGGATAGAGGGAACTTGTAAAGTCCACCTCCAGTAGTAGAAAGACAGTGGAGGGTGCAGTTGCCATCCCACAGTCAAAAACCCTGACTCTGACTTCTCCCTGTATGAAAGAACTGCAGGCACACAAATGAAGAAGAGACTGCAGGAAAGGAGGTCCAGTGACCAGCTCAAATTGAGATACAGATCAAGGAGAGGCTCCAAGGCCTGATACTATTACTGATGCAATGGTTTGCTTATAGACAGGAGCTAGCATGGCTGCTCTCTGAGAGACACAAAAAGCAGCTGAAAGAGTCAGATCCAGACACTTACACAAATCAATGGACAGAAGCCAGGGATCCCTGTGGATGGGAAGGCTAAAAGGAGCTGAAGAGGAGGACAATTCCATAAGACCAGCAGTCTCAACTAACCTGGACCCCCAAGATCTCTCAGACACTGAGTCACTAATCAAGCAGCATATGCTAGCTGATATAGGCCCATGACACATATACAGCAGAGGATTGCCTGGTCTGACCTTATGGAGTAAAGATGCACCTAACCCTCTAGAGACTTGAGGCATCAGGGTGTGTCAAGATCTGGTAGGTTCAGGTGTACGTGTGTGAGTGTGTGTGTGTGTGTGTGTGTGTGTGTGTGTGTGTATACATCCTCTTGGAGATAGGGGAGGAGGAAACAGATGAGGAACTGTCAGAGAGCAGACAAGGAGGGGGATAATGGCTGGACTGTAAAACAAGAATAAGTAGTAATAGTAGCAGTAGTAGTAATAGTAGTAGTAGTAGTAGTAGTAATAGTAGTAGTAGTAGTAGTAGAAGATTTAGAAGAAGAAGAAGAAGAAGAAGAAGAAGAAGAAGAAGAAGAAGAAGAAGAAGAAATATTAATATTATTGTTAATGAAAGCCAGTTAATCACATAATATTTCTTGATCTGTACTACTTTGTTATCATCATAATCAAATTCATGGTGGGTATTTTGGGCAGAAATACTATTCGAGAGATGTCCTCTTTCCAGAGATGCATAGTTGTACAGTCTACTATTGGTCGTGTAAGTTCTGAATACTACAACAAGACAATATCTATGACAGCTCTCCTTTGTTTCATTCTCTAAATAGTTTCTTCTTTATCAACTTTTCACAAATCATAGATGAGTAAATAAATATATCTTCTTTATTTATTAGGTATTTTTTATTTACATTTCAAATGACATCAACTTTACAGGTTTCCCTTCCAAAAACACCCTATCTCATTCCCCCAGCCCCTAATTACCAACCCACCCACACCCTCTACCCTGTCCTAGCATTCCTGTATACTATGGCATCCAGCCTTTTCAGGACCAAGGGCCTCTCTCCTCCATTTGATGACCAACAAGGCCATTTTCTGCTTGAGCTTCTTTTGTCTGGGAATTATATCTTGGGTATTCCAAGCTTCTGGACTAATATCCACTTATAAGTAAGTGCATACCATGTGTGTTCTTTTGTGACTGGGTTACCTCACTCGGGATGATATTTTCTAGTTCCATCCATTTCCCTAAGAATTTCATGAATTCATTGTTTTTAATGGCTGAGTAGTATTCCCTTGTGTAAATATACCACATTTTCTGCAACCATTCCTCCATTGTAGGACATCTGGGTTCTTTCCAACTTCTGGCTATTATAAATAAGGCTACCATGAACAAAGTAGAGCATATGTTCTTATTAGATGTTGGAGAAGCTTATGGATATATGCCCAGGAGTGGTATGGGTGGGTCCTCTGGTGGGACAATGTTCAATTTTCTGAGGAACTGTCAAGCTGATTTACAGAATGGTTATATGAGCTTGCAATCCCACCAGAAGTAGAGGGGGAAATTCAGCATCCTTTCATGCTAAAAGTCTTGGAAGATCAGGAAGTCAAGGCCCATACCTAAACATAGTAAAAGAAATATACAGCAAACCAGTAGCCAACATCAAACTAAATGGAGAGAAACTTGAAGCAATCCCACTTGAATCAGGGACTAAACAAGGCTGCCCTCTCTCTCCATATGTATTCAATATAGTATTTGAAATTCTAGCTAGAGCAATCAGACAACAAAAGGAGGCCAAAGGAATTCAAATTGAAAAAGAAGTCAAACTATCACTATTTTCAGATGATAGGATAGCATACTTAAGTGACCCCAAAACCTCCACTAGAGAACTTCTACAAATGATAAACAACTTTAGCAAAGAGCCTGGATAAAAAATTAACTCAAAAAAATCAGTAGCCTTCCTATAGTCAAAGGATAAAGAGAAAGAAATTAGGGAAATCGCACCCTTCATAATAGTCACAAATAATATGAAATACTTTGGTATGACTCTAACCAAGCAAGTAAAAGATCTGTATGAAAATAACTTCAAGTCTGAAGAAAGAAATTGAAGAAGACCTTAGAAGATGGAAAGATCTCCCATGCTTGTGGATTAGCAAGATTAATATAGTTAAATAGCCATCTTGCCAAAAGCAATATACAGATTTAATGAAATCCCCATCAAAATTGCAACTCAATTATTCATATAGTTACAAAGAGCAATTATCAAATTCATCTGGAATAACAAGAAACCCAGGATAGCTAAAATTATTCTCAACAACAGAAGAAATTCTGTGGGAATCAGCATCCTGGACCTCAAGTTGTATTATAGAGCAATAGTGATAAAAACTGCATAATCTTGTTACAATGACATGCATGTAGATCAATGAAATAGAATTGAAGACCCAGAAATGAACCCACATACCAATGGTCACTTGATCTTTGACAAAGGAGCTAAAACCATCCAGTGGAAAAAAGATAGCCTTTTCAACGAAAGGTGCTGGTTCAAGTGGTGGTTAACATGAAGAAGAATGCAAAACAATCCATTATTTTTTTATAGACAAACCTATTGTTTTTATTTATATTCTTTGTTTACATTCCAAATGATTTCCCCTCCCCATATCTTTGGGTTTGTATGGGATCTGCCCAGAATCTTCTAGCTTTCATAGTCTCTTGTGAAAAGTCTGGTGTAACTATGATAGGTCTGACTTTATATGTTATTTGAGCTTTTTCCCTTTCTGCTTTTAAATTTCTTTCTTTGTTTAATGCATTTGGTGTTTTGATTATTATGTGATGGGAGGAATTTCTATTCTGGCCAAGTCTGTTTGGAGTTCTGTAGGCTTCTTTTGTGTTCATGGGCATCTCTTTCTTTAGGTTAGGGAAGTTCTTCTATAATTTTATTGAAGATATTTACTGGCCCTTTAATTTTTAAATCTTCACTCTCTTCTATACCTATAATCCTTAGGTTTGGTCTTCTCATTGTGTCCTGTATTTCCTGGATATTTGAGCTTAGAAGCATCTTGCATTTTGCATTTTCTTTGACTGCTGTATCAATGTTTTCTATGGCATCTTCTGCACCTGAGATTCACTCTTCTATCTCTTGTATTCTGTGTTGATGCTTACATCTATGTTTCCTGATTTCTTTCCTAGATTTTATATGTCCTGAGTTGTCCCCTTTGTGATTTCTTTATGGTTTCTACTTTCCTTTTTATATCCTGGATGGTTTTGTTCAGTTCCTTCACTTGTTTCTTTGTGTTTTCGTATAATTATTTAAGGGATTTTTGTGTTCCCTTTTAAGGGCTTCTAGCTGTCTACCTGTGTTCTCCTGTATTTCTTTAAGTGGGCTGTTTATGTCCTTCTTGAAGTCCTCTATGAGCATCATGAGATGTGATTTTAAATCCAAGTCTTGCTTTTCCAGTATGTTGGGGTATTGAGGACTTGCTGTTGTGAGAGAACTGACTTCAAGACCCTGCCATGTTGCCCTGGTTTCTGTTGGTGATGTTCTTACATTTGCCTTTTGCCATCTGTTTTTCTCTGGTGTTAGCTGGTCTTACTGTCTCTGACTATGGCTTGTCTGTTCTGCATGCCTGTATATCAGTTCTCATGGGAGACCAGTTCTCTCTGTGTATGCAGGTGTGTAGGCAACTCATGGGAGACCATCTCCTTCATGGTGATATTTGTGTATGTAGCTCTGTGGCCCAGGATCAACTCTGGGTGCAGATGGAAATCTGATGACTCCTGTCCCTGGCAGCCCCTGGATTCTTGTGTCCTGAAGGTTTCAGTACGGTTCCTCTGAATAGCAGGGGTGGTCCTACCTGCACTCTCATTCCTCTTGGGAGTCTAGCTATCTCTCAGTGTCACCTAGGTATGCAGCCCTGTGGCTGAGGATGGTCTGCAGCAGCAGCAGACAGGATACGGGAAGCCTCCGCCTAAGTGTTCTGGGAAGGCTGGTTCCTCTGAGCAGCAGCGGTGGCCCAAACTGCACTTTCAGGCTTGTCTGCACTTCTGGAAGACTAGCTGTCTCCCAGAGCCACCTCAGTATGCAGCCCTGTGGCTGAGGTTGGTCTCCAGCAGCAGACAGAAACCAGAAGGCTCCTAAATATATTTTCATATGACCACTTATTATTTAACAAATGTCTTGGAACTATAAGTCTTCTTGCATCTTATGATGATGCAATTAATGAAATGGTGGATATCAACTGTAACCAGTTCTTGATGTGTACCTCATTCTTTTTATCCTGATATATCCTATTGTGTTTTTTAAAATAAAGCATCTTACTAAATCACTCTCCTTTGTATAGAAACTTAGACTGCCCACAATGCTTTAATTTGTAAGCAGTAATGTAATGAATGAAAACACACACTCTCATACACACACACACCACCACCACCACCACCACCACCACCACCACACCACCACCACCACCACCACCACCACCACCACCACCACCACCACCATCACCATCACCATCACCATCACTGCCACACATACAAATATATATTCACTTTGTGAAACATTTTAGTTAGAAGCAGAGCTAGGTCAAAATGTAACTTTGAATACTTTTTGTTTGAATGTTTGTTTTCCAATTTTATCTCCAGAAGACAATAGCAATAAGTTCTTAGCTCTTGTTTCTGAGAGTCTCTATTTTCTCAAAGTTTTTTGTGTCTTCGAGTATTTCAAGTTTTCCAAATCTTCCAGGTGAGAAACAATATCTGAGTCTTATTTTAATTACTATTATTCTACATTTGAATGGGAAGCTTTTCAAATATTGAGGGCTAATAGGGCATAATTTACACATAGCACTGTAAATTTAGTAATTTTGTCTAGAGACATTGCTTAAATATAGACAAACTTTGTGTATGTACTTGGTATAATTATACACCTTCTAATTTGTTACACTGACTTATCTGCTTAGATTTGTAATACTACTATACTGTTTTAGTTATGAAAAACATATGGTATATTTTGATGCTTGTTTATTCTAATTCTACTCTTTGTACATGATTAATGTCAAATGGCCAATTTTTCTTTTCAGATCTCAATATAAACAAAGTTACCTAAGTACAAAAAAGTTGGGGTTTTCTCATTTATAAAATAATAGTGCTTCTTGGGATGTTGTCATATACAAGAAAGATGTCTTTTCTTTGTTCACATCTGCTTTTTGGTCTTTCAAGAGAATTATAAAGTTTTCTACATTCATGCTCTTTATATTTATTTTTGACTATACTGAATATTTAATTTGTTATGGTTGTCATAAACAAAATTTTCTCCTATAAGTGGGTATTATTTTAAGAATATACTTATCAATGTTTCTCCTATAGTGTTAATTTAATCATCATAATAAACATGCCAGGTCTTTGTGTTTTGCCAGTCACAGACTCAAAAAGAGATGGAAAAGCATTGATTCCATGGCAGCCAGTTTTACTTCAGGTATTCTATGGTCTTGTCATTCATCACTAATGATTGTTTAGGAGTTGAGTTAGGTAGAAAACCAGGGACTACAATCAACTGTAGCATATTTCAATAGGTAAAGGAGACATGAAAAATCAATGGATCAATTCTAGACATTACCACACAGGAACTCTGGCCCCAATCTAGACTCCTAAGTGTAAAGGAATGTGTATAACATGAAAGAAATAGACCATGAGCTTCTTTCTTCTCACAGGGAAAACAAAAATTAATGCTTCAGTCTTTAACTCTACTGTCCATCAAAAAATACATGAAAGAAAATAAAATAAAGACCATAATACATGATTTGAGAAATCAAATGACACTGCTTTTAGTTGGATTAATCTCTCTAGATAATTTTGGGCTAGACTAATCTTCCTATGTAATGACCAAATTTAGGGGATTAGACACTGAGCTGAAAGTTGCAACCTCTGATATTGAAGCATTGCATGAAAGGTCAGGAGAGCACTCGAAAGAAAAAGAGGTATGGCATCACTCAGGGAATTTGAGGGCCTAGTGAACATCAGCATCACCTGGAATAGCAGAGCAAAAGCACATTAACTTTGAAAAGTGCTCTGAAATATGGTATATGTAAACTTTGTGACCATGCAGTGAGTGACTAAGTAATCTTAGTAATGGTCATATCTTCACTAGATGCAGCTCACTGCACATGTCAGCCTACTTTTTACTGACCAGTGAAATTCTAGAACTTAACAGGGGCCAGGAGATCAATACATTCTGAGGCAATATGAGGGTTTGGTTTCAGGTGCTCTCCTGAATAAACCTGGTTTCTCTGGTAGAATCTTAGCAAGACCTAACTAGTCATTCTATTCCTTTTTTGTTCTTTGAGTTAGGAACTAAGAAACAGACATCAGTTGCAGAGATCGGGGATGAGAGTAGAGATTAGGATAATTTTTTTTCAAATGAGTAATTTTTTCAGTATAAGTATACATTATATGCCTATCCTGATATTTCCATCTATTCAAGGTCAGAGACTGCTCTCTAAAGTCATTCAGTGCTGTAATCAGAGTTCTGCACTTTTGCAAAAGGATGAAGGCAGGATGCATGTTTGATTCTGCTCTCTGTTCATGATGCTTGCCTCTCGTTTATCCTCAGCAAAACTTCACACTTCTTTTGAAAGAAATATTTTTCAGAAGATACTCTTCTACTTTGAAGAAGACATTTGGCAATGGCTTAAAGCTTTTTGGATAGGACAATTGTTTATTTTTAAACTCATTAGAAACAGACAACCACAGTTGTGGTTTTGAAGTCTGTCTTCTTGGTAAACACCTGAACACCCCTGTGCTGTTCTGATAAGAGATAAGTATATAAATGACCAAGCATAGGACAGAATTTGTTGCAATATAGCGGGAGCTTGGTTGCTTAGATGTGACCACAGTTCACATCTATGCTATTTGTTCAATAGCCAGCATTATTCAATGGCCAACATCATGAAGGCTGGTTTTATTGATAACAAAATGAATAGTTAAAACAAAGCTCAGGACTAATAAGGAATGAAAAGAGGCCACAGGGAGGGGGAAGAAGTAATTTGGCAGAAGGAAGAAGACAGTATCTCATGTGGTACTTTATCTTTGAGAAAAAAAGAATCTGCTGCCACATTTAATATGTTAGCAGGAGGTAAGAGTGTCAACATGAAACAAATTATACATTTTCATCTTGTGTTTGTTTTTCAGTGGTTTGAGGCATTGGGGATTTCAAGCTTTCGTAGCAGTAGCTCTGCTCAGTATTATCACATGCATCACCTTGGAGAAGCAACTACAAAATGCTTGTTTGTATTCTCTTTGTTCAGTGAGTAGGCTGGAATCATTTTCCTCAAACATCATTTACAACTCTGTGTAATGAGCATATGTAGTCAGCAAGGCTTTAAAAGTTAATGAGAAACAGAAAACTTAAGGGAGTTATTTCTCAATATGCTCAGGCTTCACAACTAGGTCCATGGTTTAAAAAAAGCTCTTTTGACCTAAGAGTAGATTTCATTTTCAGGACAATAAACTGGGAACAAAGATTTGGACTTGAACTTGGATTTAATTAAATAGAACGAAATGGAGGAAAGAAAAGATGGGAAAGGGAGGGTCATGAAAGGAGAAAGAAAAATATGGCATGGTTTTTCTGTGAGATCTAGAGAACATAGAAGAACAATGTTATCCCTGTACTTAAAGCACTGCACATGTAGCTCAGGCAGTTAGTGGAACACTGAAATGGAAGAAATCACAGAAAAAATAAACCAAATCTCTCAGTTGAGCTGCTTCTACATTAACTTTCAAAAGAGGTGAGAGGAGCGAAAGCTTTTTGAGATGATTAATTGGGAAAACAGAATTAAATATACCGTCCAGAGTATGGTCAAGGACAGGTGAATTCTCCACCTCCACTAATTCATTAGAGATAGTAAGTGGCACAAAATGTCAAGGAGAGCTTCTCATTACAGACTTGTTGCTTTCCTTACCTCTGGAGGGTCTGGACTACAGGTACTGGAAATGTAATGAACCTCTATGAAACCAGTGTCATTGTCTATAAAAGGAAAGTCTTAGGGAGAAAAGGTCACCCCCACCTCCAGAATTTAAATTTTAAATCTAATTTCATTAGAAGTACTGAAATTTGGATTTTTTAAAGAAATTTGAAAGGGCACAGAGAGAAAATTGTGAATATTTAGCCCTTTTTAATCTTTATTTTTAAAAAGTTCTAGAAGTGTTATAATAATCGGACTGCCTTGCTTTTTTTCTTTTAGTCCTTGAGAATATTAAATCTCAAAGAACAATTCTTGCATACTTCATTTTTTATCCCTTATTTGAGAGACAACATAATGAGAAGAACGTGGAACTGAAGAATAGAGATGGACATGAATTCAATTCCCTGACTGCTCTATAGTGAGAAACAGAATTACATGTGTATGTTATAATGGGCAAGTTACTCACTTCACTATTTCCACATATTTGTAAAGAATGTTTAACATTATAGCATAACTGTGCAATCAGATTTCTTTTTCAGTAGTTCCAAGATAGTCATAAAATGGCATGATTTATAGACTTAGATAGTGATCTCAATCAGCTCTTTATGCAACCGAAGGTTGGTTCCATTTTTTTGTTTAAGTCTAGAATGTAGGGTATATAAAAGATCTATTGTGACAAAGTTAAACTTGAATACAAGTGACAGCTTCTAGTACAAAAGACAACTCTCACCTCAAGAAGAATAAGGAGAAAGGTTATTCTTATGTCAAATATGTGAGGTGAGAGCTTAGCAACAGATTCAGGTTACCACACATGCCATGTTCAAACATGATTACATTTTCACGACGGCTTTTTAGTAAAATGGCAAATAAAATCATAAATCAAGACATTTTCAAGTATACTGATAGAAACATCAAGTAGGCCTATACAGCAAAACAGGAAAATATTAATATAGGCCCAAGATGTTGTCTAATGATACTCTAAGACTTTATATTTGTCAAAGTTTGGATTCTATTTGATCATTCAAAAGGAATTTACATAAGACTTGCAAGGATATTAAGTCACATAAAGAAGTAGAGAGCAATAGGTATTTCAGGACTAAGGTAACTTAAGACCATTTGACTCTGGAGAGCTGCAATATTTTAACTCTATAACCACAGATGTTTTAATCAGTCAACCATTCTTGTAGAAGGTTAATGTCATGTTACTGCAGCATCTTCTGGGAACTAGTTCACACAACCATGTTCCAGTATTAGACTATTTAATCAACTGAATTCTTATAAGTCCTTAGTGAGAGTTAAAATAATTATTTGACATCTATACTCCTGACCTCTCTGTAGCTTGTTTTTGAAATCTGTAAGAAAGTTGACCTAAATTTCAGTGACTTCAATTTCATATCATCTTAACTTTCAGACTCAGCCTGTTTTTAACTGTTAAAGATACGACTCTGCATATTAATCAGCTTGCTATCACTTCAGTCATTATCTGAAGTAACTGCTTTATGAAGAAAAGAGACTTATATTGGCTCAAAGTTTTTGAGTTTTCAATCCAGGGAGAGTTGGCCCATGCTCTTTGCACCTGTGTAGCAGATTGCAGCAGAATCACATGGCAAACCAAAACTGCTTACTTCATAGGAACTGACATTGGAAGAGATTGCAGCTCATAATTTCCTTCAAGGGCATGTCTCAAGGTGTTTTACACACATGCTTACAATAGTACTTTATTGTGAATTTATCTGTATATATCTCCTATTTGATGCTGCCCTATATTTTTCTCTCACTCCTTACATATTCCTATCATTTTGAAGAACTGCATTTTGCATTACTTGTAGAACAGATTTCATATAGATACAGCCATCCAACTTCTATCTCTTTAATCTTTAACCTTTAACAGCCTTGTGGTCTTTTTGGTATATCCAGCCCCTCTCCCTGCTTTTGTATGGTGAATTGTTCATATAAATCCTTACTGACCTGAAAGGTTTTTATAAGGCAAGCTTGCTGTAATGCAAGTTGGGATTTCAAAATGGATTTTCTTTCTTCCTTCTCTTGTAACTTTGAGGATATTCTCTTTGTCTTTCACATTTAATACCTTTATCGTGTATATGTAGGTCTCCATTCTTTTCTTAGGTAATCACTGAAGACTCCCTAAAAGTGAGTATGGAGCAGAAACAATGAGCAGGGTTTTAACAGAGTATGATGGAAGGTCTTCAAGAGACAGCCTCAGTGAGATGGCTCTACTTTATTGCTTCAGGGGTAAGGTATATAAAGACTTTTATGGGATAGGGTAGAAAGGGCTGATTAGTTATAACGCAGCACCTAATTATCATATGGGCAGGAAGCCAGAATGGGATGTGTATTTTGAATCATCCACAGGTCACTCTTCAGATAAGATCAGGCTTCTACACTCAGAGATATTCTTCAACTAGATTAGGCAGAGGAAGGGAAACTCTGCTGAAAAGGAGACTCTTCTATTTTCTGTCTAGCTCAAAGAGCTACTCAACCAAGGTAGCCTGCAAACCTTAATAGCAGGATTCTCCAACAGTGATACATTGAAGTAGAATGGGTGAAAGAATTCTGATTGGCAAACATTGTTAATATATTTTTTTTCTATATTCTTTGGTTACATTCCGAAGGCTTTCCCCTTTCCCAGTTCCCCCCTCACCATATGTCCCATATGTCCTCTTCCCCCTCTCTGCCTATTCCCCAATCACCACCCCACCATTTCTCTGTTCTATTCTGGTACTCTCCTACAAAACTGAATCCAGTCCTTTCAGGACCAGACTCCTCTCCTTCCTTCTTCTTGGGAATCTTTTGACATGCTAATTGTGCCTTGAGTATTCAGAGGTTCTGGGTTCATTAATATCCACTTATCAGTGATTGCATTTCATGTGTATTCTTTTGTGATTGGGTTAACTCACTTAGGATGATATTTTCCAGATCCAGCCACTAACCTAAAAATTGCATGAACTCATTATTTTTAATTGCTGAGTAGTATTCCATTGTATAAATATACCACATTTTCTGTATCCATTCGTCCTTTGAGGGACATCTGGGCTCCTTCCAACTTCTGGCTATTATAAATAAGGCTGCTATGAACATAGTGGAGCATGTGTCTTTATTGTATGCAGGGGAATCCTCTGGGTATATTCCCAGGAGTGACAGGGTCCCTGGAAGTGTCTTGCCTAATTTTCTGAGGAACCGCCAAACTGATTTCCACAGCTGTTGTAACATCTTGCAGTCCCACCAACAGTGGAGGAGTGTTGCTCTTTCTCCACATCCTCGCCAGCACCTGTTGTCTCTTGAGTTTTTAATCTTAGCCATTCTGACTGGTGTGAGGTAGAATCTCAGGGTTGTTTTGATTTGCATTTCCTTGATGACTAATGATGGTGAACATCTCTTAAGGTGTTTCTTGGCCATCTGAATTTCTTCTGGTGAAAATTCTTTGTTTAGCTCTGTACCCCATTTTTGATAGGGTTATTTGGTTCTTTGGGGTCTAACTTCTTTTTTTATTGGATATGCTCTATATTTACAATTCGTTTCCCTTTTTCTGGTTCCACACCCCCAAGGGTCCTACATGCCCTTTTCCCTCTCCCTGCTCCCTCATCCACCCCTCCCACTTCACTGTTCTTGTACTCCCCCACAATGATGCTTTGGTTCATTCTAGCACCAGGGTACAATCCTTTACTCTTGTCAGACATCACTTGGTATGTGATTTATGTCTTTGGTGTTCCAAGATTCTAGGCTAATATCCACTTATCAGTGACTGCATACCATGGGTATTCTTTTGAGACTGGGTCAACTCACTTAGTATGACGTTCTCCAGCTCCATCCATTTCTCTAAGAATTTCATGAATTCATTGTTTCTAATGGCTGAATAGTACTCCATTGTGTATATATACCACATTTTTTGTATCCATTCCTCTGTTGAGGGACATCTGGGTTCTTTCCAGCTTCTGGCTATTATATATAAGGCTGCTATGAACATAGTGGAGCATGTATCCTTATTGCGTGCTGGGGAATCTTCTGGGTATATTCCCAGGAGTGGTATGGCTGGGTCCTCCGGAAGTATCACGTCCAGTTTTCTGAGGAACTGCCATACTGATTTCCAGAGTGGTTGTACCAGCTTGCATTACCACCAACAGTGGAGGAGTGTTCCTCTTTCTCCACATCCTCACCAACACCTGATGTCTCCTGAGTTTTTAAAATTAGCCATTCTGACTGGTGTGAGGTGAAATCTCAGGGTTGTTTTAATTTGCATTTCCCTAATGACTAATGATGTTGAACATTTTTTAAGGTGTTTCTCAGCCATCTGAATTTCTTCAGGTGAAAAGTCTTTGTTTAGCTCTGTACCCCATTTTTGGATAGGGTTATTTGGTTTTCTGGGGTCTAACCTCTTGAGTTCTTAGTATACATTGGATATTAGGCCTCTGTCGGATGTGGGGTTGGTGAAGATCTCTTCCCAATTTGTTGGTTGCCAATTTATCCTTTTGACAGTGTCTTTTGCCTTACAGAAACTTTGTAATTTTATCAGGTGCCATTTGTCTATTCTTGTTCTTAGAGCATAAGCAATTGGTGTTCTGTTCAGGAATTTTTCCCCTGAGCCAATGTCCTCTAGGGTCTTCCCCAGTTTCTTTTCTATTAGTTTTAGTGTGTCTGGTTTTATGTGGAGGTCCTTGATCCACTTGGAGTTGAGCTTAGTGCAAGGAGATAAGAGTGGATCAATTCTCATTCTTCTGCATGTTGACCTCCAGTTGAGCCAGCACCATTTGTTGAAAAGGCTATCTTTTTTCCACTGGATGTTTTCAGCTCCTTTGTCGAAGATCAATTGGCCATAGATGTGCGGGTTCAATTCTGGGTCTTTGATTCTATTCCATTGATCCGCCTCCCTGTCACTGAACCAAAACCATGCTGTTTTTAATACTACTACTCAGTAATATTGCTTGAGGTCCGGGATATTGATTCCCCCAGAAGTTCTTTTACTGTTGATGATAGTTTTAGCTATCCTGGGTTTTTTTTATTCCAGATGAATTTGAGAATTGCTCTTTCTAACTCTATGAAGAACTGAGTTGGGATTTTGATGGGGATTGCATTGAATCTGTATATTGCTTTGGGCAAGATTGCCATTTTGACTATATTAGTCCTGCCAACCCACAAGCATGGAAGATTTTCCCATTTTCTGATGTCTTCTTCAATTTCCCTCTTCAGAGACCTGAAGTTTTTATCCTATAAATCTTTCACATGTTTGGTTAGCGTCACTCCAAGATACTTTATATCATTTGTGGCTATTGTGAAGGGTGTCATTTCCCTAATTTCTTTCTCGGCCTGCTTATCCTTCACATATAGGAAGGCTACTGATTTGCTTGAGTTGGTTTTATAGCCAGCCACTTTGCTGAAGTTGTTTATCAGTTGCAGGAGTTCTCTGGTGGAGTTTTTTGGATCACTTAAGTATACCATCATATCATCTGAGAATAGTGATAGTTTGACTTCTCCCTTTCCAATTTGTATCCCTTTGACTTTCCTCTGTTGTCGAATTCCTCTAGCTAGTACCTCAAGTACTATATTGAAAGAGATATGGTGAGAGGGGACAGCCTTGTCTAGTCCCTGATTTTAGTGGGTTTGCTTCAAGTTTTTCTCCGTTTACCTTGATGTTGGCTACTTGTCTGCTGTATATTGCTTTTACTATGTTTAGATATGGGCCTTGAATTCCTGCTCTTTCCAAGACCTTTAGCATGAAAGGATGCTGAATTTTGTCAAATGCTTTTTCAGCATCCAATGAGATGACCATGTGGTTTTTTCTTTGAGTTTTTTTATGTAGTGGATTACATTGATGGATTTCCGTATATTGAACCATCCCTGCATCCCTGGGATGATGCCAAATTGATCATGGTGAATGATCGTTTTGATGTGTTCTTGGATTCGGTTGGCAAGTATTTTGTTTAGTATATTTGCATCGATATTCATAAGAGAAATTGGCCTGTAGTTCTCTTTCTTAGTTGGATCTTTGTGTGGTTTTGGTATCAGGGTAATTGTGGCTTCATAGAATGAGTTGGGTAGTGTTCCTTCTGTTTCTATTTTGTGGAATAGTTTGAAGAGTATCGGTATCAGGACTTCTTTGAAGGTCTGGTAGAATTCTGCACTAAAACCATCCGGTCCTGTGCTTTTTTTTTTTTTGGTTGGAAGACTTTCTATGACCCCTTCTATTTCTTTGGGGGTTATGGGTCTGTTTAGATGATCTATTTGATCCTGGTTTAATTTTGGTATTTGGTAACTCTCTAGGAAATTGTCCATTTCCTCCAGATTCTCCAGTTGCTTTGATATAGGTTTTTGTAGTAGGATCTGGGGTCTAACTTCTTGAGTTCTTTGTATATTTTGGATATTAGTCCCCTGTCAGATGTAGGGTTGGTGAAGAACTTTTCCCAATTTGTTGATGGCTGTTTTGTCCTTCTAACTGTATCCTTTGCCTTACAGAAACTTTGTAATTTTATGAGGTCCCATTTGTTAATTCTTGATCTTAGAGCATAAGTTATTGGTGTTCTGTTCAGAAAATTTCCCCGTGTCCATGTCCTCCAGGGTCTTCCCCAGTTTCTTTTCTATTAGGTTGAGTGTGTCTGGTTTTATGTGGAGGTCCTTGATCCACTTGGAGTTAATCTTACTACAAGGAGATAAGAGTGGTTCAATTCATATTCTTCTGCATGTTGACCTCCAGTTGAACTAGCACCATTTGTTGAAGAGGCTATCTTTCCACTGGATGGTTGTAGCTCCTTCATCAAAGATCACGTGACCATAAGTCTGTGGGTTCATTTCTGGGTCTTCAATTCTATTCCACTAATCTACTTGCCTGTTGCTGGACCAATACCATGCAGTTTTTAACACAATTGCTCTATAGTACTGCTTGAGGTCAGGGACATTGATTCCCTCAGAATTCCTTTTATTGTTGAGAATAGTTTTAGCTATCCTGGGTTTTTTGTTATTCCAGATGAATTTGAGAATTGCTGTTTTTAGATCTATGAAGAATTGATTTGGGATTTTGATGGGGATTGCATTGAATCTGTAGATTGCTTTTGGCAAGATGGCCATTTTTACTATATTGATCCTCCCAATCCAAGAGCATGAAATATTTTTCCATCTTCTGAGGTCTTCTTCGATTTCTTTCTTCAAGTTCTTGAAGTTCCTGTCATACAGATCTTTCACTTGTTTGGTTAGAGTCACGCCAAGATACTTTATATTGTTTGTGGCTATTGTGAAGGGTGTTATTTCCCTAACTTCATTCTCTGCCTGCTTGTCCTTTGAGTTCAAGAAGACTACTGATTTGCTTGAGTTGATTTTATAACCAGCTACTTTGCTGAAGTTGTTTATCAGCTGTAGGATTTCTCTGGTGGAGTTTTTTTTGGTCGCTAAGTATACTATCATGTCATCTGCAAATAGTGATAGTTTGACTTCTTCTTTTCCAATTTGTATACATTTGACTTCCTTATGTTGTCTAATTGCTCTTGCTAGAACTTCAAGTACTATATTGAAAAGATACGGAAAGAGAGGGCAGCCTTGTCTAGTCCCTGATTTTAGTGGGATTGATTCAAGTTTCTCTCCATTTGTTTTGATGTTGGCTACTGGTTTGCTGTATATTGCTTTTACTATATTTAGTTATGGGCCTTGAATTCCTGTTCTTTCCAGGACTTTTAGCATGAAAGGATGCTGAATTTTGTCAAATGCTTTTTCAGCATCTAATGAGATGACCATGTGTTTTTTTTTCTTTTAGTTTGTTTACGTAGTGGATTACATTGATGGATTTCCATATGTTGAACCATCCCTGCATCCCTGGGATGAAGCCTACTTGATCATGGTGAATGATTGTTTTGATGTGTTCTTGGATTCAGTTGGCAAGAATTTTATTTAGTATCTTTGCATCAATATTCATAAGGGAAATTGTCCTGTAGTTTTCTTTCTTTGTAGGATCTTTGTGTGGTTTTGCTATCAGCATAATTGTGCCTTCGTAGAACGAGTTGGGCAGGGTCCCTTCTGTTTCTATTTTGTGGAATAGTTTGAAGAATATTGGTGTTAGGTATTCTTTGAAGGACTGATAGAATTCCACACTAAAACCATCTGGTCCCGTACTTTTTTTTTGGGGGGGGGGGAGACTTTCTATAACCCCTTCTATTTCTCTCGGGGTTATGGGGCTGTTTAGCTGATCTAATTGATCCTGATTTAATTTTGGTATTTGCTATCTGTCTAGGAAATTGTCCATTTCCTCCAGATTCTCCAGTTGTGTTGAGTATAGGATTTTGTAGTAGGATCTGATGATTTTTTGAGTTTCCTCATTTTCTGTTGTTATATCCCCCTTTCCATTTCTAATTTTGTTAATTTGGATACTGTCTCTGTGCGCTTTGGTTAGTCTGGCTAAGGGTTTATCTATCTTGGTGATTTTCTCAAAGAACCAGCTCTTGGTTTTGGTGATTCTTTGTATGGTTCTCTTCGTTTCTACTTTATTGATTTCAGACCTTATTTTGATGTTTTCCTGTCTTCTACTCCTCCTGGGTGAATTAACTTCTTTTTGTTCCAGGGATTTCAGGTGTGCTGTTAAGCTACTAGTATATGTTCTCTCCAGTTTCTTTTTGGAGGCACTCAGGGCTATGAGTTTCCTCTTAGCACTACTTTCATTGTGTCCCATATATTTGGGAAGGTTGTACCTTCATTTTCATTAAATTCTAAAAAGTCTTTGATTTCTTTCTTTATTTCTTCCTTGACTAAGGTGTCATTGAGTAGAGCATTGTTCAGTTTCCATGTGTATGTAGGCTTTCTGTCATTTTTGTTGCTATTGAAGACCACTCTTACTCCATAGTGATCTGATAGGAGGCATGGGAGTAGTTCGATCTCTTGTATTTGTTGACATCTGTCTTGTGACCAATTATATGATCAATTTTGGAGAAGGTACCATACAGTGCTGAGAAAAATGTATATTCTTTTGCATTAGGATGAAATGTTATATATATATATATATATATATATATATATATATATATATATAAAGTCCAATTGGTCCGAAGTTTCAATTAGTTTCACTGTGTCCCTATTTAGTTTCTGCTTTCCTGATTGGTCCATTGAGGAGAGAGGTATGTTGAAGTCACCCACAATTATTGTATTAGGTGCAATGTGTGCTTTAAGCTTTAGTAAAGTTTCTTTTACGAATGAGGGTGCCCTTGCATTCGGATCATAGATGTTCAGTATTGAGAGTTCTTGGTGGATTTTCCCTTTGACCAGCAAGAAGTGACCTTCCTGGTCTCTTTTGATGATTTTAGGTTGAAAGTCAATTTTATCTGATATTAGAATGGTTACTCCGGCTTGTTTCCTGAGATCATTTGCTTGTAAAATTGTCTTCCAGCCTTTTATTCTAAGGTAATGTTTGTCTTTGACATTGAGATTTGCTGTATGCAGCAAAATGTAGGGTCCTGTTTCCATATCCAGTCTGTTAGTCTATGTCTTTTTATTTGGGCATTGAGTCCATTGATGTTAAGAGATATTAAGGAATAGTAATTATTACCTCCCGACATTTTTGAAATTATTTTTTCTATTTGAGAGGTTACCTTCTTTTGGATTTGATGAGAGGAGTTTTCTATCTTGCTTCTTCCTGGGTGTAATTTCTCTCCTTGTATTGGTGTCTTCCCCCTTTGTAGGGCTGGGTTTGTGGAAAGATATCATGCAAATTTGGTTTTGTCATGGAATACCTTGGTTTCTCCATCTATGGCGATTGAGAGTTTTGCTGGGTATAGTAGTTTTGTCTGAAATTTGTGTTATCTTAGAGTCTGCATGATATCTGCCCAGGATCTTCTAGCTTTCATGGTCTCAGGTGAGAAGTCAGGTGTAATTGTAATAGGTCTTCCTTTATATGTTACTTGGCCTTTTTCTCTTACTGCCCTTAATATTCTTTTTTTGTTTAGTACATTTGGGGTTTTGATAAATATGTGATGGGAGGTATTTCTGTTCTGGTCCAGTCTGCTTGGAGTTCTGTAGGCTTCTTGTATATTCATGGGCATCTCTCTCTTTAGGTTGGGGAAATTTTCTTCCATAATTTTGTAGAAGATATTTGTTGGCCCTTTAAGTTGTATATCTTCCCTCTCATCTATTCCTATAATCCTTAGGTTTGGTCTTCTCATTGTGTCCTGGATTTCCTGGATGTTTTGGTTACAAGCTTTTCACATTTAGCATTTTCTTTGACTGTTGAATCCATGGTTCCTATGGTATCTTTGGCATCTGAGATTTTTTCTTCTATCTCTTGTATTCTATTGTTGATATTTGCATCTTTGGCCCCTGACTTCTTCCCAAGGTTTTCTATCTCCAAAGTTGTCTCCCTTTGTGATTTCTTAGTTGTTTCTACTTCTGTTTTTAGATCCTGGATGATTTTGCTCAGATCTTTCCTTTGCTTGTTTGTGTTTTCATGTAATTCTTTAAGGGATTTTTGTGTTTCCTCTTTTATAACTTCTACTTGTTTGCCCACGTTCTCTTGTGTTTCTTTAAGTGATTTTTGTCTTTCCTCCTTATTGGCTTCCATTTTTTGATCCATATTCTCCTGAATTTCTTTAAGTGTTTTTTGCATTTGCCTTGTAAGGGCCTCTACCTTTTGATCCATTTTCTCCTGTATTTCTTTAAGGGATTTTTCTTGTGTTCAGCTATCAGCATCTTGACCAGTGATTTTAGATCCAAATCTTCATTTTCTGGTGTGTTGGAGGATCCAGGACTTCTTGTTGGCAAACTGGTTTCAGATGCTGGTATGCTGCCTTGATTTCTGTTAGCAATGTTCCTAAGTTTGCCTTTGCCATCTGGTTATCTCTGGTGTTAGTTGACCTTGTTACTGTTTGAACCTCCTGTGAGACTGGGCCTGCCTGTTGGTTCTCTACTGATGACCAGGGGGCAAGATGAAGACCCCTGCTGAGAGTGCTAAGAGGACCTCAGAGTAGCCGGTTCCCAACCGAGTTGGTACAAGGCCTGGTGGTCATGGAGATGTCTGCTGGGCCACCCAGGCACTGGCCCCTGGCAAGAGCCTGGCAGAATCCTGAGTGATGGTAGTAACAAATTAAGTCTGCGTCTCTGGCCCTCTCTACTAGTGACCTAGCAACAAGATGGAGATGGTCTTTTTAGGGGCCTGGGAGAACCGCGGGGCACGCAGCTCCCAGCAGTGCTGTGGATGTGTTCCGCCGATCCACCCGACTCTGGTTAATGGCCCACGCCTGGCGGTTTCCCACCCAAGCGATGGCAGGCCACGATTAGATCTGGATACCTGCACCTCTGTGCCGGTGACTTGGGCGCAAGACAGAGGGAGACCTTCGGTGTAGGGGCCTGGTGTCTTGGAGGTGTTCTGCAGATCTGCCCCGACTCTTGCTCCTGGGCCAAGCCTGGCGGTGTCCTGCCCGAGCGATGGCAGGCCCCATTAAATCTGGTTACCTGCACCTCTCTGCCTGTGGCTCGGGAGCAAGATAGAGACCTTCTGTGTAGGGGCCTAGGAGAACAGCAGGGCAAGCAGCTCCCAGCTGCACTGTGGAGGTGTTCCGCTGATCTGCCCTGACTCTGGTTACTGGCCCATGTTTGGCGGTTTCCCGCTCATTAGGTCTGGATGCCTGTACCTCTCTGCCGATGACTCCGGCACAAGATGGAGGGAGACCTTTGGTGTAGGGGCCTGAGAGAACCGCAGGGCACGCAGCTCCTATATATATATATATATATATATATATATATATATATATATATATGCGTGTGTGTGTGTGTGTGTGTGTGTGGAGAGTTACATAATTTCCAAGATCTGGAAATTTTTCTCTTATGGTTTCCAAATGAGAAAACCCCACTGGAATTTCATGTTCTTGATAAATGCTAGTAGCTACAGTTTTTGTTTGTATGATGTTGTCAAAATTTCCTTTCTTATTTCGTAACTCCTCCAGGATATTTTCTTTTTTAATAGTTTTTATTTTTATATTTAACTATATATATCATAAAAATGATGGATACATTATTAAAAGAACATAAATGGATAAAGTCTGTTCTTTGTTCGTTTTGTTTTTAATAGAGCTTAAAATCTTGACTCTTACTGTGGTACAAACCCAAAATAAGAAAAATTTTTAGACATTGGAGTTCAAGGTCTCTCACATCACTAAAGGATTTTACCTCCATAGTAGCTAAGCTAAGAGTTGACAGTTCTGCTGCACCGAGGAATGAATTGTAGGCATGATTATTCAGATACAGATTTCCTGCTATGGTCAAAGCTATTTGACTTGAGTGATTGTCATCATTCTCAGCACACAGGGAGCAGGTTACAATCACTTAAGAAATGGTGTGTGTATTAAGATGGTCTATCCATGAAGTCATTCATCAATTTCTACTTGTTGGCCCACATTCTCTTGTGTTTCTTTAAGTGATTTTTGTGTTTTCTCCTTATTGGCTTCTGCTTTTTGATCCATATTCTCCTGAATTTCTTTAAGTGATTTTTGTGTTTGCCTTGTAAGGGCTTCAAACTTTTGATCCATTTTCTCCTGTATTTCTTTAAGAGATTTATCCATGTGTTCTGCTATCAGCATCCTGACCAGTGATTTTAGATCTATATCTTGATTTTCTGGTGTGTTGGGGTATCTGGGGCTTACTGCTGTTGGGGAACTGGGTTCAGATACTGCCATATCGACTTGATTTCTGCTAGTAATGTTTCTACATTTACCTTTTGCCATTTGTTTATTTCTGGACTTACTTGGTCTTGTTATTACTGGTTGGTGTTTAAAGCTCCTGAGCACCTGGCATTTAGTGCTGCTGTCTCAGAGGGCATCTGTGCTCCCAAGGTGGAAACTGGAAGGTTTCCACCACTGGGCTCCAAATTACCTCCTCAGCTCTGCTGGGCTGGATTCAAGTCTCCTCTCTGCTTGCCTCTGGAAGCTTAATTGGCCTCCCGTGGTCTTCTCCTGGTTTGCCTGGTTAGTCAAACCTGGTGGCAGGTCTCAGGGTTCTGACTGACCGCGGGAATCCCTGCAGGACTGGGGCTTCCCTGGCTGGATTACTGAAGCCTAGACAGTGGCTCTCTCAGTAGGCAGGGCTCTGTCTGTTTGAGCTGTTCTCCCCAGGATAGTGTCGGACCGGACCGAGGAGCTCTGTCTAACCGCGGACTCTCTGTGGATCGGGAGCTCCCCTGGTTGGGCTGCAGGGTCCATGTTGGTGTGGATCCCTGCCCTTGGGTCTCCAGCTATCTACTGGACCTCCTGCAGGTCAGACGTTCTCCTGCTTGCCCAGGCAACTGTAATGCTGCCCAGTTCCCTGGTGTGGAAAGCACCCAGGCAGGCTATACCCTGGGAAATCCTTCACTCTGGTGCCCACTGTACCTTGCTAGGTTACCAGCTCCCGGTTTTAATGATTTTGAAAAGCATTCATCTCAGAAAAAGAGTAACTTATAAGGTTCTCTTCTTCAAAATTGATACAATAATTATAAATATCAAGCAAAACATTGAGTCTTACTCTTTGTTTTTCTCTTACAAGCCACCTCTCAAATTGTCTTTCTTTTGGCTGTATAAATAATTTTGAAATATGTAAGCTGTTCTGAATTCCATAGAATAGTGTAAAACCATCAAATAAACAATCCTACTAATAGAGAGGGTGAGATAGAAGCACAATTTCTAGGCCATTATGTGGTATACAGCAAGACACAGTCACATACAAAAAAAGGAGAAAGTGTACATGGATTGTACAATATTGTACCTATTTCTCTAATTACAAAATTAGAGAGATAACTGGATGACAGCCAATAAATTTCTAATTCCTCATATGTTTGAATTTCAATTGATTAGGATATGTTGGTAATATTAATTTTCATATTAAAATATATTAAGGAAAAGTGATTGTTACTTCCTGTTATTTTTGTTGTTAGAGGTGGAATTATGTTTGTGTGGGTTTGTTGAAAGACTACTTTCTTGCTTTTTTGAGTGTAGTTTCCCTCCTTGTGTTGTTTTTTTCCATGTATTATCCTTTGTAGGGCTTGATTTGTGGAAAGATATTGTGTAAATTTGGTCTTGTCATGGAATATCTTGTTTTCCTCATCTATAGTAATGGAGAGTTTTGCTGGATATAGTAGCCTGGTCTGGCATTTGTGTTCTCTTAGGGTCTATATGACATCTGACCAGGATCTTCTAGCTTTCATAGTCTCTGGTGACAAGTCTGGTGTATTTCTGATAGGTCTGCCTTAATATGTTACTTGACTTTTGCTCCTTACTGCTTTCAAAATTCTTTCTTTGTTTAGTGTATTTGGTGTTTGGATTATTATGTGACGGGAGGAATTTCTGTTCTGGTCCAGTTTGTTTGGAGTTCTGTAGGCTTCTTGTATGTTCATGGGCATCTCTTTCTTTAGGTTAAGGAAATTTTCTTTTATAATTTAGTTGAAGATATTTACTGGCCCTTTGAGTTGGGAATCTTCACTCTCTTCTATACCTATTATCCTTAGGTTTGGTCTTCTTATTGTGTCCTGGATTTCTTGGATGTTTTTGTTAGAAGCTCTTTGCTTTTTGTTTTCTTTGACTGTTGGTTCAATGTTTTCTACAGTATCTTTTGTACTGAGATTCTCTCTTCTATCTCTTGTACTCTGTTGGTGATGCTTCTGATCTCTTTCCTAGGCTTTCTAGCTCCAGGGTTGTCTCCCTTTGTGATTTGTTTATTGCTTCTAGATCCATTTTTAGATCCTGGATGATTTTCTTCATCTCTTTCACCTGTTTGATTGTATTTTCCTGTAATTATGTAAGTGATTTTTTTTTGTCTTTCCTTTTTAAGGGTTTCAAGCTGTTTACATGTGTTCTACTGTATTTCTTTAAGGGAGTTATCATGTCTTTCTTAATGTCCTCTATCATCATCATTATAAGAAGTTATTTTAGATCTGAATCTTGCTTTTCCAGTGTGATGGTATATCCAGGAAATGCTGTGGTAGGAGAACTGGGTTCTGATGATACCATGCTACCTTGGTTTCTGTTACTTATGTTCTTTTTATTTTTTTTTTCGAGACAGGGTTTCTCTGTGTAGCCCTGGCTGTCTTGGAACTCACTTGGTAGACCAGGCTGGCCTCGAACTCAGAAATCTGCCTGCCTCTGCCTCCCAAGTGCTGGGATTAAAGGCATGCACCACCACCGCCCGACCCTATTACTTATGTTCTTAAACTTGCCTCCTACCATCTGGTTATCTCTATTGCTACCTGCCCTCGCTATATCCGACTGGATCCTGTCTGTCCTGTGATCCTGGTTGTGTCAGAACTCCTCAGAGTCAAGCTGTCTCTGTGATCCTCTTGATTCTGGGATCCTGTGATTCTTAGATCCTGGGTTTATCCAAGCTCCTAGGAGTCAAGTTGCCTCTGGGAGCCTGAGATCCTGGTGTGACCAAGCTCCTGGAATCTCGGGATCCTGGGCATTTTAGAACACTTGGAAGTGGAACTTCCTCTGGGTGTTGTGGCACTGGTGGTGGAGTTTGCACCCAAGGTCTTCTCCAGTGCAGAAAGACCGGCAGGAAACTGGGCCACTGGTCTAGAGGGGTTTCTGCATTCCTGGGTCCTACTGCTCCCAGGAACTCCTGGTGTTTGGGTGTTTGGACAGATGTTGTGTCCTCCTCATCTCTGATTCTATGATCCTGGCTGTGTTAAAGTGCCTGGGAGTACAGGATATTTTCAAATACACTGATTTTGATCCAATACTATTTATTTTATATCTTTCCTGATACTGATTTCTTCTGTCACAATTTAAGCTTTGCTAGAATATTTTTTCAGCTCAATAACTTGTTTGTTTCCTTTTGTTTTGTTTTTTAGACATATTTTTTATTTACATTTAAAATGTCCCCTTTCCTGGTTTCCCTGAGAAAATCCCATAGCCCATGTCACCTACTCCTGTTCCCCAATCAACCCACTCCTGCTTCCCTGTCCTGGTGTTCCCCTATACTGCAGCATCAAGCCTTCCCAGGACCAAGGGCCTCTCCTCCCTTTGATGCCCAGCAATGCCATCCTATGTTGCCTATGCTTCTGGAGCCATGGGTAACTTCATGTGTACTCTTTGGTCGGTGGTTCATTCCCTGGGAGCTCTGGGGGTACTGGGTAGCTCATATTGTTGTTCCTCCTATGGCCTGAAAATCCCTTCAGCTCCTTGGATCCTTTCTCTAGTTTCAATAACTTGTTTTATTCTTTTGAAAATGAAGTCTATTGTTGGGAACTGGCAAGTTTAGCTCAACATCCCCAGCTGAGCTGTTTGCACATGTTTCTTGAGAGCAAAATATCCAGTGGCTTAGCTTGATTCCTGCCTTACCTGCCTGGTATGGTGGGGACTTCCCAGGTGCCTGACCTATGGCTATAATGGTTTTTTTCCTGTTCTCTTCACTGGCTTCTAGTATATATTGCTGGTCTCTCAGTAAAGCTTTGGTCTGTCTCCTTACAGAAAGACCCATGTCTGTGTTTTCTGTTAATCCCCCAGGCCTATACCCAATACTTGGTACTGTGGGAGCACAGGTGCTGTCAAATGGAGATCCCACTGATATGGGGAAAGAGAGGAGTTCCTGATGGAATTGTTCCAAGAAAGGCCAGTTGGCAAGGGAGAGGAACATATTGGGGAATATATGGTGCAAGAAACATAGTAAGAGTTAGAACTGCATCAAGCAAAGTAAGTACAGGAGCACACCGTGGCAACAACATTACAATTAGTGGATCAAAGGGTAGATTTGCTTAAGCAACAGGGTACTGGGATTAAGGTTAAAACAGATAGGGTGTGACAGTAAATTGGGATGGTGAATTTTATTAGGCAAATTGTCTGCAGTCTGGAACTGCATTAGGCAAGAAGAATAGGGAATAAAATAAAATAAAATAAAATAAAATAAAATAAAATAAAATAAAATAAAATAAAAAAAATAAAATAAAATAAAATAAAATAAAATAAAATAAAATAAAATAAAAAGAGTAAAAACAAAAACAAAAACAAAAACAAACAAACAAAAAAGACAGATTTTAGAAGCATGTGAGAGAAAGAGAAAGAAGGAAAATGGATTTCAAAACTCTCCTATGGACAAGGGGACACAGGTATACGCTCTGTTTCCTCTATGGATCACAATGGAGATATTCTTAGTACTGCTGACAATGTTCTTTCTTCTCTGTGTATTGTTTTTGGTGCACCAATTTGTCAGTTTGTGTCTGTTTTGTTTTGTTGTTTGAATGACTTTTTTTTTGCAGTGTTTCTTTGAATACTAAACCATGTGTTTTAGCTCCTTTTCTGTAGTTTGAAAAGTCTGATGAACAGGAAGAAGACAAGAAGAAATTGAATTGTTCTAGCAGATTGTGTGTATTGACAAACTGCTGAGAGTATGAAGATGCTGCTGTTGTTGAAGAATTCCTGGGATTGTGCCTCTGCCTCTAAATAATGAAGGGAGATTCCCTGTCACCTTGTTTCATCATCAGAGAGACTTTGGCATTATTGCCACCCCTGATTAAAAAAGGTCTGGGTCTATGGCACTGGGCTTTTGGCTTGTGGAGCTGCTGCATTGGCATTGTTTCTTACAAACCATATGTGCAAATAACAAAACCAGTCCAGAGCAGTAACTGATAATACATCTGCTCAAATTTGGCTCAGCCTGTATCGAGAATGATCTATGATGGGCAACTCCTTTCTGGTCCACACCAACCTAAGACAGGGGCACTGGTACTGGTAGAGATTTCCAAAGATGGGTAATGAGAGTTGGATGGAAGGTGTCCTAAGACAGACGCTATTCCTTCTTACAAAACAAAAAAAAGGGGAATTTATTGAAGAGATCGAAACACTTCTCTGTTTTTTTCCAAGCTGATTGAGTTTCCTTACAACAGCTGTTTAAATTCTTCTTGGAGTTCTCCTGTTCACTTCACCATCTGATCAGTTTTTGTCATTTCATTTTCCTTGTTATGTGATGTCCTTGCTTCCTGAATATTTTTGGAGATGGTTATTGGGTTGAAATTCTATCTAATCATTGAAATATATGTTTTTCATTATGGTCATGCTAATCTTATTATGTGTCTTGTTTTTGAGAAATTCCAAGCAGCGTTTTTAATTTTCCTTAAACCAGTTATGGTCTCTAATTTTTCTGAATTGTATTGTAATAAGTCTGCCTGAAATCTACTTTTGAAATGATGTCACTATTTCTGCTCTTGCAAGCAAGCCCTATTAGTGTTTACTGAATCTACCATATTGCATGCTCTTCAGAATGAACAAGGGAGCTTCATAAAAATTGAAGTCTATATGAACAAGCTACTCTTTACACACAGGTTGAGCCAAATGCCTCAGTGACAAGCACTGGGATTCTAAAAGAGCTGGATATATGACAAGACTGTGAATGGCCTAGTCATTGAGTCCTATACCAGACCTGGAAACTTCATTATTAAAAGCTATCCAACAAAAATGTTCCCAAGAAACAACCTGGAGTTGCTATCCTAATATCCAATAAAATAGACTTTCAACCAAGTTATCAAGCATGATGAAGACTTTATATTCATCAAGGGGAAAATCCACCAAGAGAAAGTATCAATTCTATGCCTCTATGCCCCAAAGGCATGAACACCCATATTTATAAAAGAAACTTTACTAAAGCTCAAAACACACATTGAACCCCACACAATAATAGTGTGAGATTTCAACATCCCACTCTCACCAATGGACAGGTCATTGAAACAGAAACTAAACAGAGACACAGTGAAACTAATAGAGGTTATGAACCAAATGAATTTAACAGATATTTGCAGAACATGTCAGCCTAAAACAAAAGAATATACTTTCTTCTCAGCAACTCACAGTACCTTCTCCAAAATTGACCATATAATTGGTCACAAAACAACCCTCAACTGATACAAGAAAATTAAAGTAATCCCATGCATCCTAGCATAACACCATGGCCTAAGGCCTCAATAACAGCAAAAACAACACAAAGCTCACATATACCTGGAAACTGAACAACTTTCTATGCAATGATAACTTGGTAAGGGAAGAAATAAAGAAAGAAATTGAAGACTTCCTGGAATTTCATGAAACTGCGGACACATCATACCCAAACTTATGTGACACAATGAAAGCAGTGCTAAGAGGAAAATTCATAGCACTAAGGGCCTTGGTAAGGAAACTGGAGAGATCTTACACCAACAACTTAACAGCACACCTGAGAGCTCTAGAACAAAAAGAAGCAAACTCACCCAAGAGAAGTAGACAGCAGAAAAAAGTCAAACTCAGAGCCCAAATCACCCAAATAGAAACAAAGAGAACTATACAAGAAATCAACAAAACAAAAGCTGGTTCTTTGAGAAAATGAACTTATATAATAAACCCCTAGCCAAACGAACTAAAGGGCACCTGTTGGAGAGGGTGTATCGAAAGAGGAACATTCAATCATTGCTGGTAGGATTACAAACTGGTACAACCACTCTGGAAATCAATCTGGAGGTTCCTCAGATAATTGAAATATATCTACCTGAAGACCAGCAATACCACTCTTAGGAATATACCCAAAATATCCCCTACAATGCTGCTGGAGCACCTGTTCCACTGTTCATAGCAGCCCTTATTTGTGATAGCCAGAAGTCAGAAACAACCCAGATGTCCAATGACAGAAGAATGGATACAGAAAATGTGATTCATTTACACAATGGAATAGTACTCAGATATTAAGGACAAGGACATCCTGAGTTTTGCAGGGAAATGGATGGAACTAGAAAATATCCTGAGTGAGCTAACTCAGACCCAAAAGGACATGCATGGTATGATGGTATATTCTCACTAATAAATGTATATTAGCCACACACACAAAAAAAATTATAGAATACCCAAGATACAGTACACAGAACTCACAAAGGTCAACAAGCTAAAGGGTCCAAGTGAGGATATCTCAGTCCCACTTTGGTGGAAGAAAAAAAGCAATCACAGGTGGGGAGGAAGGGAGGGATCTGGGAGGGAAAATAGACAGGGGATTGGGAGGAAGAGGTCAACCTGATCTGGTATTGGGTGAGGGAAAAGGACTGAAGTCCTGAGGGCCAGAAAGAATTGAAGCAGGCAACCTCCTGAGGTAGGAGATTGGGGGACCCTGAAGAATGTACCAGAGACTTGGGAAGTAAGAGACTCAAAGGGAGGTACCTTAGATGAAATGCCAGAAATTAAGGAGAGGGAACTTATAAAGCCCACCTCCAACAGGAAGACGGGGCATCAAGGGAGGTGGTTGCCATCCCACAGTTCAAAACTCACCCATAACTGTTTCTGTCGGAAAGAATTGCAGGCATGGAAATGGAGGAAAAGAAGGTTCAGTGACAGGCACAAAGTGGGAGCCAGCTCAAGGGGCAGTCCCAAGACCTGAAACTATTATGGAGGCTATGGTGTGCTCACAAAATGACCTAGCATGACTGCACTCTGGATGACCCATCATGTAGCTTAAAGAGTCAGATACAGATTTTTGCAATGGGCAGAAGCTGCTGACCCCTGTGGTTAAATTAGGAAAAGACAGAAAGAAATTGACAAGGTGGGCGACCCTGTAGGAGGACCAGCAGTCTCAATTAATCTAGATCTCCAAGATGTATCAAGCCTTGGACCACCGAACAGACAGAATATACCAGGTAATATGAGGCCCCCAACACACATACAGCCAAAGCCTGTTGGGTTTGTGTTCAATCAGAGATGATGTACCTAACATTCAAGAGACTGGAGGCCCGGGAAGTTTAGGAGTTAGGTGGGATGAATTTTTTTGATTGAATATATTCTTCATTTACATTTCAAATGTTATACCCTTTCCTGGTTTCCCCCATCCCTGAAAACCCCCAACCCATCCTTCTTCCCCTTGCCTCCAAGAAGATGCCCCTCCACCTAACCTATTTCCACCTACTCTCTTGATTTCCCCACCCTGGGGTATCTATCTAGCCTTCATAGGAACAAGGACCTCTCCTTCCACAGATGCTCTGACAAGGAATTTCTCTGCCACAATTATGGCTGGAACCATGTGTTCCTTTTTGTTGATGATTTAGTTGCTGGGATCCCTTGGGATGTCTGGTTGGTGAACATAGTCATTCTTCCCATTAGGCTGCAAACCCCTTCAGCTCCTCCAATCCTCCCTCCAATTCCTCCTTTGGGGACCCTGCGCTCAGTCTAATGGTTGGTTGCTAGCATCTGCCTCTGTATCTGTAAGGCTCTGGCAGGGGTGGGATGAGGGTGAGAATGGGCGTCCTCATGGAGACGGAGGTTGGGGTTGAGGTATGGGATGTGGAACAGTTGGAGGGTGTTTGGGGGGGGGCAAACAAAATCTGGAGTGTAAAAAAATAAAAAATAAAAAAAAAATAGAAGTCATGACCTTCCAGGAAAAGCCAAATAAATAAATATATTAATGGCTTACAAAAATAGTTTCTACTCTCTTATTACAATGAAATTTTTCATATCTTCATAGAGTCCTAATGTTTAAAATCAGTACATTATAGTTTTTATTCATTTTATTCTCTATGCCATGATCTAAGAAGGCTAACTATGTTCAAAGCACATTAATTGCCTAGATTTGATTCTGAAGATTAATTCAAATGACCACATAGCTTCAACCTGCAATATAATTTGTCAGTTTAATTAATTCCTTTAGCCTAGACCTATACTACATTAAATAAATGCTAGTGAACTAAGCAATTAATTCATGTTCCAAGAGTGACTTATTGACTTGTAAAGAGTAGCTTAGAAACCAGGAGGTTTGAACTCAATAAAATATTTGCTCTCTATTCTACACTAATACTTCTAATACAAATTGCATTGGGATCTTGTGCATTCACATGGTCTGAGGCAGTAGAGCTAGATGGTGTTGAGTTTCTTCATTATTTTAAGATCCAAGATGCTTATAATGCCAGATTTGCCACAAGGTAACAGTGTTATACAGACAAAGTTTACTTAAAGGAATATTTATATTCACAATGCTTACTTATCAATGATATTGCTATTTTTCAGTTATCTATTCTGATAAATCCATCCTACCAAAATGACAAATAAATGTACTCTATATTCCATAAGATTTTTCAGTTACATTTCCCCTTAAATAATTCTTCCTAAATAGAATATCATTTAAGAGAAATTACTGCCTATATATAAAATCTCACCTTTGGTTTTATGATGTTATGCTTTTTACTGGTGGATATACTAGCTCTTTAGTAGATTTTTCAGATGGTAAAATAATGATTTTATCCACATACACATATTTTGACTTAACCCTCACTTCTTTGCTTTAGGTTGAAACATATTGGAACCTGGTTGTTTCTAACTTCCACCATCTACTCTGTACCTGCCCTTTGACTACAATGTCCTTCCTGACCCTTATTCATTCATGCATGCCAGGAATGATGGCATTCTTAGGGTCATTTAGATATTCTGCTTTAATTCACATCTACTTTGGTCTTCATGAGAACACTCTTATGTCGGAGACTTACTAACAGAGAATATTTTATTTTAAGAAATTTTGTTACCTTTGCACACAAAGTAACACTCTGAATCCCCTGAGTCAAGATTATTGGTTGTAGTGAAAACAAACAAACAAAACAAATCAAAACAAAACAACCACAAAACCTGACTGTTTGCTTAAGAGAAAATTGTTCATTATAAAAGTTTAAATAATACACAAGACCTGAGAAAGAGGAAAAGACGAATATTTCAGCTACAGAAGAAGACAGACCTACAATTGTTCTCTTTGCTTTGCCACCACAGTAAAGTATACAATTGCCATATGTGCTTCCCTCAGTGATTTACAATAATAAAAGAGTAACAATAGTAATAGTGTCCTCAATAAGTCCACTGCCAATTGGGAAGAGCTGAAAACATTATCAAGATAACAGAGATAGAAGGAATGCTTCATATCAAATCAAAGGAATGCAAGTTGCCTTTGTCTTTACCACAGACAGCGAATAAGATGGTGGTCTAACATTGTCATTGCTGTCAGATTATCTGAAGTCTCCTCTGCACACTCATATGGATCTACCCTAAAATACTTTATTTCTCTCAACTTCTTGCTTCTCAATATGACACTTTCTCTGATGGAAAATCATGAAAAAGAACAGACATGAGTACAACAATGAGATGCCACAATCCACTCACCTTGCAAAAGAATCTATTTCACCCAAACTGTCAGCTTTCATATCAATATTTTCATATGTGAATCATAAGATAGCTTATTATTTTTGAGAGGTAGAGTTGACAGAGTGATTAATTGAAAAGAACTATTCATAGGCGGGTATCACCAATGCCTGAGGGAATTTTGAAGGAGAATTAAATGATGGGGTTTTTTTTTTTTTGAGAAATAACTGAAATACCAATCAATTTATATTTTAATAATTTGAAGTGTGTGATTTTCGATCTGGTATCTTGTAAGCTTGCCAAACTCGAGGTTAAGGGCAAGTCCCAGGTAACACTCCCTTACTTCAGATACCAGCTACAATCTTAGCAGTACCTAAGCTGCCCTAGTTTATGTCACACTACCTAAAAATTCAGAAGACCCCACTTCACCCTCACATTTGATAATTATCTCAAGATCATAGAACTCAAGAAAATGTTACCCTTATGACTACAATTTTCCTATTACAAAGAAATATGCAACAGAACCAACCAAAAAGAGAAATGGGAAAGGTCAGGGAAGATTTTGTAAATGATGCTGTTATCTGTTCAGGAAGAGTCTCTTTTTAGTGTGTAAGAGTGTATCCAGGAAGCTGACCCCACACTTCATAAGCAGAGGTTTGGGGATGGTTCACTGTGCTCACCACTGACTGAATTACTGGGAGTAAATTGGAGCTTATTGTCCAGCTCTCTTCCTCTCCCTAGAGATTAACTTGAATGATTGAACCTCAATTTTTCTAATGACACATTTGTCTGTAGTGCTTAGCTCTCCATCACAAACAATAGATATGTTAGTGTCAACTATGGAGGATCTAGCATATGTCACCATAAAGACCACCATAAAAGATACAGAATGGTCAATACATTGGAAATTCTCAGATTTTTCATACTACTTTCCAGGAACCCAGTCAAACACCAACTGATTCCTTTATTACATATATGTATGTCTGTTTTAGCATTGCATATATATCCATGAGGTAAGCTACACATCCCAGGTTCTACAAGAGAAAGGAATTCCATTGAGATCTCTGAGATTTATACAGAGTAAATAGCAACTATTAATCCAAATAGTCTACATCTTTAAATAATAGACTTAAGCTGCCAAAATAACCATAAAATATTATTGTGTATGTAAATGAAGGAAATTGTGTTTGTTTTAGTTTTATTTTTCTAATAAATAAATAAATGAGAGGGGAATAATATTCTGTTTTTTACTATTTAGATGTGTGGCAAATGAAGACAGACTAGAACAATTAAATGAAGAAGCAATATCTAGAAATCATTTTCAGTCATCTAAGACAATAGAGACTTGTTCATATGAGGTTTATGTGTTGTACGATAGAAAATATTCTATTTGAAATCCTTTCATGCTGCGAAGATAGAGAATGAGTTTACTGAGAAAAGGACAAATACTTCATCTTTTTAATTTTTCACGTGGAAGTGATATTTTTAAAGAGTCATTTTTTTACAGTTTGAGAGAAAAAACAAAGCAAAGGAGAACTATAAATCCTGGTAGCTGGGGAAAGGAAAGAAGAGGGGAGCAAATGATGCCTTTTAAATATTGGGCATGGATCTTGTCTAGCATCCGTGTGATAGAAGAGGAGGAAGGTTTCATAGAAACTGTAAGGAAGACCAGCAGTATCAAAAACAAAAACAAAAACAAAAAAAAACAAAAAAACATTGCTGCTGAGGTCTTTCACCAGAATCAGAAGGAAAGAAAAAAGACAGAAAAAAGAAAAGTTACATTTTTCTGAACTGACACACAGAAAAGCAGGCAGGGGCTTTGAAGAAAGCTGTCCCACCTGAAGTTATTCTGTAAGTAGTAATATTTGTTGTCTTTCAAAAGAAATGTTGAATTTTCAAATTACTATTTTAGAATAAATTCTGAGACTTACTATGAATTAGAAAAGGTTGTTCATTTTGTTCTAAAGTTACACTGTCACCTAGTGGCTTCTCACATATAAAATTAGAGCCCCCAAAATTAAGTAGATTATTTGTATATTTTATCATCTCATTTATCCAAAATGTGAGATGACTGCTTGTTTTATAAGATCCAAAACTTCTCTAGTATTTTTAGCTCATATTTGTTTGGATAACATGGCTAATTTATGTCATCTTACTTAAAGCATATGTTCTCCTTTTTCAATCACATGGAGAGAAAGAAGGATTCAGTAGATCAAAGAGCAAATTTGATGTATTTTTATGATTTTCAAGAGTAAATTCATTTACTACTTCTGACTATATAAATAAAGTATCTTATTTGTCTCACAAATACTAAGTTAATACGAAACTGGAAACTTCTGAATTCTGTTTCAGAACATTATTGATTCTTTCCCTTGTGCATCTTTTCCCAAAATGCATAAAGATCACTTACATACATAGCATATAATGACTTCTTTATTGATATCATGATTATGAACACTACCCAAAAATCAGGGATGAGTTCTGATATAATTTAGGATGATATGCCTTTTATATCCTGTTTATTACAGAGGATCAGCCCAAGCAAAACAGGGAGGTTTCTCTGGTTGTGAGGTCTTTGAATCCAGTCCTGATTTTTGCTGTTTCCTCAATGTTTCATTTACCACATACCTATAGTTTCTCTTGTACCCACCCCTTGCACCTTTCTTTTCCAATCCCAGGCATGTGGAAGAGGACTTTATCATATGTTTCATCCCCCTATGGGAGAAATTAAGTACATGGCTAATTTAAATGAACAGGCATGGAAAAATCTTCCATCCTATGGATTGGCAGAATTAATATAGTAAAAATGCCCATTTTCCAAAAGCAATATACAGATTCAATGCAATCCCCATCAAAATCCCAACTCAATTTTTCATAGAGTTAGAAAGAACAATTCTCAAATTCATCTGGAATAACAAAAAACCCAGGAGAGCTAAAACTATTCTCAACAGTAAAAGAACTTCTGGGGGAATCAGTATCTCCAACCTCAAGCAGTACTACAGAGCAATAGTGTTAAAAAACTGCATGGTTTTGGTACAGTGACAGGCAAGTAGATTAATGGAATAGAATTGAAGACCCAGAAATAAACCTACACACCTATGGTCACTTGATCTTCAACAAAGGAGCTAAAACTATCCAGTGGGAAAAAAAAAGATAACCTTTTCAGCAAATGGTGCTGGTTCAACTGGAAGTCAGCATGCAGAAGGATGCAAGGACTTCTCTTCTCATTGATTTCCAACAAAGCCATCCTCTGCTACATATGCAGCTGGAGACTCAGGTCCCCCCATGCAGACTCTGGTTGGTGATTAAGTCCCTGAGAGCTCTGGGGCTACTGGTTGGTTCATATTGTTGTTCCTCCTACAGGGCTGCAAATCCCTTAAGCTCCTTGGCTCCTTTCTCTAGCTCCTCTATTGGGTTCCCTGGACTCAATCCAATGATTGGATGAGAATATCCACCTCTGGATTTGTTAGGCACTGGAAGAAACTGTCATGAGAAAGCTATATTAGGCTCCTGTCAGCAGCACATGTTGGCATCAGCAGTCGTGTCTGGGTTTGGTAACTATACCTGCCATGGATCCCAAGGGCAGTCTCTGGATGGCCTATCCTTCTGACTCTGCTCCATACTTTGTCTCAGTATATCCTCCCATGGGTATTTTGTTCCCGTTCTAAGAAGGACTGAAGCATTCATACTTTCGTCTTCCTTCTTCATGAGTTTCATGTGATCTGTGAATTATATCTTGGATATTCTGAGCTTCTGGGATATATGCACTTATCAGTAAGTACATACCCTCTGTGTTCTTTTGTGGTTGTGTTACTTCACTCCGGATGATATTTTCGAGATCCATCTATTTGCCTAAGAATTTCATGAATTCAATGTTTTAATAGCTGAGTAGTAGTCCATTGTGTAAATGTACCACATTTTCTGTATCCATTCTTCTGTTGAAGGATATCTGAATTCTTTCCAGCTTCTGGCTACTATAAACAGGGCTGTTATGAATATAGTGGAGCATGTGTCTATATAACATGCTGGAGCCTCTTCTAGGTATATGCCCAGGAGTGGTATAGCTGGATCCTAAGGTAATACAATGTCAAATTTTCTGAGGAACCAACAAACTGATTTATAGACTGGTTGTACCAGCTTACAATCCCACCAGCAACGGAGGAGTGTTCCTAATTCTCCACATCCTTGCCAGCTTCTGATGTCACCTTAGTTTTTTAATCTTAGCCATTCTGATTGGTGTAAGGTGGAATCTCAGGGTTGTTTTGATTTGCATTTCCCTGATGATTAAAGATGTTGAACATGTCTTTAGGTACTTCTCAGAAATTTGATATTCCTTAGTGGAGAATTCTTTGTTTAGCTCTGCACCCCAATTTTTAATAGTTATTTGGTTCTCTGGAGTCTAACGTCGTAAGTACTTTATATATATTGGCTATTAGCACTCTATGAGATTGATAGGTGATGAATAAAGATCTTGTCCCAATAAGTTGGTTGCTGTTTTGTCCTATTGACAGTGTGCTTTACCTTACAGAAGCTTGGCAATTTTATGAGGTCACATTTGTCAATTCTTTATTTTTCTATATTCTTTGCTTACATTCCAAATGATTTTCCCTTTCCTGGTTCCCCCTCCCCCTAAGTCCCATAAGCCCTTTTCCCTCTGTCCATTCCCCAATCAACCCCCTCCCACTTCTCTGTCCTGCCAATCCCCTACAATGCTGTTTCAAGCCTTTCCAGGACCAGGGCCCTCTCCTTCCATATTCTTGGGAATAATTTGATATGTAAATTGTGTCTTGGGTATTCAGAGCTTCTGGGCTAATATCCACTTATCAGTGACTGCATTCCATGTGTGTTCTTTTGTGACTGAGTTACCTCATGTAGTATGATATTTTCCAGTTCCAACCATTTGCCTAAGAATTTCATGAATTCATTGTTTTTAATTGCTGAGTAGTATTCCACTCTGTAAATATATCACATTTTCTGTATCCATTGCTCCATTGAGGGACATTTGGGTTCTATCCAGCTTCTGGCTATCATAAATAAGGCTGCTATGAACATAGTGGAGGATGTGTCCTTATTGCATGCCGGGGAATCCTCTGGGTATATGCCCAGGAGAGGTATAACAGGGTCCTCTGGAAGTGTCATGGCTAATTTACTGAGGAACTGCCAGGCTGATTTCTAGTGTTGTTGTACCAGCTTGCAATCCCACCAGCAGTGGACGAGTGTTCTTCTTTCTTTACATCCTCTCCAACACTTGGAGTCTCCTGAGTTTTTGATCTTAGCAATTCTGACTGGTGTGAGGTGAAATATCAGGGTTGTTTTGATTTGCATTTCCCTAATGACTAATGATGTTGAACATTTCTTAAGGTTCTTCTCAGCCATTAGAAATTCTTCAGGTGAAAATTCTTTATCTCTGTACTCCATTTTTAATAGGGTTATTTGGTTCTCTGAGGTTCTAACTTCTTGAGTTCGTTGTATATATTGGATATTAGCCCTCTGTCCAATGTAGGGTTGGTGAAGATGCTTTCCCAATTTGTTGGTTGCCATTTTGTCCTTTTGACAGTGTCTTTTGCCTTACAGAAACTTTGTAATTTTATGAGGTCCCATTTTTTCAATTTTTGACCTTAGAGCATAAGCTATTGGTGTTCTGTTCAGGAACTTTTCCCATGTGCCCATGTGCTCAATGTTCTTCTCCAGTCTATTTTCTATTAGTTTCAATGTGTCTGGTTTTATGTGAAGGTCCTTGATCCACTTGGAGTTGAGCTTAGTACAAGGAGATAAGAATGGATCAATTTGCATTCTTCTGTATGCTGACCTCCAATTGAACCAGCACCATTTGTTGAAAAGGCTATATTTTTTCCATTGGATGGTTGTTGGTATTCTGTTCAGGAAATTTTCCACTGTGCCCATGTGCTCTGTGCTCTTTCCCACTTTCTTTTCTATTAGTTTCAGTATATCTGGCTATATGTGGAGGTCCTTGATCCACTTGGGCTTGAGTTTTGTACAAGGAGATAAGAAGGGAACAATTTGCATTCTTCTACAAACTAACCCCCAATTAAACCAAAACCATTTATTGAAAATGCTGCCTGTTTTTTGCTCTGGATGGTATTAACTCCTTTGTCAAAGTTCAAGTGACCATAGCTGTATGGGTTCATTTCTGGGTCTTCAATTCTATTCAATTAATCTTCCTGCCTGTCACTATACATATACCATGCAGTTTCTATCACAATTGCTCTGTAGTATAGCTTAAGGTGAGGGGTGGTTAATGTTCCAGAAGTTCCTTTATTGTTGAGAACTGTTCTCACTATGCTGAGTTTTTTGTTATTCCTAATGAATTTACAAACTGAACTTTCTAATTCTATGAGTTGTTGAGTTGTAATTCTGATGGTAATAGCATTTAATCTGTAGATGGCAATATGGCCATTTTTACTATAGTAATCCTGCCAATCCATGAGCATGGAAGTTCTTTGAATCTTCTGAGATCTTCAATTTCTTTCTTTAGAGACATGACGTTTTTGTCATACAGATATTTTACTTGCTTAGTTAGAGTCACACCAGGGTATTTTATAATATTTGTGACTTGTGAAGGGTGTCTTTTCTTTCTCAGCTTGTTTATACTTTGAGTAGAGGAAGGCCACTCATTTGTTTGAATTAGTTTTATATCCAGCCACTTTGCTGAAGTTGTTTAACAGGTTTAGGAGTTCTCTGGTGGAATTCTATGGATCACATAAATATACTACCATGTTATTTGCAAATAGTGATATTTTGACTTCTCCCTTTCAACTTTGTATCCCTTTGAACTCCTTTTGTTAGACATAATTGCTCTGGATAAGACTTCACATACTATATTGAATAGGAAGGGAGAGAGTGAACAGCCTTGTCTAGTCCCTGATTTCAATGGCATTGCTTCAGTTTCTCTCCATCTAGTTTGATGTTGATGTCTGGTTTGCTGTATATTTCTTTTACTATGTTCAGGTATGGGCCTGATCTTTCCGAGGCTTTTATCATAAAGCAGTGTTGGATTTTGTCAAATGCTTTCTCAGAATCTAATGAAATTTTCATGTGTTTTTTTTCCCTTTTAGTTTGTTTGTATAGTGGATTACATTGATGGACTTCTGTAATATAGAACCATCCCTGTATCCCTGGGATGAAGTCTACCTGATCATTTTGATGTGTTTATGGATTCAATTTGTGAGAATCATATTGAGTACTGTTACACTGATATTCGGCAAATTGGTCAGAAGTTCTCTTTCTTTGTTGGGTGTTCCTGTGGTTTTGTATCAGAGTAATTGTGGCTTCATAGAATGAAACAGGAAGTTTTCCTTCTGTTTCTATTTTGTGTAATAGTTTGAAGATTATTGGTATTAGGTCTTCTTTGAAGGTCTGATAGAATTCTACAGAAAACCCATCTGGTTCCGGCTTTTGTTGTTGTTGTTGTTGTTGTTGTTGTGGCATTATTAATGACTGCTTCTATTTCTTTGAAGATTATGGGGCTGTTTATATCATCTGTCTGGTCCTGATTTAAGTTATGCAGCTGTTATCTGTCTAGAAAATTTTCCATTTCATTCAGATTTTTGTATTTGTTGAGTATAGGCTTTTCTAGTATGATTTGATGACTTTTGGATTTTCTTGGTTTCTTTTGTTATGTCTCCCTTTTCACTTCTGATTTTATTAATTTGGATACTGTCTCTGTGCTCTGTAGTTAGTCTGGCTAAGGGATGATCTATCTTGTTGATTTTCTCAAAGAACCAGCTCCTGGTGTGGTTGATTCTTTGTATAGTTTTTGTTTTGTTTTGTTTTCACATGGTTGATTTCAGCCCTGAGAGTGATTATTTCCTGCAGTCTACTTCACCTTGAGTAGAGTGTTTGTCAGCTTCCAAGTATATGTGGGCTTTCTAATTTTTGTTTTGTTCTGTTTTTGTTGTTGTTATTGAAGACAGCCTTAGCCATGGTGATCTGATAGGATGCATAGGATTATTTCAATCTTCTTGTATCTTTTGAGCCTGTTTTGTGACTGACTGAATATGTGTTCAATTTTGGAGAAGGTAGCATGAAGTGCTCAGAAGAAGTTATATTCTTTTGTTTTAGGATAAAATGTTCTATAGATATCTGTTAAATCCATTTGTTTCACAACTTCTGTTAGTTTCACTATTTCTATGTTTAGTTTCTGTTTCCATGATCTGTACATTAATGAGAGTGAGGTATTGATATCTCCAAATATTGTGTGAGGTGCAATGTGTGCAATGAGTTTTATTAAAGTTTCTTTTATTAATGTGGGTACCTTTGCATTTGGAGCATAGATGTTCAAAATTGAGAGTTCTTCTTGGTAGATTTTTCCTTTGATGAGTATTAAGTGTCTTTCCTTATCTTTTTTTGATTACTTCAGGTTGAAAGTAGATTTTATTACATATTAGAATGGCTACTCCAGCTTGTTTCTTGGGACCATTTGCTTGGAAAATTGTTTTCCAGTCTTTTACTTTGAGGTAGTATCTGTCTTTGTAACTGAGGTGCATTTCTTGTATGCAGCAAAATGTTGGGTCTTGTTTATATATATGCAGTCTGTTAGTCTATCTCTTTTTATTGGGGAATTGAGTCCATTGATTTTAAGAGATATTAAGGAAAAGTGATTGTTGCTTCCTGTTATTATTATTGTTAGAGGTGGAATTATGTTTATGTGGTTATCTTCTTTCTGGTTTGTTAAAAGAAGATCATTTTCTTGCTTTTTCTAAGGTGTAGTTTCCCCCTTGTGTTGGAGCTTTCCATTGTATGACTAGATATGTGGAAAGATATTGTGTACATTTGGTTTTGTCGTGGAATATCTAGGTTTCTCCATCTATGGTAATTGAGATTTTTGCTGGTTATATGGACTGGCACTCATGTTCTCTTAGGGTACTTATGTCTAGGATCTTCTAACTTTTATATTCTCTGGTTAGAAGTCTGCTATAATTCTCGTAGGTCTGCCTTGCTTGCTTTTTTTTTTTTTTTTTTTTTTTTTTTTTTTTTTTTTTTAGGTTCTTTGAGACAGGTTTTCTCTGTGTAGTCCTGGCTGGACTGGAACTCACTTTGTAGACCAGGCTGGCCTCGAACTCAGAAATCCACCTGCCTCTGGCTCCCAAGTGCTGGGATTAAAGGCATGCGCCATCACTGCCCGGCTCCCTTAGTGCTTTTAATATTCTTTCTTTCTTTGGTTTTTTGGTTTTTATATGACAGAAGGAATTTCTTTTCTGGTCCAGTCTATTTGGAGTTCTGTAGGCTTTTTGTACGTCCATGGGCACCTCATTCTTCGGGTTAGGGAAGTTTTCTTCTATAATTTTATTGAAGATATTTACTGGCCCTTTAAGTTGGAAATCTTAACTCTTTTCTGTACCTATTTTCCTTAGGTTTGGTATTCTGATTGTATCCTGAGTTTCCTGGGTGTTTTGGGTTAGGAGCTTTTTCCATTTTGCCTTTTCTTTGACTAGAGTGTGAATGTTTTCTCTGGTATCTTCTGCACCTGAGATTCTCTCTTCTATCTTTTGTGTTCTGTTGGTGATGCTTGCATGTATGACTCCTGATCTCTTTACTGGGTTTTCTATCTCCAGAGTTGTCTCCCTTTGTGATTTCTATATTGTTTCTACTAACATTTTTAGATCCTGGATGGTTTTGTCTAATTCCTTCACTTATTTGTTTGTATTTTCCTATAATTCTTTAATGGATTTTTTGTGTTTCCTCTTTAAGGGCTTCTACCTGCTTACCTATGTTCTCCTGTATTTCTTTAAGGGAATTATTTATGTTCTTAAAGTCCTCTATCATCATCATGAGATGTGATTATTAAACCCAAATCTTGCTTTTCTGATGTGTTGGGTATCCAGGCCTTGCTGTGGTGGGATTACTGGGTTCTGCTGTTATGAAGTAGCCTCACTTTCTGTTGGTAAGGTTCTTATGCTTGCCTTTCACTCTTTGTCTTTCATTTTAGTTGGTCTTACTGTCTCTGGCTGGAGTTTGTCCCTCCTGCAGGCCTGTAAGCCTGTGTCTATACTCCTGGGAAACCAGCCCTCTCCTGGTATGACCTGTGTACAGAGGGTTGTGGAATAGCCTTAGCACCTGGGTACGGATAGTGATTAGAAGGATCCTGTCCCAGCTGCTCCACTGTTATTTTGTCCCTTGTGCTCTTGGCCAGTCCCATTTTGGACAGTTATTGGAGAGAAAGTTGAAATCTCACTCTGAGCCTGAGAGTGATTGTACTCCTGGGAGACCAGCTCTCTCCTGGTGGGACCTGTGTAAAGAGGCCTGTTGAACAGTCTTAGCTCCCAGGTGCAGATGGCAGCCTCTTTTAAGACTTTCAATTTACAACTCTTAAAGTGTTCTCTTGTTAAATGGAAGAACAAGGCTCTGAAAATAAATAAAATTAATGGCTTTCTACACACATATCAAGCTCTCTATAACTGATTTTTTTTAAATTTTCATAAGAAAAGCTTATATCTTTTCAATTCTACTTAAGTAACAAATCTTATACTCCATCTATAATATCACATAGAAGACTTTATTCTTTTTGTGTTTAAAACAAGAAGTCAGCAAATGTCCATGAGGGTTTTAGTATTTAAAAGTAGTATTTAAAGTAGGTTATAAAATTTCAGGGTTTACTGAAGTTGGAGTATATCTTATAACAGTCAAACACAAATCAACTTTTAAAATAGAAAACAAGGATGTATACCTATAATTTGCTGTAATATTTGTGAAAATCAATGTATCTGCAGAGTTGATGCCTAAGAATCCCATGAATTGGTATACATTTTTCTTATAATAAGAAGATTCTTTTGTGTAACTAAACAATTAAAAATACCAAGAGCTGACAAAGAATAAATAGCAAGACCCATGGGCTCTATTTGTTGGCAACAACTATGTTTTTATGTCTTATGACACCATAGAAAAGTTCAAAATTGTTGGGAATTTGATAAACACAACATGAAGTCCCATGAAGTCCTCGGTTTTCATGTTCTACAAAGTCAAAGACATACAAATGTCCAGCTAACTATGTTGTTAGTTGAAGATAGGCAGAAAGAGATAATATTTTAGTATTTGAAAATCTTTTCTTGGTAAAATATTATTCATTATGTAATATGTACAGTATATATGCATGTATGTATATATGTATGCCACAAGTATGTAGTGCCAGGATTAAAATGTAATTAATGGTGAGTGACATTTTGATAGGAATTTAAGAGGTCTATTTGTGTTCAATATTTTAACTTATATGTTCATATATGTGCAATTTCACAGACAGATGTACAAAAGTAAGAGAAGTTTTCCTTGGTCCCTTAAGATACAGATTTCCAGAAGATCTCATAGGTAATATAAAATATCAGTCTTGTACAACAGATTACTCAGGTATTCTGGGTTTGGGGTGAGAATCAAAATATTTTCAGAGGTCAAATATATATTTGAATCCCACTTCTATTCAAACTACATTGGGAGATTATATATATATATATATATATATATATATATATATATATATATATAATTATTTGGGGGCCGGTAGGTGCCCTTACTATGGGCATAAGAGAAGATGCAAGGCAGAGAAATCAGTAGTATGTTTGCTTATAAGCTAATGATATTTTTTTCCTGAGAGAAAACACCTGTTGAAATGAATGTTTACTCTTGGACATACTCTGTACAATCTCATAAATGTAGAAAAATTTTAAACTGTTACAAGCTCTACAAAGAAAAAGAGCACTAATATATTATTACTCATTGCCTTTGAACTATACTGATTTCATTTGATATATATGCTTTACACACCCAAATATAATGTAAGCATGTATACCTACATACTTACATATTACATATAAGCACAAAGAGAAGAATGCAATGTATCACATATATTGTTACTACTGAAATTTATCAAATGAATATAGTGCTTACATTCTGGATTTTACAGGGCACGTGGTATTTTCAAGATCATGATTATGTACCCACCTCCTGTGATCTCCCTTCTCTGGAGCATCAGGTCATCACAGGATTAGGTGCATCCCCTGAGGCCAAGCAAGGCAGTCCTTTGCTACATATGTGCCAGCAGTATCAAAGCAGCCCATTTTGCTCTTTCGTTAATGCTTTAGTCTCTGGGAGCTCCCAGGGGTACAAGTTGGTTGATCTTCTTATGGGGTTGCCATTTCCTTCACTTTCCTTCAATCCTCTCCCTAACTCTTCCACTCATTTTCTCCAATCTCAGTTTAATGTTTGGCTGTAAGTATATACATCTGTCTCAATCAGCCTCTGGTAGAGCCTCTCAGAGGACAAGCATGTTAATGTCCTGTCTGCAAGCACAAAGTGGCATCAATAACAGTGCCTATGTTTTGTGTCCTCCCATGAGATGGATCACAATTTGGGCAGGTGACTGGTCAACCACTTCTTCAGTAACTTCTCCATTTTGTCCCTGCATTTTGTTAAAGACAGGATCAATTTTGGTTTGAAATTTTTGTAGGTGGGTTGGCGTTCCAATACCTCCACTGGGGGTCCTGCCTAACTGCTGGAGGTGGTCTCTTCATGTTCCATATCCCTATTGTTGGGCATTTTGTCTAATGTCACCCATATTGAGTCCTGGGAGCCTCCCCCATCCCAGGTCTCTGAAACTTTCTAGAAGTTTCCTCACTCCCTACACCCAGCACCTGCATATTTCTATTCATTCTCCTGGCCCTCTGGGATTCTTTCTTGTTCCCACCCATCTAATCCTGCCTACCATTTCCCTTCCCACTTCTCTCTTCCATTCAAATCTCTCCCTTTCTCTGCCTCCCATGATTATTTTGTTCCTCCTTTCTAGGTGGGATTGAAGCACCCTCGCTAGGGTCTTCCTTCTTTTTTAAATTCTTAAGCTCTGTGGGCATATTATCATGGGTATTCTTTACTTTTTGGCTAATATCCACTTATCAGTGAATACATACCATGCATATCCTTCTATGGAGAAAAGGGACCACTCATCCATAGCTGGTGAGATTGCAAACCGGTGCAAGCAATCTGGAAATCAATATGGTGGTTGATCATAAAATTGGAAATAAACTTGTACCTGAAGACCCAGCTATAGATTGCTCCTAAGCATACACTTAAAAGGTGCTCCATCATACTACATATGCTCTACTGTGTTCATGGCTGCCTTATTAGTAATATCCAGAAACTGGAAACAATCCACATGTGGCTCAACTGAAGAATGGTTACAGAAAATTGGGATCATTTTCATAATCCAGCTATTAACAACAAGGACATCATGAATTTTGTAGGCAAATGGATGAAAATAGAAAAAATCATTCCAATGAGATAGCCCAGACATGAAAGAATTCAATGTGAGCTGAATACTACAAACATCTGTCAGGAGCCAAAATGGAACAAGCTAATATACTAGCAGATGTTCATCCTGAAATGCCTGCCTCAGATTATTATATAATCTGCCACAGGTGAGCCCCCAATCAGCAAGGCTGTGGGGGACTAATTTTAGGAAAGATTCCTGCTATTTATATGCTTTTCCTGTTGTTGTTATTATTAGTATGCATTTATAATATCAATAGTAATAGCACACCCCTTTGGAGCAGATCTATGCAGATCCATGAAGATGTACTGTCTTATAGTGACGCTATGTAGACAAATAGATGACTTAAGTTTTAATGATGATCCTATAAGAATTCCTAAAATTATATTCATGATTATTAAGCTCTTTTATAATGGGGCTGCTACTAGGTCCTTTTCTATAGTAAGACTGCAATGAGAACTCTGACAGTCTTCCAAGTGTCACAAGTTAATTGCTCTTAGATGTCAACCAGACTTTCTCCTACTCAGAGCACATTCCAAGAGGTTGTAAGACAATTAGCCTAAGGTCAGAAAAAGGGAACTAGGATTTATTATAGGTGTTAGGACAGAAGATAAAATATCGACTGGGTTTATCTATACAAAACTTCACTTATAACTTAGTTATGGTTTTATACTTTCTACGAACCTGTAGAGAAAACAAATGATAGCTGGATAATTACTCCTAATGGATATGTATATAAACATTCTCTATTGTAAACTATTTCAATTTATGACTTGGTATTTTGTGTGAACTTGTGATGAACTTTGTAACATGTGATCATGTATTCTGAAAGACGTTTAAGGGCTGAGGACAAAGGAAAGTCAGACCAGAAGAATTGAGTGAGAGGATCAGAGGTAAGAGAAGAACTGAACTGAGGAGAAGTTTGTAGTCAGAAGAGAACAAGATTAGAAGGAGAATGCAGAGTGGAATAACTTAGAAACTATAGGTAACATAAAATAACTAAGAGAATAACAATGTGCAGGAAGCAGAGGGAAAGAGGAAAAAAAGATGTTGCAGAGAGCAGGCAGGATTCTCCTTACCATGGGACAGGACAGGTCCCATGGTAAGGACAAGGCAGGCTTAGTCTTATTAAGAGAAACAAAGTCTTTTTCTTACAAACATGGATTTAATTCATTTAGCATTGAAAGGGTGGAAGCTTTTTCTTTCTCAATGCAATAAGTATTGTAGTCCATCTTTCATCCAGAATTAGTGAGTTCGTTCTGCACTGGTGCTTGGTCTTTTGCTCCATATGCATATGTAAGTATGGATGTGTGTGTAAGTATGTAGTTGTGAGAATGTATGCATGTCTGTGTGTAAGTATGAAATTGTGAGAATGCATGCAAGCTGGGCCCAGCTGACTGTGTGAAAATATGTATGAAGATGCATGTATGAATTTATGTGAGATTATGCATATTCACTTATATAGAAGTTTTTCTTTTTGCAAGTGCTATTCTCTTCTCCTGGCTCATTGTTTTTTTTTTTTTTTTCATTTTTTTATTCTATATTCTTTGTTTACATTCCAAAGGCTTTCCCCTTTCCCAGTTCACCCCCCCACCATACATCCCATAAGTCCTCTCCCCCCCCCAACTATTCCCCAATCACCCCCCTACCATTTCTCTGTTCTGGTACTCTCCTACACAACTGGATCCAATCTTTTCAGGCCCAAGGTCCTCTCCTTTCTTCTTCTTGGGAATCATTTGACTTGCTAATTGTGCCTTGAGTATTTAGGGCTTCTGGGCTCATTAATATCCACTTATCAGTGATTGCATTTCATGTGTATTCTTTTGTAATTGGGTTAACACACTTAGGATGATATTTTCCAGATCTAACCATTTGCCTACAAATTGCATGAATTCATTATTTTTAATTGCTGAGTAGTATTCCATTGTATAAATATAACACATTTTCTGTATCCATTCCTCCTTTGAGGGAGATCTGGGCTCCTTCCAACTTCTGGCTATTATAAATAAGGCTGCTATGAACATAGTGGAGCATGTGTCTTTTATGTATGCAGGGGAATCCTCTGGGTATATGCCCAGGAGTGGTATGCCAGGGTCCTCTGGATGTGACATGCCCAATTTCCTGAGGAACCACCAGACTGATTTCCAGAGCGGTTGTACCAACTTGCAATCCCACCAACAGTGGAGGAGTGTTCCTCTTTCTCCACATCCTTGCCAGCACCTGTTGTCTCTTGGGTTTTTAATCTTAGCCATTCTGACTGGTATGAGGTGAAATCTCAGGGTTGTTTTGATTTGCATTTCCCTGATGACTAATGATGTTGAACATCTCTTAAGACGTTTCTTGGCCATCTGAATTTCTTCTGGTGAAAATTCTTTGTTTAGCTCTGTACCCCATTTTTTGATAGGGTTTCTGTAAAGATCTGTATGACAGGAACTTCAAGTCCTTTAAGAAAGAAATTGAAGAAGACCTGAGAAGATGGAAAAATATTTCTTGCTCTTGGATTAGCAGGATCAATATAGTAAAAATGGCCATCTTGCCAAAAGCAATCTACAGATTCAATGCAATCCCCATCAAAATCCCAAATCAATTCTTCATAGATCTAGAAAGAGCTATTCTTAAATTCATCTGGAGCAACAAAAAACCCAGGATAGCTAAAACTATTCTCAACAATAAAAGAACTTCTGGGGGAATCAATATCCCTGACCTCAAACAGTACTACAGAGCAATTGTGTTAAAAAAAAAAACTGTATGGTATTGGTACAGCAACAGGCAAGTATATCAATGGAATAGGATTGAAGACTCAGAAATGAACCCACAGACTTATGGTCACTTGATCTTTGATAAAGGAGCTACAACCATCCAGTGGAAAAAAGATAGCTTTTCAACAAATGGTGCTAGTTCAACTGGAGGTCAACATGCAGAAGAATGCGAATTGCCCCACTCTTATCTCCTTGTACTAAGATCAACTCCAAGTGGATCAAGGACCTCCACATAAAACCTGACACACTGAAACTATTAGAAAAGAAACTTGGGAAGAAGATGGCGGACATGGGCACAGTGGGAAAGTTCCTGAACAGAACACCAATAGCTTATGCTCTAAGATCAAGAATTGACAAATGGGACCTCATAAAATTACCAAGTTTCTGTAAGGCAAAGGACACTGTCAGAAGGACAAACTGGCTCAATAGTTTATTGCTCCTAGCTTCCCCCTAGACTGACAAGCAAGAGGCATCTGGACAATAGGGAAAAGGCTCTAGCAACTAATCCTTTACTTAATCTCCTGCTGTTTTAGGATGAGGTGTTAAATGGCTGAGACTGTAGTCTCTGGCTTCAGATGAACACAGAAGGCAGGTCAGCTATGTTAGCCTAGTAACAGATTTAGATAAGCAAACCTTTTATTATATAGCAACCCTAAATTTTCTGTAACACAAAGTCTTACCCCTGCCGCCACTCTTCCCCACTCTGCTGCCTCAAGAAGGACCAAGAAGAAACACCTCTCCTGGGGCTGGATCCTGGCAAATGTCTTTGGTAGATGAACAAGAAAACAATAAAGCATAGTGAAAAGGGAGACTACTGGAAGCATACATCGGCATCCCAGGGACTAAGGAAACAAGATGCAAAAATATTAAAACATTGATCTTCAATAAAGAACCTGCGGATGCTGAACTCTGAATGCTGCAAACTGATGAAGGACCCTCTCTAAGAAGGAACCATGTAACAGTGCCATTAAAATGATGTAGAATATAAAGCCAAAAGAGTTACTAAGGCAAAGAAGTTTCTGAAAAAATGCTATAAGAAAGACAGCAAGAAGGGGTCAGGTAAAAGCCCCTCAATCCCTGCTTCTCATGACTCCTGGGTTCTGTCCAGTGTCTTTTACCCCATTTTATAGCATTTAAAAGCTGGGTTGGCAACTTCTCAGCCCTGAATCCAAACTCGAAAGAAGCACTCTTATGATTGATCCATGACTATAACCTACAGAAGACATTTTGTTATAAAGAAGGTCCTCCCCCAACTCCCACCACAAATGTAGCTCTCCTGTACCAAACCACAAATCCATAGACTCTATCCAATTCTTTAAGAATCAAAGTGCCTCTGTCATATTTCCATAATTTTCAGTGGAAATATTAATCAAGTTATATCTGATATCTTACTTTGTGTTCTTGATACCATTTACTGAGCATGAATTAGTACTATATGCTTAACAAATATTAGTTTAATGAATGACTATATAAAAGTGTCTCAGCACAACTTGGAGTCCCTAATTCTCTTTAATCAATGAATTTTCCATTGCCTTAGGTCACTGAGTAAGAATATAAATATTTATAAAACTGCAGCAACACAGAAATATGATTCTAAAACGTCAGAAGCTCAGGTGTTTAATTAATACAACTAATATAGATTTTTGCATTTCTTTCTTAAACTACATAAGGGAATAAACAAATAAACTTACTTTCATCTTTGGGTTTACTCTTCAATTAAATCTACCTTTCTAAAACAGCCAGTGGATCTTCCTCCTTACATAGAAAATACAGTGTTCATAAAAATGAAATTATTGTGTACTGTATGATAAAGAACAGTAATTGATCACCAGGCTGCAAACAAGTGTAGGAAGAAACACTTTTAGTTATAGAAGCCCAGAGACAGTTCCTGTTTCATCACATAAAACACTATTTAGGATATACCCAGGCCCTTAGATTACTGTTTAGGAATATAATTGTAAATTTTGAAGCTAATTCTAAATTAATACTATTCCATATACCAATGCCTCACAAGATGCCAGCTTTGCTGATCCACAAAGCTTGCCTCCAAGGTTTCTGGGGAACAAAATTGCCTCCTTCAAGAACCAGCACTTTGACCTTGACCCATTCTCTTCTGTTCTTTTACTTTGAGGACTATTGTGACACAAGGATCAGATATTCTTCTTTCTACATGTTTATTCCACAATAATGTGGAATTTATCATAAAATAAGGGCAAGATTAACATTTGTGGGACGGATTTTACTTTCACCTTACTGATTGAGTAATTCTAAGGCTATACTCTTACAAATATGCAGGATTCATTTAATGTTATTTTGTAAATATTTCCACTGTGCTCTTCATATTTAAAAAAATGCTTTGCAACTGATGAAATATTTCTTGTCTTTTTCACTACATATTTTAATACTGTAATTATAAAAACTTGCAATTAAGAGTAGTTATTGATCAATATTTTAAATATAAGAAATTATAAACACACTTGTCTTTTATGTATTCAAATTACATCTGAAATAATATTTAATGTTATTAGAAATTAATTACAAATGCTATTCCTACATAAAATATTAAAACCATTGAATATCTGCTTTGAGTAGAAAAAAATGATTGTATATATCTCACTGATGTCAGGACACTTCTGAGGCTTTCTCAGAACTGCATGCAAAATAGAAACAGAAGGAATAATACACAACTCATTCTATGAAGTCACAATTACACTGATATCAAACCACACAAAGATCCAACAAAGAAAGAGAACTTCAGACCAATTACCCTAATAAATATCAATGCAAAAAATACTCAAAAAAATTCTTGCCAACCGAATCCAAGAACACATCAAAATGATCATTCACCATGATCAGGTAGGCTTCATCCCAGCAATGCAGGGATGGTTCAATATACGGAGATCCATCAATGCAATCCACTACATACACAAACTCAAAGAAAAAAACACATGATCATTTCATTAGATGCTGAAAAAGCTTTTGACAAAATTCAGCATCCTTTCATGCTAAAAGTCTTGGAAAGAACAGGAATTCAAGGCCCATACCTAAACATAGTAAAAGAAATATACAGCAAACTGGTAGCCAACATCAAACTAAATGGAAAGAAACTTGAAGCAATTTCTAATATTTTAAATTCATCCTAATATGTCTAAATAATGAGTTATAATTAAATGTAAAAAGTGGTAATTAATGAATAGATCTACTAATTATAGTTGATACCATTAAATTGAAGAGATATATGATTTTTGATAATCAGACTCTTATTAATGCTCATGTACTAGACAACATTTAGACAATATTGAAAATGGACCCTTTAAATCTCATTTCATCAATATATAAGACAAAACAGATTTGATTTGAAAGCAACTTATTTCTTGCAGTTGAAATGTCTTAAAATTTTCAGACAAAATAAATAAAAACTAATGTTAGTAAAGTTCTAAATTAAATGAGTGCATGCAGATATTTTGTTCCTCATAACCAAAGCTTCTTAAAGGAATAATGCCTTCAATTATCATATGAATGTATGACGCAGAGGGATGTAACAGATAAGATAAACCATAAGAAAATATTTTATCCAATACGTTGTCACAGATTTTTTATGCATTTAAAATATATAAGTCATTATAAACATATACATACCATAATATGTGTGCCTAATCATAAACAATGTGTAACATTAAAAGTTGATCCAGATGTCACTATGGTCTCTGGATAATATGACATATCATTTTAGATTCATCAGTTGCAATGAGTGTTCCATTCTGACGGATGTTGACAGTGGGTGATTCTGAGAACGTGTGGCAGAAAGGGATATAGGGAAACATTCATATTTTTTTCAGTTTTGTTGTGAATTTGAAGATATTCATTTTGGATACTGGGCAAAATATAAGTGTATCAAGTGTGAGCATGAGTATCTGAGTTTATTTGTATGCTCTGTGAATATAAACATGATGCTGCTTTATATCTAATAGCCTTAGAAATTTGATATAATTTTGGAAACTATTTTTGTTCTTTAACTGCTCAATAAATTTCAAAAAATATTATTCTCTTAAAATTAAAATGGAATTTTTCTATTAGGTAGGGAATAGCATTATCAGAAAGTTTCTACTTGTATTTAATAGAGACAATGATAAGAACTATTACATTCACAATATCATGGTTTTTGACATACATCTGATCTTTTTTCTTTTTGTAACTGACAATTCTATTTGAAAAATGTCCTTACTATCACCTATGTATATGCCTCAAAGAAAGTTTATCTTTTGAAAACATTTATCTGGGCACATAAAAAGAGGTAAATCTTCTTTAAAATTAAATTACTGGAGACACCATATATCATATCTACCAGGCTTATTAATCTTATTTATCTGAAGCCTTGTGTCTATTAGTTAATAACACTTTACAGACCTAGAAACTGCCATTTTCGTATTAATTAAGTTTTGCAGGTATTAGTTTAGAAGGAACTGAAATTCTGTCATTTTTTACCTTTTGACTGTTATTAAATTATTTCTTCATATATTTCATCCCAAGCACATTTTCCCTTTTCTCCTTCATCCCCCATCCTTCTCCATCCTTTCCTGTTCCTTCCTCCCCAGACAGTCGCCCTCTGTGTCCCCTCAGGAAAGTTCAGGCCTCCCAGAAACATCAACCAAACATGGCATATCAAGTGTCAATAAAATTAGTACCTTCTCACATATGAAGGCTGGATAAGGAAACCCAGTAGGAAGACATGGGTCCCAAAAGCCAGCAAAAGCATCAGAAACAGCTCCTTTAATTAAAAGATAGAGCTTTCTTTTTGTTATTTTTTCTTACTAATTTGTGATTCTATGATTTTTTTTCATCCCCCCTGGTGATACATATCCTGTAGCATTCATTTATAAACTTGAATTTAAAGATATAACAGAGAAAAGGAGTGAACTGATTTTACCAATTCATCTTTCCCTCATGTAATTGAAAAATAATCATTAGCTATGTATTTACAGGTTAAACAATGTCTTGCTTTAAACAGTTATTATCAAGGAAAATGTTTAAATTATGGTTTTATGTTAGAAAGCAAGCTATCTACTGTCTTAAAAAAACTGATTTAAAAAGAAAGAAAAAGTAGAGTTCTCAGACTCAAAATCAAGTAAACTTTTCGATTTTCTATAATGAATGCTTTGAACAACTGATTGACTTGTCTTTCAGTGTTTAAGCACATTCTGAAGCACATTTGCTTCCAGTGAGTCTACCTGGATTTAATATGGTAGATAAATTTATGCTGAGTACAAAGGAAGAAGTCCAACATTATTCCTGTTGTCCTACAGGCACTGAGTAGTTCTTTCTGCTATTGCTGTTACCAAATAGTTTATACATGGAGCACTCAAAGGAGATTTATTTTCATCTGGAGCTTAGAGAAATATACAATAGAACAACAAATGACAAATGCCATAATTACTTAGGGGTATTATCATTCCTGCTGTGGCAGATCAAATCTGGAAGTTTAAAATAAACTAAGCAAGCATTCAATCTACTAAAGAGCATGAACCAAGTAATTGCTTACTTTTTTCAGAGTTCAGTGGAAAGTCAACTGTTATAGCAAAGTGATTTCAGCTTTTTCACTGAACAATAAATGTGCTCAACAGAGCTTGGCTGGTTTTCTGTTATTCTTTTCTGTGCCACTTGTGATAAAACAAAGATCAGAGTCACAAGGTCACAGTGCGTTGGGGGCAGTGAGTTTGCATGATGCAAAGATAACTTTCCTATCACTAGTGCACAGTGGAATTAGAATTAAAAGTTCTAGACATAAACTCCATCTTCAAGTTAATGCTTTCTGTTCTTCATCAAATAAATGATAAAGTAAGTATCACATTTTTGTCATTTATCTCATCAGATGAATATAACAAGGAGAACTAAAAAAACAATAAATCACAATCGTGAATGCTATAGTTTCATGCTTGGAAACTAAACCATTAGAGCTACTAGGAGCAAGGGCCTAATATCCATATAAATTCATGCCATGTGTCAAGAATGTGCTTCAACAAGAGTGAAGAAATCATTTCATAGCACTCCTAGGTCCACAAACTTCCGAAGGGAACAGCAATCTCATCGCAAATTCAGATGGCATCTCATCAAGCTCTGCTGCCATGGTCCTTTTGATAGATATGGTTGGCTCTGGCACTCTCCAGCTGCATGCACAGTGCAAACCGCTGACTTAAGAGATTCCACACCAAGAGAGAAATAACTGTCGTCTCATGTTCTATGGTAGTTAGATAAGTACAGACAAGCTGAATAGGCTTCCTCTGTTCATAGCATACTGATTTTATATAACATACAATTACCATGTCCTACTCACGAGAAAAATAATACTACCTTTCTTATGGAATAATTATGAAAACAAAATGATAAAGTGGCCACTTTCATAGAATTTGGCAGATATTTATCATAGTGATTTCCAAATTTCAAGGTATATAAATAAATGAGACCTTGAATATTTATGGAAACCTTTTATAAATGCTCAAATTATTTTTGAACAAATTACTTTATACCAAACATATTGCTCACCAAATATGGGCAGGTTCAAACTCCTTAAGAGTGCTTCTTCTAATAAGTTGGATGGTTTCTCCAAAACTTTGAATAGTTCTGTCTTAAGTCCTAGCTATACCACTCCTGGGCATATACGAATAGTCAGAAACTGGAAACAATCCAGATGTCCCTCAACTGAAGAATGGATAAGGAAATTTTACACAATGGTATATTATTTCACTGTGGAAAAACAAAGACATGAGTTTTTTCAGGCAAAAAAATGGAACTTGAGAATATCATCCTGAGTGAGATAACCCAGTCCTCAAATGACATGCCTGGTATGTAGTCACGTTTAAGTGGATATTAGCCATAAAATACAGGATAGCCATTCTACATTCCACAGACACAACGGAGCTAAACAAGAAGTAGGGCACTAGCAAGTATACTTGAATCTCACTGTGGAGTCATAAGGGGCAGATGAAGTGACGGAACTGGGTGGGAGAGGGGATGTAGAGGGGAATGAGGGGTTCAGGATCAGGTATGAGGAAGAGCGGGAGAGATTTCCAGATGGCCATGAAAATGAATAGAAGTCTGCAAGTGACGGTAGGGAAATGGGGGTGTATCTAGGAAGAGACAGACCTGCAAAAGGAGGCACCAAAGTATCGATTGGGATGACCTTAACTGTGACTCAGAGCATTGGAGACATGGAATCAGAAGAGGCCACCTTTTGTAGTCAGGCAGGAACCGCAGTGAAATAATAGGATCAGCAACAAACCCAAAGAACTTTAGACACAAAATTTATCTGTGTACAAGAAGTGTAGGGATGAGTGATGACACAGAAACAGAGGAAATGGACAACCAATAACCAACCCATCTAGAGACCCATCCCATAGGCAAGCACCGATGATCCTCGACATTATTAATGATGTTCTGTTATTCTTGCAAACAGGAGTTTGGCTGTATTCTGAGAGGCTCCACCCAGCAGCTGACTCAGACAAATGTAGAGTCCCACAGCTGAACTTGGTGTGGAGTTTGTGGATTCTTATATAAGAATAAGAGGAAGGATTGTGGGTCCAAAAGGGATAGGAACTCCACAGGAAGAAAAACAGAGTTAACCAGGCTGGACCCTCAGGTTTCTCAGAGCCTGAATCTCCAACCAAAAACACACAGGGGCTGGAACTAGGCCATCTCGCACAGATGTAGCAGATATGCAGCTTAGTCTTCATGTGGGTCCTGAACAACTTGAGCGGAGACTATTACAAAAGCTGTTGCCTATATGTGGGATATGTTCTTCTAGCTGGGCTGCCTTGTCTGTCCTCAGTGGAAGAGGATGCACCTAGCCCTTCAGAGAGCCTTGATATGCCAGGGTGTGTGGGGGTGGATGATACCCAGGGGGGCACAACCCACTCAGTGGAGAAGGAGAAGGGGGAAAGGGGGAAAGGATTGTAGAAGGGGGTGTTTTGGAGGGAGCAATGAGCAGGATGTAAAGTGAATAAGAAAGAAAGAATGATAGAAATAAAGAAATAAGAAAGAAAGAAAGAAAGAAAGAAAGAAAGGAAGGAAGGAAGGAAGGAAGGAAGGAAGGAAGGAAGGAAGGAAAGGTAAAAAATGTGTTTCTACTGAATGGTATATCCAGAGTTTTCCATTCTGAGTGGAGTCATATCTATAAAAGTACATACAAGTAGAAATTCAAGCTAACAACTTGTAGCTACAACCTCTCGTTATCCAATGTAGTTTGTGATAGAATTAAAATGATTAGAGATCTATAAGCTGAAAAAAATGTCCAGAGTTATCTAGAATTCTGTGACCAGTGATTAGTGTTTAGTACACAAAACTCATCTATAACATGATACCAAAGTAGACATTGTGGTTAATGACTCAAATATCCTAATTATTAGAGGATCATCATACAAAAATATGAATATTCTTTTTAAAAATAAAAGAATTAAAAACATATTCCACAGATGAACACTTCTGAAAATGCAAACATTTAAAAAATCAGTATTGATAAGACAATGACTAGAAATATAATTGAATGAAAAAGTGCTTGTTTATCATGTCTGAAAACCTGGGATCAAACCCAAGTGCTGCATATTACAGGGACCAATAAAAGTTAACTGAAGGAAAGGCTATTTAGAGACGGCCCCATCTGGAGATCCTCCCCATGTACAGTTACCAAACCCAGACACAATTACAGAATCAAAGTGCTAGCTGACAGGAGCCTGATATAACTGTCTCCTTTCTATAGCTCTGCCACTGGGGACCTTGTGTTCAGTCCAATGGTTGGCTGAGAGCACCCACCTCTGTGTTTGTCAGGTACTGGCAGAGCCTCTCAGGAGACAGCTATATCAGGCTTCTGTTAGCAAGCGCTTGGTGTCACCCACAATAGTGTCTGGTTTTGGTGACTGTATATGGGATGGAACCCCAGGTGAGGGCAGTCTCTGTATGGTCTTTCCTTCAGTCTCTGCTCCACATTTTGTCTCTGTATCTCCTCCCATGAGTATTTTTCCCCTTCTACAAAAGGACTAAATTATCCATACTTTGATCTTCTTCTTGAGTTCATTTGGTCTGTGAATTGTATCTTAGGTTTTCCTTTTTTAAAAAAAAATTATGTTCTTTTATTAAAAAAGAAGTAAAACCATTTTATAATATAATTGAAGATTTACATGGAAAATATTTCTGATAAAATAGAAGAAATATATAGAAAAACACGTTAAAATTGACAATTTTCATGGAAAATAAAGAATAAAGTGGTAGACATAAAAACACATTGCTAAATTAATTGAAAAAGGAAGTAGAAACATTATATGATAGAATTGAAGATTTATGTGGAATATATTTCTGATAAAATTGCAGAAAATGTAGAAAAACATGTTAAAATTGGAGATTATCATGGAAATTTTTATATAGATATAATAGTGGTAGTCATAAAACTATTCCTAAGTTGAAAGTAGAATTATAAACATTTTCTGATAAAGTTGAAGATTTACATGGAAAATACTTCTGATAAAATTGAAGGAATATATAAAAAAACATGTTAAAATTGAAGATTATTATGGAAAATTATACAGATAAAACAGTAGGCATAAAAATAACTCTAAGTTGATTGAAAGTGGAATTATAAACATTTTCAGGTAAAACTGAAGATTTACATGGAAAATATTTCTGATAAAATTCAAGCATGACACTTCCAGAAATATATAGAAAAACATGTTAAACGACTATTTCATGGAAAATTATACAGATAAAGTAGTAGATGTAAAAAACCTTTCTAAATTAGTTGAAGCTGAAATTAAAAACATTTGGTAATAAAATCAGAGATTTACATGGAAAACATTTCTGATAAAATAGAAGAAATACATAGAAAAACAACTTAAAATTAAAGATTTTCATGAAAAATAATGCAGAAAAATGGTAGACATTAAAAACATTACTAAATTAATTGAAAGAGGAATTACAAACATTTTCTGATAAAATTGAAGAGTTACATTAAAATATTTCTGTTAGTCTATGTCTTTTTATTGGGGGAATTGAGTCCATTGAGGTTAAGAGATATTAAGGAATAGTCATTGTTGCTTCTTATTATTTTTCATGTTATTTTTATGTTTGTGTGGTTATCTTCTTTTGGATTTGCCAGAAGAAGATTACTTTCCTGCTTTTCCTAGGGTGCAGTTTCCCTCCTTGTGTTGACATTTTCTATCTATTATCCTTTGTAGGGCTGGATTTGTGGGAAAATGTGTAAATTTGGTTTTATCATGGAATATCTTGGTTTCTCCAACTAGGGTGATTGAAAGTTTTGCTGGGTAAAATAGTCTGGGCTGGCATTTGTTTTCTCTTAGGGTCTGTATGACATCTTCCCAGGATCTTCTAGCTTTCATGATTTTTGGTGAGAAGTCTGGTGCAATTCTGATAGGTCTGCCTTTATAAGTTACTTACCCTTTTCCCCTTACTGCTTTTTTTTTTTCTGTCTGTTTCTTTTTTTTTCTTTTTTTTATTGTATATATTCTATATTTACAATTCATTTCCCTTTTTCTGGTTCCCCATCCCCACCCCCAAAGGTCCCACATGTCCTTTTCCCTCCCCCTGCTCCCGCATCCACCCCCTCCCACTTTACTGTTCTTGTACTCTCCCACAATGATGTTTTGGTCCATTCTAGCACCAGTGTCCACTCCTTTCTTCTTGTGAGACATCACTTGATATGTGATTTGTGTCTTTGGTGTTCCAAGCTTCTAGGCTAATATCCACTTATCAGTGACTGTATACCATGGGTATTCTTTTGAGACTGGGTCACCTCACTTAGTATGACGTTCTCCAGCTCCATCCATTTCTCTAAGAATTTCATGAATTCATTGTTTCTAATGGCTGAATAGTACTCCATTGTGTTACTGCTTTTAATAATCTTTCTTTGTTTAGTGGATTTTGTATTTTGATTATTATGTGCCAGGAGGAATTTCTATTCTGGTCCAGGCTGTTTGGAGTTCAGTAGGCTTCTTGTATGTTCATGGGCATCTCTTTCTATAGATAAGGGAAGTTTTTTTCTACAATTTTGTTGAAGACATTTACTAGTCCTTTAAGTTGGAAATCTTCATCTCTTCCATACCTATAATCCTTAGGCTCGGTCTTCTCATTGTGTCCTGGATTTCCTGGATGTTTTGGGTTACAAGCTTTATACATTTTGCATTTTCTTTGACTGTTTTGTCAATGTTTTCTATGGTATCTTCAGTACCTGAGATTATTTCTTCTATTGTATTCTGTTGCTGAGGCTTGCATCTGTGACTTCTGAATTCTTTACAAAGTTTTTTATTTCCAGAGATGTCTCACTTTGTGATTTCTTTATTATTTCTACTTCCATTTTTAGATCCTGGATGGTTTTATACAGTTCCTTCACTTGATTGTATTTTCCAGTAATTCTTTAAGGGATTTTTGTGTTTCCTCTTTAAGGGCTTTTGCCTGTTGACCCATGTTCTCCTGTATTTCTTTAAGGGAGTTATTAAAGTCCTTCTTGAAGCCCTCTATCAGCATCATGAGATATGATTTTAAATCCAACTCTTACTTTTCCTGTGTCTTGGGGTATCTGGGACTTGCTGTGGTGGGAGAACTGGATTCTGATGTTGCCAAGTAGCCTTGGTTTCTTTTGGTAGGGTTCACCATCTGGTTATCTCCAGTGCTAGTTTGTCTTGCTGTCTCTGGCTGGAGCTTGTCCCTTATGTGTCTGTAATCCTGGGAGACCAACTCTCTTCTGGCAGAGTCTTGTGCACAGAAGGCTGTGGAGCTGCCTGGTTCTCTGGTTCAAATGGGACTCTGTCCCAGCTGTTCTATGGATCTTATGGCCTGTGCACTCCCAGCTGTTCTGCTCTGGAGAGAAGGTGGAGACCTCAACTCTGCACTCAGAAGTGAAAGAGCCTCTGGCAGATCACTTTCTCCTGGTGGGCCATGCACAGAATGCTGTGGAGCTGCCTGGATCTCCAGTGCAAAATCAGGTTTTCCTACATTTAGTAGCAACATTTGTTGATGCTTCTACTGTTTGTCTTTATGGGCTGTTTTTGGCTGATTTGAATGATTCCGGACAATTTGGACAGTTTCTCTGGTAGGATATATAGCCAAAGCCTACATTTACATTTATCGCTAATACAAAAGACATGCATAATATAAAAATAAATTGTCTTTTGCTAACCTTGACCAACCAGTAAGAGGAGTGTTCCCTTTGCTCTACATTCTTACCACAATGATCTGTCTTTTGTGTTACCCTTCTAACTGGTGTAAGATTGAACCTCATAGAAGTTTGAATTATATTTCCATGATGGCTAAGGATGTTGCATAATTGCTTAAACATTTAAGATTCCTCTGTTGGTTATTCTGTTTAGATCTGTACTCCATTTTAAATTATCTCTTCTTTTGATATCTAGTTTCTTGAGATATATATATATATATATATATATATATATATATATATATACACATATACACACACAATCTTACCCCTCTATTGAATGTGGAGGTGGTAAAATTCTTTTTCCATTCTGAAAGCTGCTGGCTTTGTCTGATTGATAGTGACTTTTGCTTTACAAAAGCTTTTCAGTTTCATGAAAACCTACTTATTAATTGTTGGTCTTACAGTGTGAGATATATGTGTTTCTGTTCAGAGTTGTCTTCTAGGCAATGAGTTGAAGGCAATTCTGTACTTCTTCTGTCAGGCTCGGTGTGTCAGGTTTTATGCAGGGTAATAAATATGGACCTATTTGTATTTGTCTACATCCAGATTGAATGACACCACTTCCTTAAGGTGTTGTCTTTTTTCTAATGTATTCCCCTGATTTCTTTATTAAAACAAAACAAAACAAAACAAAAAACAAAACAAGTGCCCATATGTGTGTCTTTTTATACTCAGGTCTTCAATTCAGTTCCAGTGGTCAACCTGTCTATTTTTATGCCCAAACCATGCAGTATTATAACTCTATAGTCCAATTTGAAATCCAGCATTGTGAGACATATAGAAGTTCATTAATGTTTTATTGTTTTAGCTATTCTGAGAGGTTTTTTTCAATATGAAGTTGATAATTATTTTTTCAGGGTCTGTAAAGGACAGCGTTTGAGTTTTGATAGGGATTGCATTAAATTTGAAATATTTTGATCACATGGTCATTTTTTACTATGTTAGTTCTACAGATCCATAAGCATAGGAGATCAATATTTTGATATCCTATTGAATTTCTTTCTTATCTATTTCTCAGTCTGTTAGTTTTATATAGGAGTGAGGATGATTTTTTTATTTTCTAATTAATCCTGTATCCATCCAATTTGCTTAAAGTGTTTACCAGCTGTAGCACTTCCTAGTAGAATGTTTAGGGTCCCTCGTGTATACCATCATATTATCTGTAAATAATGTTATTTCTATTGTCTTGATCTTCAGTTGTGTTATTGATCTAGCTAAAATTTAAAGTACTATATTGAATAGAGATGAAGCAATAAATATTGCTTTGTTCTTGATTTAGAGGAATTACTTTGAGTTACTATCCTTTTAATTTGATGTTCACTATAAACTTGCTATAAATTGCCTTTATTATGCTTAAGTATATCCCTTGTATTCCCAATCTCTCATGGCTTTTATTATGAAGGGTTGTTAAAATTTGTCAAAGACCCTTTTTGTAACTAATGAGATGATCCTGTGATTTTGTTTTTGTTTTTGAGTTTGTTGTGTAATGGATCATGTAAGACAGTTTAGCAGAACCATTGTATCTGACATGAATGTGGGAGGTTGGCATCTAAGCTTTGAAGTAGCCTTTTGTCTGTGACTATTATCTGATATTTTATGGTGTTATTCTTTTAAAGTACTCTAGAGCTGGGCAAATCAGGGAGTCACCTATGGCTCATAATTATTAATGTGATTGGTCTTTCATGGCCACCCCTAGATCAGATCAGAAGTTTTGGTATGTGGAAAATGACTTAATAAAATTGCCTTTTATATAACAACAGCTTCTATGAACTATTATTCAGTCTTTAAGAGAACAATTCCCTTGCTGCTGAGAAACCTAAATTCATCCTGCAGTAGCTCTCTTTTGCAAGCATTAAGCTTTTGTACATTGTGTAAAATTATCCATCTTTTAATCAAATGCTGAATTTTCTTCCCCCATATCTAATTGCAATCTGGACATGGCATTTTATTCCAAGTATCTTTTGTTTCACATTTGTGTAAATGTTATTCCCCATTTATTCTCTGATGTCTCAATAAAAGCTAATCAGCCAATGATTGGGAAGAAAAGAAAATAGGGAGGAACTTCTACCAGGCAGGGTTGGAGGAAGAGAGAGAGAGAGGAGAAAGAGGGATTCACAATGAGAAAGGGATCCCAGAGACACCATAGGAGTACACACCTGAACCCCAGAAGCCACACCAATGCTAAAATGTAAATATATAGGTGATTTGGGTTGGTAGGTAGCTAAAATATCTCAGAGAAATAGAATAGATAAATGACAGCCCAGTTATTGTGTTGTAAGCTAATTAATTAAGCAATATAGTCTTAGTCTCATTCAGAAGTTAGTTGGGGATAAATAAATCTAGCCACTTTCAAAAATACATTTACATTTGATAACCACTGTAGATGCACTCTGTTCTTTGAAAAATATTACTGCATAACCCAGAACACAAACATAATTACATTTATTGATTTTCATATTGAGCCATCTCACATCTCTGGGATGAAACTTGCTAGATCATCTTTTATATGTATTTGTTATATCTGTTAGTTCAGGAATTTGTTTGTTTAGTTCTTGTCTCAATAACTTGTCCATTGTTGGGGTACTGAAATCTCTCACTATCAGTGTGTAAGGGTTAGTATATGATTGAAGCTATAGTAGTGTTTCTTTTACAAATGTGGGTAGCCTTGAGTTTGGAGCATAGATGTTAAGAATTCAAATATCATGTTATGGTTTTTCTCTTTGATAAATATATAGTGTCCTTCCCTATCCCTTTTGATTGGTTTTGGTTTGAAGTCTATTTTTTATATACTAAAATGGCTATACAGGTTTATTTCTTGGGTCCATTTGATTAGAGTATCTCTTTCCAGCCCTTTACTCTGAGATAATGTCTATCTTTGATGCTGAGGTATGTTTCTAATATGCAGCAGAAGGATGCATTCTGTTTTTACATCTATTGTGTTGATCTGTTTCTTTTTTATTGAGGAGTTGATACCACTAATATTGAGAGATATCTTCACAAATGACAAATGATTGTTGATTTCTCTTATTTTGGTAGTGGTTGTGGTAATCACAGTTGATATTTAATGTCAAATTAAAGTTTTCTATACCACCTTTTGCCATTCAGTTCTCAGATAAAAGACATACAACTTTTATATTTATAATAATGCAAAGAAGCTGGGCAGATATCAGTCCTGTAAGCTATTATGTCTACTTCACTGCCAATAACCCCACAAGGTGACTTGCTATGTTGCATCTATTTTGCTCTTAACTCTAACTGGCCATCCCTCATAGCCATGTTTTAAAGATTCTTATCTCATCACATCTTCTCCTCTCCCTATCTCCTTTTCCCTCTTCCTCTCCTTGTGTTTTCTCCTCTGACTCCAAGCCAGGGGAACCACACAACCACCACCACCTATCTCTTGCCCTGCATCCTTATTTACCAATGAGGGATAACCTGGGTGCCAATGTTACATAGCCACACTTGTGTCTATATGGAGAATCTCTCCTTCCTGGGGAAAACAGTCCTTGGGGGTCAGTATTAAGCATTCCAATACATAGCAAAAGAAAAAAAACTCAATAGGTGCTGGTATGGTGAGGGAGGGTGGTGTGTGTGTGTGTGTGTGTGTGTGTGTGTGTATGTGTGTGTGTTTCCATTCTTTTGATTTTGCTGGTGTAAGATTATTTAGTTCCTGTGTTTTCTTAAGTAGAGTAGTCTGACTTGGAATCTGATATGTCTTAGACTTTGCAGCACAACAGGGAAGGCTTTTCTGGTATTTAGACTCTACACTGAGAATTGAGGTGAGATTCTAATAGATGTGTTTTTATATAATTTTGATCATTTTAGGTTGGAGCTTTTAATATTCTTTCTTTGTCCAGTATGCATAATGTTTTGTCTATTATGTAGAAAGGAGATTATCTTATCTTTCTCTTTTTTACTTTATTTTGTTTTAGGATGTACTTTAGAGAACCTGGTACTCTTTAAAAGAACTGTACATTCAGAAAGGGCATGCTTGTGACAGTTTAAAGCATTCTTTTTTAATTGGATATTTTATTTATTTACATTTCAAATGTTATCCCCTTTTATGGTTTCCTCTCCATAAACCCCTATCCCATCTTCCCTCTCCCTGCTTCTATGAGGGGTACTCCCCAACACAACCACACACTCTGACCACTCCACCCTGGCATTCCTCTAAACTGGGGCACTGAACCTTCATAGGATCAAGGGCCTCTCCTCCCATTGATCTCCAACAAGGCCATCCTATGCTACATATGTAGCTGGAGCCATGGGTCCCTCCATGTGTACTCTTTGGTTGGTAGTTTAGTCCCTGGGAAATCTGGGAGATTGTCTTAATTAAGGTTTTACTGGTGTGAACAGAAACCATGACCAATGCAAGTTTTATAAAAGATGACATTTAATTGGGGCTGGCTTACAGGCTCAGAGGTTCAGTCCATTGTCATCAAGGCAGAAACTTGGCAGCATCCAGGCAGGCATGGTGCAGGAGGAACTGAGAATTCTCCAACTTCATCTGAAGGCTACTAGTGGAAGACTGACTTCCAGGCAACTAGGGTAAGGGTCTTAAGCCCACACCAACAGTGACACACCTACTCCAACAAGGCCATACCTCCTAATAGGGTCAGTTCCTGGGCCAATCATATACAAACTATCACAGAGATCTGGTTACTGATATTGTTGTTCTTTCTATGGGTTGCAAACCACATTCAGTTCCTTCAGTCCTTTCTCTAACTCCTTCATTGAAGACCCTGTACTCAGTCCAATGGTTGACTGTGAGCATCAATGCTGCGATAGCCCTAATACCTTCTGTAAGATAATATTCTGCAAAACTGAGGTGGAAAAATGCCTCTTAGGGTTTGCAGAGTTCCCACAACATAGAAGCCATAATTTTTCATTTGGCAATTTATTGTCCTTTCTAATCTCTTTTATTCCTGGTAGCTAAGACCATTTGTAACTCCCTCTTTGAAGTTTTATTACTAGCTGGTAACCTTCTTTGGAACTGTGATGCTTTGCTTCAATCATATTTAGTTTGAGACAGGAGTTCCAGGGGAAATTTGACACTGTGAGTAGAGAATCTTCCCGGAATCATAGGAGTACAGGAGTTGCTTTTTGTTATTTTGATAAGTCTTTGCAGAATACTCAGGTTCGAGTCTGGTCTGAGACAAAGGGCTCAGACTAGAATATCTGCATTTGAGTTGGCACTAAGCTCAGAGCTTCCTCAATGGAAGCTTACAAGAGCTACCACCTTTTGTCTTTCTAATGCCAGACTTCACCAGACTTCGCCAGCCATCTGGAAAGTCAAAAAACATCTAGGAGTCACAAAAACATCTTTGGCTTACCCAGGTGTAGCTCAGACTTCAGCTCATGAAATATTAATGAGGCTATGTGAAACCTAAGGAAATATTTCAGGATTTGGTCTGTCTGATATATACAAGATATAGGAGACTTTAAGTTTTTACAGACAAAAGCTAGATGTTAGAGTTTACTCATAAAGACTCATTTAGACTAAGAGCGTTATTGTCCATGTTTGAGTTTCTAAACTTGTTTCATGGGTTACACTTGCCTGGCTGGTTTCATATTCCTTTGTGCAGTATGGTTATGCTTATTGTTCTTGCTTGGCTAGCTGCATCTTTTGATATGTAAATGTCAGTACCCAGGGCTCTCAAAAAGGACTCCTTACTAGAGAATGCACACACTTTTCTGCGATGTAAAGAAAGCATGTCACTTCCAGAGGACCCTGGCATACCACTCCTGGGCATATACCCAGAGGATTCCCCTGCATGCAATAAAGACACATGCTCCACTATGTTTATAGCAGCCTTATTTATAATAGCCAGAAATTGGAAGGAGCCCAAATATCCCTCAAAGGAGGAATGGATACAGAAAATGTGGTATATTTATACAATGGAATACTACTCAGCAATTAAAAATAATGAATTCATGCAATTTGTAGGTAAATGATTAGATCTGGAAAACATCATCCTAAGTGAGTTAACCTAAACACAAAGAATACACATGAAATGCAATCACTGATAAGCGGATATTAATGATTCTAGAAGCCCTAAACACTCAAGGCACAATTAGCAAGTCAAATGATTCCCAAGAGAAGAAAGGAGAGGACCCTGGGCCTGAAATGATTGGATCCAGTTTTGTAGACCCAGAACAGAGAAATCGTGTGTGGGGGGTGGGGAGGAAGGAATGATTGGGGAATAGTTAGGGGGGAGAGGAATTATGGGATGTATGGTGGGGGGAACTGGGAAAGAGGAAAGCCTTTGGAATGTAAACATAGAATATAGAAAATAAAAATTTAAATAAAAAAAAAGAAATCTGACTGTGTGTCTTCATTTTTTCTGCCGAATTGTACCTTCCTGGCACAGAAATCAGTCGCCTGCAACCAAAGTTCCACGAGGGGCAGTGGCTCGTGGCACATCTACTTCTGTATTTGAAAGGCTCTGGCAGAATCTCTCAAGAGGCAGCTATATAAGGCTCCTGTTATCAATCACTTCTTGGCATCTAAAATAGTGTCTGGGTTTGGTGTCTGTATATGAGATGGATTTTCAGGTGGGGCAGTCTCTGGATGGCCTTTCCTTCAGTCTCTGTTCCTCACTTTGTCTTGGTGTTTCCTCCCATGAGTATTTTGATCCCTCTTCTAAGAAGCACAGAAGCACCCATACTTTGGTCTTCTTCTTGATCTGCATGTGGTCTGTGAATTTTATCTTGGGTTTTCCATGCTTTTGGGTTAATATCCACATATCAGTCAATGTTCTTATCCTGGTGTGTTCTTTTGTGACTGAGATACCTCACTCAGGATGAAATTTTCTAATTCTACCTATTTGCCTATGAATTTCATTAATTCATTGTTCTTAATAGCTGAGTAGTACTCCCTTGTGTAAATGTACCACTCTTTCTGTATCCATTCCTCTACTGAAGGACATATGTGTTCTTTCCAGCTTCTTTTCTGATATAATCTATTTGATGTTCTGTGTGCTACTTGTACCTTTATAGGCATCTCCTTTTTTAGGTTAGGAAAATCATTTTCTATAATTTTGTTGAAAACACTTTCCAGACATTTGAGATGTGTTTTGTCTCATTTCTCTATGTCTGTTATTCTGAAGTTATTTCTTTTTACAGTATTCCTGATTTTTCTAGAGGTTTTATGCCACAATTTTTTTTATATTTAACGCTTTTTAGCTGATGTATCCATTTTGTCTATTGTATCTCACACACCTAAGATTCTCTCTTTCAATTCTTTTGTTGGTGAAGCTTGGCTCTGTAGTTCCTGTCAAAACATTCAAGTTTTTATTTCCAGAATTCCTTCAGGTTGGGTTTTCTTTATTGATTGTATTTTCATTTCCATGTCTTCAATAGTTTTATTTATGCCCCCCACATTGTTTGTTTTTTGTTTTCTGAATTATTTTATGAGATTCATTCATTTTTCTCTTTGAGAACTTCTATCATATTGAAAAAGATTGTTTTAAAGTCTTTCTTTGACTTCAATTATGTTGGAATATTCAGGTCCTGTTATGGAAGGATAGCTGGGCTCCAGTGGAGATTTCTTGCCCTATTATTATGTTTTTACAGTGCTGTCTCTGGGTTTGGGATGACTATAGGTCTTGGTGTTGATTTCTGGAATTGTCTTTGTTGGGTAGGTATTTTGTTCCTGGGTTTCTGATTTCTCTCAAATGGTCAGTGTGGTGGTTGTGTGTTGCTTGCTTTCCTGGTCTGTCTAACTTTTGTGTTCACAGGGAATGCCTCCTGGTATTAGCTACTGGAATGATTTCAAGGAAAAAAGGTTGGGGAAAACATCTTTGTGATTCATGTAGAATGGGATCAGAGAGGAAATAGGGACCTCAGTAGGTTTCCTGCTGTAGAGCTGGAGATGAAATTTGTAAATTTGGATTTCATGAACTTTAGAAGAGCTGTGAGTCTGTCTTCAGCTTACTTGCTGCCTTGGACAAAGAGGACCTTTGGTTAGCAGGGATTGCCTGCTAGACTTGGGGTCTAATACAAAACGGCATATGTCAGGACAGAAGTAATGAGGGGTGGTCTGTGGGATCTGAAGAAGATGTGAGCAGTGAGAAAGGAAGGTCCCAACTGGTGTTTTGTTGCAGTGCCAGGAAGGAGACTGTAGTATTGGATCTAAGGGAACAGATAGAAGGTTTGCTTACAGTTTACCTGGATTTCTATGGTGTAGCCAGGCCAGCCTTTGGTTTAATAGGGAGTGTCTGATGAAGTTAGGGGCTGAGATACAGGAATGAATGTGGGGAGGCTAAGATGAGATAGTCTGTGAATTCACATGAGCTGTGAGCAGGGGTAAAAGAAGACTGCCTCTGGTGTTCTATTGTAGCACTAGGGAGAAAACTGGGGGATTGGGTCTCTTTCCAGAGAGAAAGCATATCTATCCAAGGTGTTGTGATTTGTTTGCTTTTTAATCATGTGTAAATTTTTTACCTTTTTATTTTTTTTATTATAATTATTTCATTTTCTCCTTCTCCTTGCTTCTCCCAAATCCTAATAACCTAAAGATTTTTAAGATCCTTGTTGTAAAACTGTGATGAAAGAACACCATACAGAATGATAGGAGAATATCATTGGTCAGTAGTTAACTAATGGCAAATCAAAATGACCAGTACATATATAAAATCATATCCAATGATAATACCTATTTTATAGGTATATGGAAAATATGTACTCACATATTCTTGGTATAATATGAATTATCCATCAGTGTCAGCTAAAATTTAGAAGAAAAGAGACTTATACAACTTATAAATGTGCCACATCAAAATTTAATCTAGGAAATGCCATGAATCAATGACACTGCCACACATAAGTTTACTGGCCATAGTTTTCAGTATCGAAACAAGGAAGCATATTGGACATGATACATGAATACTTCAAGCTTCGATGCAGCAACTAAAAATATTTGCCTATATACCAGTTATCCCGGAATGATTTCATTCATATATCAGTAAGTTTAATATAGGCATAACACATCCATTAATATAATGAACTCATGATAGCTGTGGTTACAGAAACTGGACCTATATGAGTTTGTCCCTTCTAATAGCTAGCTGGGAATGTGTAAAAGAGTTCTCAGAGCTCTACTCCTCACTAAGGAACTATTGTTTTCAGCTATGTACCTACTAGTGAGCTCACCAAGATTTAGTAAAAAGTTCCAAACCCATGGGCACATAAAAAGTCCTGGCTAAACTCAGGGAGTCAGAAATCGGAGCAGTCCTGATTGTAGAAAAGAGATGTATAGGTAAAGGGGGGAGCCTGGCAATGGTAGAAGAGAGATGAGATTGATGGAAATAAAAATGTGTGTGTCTGTATTTGAAACTATCAATGTAAAACAAAATTAATTAGTAAAAATTTCAAAATATATTTTTTTAAAAATTAAAAAGAAATATGTTATGGACTAATGGAGAGGAAAGGAAATCCATGTTAGTGGAGGGAGTTAAAAATATTTGTACTGAACAAGTGAAACCGGAGTGAGTGTCCTTATCCCATGCTGGGGAAGGTTGTTGACGGAAGGACTCAGAGCCCTATGTCTAGAATGATAGTAGTATCCCAGATCTAGAAAAGTGTCTGTGAATGGATGCTTCCTGTCTGTTTATCTCCAACAAAAGCAAACATCCAGAGAGATACACCTGCACCTCCCACATGTATATTCCTTCAACAGCTGGTACACACCCTGGCACAGAATTGATTTCTAAATTTGTGCCCTGAACCTAACCAAAATGTCCTTTGTAGTCCTCTGGATACTTACTCACCCAGCTGTTTCATTTGTAATACAGGAAAATTTCTAACTACTTCATTTCAATTCAGACAAAGGTCTTGAACCTTTTATGGAGTTTGTTGATTTGAAGCAAAGCATATTTCTTTCAGTGAAAGCAGTTCATCTATATTCCATTCAGTGTGAGACTTTTAATTTCATTATCATACTATCTATCTTTTATTCAAAAGAGAGAAGCAAAGTGTCTTTATACATCAGTGGGTTACAGTAACAATAAGAATGTTTTTTCTGAAACAAGGGATGCAAAAACTTTAACTTTTTCTCCCAGTTAAGGAATATGAGGCCACTCTTAATTCTCCAATAGAAGATTCCAGTGCTAGCTTTCATTCCTAATCTTTCAACTTATTCAAATTAACATTATGCTTAGCAAGGAAATACATGTGTATGGCTTTTAAATTATTTGGATATTACCAAAACACGTAACCTGTATCACTGGGAGTTATTTACAGTACTCACCCCTGCTCTTTGTCTCAAACCATAATGATTTCCAACACTTGTGGTTTATTGGCAATTTTTGCATTCAACTCTCCTTATCATGTACTTAAATCTCTAGATTTTCAACTCACACAGCATGATTGTCCTCTGGCTTCTAACATACACAGAATTTTGGAAAGGAATGTAGATAAACATATTTGTCAATTCAACATATTTAATTGTAAGTAGACAAATATTTTTGTGCATAAATTGATATTTAAGGCTTTTAAATTATTGTTTCCTAAAAATCATAATTTGCATGACTGCTTGGTCATAGTAGATAATCATTTTATGAGTTCTTTGATTTGGTTTCCAAGTATTTTAGTGAACATTTTTGCTTCTATGTTTATAAAGGAAATTTATTTGGAATTCTGATTGTTTGGTGAGACTATTTGGTTTATATGAGGGTAACTATGGTCTCATAAAAAGAACTGGGCAATGTTCCTACTGTTTCCATTTTTGTAGAATCATTCAAGGAATATTAGGATTAACTCTTATTTGAAAGTCTGGTAGAATTCTGCACTAAAACCATCTGGCCCTGAGCTATTTTTTGGTTGGGAAACATTTGATTACTGCTTTTATTTCACTCTGCCTCGTCAAATTATTTATCTGATATTGGTTTAACTTTGATAGGTGGTATGTATCAAGAAATTTATCTATTTCTTATAAATTTTCCAAATTTTGTGGAGTATGTTTTTTAAGTACATCATTAAATTTTCTGGATTGTCTTGTTGTCTGTTTTTATGCTTCCATTTTTGTGTCTAGTTTTGTTAAATTGGATCTTCTCTGTCCACCTTTTAGTTAATTTGGGTAAGGTTTGTCAATCATATTGATTTTCGCAAACCAACTCTGATTCATTGATTCTTTGTATTGATTTTTTTCTTTGTTTCTATCTTATCAATTTGAGCCTGAGTTTGTTTATTCTTTACTTTCCTTGTGTTTCTATGGATTTCTTCAGTGTCTGATTTTGTTTCTTGGTTCATCTCTATCTAAGGATTTCATCTCTGGCTAAGGGTTTATAAATATTGATTTTTCTCAAATAATACACTCTGGTTTTGTTTCTTTCTAAGTTATTGATTCCATCCTTAAGTTAGATTATTTCTTGCCATCTATTGCTTTTAGGTGTGATTTTCTCATATTTGTTCAAGTTCTTTTAAGTATGCTCAATAGTTGTTAGTATTAGCTAATTCTAATTTTGTGTGTATGTGGTTAGTGCTATAAACTTGCCTCTTAAAAAACCATCTTCATTGTGTCCCATAATTTTGCATATGTTATATTTTGACTTGGGTGTGGTGTTGATTTTTATTTCATGATTAATCACATTATTTCTGCTTCTTTGCAAGGCTACTGATAAGAAGTTGGATACTAGATATGTTTTTTTCTGAAGGATAAATTTAGTTATGTTTATTTGAAACCATTTTGGAGTTTCCCCTTCTGCGTAGAAGGATTACTAGGAATCATTTTGACCATTTTAAAGATTTCTAGTAAACTCTGGATGTCTTGTTCAATGGAGCACTTAAAGACCCTCTAAACTTTAGAGTTTAGAGTCTAAGCATTGACTTCAGAGTCCAACACAAATGGTGTCTTCTCAATGCTCCTTTGAATACCCTTTGTGTCCTGACACTTTCTGCCTTCTAACAGTTAAGAACAGAGTCTGTTCTACAAGGGGGTGGAGCATTGGGTGCTTTTGTCCTACCACCTTCTAGTGGTACTAACCTTGGAGACCTCCACTATGTCAAGGCTGAGTCAGCCTAGCCAGCAACGGAAGCTCCTTCTTCCCTGTGCTGATTTTTTCTTCCTCTACTTAACCATATAGGCCCTATACATCAGCCTACTACTGTACTGGGGCATTCTGTCCATTCCACTCAGCAAACCATACAAGTTAAGCAGGACATGGCTCTGCGTCTCTGTCAGGAATATCTATGTCACACCATGACTTGACCAGGTGGTACACAGTCTTCTGTTTCTTGGGAACTATATGCCTGTAGAGCCTAAACACAGTGCATTTGAAATTTACTACTGTATTCTTCTGACTTTGGAAATGGTGAGAACAGGAGGACAATTCTCATGAAGGCTTTTGATGAGAAAGAATAAGCCATCATTCTTGATGAATTGTAAAGAACATTTCTTGAGCTATGAATACTGCCTACACCCTATTTTCTTATAATTTATCATCATGATTAAACCACAAAAAATGTGGAATACCAAAGGTAGAATGGACCTTACTTTTATTCATACTGAAAATGATATTAATATGTGATGCAAATAATTTTCATGTATCATATATTCTAATGTACAATCAAACATCACAAACATGAATATCACATCCCAGACAAAAGAAAGAAATATGTTTTTCAATGTAAAAGAATACCATATAAAACACTATATATAGCGCACATTTCATTAAACTTAAAAGCACTCAGAAACTTCCATTGTTTTTATTCTTTTTCTCTACCAGTAGCAAGGTCATTAGACATTAGTAATTGATTACAAATGTCTTTTTTATTGCAAATGCCTTGACTCAATAAATATATTCAAACATGAGAAAAACAGATTTATGCAAAGCTTAGACATCATGATACACTGCTGTTTTCTTAAAAGCTTTCATTAGGGAAATTTTGTCTGGTTTTTCTCTGGCTTTAATGCTTTGGTTTAAGTATTTTGATGAGGAAAAAAGTACTTCTCTTAAACCCTTATGACCTTTGGAACAGTAAGATGATACAATACTCCATAAGGTGAAACATCAATTTTATCACTAAAATTCAATTTGCTACTAAAAGAACTAAGAGAAATTATCTCTGTAGTGGCTTTTTTTCAGGCAACTCATGTCAATGACATCATTCTGTTTAGATAGTGATACTGGACCTCATTTTCAATGTGTAGTGTAGCATGACAAATTTCAATTCATGATGTACTGTAACCAATGAAGAATAAAATGCCATTGGTGTAAATTGCCTTTTTAATGGTTATTAATCACGATAATTTAGTTTCTTTTATACATTAAGTATTTCCTTTCTATAACATTTCTCAAAAGCACAATTATTCATGGGTGGTTTCTAATTCATGAGTTGTTAATTCCTAATTTGAGTAAAAAGTAAAAAGTGAGGACTAAGGAATCATATACAAATAATATGTGCTTTGAATATACATAAAACATTATATATATACATATACATATATATATATATATATATACATATGTATGTGCATAACTATATTATGTCCTAAGTGTTTTAGAATGCATAAACAAAATTAGAGGAATTTTATATTACTTAAAATGTGATTTTTTTTAGTTTCTAGCTGCCATAGTAAAACACTAATTGGTCATAGAAACACATTATCTGTTCTTGATTCTACAAATTCAAAATCAAGCTATTACCGAAGCTATATTCCCATTGAACTTTGAAAAAGAATCTTTTGCCTTCTCTAGCTCCTGGTTGCTTGCCAGCAATCACTGGCATCCTTCCTCCCCCCCCTTTGGTATACCAATCCTCTATTTTCCACATTTTTATTCATGTTTTCATATTCATTTCTCTCAATTAAATGTGTGACTACATTTGTGTCTGTTTCTTCTCATGGAGCCTTTTTGTATGCAGACTAGTCATATTGATAAAAATTTAATAAGCAATATCACCAAATAAAGTCATACTCAAAAGTGTGACTGAGGAAATTTCAGCATATCTGTGTATATTGCTTGTGTATGTGTATATGTATGAAATACATGTGCCCATGCAGGTATAGCTGCATGCCAGAGTTCCATTTTCTTCTGAGACAGAGTCTCGTACTTGTTCTAAAGCTCAGAGATTTAGTTAATCTGGGTGGCAACAAATCTCTTAGAATTTGCATTTCTTCATCCTGACCAGCATTATGGTTATAGACCTGTGTCTGGAGATTTTATGGGTACTAAGTTCTGACCTGATACTTGCACAGCTAGTGATTTATTCTCTAAGCCATTTCCTCAGCTCCCCAGGACATCTTTTTGTTGGATAAAACTCAACCATTAAAACTTCTGACATCATTTTAAATATTTAACACCTTTATTGAATTTTGCATAAAATGAAACAATGGTTCACACTTGATGGAGAGTGGCAGGAAGGTGGCTGCATTCACTTGATACGTTTGTCACATAAGATCATCGCTGGTCTGTGAAGGAGATACCATGTATTCTCCACTTGCTGCTCTTAAAGAAACAGCCAGATAGTCACACAATTTACACAAGGTTAGCAATTCTAAAACTTCTTACATCTCAGAAACCGCTTTTAATCCCAACAGGCCTATAGATACCTTTTAGAAAAATGATTTTGAGATACAATTTGTAAAATAAAATATGTATTAGAATTCAATTATTGAGATATTTTACTTTAAAATGACAATATTGAGATACTTTGCTTTAAAATGATAACATATTAGGCCATAACCATATGTATTTTTTTTAGGTAAAAAATATAAAGATGTGTGTGATTTCATATGATTTATCCTAAGAATAACATATGTTCCCATTAGTGAATAAACACAAACATCAGATGACACATTTGATGACTATAGGAGCCTTAGAGTAAACTTTAAAAAAATCATAATACCAATAACAAAGTGCTATAAAATATGGGAAATTTATAGGGTGAAATTTTATAGAAACTGCTTATACATCTGTGGTTTCTTTCCTAGTTTAACCACATAGTTGATCACATGCAGATTGGTCATATACAACTGAATATTTACCTGTACCTTTTCTTTAGGAGATATAATATAAATAAAATATTTTAAAATAATGTAGATAATATAAATAAAAAATATAGGAATTAACTATTAAGCCCCTACAATCATTTGTCTGTTACATGCTTTGGCTTATAACTGTCTGAATTCTTCACTCAATAGAATATATCCACACATAATAGCAACTTTTTGTCCAGTATCAGCATTCTTAAATTTGATGAGAAGGCACAAATATAGTAGAGAAAAGCATCCAAGGAGAGGGCAACAAAGTAAAGGCACAAGACAAAGGGCACCAAATGTATAATTGCCCAGAGAAAGGAAACAAGTTTTCTTGACTGTCTTCAATGCATTATTCTGCTTCACTTAATTTTGTCTGGCCTCCATTGAGATCTTGGGCCTGTCCATATATACATCGCTACTGAGTTGACCAGAGACAAGTTTTTCTCTTTAAGGCATAATTTCCTTTCCTTACATTCAATGGATTAAGATAAAGAACAGAATTAACCTAATAACACTGATACATTTGCGAGTACAACCAACTGTAAAAGAAAATGATAGAGCAAGCAGTTTGTAAATTTTCCTTTTACCACACTCTTGTTAAACTAATTTAAGTGTCTTGCCTCCAGGAGCAGCTTAGAGAGGATACACTTTAAGTGATTATTACTAAATAGGTTATTATTTTAAATGGAGTTCTTAGGAGTCGCACGTGTGGCATTTGGTTAATCCATTACATTTGCAATTACAAACCAGAGCATTTTATGGCAGGCGAATTACTTTATGTGCTCCGTGGCTGCACTTAGGACAGAAGACTCGGCCCATGACATTCCTCTTGAAAAACATTAAGGGAAGCACTACCCTGTGCCCAAGGGTGATTAAGCTTTTTAAATTACTTCTGAAGTATGACAGAAACAGCCACTTCTAATCCTGCTTCTCTGAAGCAAAAAATAACTGCATACTCTACATAGGCTGCCAATATTGTGATTCACTTGGATTCTGGATTTAGTTTATGTGACTGTTTTAAAAGCACCTGCACACCTTTGAAAGGGAATATCTTGAAATACATTTGTATTAAATATCTGATTCTTATATTTCATCTACAAATTAATAATGGGAAAAACCCAAGTTGTACTTTGAATCATGTTAACAAGATACTGATTGATCCTGACTCAGGCTCTACCACTTACGCACTTTATAGCCTCAAGTAAGGTATGTAATATCTGATAGCTTTGGTTTTCTTCCTGGGTGAAGTAGAGGTAAATACATTTCTAGGAGAATTAACATAAGAAAAATGAGGATACTGAATTTTTTTATTGGATATTTGAAATGTTATCCCCTTTCCTGATTTACCCTCTGGAAATCCCCTATCCCATAACCCCTCCTCCTGCTTCTTATGAGGGTGCTCCCCCACCCAACTACCCATTAGCACCTCACCACACTGGTATTCCCCTACACTGGGGAATCTAGCCTTCACAGGCCCTAGGGCCTCACCACCTAATTTATAATAGGCAATGCTATCATGTGCTACATATGAGGCTGGAACCATGATTCCCTCCATGTGTACTTTTCTTTTTTTTTTTTTTTTTTTTTTTTTTTTTAGTTATTTTTATTTTCTATATTCTATGTTTACATTTCAAAGGCTTTCCCCTTTCCCAGTTCCCACCCACCATAGTTCCCATAGTTCTTCTCCCCCCCAACTATTCCCCAATCATTCCCCCTCCCCCCTCGGTTTCTTTACTAAACTGGATGCAATCTTTACATGCCCAGGGTCCTCTCCATTCTTCTTCTTGGGAATCATTTGACTTGCTATTTGTGTCTTGAGTATTTAGTGCTTCTGGGCTCATTAATATCCACTTATCAGTGATTGCATTTCATGTGCATTCTTTTGTGATTGGGTTAGCTCACTCAGGATGATATTTTCCAGGTCTAACCATTTACCTACAAATTGCATGAATTCATTATTTTTAATTGCTGAGTAGTATTCCATTGTATAAATATACCACATTTTCTGTATCCATTCCTCCTTTGAGGGATATTTGGGCTCCTTCCAATTTCTGGCTATTATAAACAAGGCTGCTATAAACATAGTGGAGCATGTGTCTTTATTGCATGTAGGGGAATCCTCTGGGTATATGCCCAGGAGTGGTATGCCAGGGTCCTCTGGAAGTGCCATGCCCAATTTTCTGAGGAACCGCCAAACTGATTTCCAGAGTGGTTTTACCATTTTGCAATCCCACCAACAGTGGAGGAGTGTTCCTCTTTCTCCACATCCTCGCCAGCACTTGTTGTCTCTTGAGTTTTTAATCTTAGCCATTCTGACTGGTGTGAGGTGGAATCTCAGGGTTGTTTTGATTTGCATTTCCCTGATGACTAATGATGTTGAACATCTCTTAAGGTGTTTCTCGGCCATCCGAATTTCTTCTGGTGAAAATTCTTTGTTTAGCTCTGTGCCCCATTTTTTGATAGGGTTATTTGGTTCTTTGCGGTCTAACTTCTTGAGTTCTTTGTATATATTGGATATTAGCCCTCTGTCGGATATGGGGTTGGTAAAGATCTTTTCCCACTTTGTTGGTTGCCGTTTTGTCCTTCGGACAGTGTCCTTTGCTTTGCAGAAACTTTGTAATTTTATGAGGTCCCATTTGTCAATTCTTGCTCTTAGTGCATACGCTATTGGTGTTCTGTTCAGGAACTTTTCCCCTGTGCCCAAGTCCTCCAGGGTCTTCCCAAGTTTCTTTTCTAATAGTTTCAGTGTGTCTGGTTTTATGTGGAGGTCCTTGATCCACTTGGAGTTGATCTTAGAGCAAAGAGATAAGAGTGGGTCAATTCACATTCTTCTGCATGTTGACCTCCAGTTGAACCAGCACCATTTGTTGAAAAGGCTATCTTTATTCCATCGGATGGTTGTGGCTCCTTTATCAAAGATCAAGTGACCATAAGTCTGTGGGTTAATTTCAGGGTCTTCAATCCTGTTCCATTGATCTGTTTGCCTGTTGCTATACCAATACCATGCAGTTTTTAACACAATTGCTCTGTAGTACTGCTTGAAGTCAGGGATAATGATTCCCCCAGAAGTCCTTTTATTGTTGAGAATAGTTTTAGCTATCCTGGGTTTTTTGTTGCTCCAGATGAATTTGAGAATTGCTCTTTCTAGATCTATGAAGAATTGAGTTGGGATTTTGATGGGGATTGCATTGAATCTGTATATTGCTTTTGGCAAGATGGCCATTTTTACTATATTGATCCTGCCAATCCAGGAGCAAGAAATATTTTTCCATCTTCTGAGGTCTTCTTCGATTTCTTTCTTCAAGGACTTGAAGTTCCTGTTGTACAGATCTTTCGCTTGTTTGGTTAGAGTTACGCCAAGATACTTTATGTTGTTTGTGGCTATTGTGAATGGTGTTATTTCCCTAATTTCTTTCTCAGCCTGCTTGTCCTTTGAGTACAAGAAGGCCACTGACTTGCTTGAGTTAATTTTATAACCTGCCACTTTGCTGAAGTTGTTTATCAGCTGTAGAAGTTCTCTGGTGGAGTTTTTTGGGTCGCTTAGGTAAACTATCATATCGTCTGCAAATAATGATAGTTTCACTTCTTCCTTTCCAATTTGTATCCCTTTGACTTCCTTATGTTGTCTAATTGCTCTTGCTAGAACTTCAAGTACTATATTGAAAAGATATGGAGAGAGAGGGCAGCCTTGTCTAGTCCCTGATTTTAGTGGGAATGCTTCAAGTTTCTCTCCATTTATTTTGATGTTGGCTACTGGTTTGCTGTAGATTGCTTTTACTATGTTTAGGTATGGGCCTTGAATTCCTGCTCTTTCCAAGACTTTTAGCATGAAAGGATGCTGAATTTTGTCGAATGCTTTTTCAGCATCTAATGAGATGACCATGTGGTTTTTTTCTTTCAGTTTGTTTATGTAGTGGATTACATTGATGGATTTCCGTATATTGAACCATCCCTGCATCCCTGGGATGAAGCCTACTTGATCATGGTGGATGATCGTTTTGATGTGCTCTTGGATTCGGTTAGCAAGAATTTTATTTAGTATTTTTGCATCTATATTCATCAGAGAAATTGGCCTGAAGTTCTCTTTCTTTGTTGGATCTTTTTGTGGTTTAGGTATTAGCGTAATTGTGGCTTCGAAGAATGAGTTGGGCAGTGTCCCTTCTGTCTCTATTTTGTGGAATAGTTTAGAGAGTATTGGTGTTAAGTCTTCTTTGAAGGTCTGGTAGAATTCTGCACTAAAACCATCTGGTCCCGTACTTTTTTTGGTTGGGAGGCTTTCTATAACCCCTTCTATTTCTTTAGGGGTTATGGGACTATTTAGCTGGTCTACTTGATGCTGATTTAATTTTGGTATTTGATATCTGTCTAGGAAATCGTCCATTTCGTCCAGATTCTCCAGTTGTTTTGAGTATAGACCTTTCTAGTAGGATCTGATGATCTTTTGAATTTCCTCAGTTTCTGTTGTTATGTCTCCCTTTTCATTTCTAATTTTGTTAATTTGTATACTGTCTCTGTGTCCTTTGGTTAGTCTGGCTAAGGGTTTATCTATCTTGTTGATTTTCTCAAAGAACCAGCTCCTGGTCTTGTTGATTCTTTGTATGGTTCTCCTTGTTTCTATTTGATTGATTTCAGCCCTGAGTTTGATGATTTCTTGTCTTCTACTCCTCCTGGGTGAATTAACTTGTTTTTCTTCCAGGGCTTTAAGGTGTGCCATTAAGCTGCTAGTGTATGCTCTCTCCAGTTTCTTTTTGGATGCACTTAGAGCTATGAGTTTTCCTCTTAGCACTGCTTTCATTGTGTCCCATAGATTTGGGTAGGTTGTACCTTCATTTTCATTGAATTCTAAAAAGTCTTTGATTTCTTTTTTTATTTCTTCCTTGACCAAGGTGTCATTGAGTAGAGTATTGTTCAGTTTCCATGTGTATGTGGGCTTTCTGTTGTTTTTGTTGCTATTGAAGACCACTCTTACTCCATGGTGATCTGATAAGAGGCATGGGATTAGCTCGATCTTCTTGTATTTGTTGACATCTGTCTTGTGACCGATTATATGGTCTATTTTGGAGAAGGTACCATGCGGTGCTGAGAAAAAGGTATATTCTTTAGCTTTAGGATGAAATGTTCTATATATATCTGTTAAATCCAATTGGTCCAGAGTTTCAATTAGTTTCACTGTGTCCCTGTTTAGTTTCTGCTTTCCTGATCGGTCCATTGAGGAGAGTGGGGTGTTGAAGTCACCCACAATTATTGTGTTAGGTGTAATGTGTGCTTTAAGCTTTAGTAAGGTTTCTTTTACGAAGGAGGGTGCCCTTGCATTTGGAGCATAGATGTTCAGTATTGAGAGCTCTTCCTGGTGGATTTTCCCTTTGGCCAGCAAGAAGTGACCTTCTGAGTCTCTTTGGATGATTTTAGGTTGAAAGTCAATTTTATCTGATATTAGAATGGCTACTCCAGCTTGTTTCCTGAGACCATTTGCTTGTAAAATTGTCCTCCAGCCTTTTACTCTAAGGTAGTGTTTGTCTTTAACACTGAGATGTGTTTCCTGTATGCAGCAAAATGTAGGGTCCTGTTTCCGTATCCAGTCTGTTAATCTATGTCTTTTTATTGGGGAATTGAGTCCATTGACGTTAAGAGATATTAAGGAATAGTAATTATTACCTCCAGACATTTTTGAAATTATATTTATTTATCTTATTTATTTTTTATATTCGAGAGGTTATCTTCTTTTGGGTTTGATGAGAGAAGGTTTCTATCTTGCTTCTTCCCGGGTGTAGTTTCCGTCCTTGTCTTGGTGTTTTCCCCCTATTATCCTTTGTAGGGCTGGATTTGTGGAGAGATATCTTGCAAATTTGGTTTTGTCATGGAATACCTTGATTTCTCCATCAATGGCAATTGAGAGTTTTGCTGGGTAAAGTAGTTTTGGCTGAAGTTTGTGTTCTCTTAGAGTTTGCATGATATCTGCCCAGGATCTTCTAGCTTTCATGGTCTCAGGTGAGAAGTCTGGTGTTATTCTGATAGGTTTTCCTTTATATGTTACTTGGCCTTTTTCTCTTGCTGCCTTTAGTATTCTTTCTTTGTTTATTACATTTGGAGTTTTGATTATTATGTGATGGGATGTATTTCTGTTCTGGTCCAGTCTGTTTGGGGTTCTATAGGCTTCTTGTATATTCATGGGCATCTCTCTCCTTAGGTTGGGGAAGTTTTCTTCCATAATTTTATAGAAGATATTAGCTGGCCCTTTAACTTGTAAATCTTCACTCTCGTCTATACCTATAATCCTTAGGTTTGGTCTTCTCATAGTGTCTTGGATTTCCTGGATGTGTTGGGTTACCACCTTTTTGCATTTAGTATTTTCTTTGACTGTTGAATCAATGGTTCCTATGTTATCTTCGGCTTCTGAGATTCTGTCTTCTATCTCTTGTATTCTATTGTTGATACTTGTGTCTATGGCCCCTGATTTCTTCCCCAGGTTTTCTATCTCCAATGTTGTCTCCCTCTGTGATTTCTTAGTTGTTTCTACTTCTGTTTTTAGTATCTGGATGGATGTGCTCAGATCTTTCGCTTGCTTGATTGTGTTTTCATGTATTTCTTTAATAGATTTTTGTGCTTCCTCTTTCATAGCTTCTACTTGTTGGCCCACGTTCTTCTGTATTTCTTTAAGTGACTTTTGTCTTTCTTCCTTATTGTCTTCTTCTCTTTGATCCATCTTCTCCTGCATTTCTTGAAGTGATTTTTGTATTTGCCTCGTAAAGGCTTCTAACTTTTGATCCATTTTCTCCTCTATTTCTTTACGAGATTTTTCTATGTGTTCAGCTACCAGCATCCTGACCAGTGATTTTATATCCAAGTCTTGTTTTTCTGGTGTTTTAGGGTATCCAGGGATTCCTGTTGTTGGAGAACTGGGTTCAGATGCTGTCATGTTGCCTTGATTTTTGTTAGTAACGTTCCTTCGTTTTCCTTTTGCCATCTGGTTATTTCTGGTTTTAGTTGGCCTTGTTGTCAGTGGCTGGTGTTTGAATCTCCTGTGAGACTGGGCTCACCTGTTGTTTCTCTATTGGTGAATATGTGTGACTGCTGCTTTAAGGGATCATAAGCTGGCTGCCACCCATGCGATTGTAGCCCCTGTTGGAGTCTGTCTACCTGGGCTTCTCCAGCTGTGTCCTGGTTGCAAGGAACTCCGAGAGCCTAGCAGATCCCCCGTGAGTGTAGCCCTGGAAGGGGTGTTTACCTGGGCCTTTCCAGCTGTGTCCTGGTTGCAATATGGAGGCCCGCCGCTACACCGCTGGTCTAGGGGCCGGCGAGCTGGTTGCAGAACGCAGCTTAGGTGCTCACCAGAGGGCGGGGATGTCCCACAGAGCCTGGGCCTTTCCAGCTGTGTCCTGGTTGTGATATGGAGGCCCGCCGCTACACTGCTGGTCTAGGGGCCGGCGAGCTGGTTGCAGAATGCAGCCTAGGTGCTCACCAGAGGGCGGGGATGTCCCACAGAGCCTGGGCCTTTCCAGCTGTGTCCTGGTTGCGATATGGAGGCCCGCCGCTACACTGCTGGTCCAGGGGCCGGCGAGCTGGTTGCAGAAGCAGCCTTGGTGCTCACCCCATGTGTACTTTTCAATTGGTGGTTTAATCCCTGGGAGCTCTGGGGGATCTGATTGATTAATATTGTTGTTCTTCCTATGGGATGCAAACCTCTTGACCTCTTTAGGTCCTTTCTTTAACTCCTCCATTGGGGAACCCAGTGCTCAGTCCAATGGTTGGCTGCAAGCATCCATATTTATCAGGCTCTAGCAGAGCCTCTCAGGATGGAAGCAGGAGTAGATGAGTTGGTAAGCAGGGGGAAGGTGGATGAGAAAGGGGTGTTCAGGGGGAAAACAAGGAAAGGAGATAACACTTGAAATGTAAATAAAGAAAATATCTATTAAAAAAAAGAATAGATCAATTTCCATTCTTTTACAATCTGACTACCACTTGACTCAGCACCATTTGTTGAAAACCCTTTTTCTACACAAATGATTTTAGCTTCTTTGTTGAAGGTCAAGTGACCTTAGGAGTGTGGGCTCATTTCTGGGTCTTCAATTCTATTCCATTGATCTACCTACCTGTCACTGTACCAATGCCATGCAGTTTTTATCACTATTGTTCTGTAGCACAACTTGAAGTCAGGGATGATAATTCCCCCAGAAGTTCTTTCATTTTTGAGAATGATTTTCGCTATACTGGATTTTGGTTATTCCAAATGAATTTGAGAAATGTTTTTCTAACCCTATGAAGAATTGAGTGGGAATTTTGGTGGGGATTACATTGAATTTGTAGATTTCTTTCAGCAAGATAGCCATTTTTAACATATTAGTCCTGCCAATCCATGAGCATGGGAGATCTTTCAAACTTCTGAGTTCTCTGGTGGAATTTTTGGGGTTACTTAAGTATACGATCATATCATCTGCATATAGTGATATTTTGACTTCTTCCATTCAACTTTGTATCCCTTTAAATTCCATTTTGTTGTCTTATTGCTCTGGCTAGGACTCCAAGTACTGTATTGAATAAGTAAGAAAAGTGTAGGCAGCCTTGTCTAGTCCCTGATTTTAGTGATTTTGCTTCAAGTTTCTCTCCATTTAGTTTGCTGTTGGCTACAGGTTTGCTGTAAATAGCTTTTACTATGTTTAGGTATAAGCCTTGAATTCTTGATCATTCCAAGACTTTTGCCATGAAGAGGTGTTTAATTTTGTCAAATGTTTTCTCAGCATCTAATGAAAGGATCATTTTTTTTCTTTCAGTTTGTTTGTATAATGGATTATATTGATGGATTTCCATATATTGAACCATCCCTGCATCCCTGGGATGAAGCCTACTATATCATGGTGAATGATTGTTTTGATATGTTCTTAGTTTGTGTTTGCAAGAATTTTATTATTTTTGTATCGATATTCATAAGGGAAACTGGTTCTGAAGTTCCCTTTCTTTGTTGGGTCTTTGTGTGGTTTAGGTATAAGCGTAATAGTGGCTTCATAGAATGAATTGGGAAATCTTCTTTCTGTTTCTATTTTGTGTAATAGTTTGAAAAATGTTGGGATTAGGTTTTCTTTGAAGGTATGATCGAAATTTAAATGGATTAGAAAATCCAAAGAATAAATATAAATATAGAACCTGTATATTGGTTTCCTCTTTTTGTGATAGATATTGTAACCAAAAGCAACTTATGGAGTAATTTTCTTGACCTTATGGTTCCAGGAGCAGGGGAAGGTATAAGAGTTTATCACGGTTAATTTGATGTATAATGACATTCTGCTATACTCATAGAACAGTGGCTTGTCCAGCCATTATTAGAGAAGATTCTTCCTGCACAGGAACAATTGCCGAGACCCAGAGCCTGCTATTATATGGAGAGACTTAGCCGTAACTGAGATGTTCCTATCAAATCCCTTGCCTCGAGCTCTAGAAACCCCACAGAAGAGGAGGAAAAAAGAGCAAGGGGGATGGAGGACACCCAGAAAACAAGGCCCTCTCAGTCAATGTAGGCAAACTTACATGAACTCACAGAACCAAAAGCAGCAGGCACAGGGCCTGCATGGGTCTGCAGATGTTATGCATATATTATGGCTTCCAGTTTAGTGTTTTTATGGGATCCAAATATGTGGCTTTGTGGCAGATGTTATGCATATATTATGGCTTCCAGTTTAGTGTTTTTATGGTATGCGAATATGTGGCTTTCTGACTCTTATGCTTTCTCTTGAGATCTTTTTCTTCTATTGGTTTGCCCTGTCCAACTCTGATATGATAGTATTTGTTTTACCTCATATTTTATTTTGTTATATTTCATTGTTATCTGTTAGGAGCCTATTCTTTGTAAAAGAGAGATAGAAAGGAAGTGGATTCAGATGGGAGGGAAGATGGAGAGGAACTGGTCAGACTACTCGGGGAGGGAAAGAGTAATCAGGATATATTAAAGGAGAAAAGAATCTATTTTCAATAAAAATAAAATTAAAAACATTAAAAAGGAGTTCATTATAGCAAAAAGTTAGGACAGCAAGTAGTTGGCATAGTGTCTTCAAGAACAGGAAACTGATAGATCACATCCTCAACAGCAAGCACAAAACAGAGAGATTGAACTGGAAATAGAATGAAGTCATAAACTGTCAAAGCCCACCCTGGTCATATATTTTCTCCAGCAAGGCTCCACCTCCCAAAGGCTCTTCAGTCTACTAGACCAGAGAAACAGAGCCATCCACCTGACACCATGTATTCAAATACTGGAGGTTATGGGGGACATTCTCATCCCACGCCTAGAGACAAATGTATACATTTAAAAGCTCAGGTTAAGATATTGATATAATTTGATCATTCCCGGGATAAGTTCAGATGAAAATAACAGTTATTGCTAGCAATAAGCTTTCTTCTTCTTCCATAACCTGTTCCAATTTACCATCAGAAACAGGTACCTGAGTCATTCTGGATGGTTCAGAGGTTGCAGTGAACAATGTTAGTGTCACAGCTACTCATTTATTCACTTTCAAGTGCCTATGAACTGCCAAGCTTGAATCTCATTCTACAGATAAATAGGTACAAAGATGGATGTTTACCTTCAAGGGTCTTAGAAGAGAGCAGACATGTAACCAATAAAGAAAGAGCAATTCTCAACTTCTTCACGAATGGTGACAAGACAAATGACGACAAATAAATCACGTGGATAAGTAGTTCCTGCAGAGGTGCAAGTTAAAGGGAAAGTAGATTGTTTATGAGTGAACACGGTCAGCCTGAACTTGACTAAATTCTTAGCTGGAGGGTTAGCCCATGGGTCTGAGTCTGTTCCCTAGCAACACAAGTATTGGAATTCGAGGGAGGTTTCATATTTTTCTCTTCAGACTTGTGTAATGAAATACCTCAGGAGTCAAACTTAAGCAGCAGAGGTTTATTTTCTCAGCATTATTAACGCTAAGCAGTTCCTGATCAAGGAGTCTACACATCATTATGAGGAGAGTCACCATTTTGATGGAGTCACCTCCTCACTGTGTGCACTTACACCCTTTCTCACTTTATGTATGAACACACAGAGTGTGAGTTCTTTGGTGTCATTAATAAAAACATCGATTTTAATGTAACAGGGTCCCCCCAGTGTAATCTCATTTTACCTTAACCACTTTTGTGGAGTGTTAGTCTTTGAATGCAGCCTCTCCAGGGTTTTATCTGTCAATACATTAATTTAGGTCTACTTTCCATCCATAGTAGATGTGATGAAGGGTAAAGCATAAAGAAAACTAAAGCCACCCAGGATTGAAAAGAAAATGATGGTGATTTTGCACTAAAGATCAGACAATGAAAAAAGAAACAGAACTGCAAAAGAGTGCTCATGGAGAAAGGAGCATACTCAGAGTAGTCAAAATATTAAAAAAATTGAAAGGTGATCCAGTGGAACAGCTCAGTGGGCAATATCCTTCCTGTGCAAGCATAAAGGACTGGATTATGATCCCAATAATGCACATAAAAAGCCAGAACATGTTAATAAGCCCAGTTTGGGGAAACAAAGATAAGTTTGTCTTTGGGACTTGCTGGTAAGCCAGTAAAATCAACTGGTATCTCCAGAAAGAGTGAGAGACCCATTTCTCCAAAAAATGAAAATGGAGAATGATAAAGACGTAGAGCTTGAACCTATGGTTCCTACATATTTATGCACCAATGCCTGTGCACATTTGCACACACACACACACACACACACACACACACACACATTGTCTAGCATACACATGGCAAAAAACAGAACTTTCAATATTAAACAAGCAGCATTTGTCTAACAGAAAAGTAATTGTCAAGTATTAAAACAGTAAGAGATTCCTGCCTGCCTTACAGTCACTTAAGTCTCACAGATCAATAAGAACCCAAAATGTGCAGATGGAATAGACTTATTTTTTTCTCTTAACTTTAAGGTTTATTTATTTTTATTATGTCTCTCATAAAAGTTAAAGTTAATTTTTGATCTAATTATCTAGAAGAGTTATCCTGATGACACCATGCTTGCATCCTACTTTCTAATTAGTGTATATTAACTGCAAAAATCATGAGTCTCATGACAGCATTTCATGCATGTGTTTTAACAGACCTCAAAAAAAATCAAAAGCAAAGAGATGAAAAACAGGTAAGACTACAAGCTACATTTCCAGCAAATATTATAAATGATGTCTCTGTAGCTCAATCTTATTTGTCTTCACAAACTACTATTTGCCAAAGAAACATCATTCATTACTCTTCTCCTCTATATAAGAAAACACACTTATTCACAGGTTGAGTTCTAATTTTGGAGTTTTCCTTGTTCTCAGAAAGGCACGTGTAATATTCCTTTGAATAGGCTGAAAAGGCATTTATATCTTCATGTAGTTACTTGACTGGTAGAAGTTGTTTATTCCCTTTTGGTGACAGCATATATCACAGACTGAAATCTATATTAAGTTGTTCATCCAGAGCTAAATTGGAGTGTCTTAAAATTCTCCAGTGGAGAGCCTTAGTTAGATATAAGGCTATATAGTGCATGGTGAGTCAGTTTTGGAGCATTCATGTCTATCAAAAAAAAATACTTGATAGAACTTTTAGAAATTCATACCAAGAGATTTGCCTACTCCACAGGAACAATAAGTGAGTGTTTCCCCAAGAATCCTTCTCAAGAGTTGGGATACAAATTACTATTGGATAGCTGGACAGAACTCAATATTGCAAGAGGAAGGTCTGAAGATTGGAGCTTTCACAAAATGAATACATAACTGTGGCAAGAGAGACAGAAATAATAGAAATATATTGATCCAAAGAAGTTATAGGAGAAATAATTTGCCATACATCATCTGATCTCAAAGATGAGATATCTGGGTGGAACAGGCCAAGTATTTTCCATTGGCTACTTTCTATGACTGGGAAAGAGCCACTAGGAAGTCATATGCCAGTCACTTCCACCCTCCCACAGTTGGGGAAAGGGCATATGGAAAAGAAGCAGAAAATTAGAGATTTACAAACACATGGAAAATGTTGAGAGAAGGATATAAGAAAGTAAAAACTAGGATGGAAATGAAAGTGGTATTTGCAGTATAGAGTACATCAAGGTAAAGTTTAGTTGAAGTTTCTAAAGACAAAAGAAAACAACTCAGAATTGGGCACCATAAGCATGTGTAATTGAGTTTTTTTGTAGTCCTCATTCATTCTGAAACCAAAATAAAGGAGCAAGAGGCTCAAAGCTTGGAGAGGCTGTGGTCCTTAGCTATAGGGCCTGGGGGCATTATGAAAAGGAGAATGTGCAGCACATTATAACTACTAGATATAGGATATTGGATGAGAATCAAGAAAGCAGTCCATTCTTGATAGATAACTAACATACAGTGGGAAAATGATTGAAGAAAGGAGTGAAGAAAAATGTCTTTAGAAGAAGGAATAACATAGACATGTCTGTGTCTTATCTGTGTGTGTGTGAGAGAGAGAGAGAGAGGGGGGAGAGAGAGGGAGAGAGGGAGAGAGGAAGAGAGAGAGAGAGAGAGAGAGAGAGAGAGAGAGAGAGAGAGAGAGAGAGAGTTTTGTTGAAGATCAAACACAGCCATGCACAAGCTAGTCAAGTATTGCTATCATGGGAACACCTCCTTCAGTTTTGTCAAAACAGTGTTTTGATATGTATTTGCCTTGGTCAACTTTAAGTATTTCCTTCTCACAGTCTAACGCTATGTGAAAAGGCACTCTCTACCAAGAAATTGCTCAGATCAGAGCTGCCTATCTGACAGAGACTGTCTTAATTGTTTCTTGACATAGGAGGACCCAATTCACTGTGAATGGCACCGTTCCCTGGGAAGGTAGTCCTGGCCTATATTAGAAATATCCACTCACTGGTGAGTAAATATTAGCCAAAAAGTTCAGAATACCCATGATACACCTCAAAAACCATAGAAAGTTTAACAAGAAGGAAGGCCCAAGTGTGGATATTTCAATCCCACTTAGAAGGGGAAGCAAAATAATAATGGGAGGCAGAGGGAGGAAGAGGCTTGGGTAGGAGATGGAAGGAGTGGGGGAAGCTGGTGGAGGCAGGATCAGATATGAGAAGAGACAGGAGAGAACCCCAGAGAGCCAGGAGAATGAATGGACATATGCAGCTGCTGGGGTTTTGGGGATGGGAAAAATCTCTAGAAAGCCTCAAAGACCTAGGATGTGAGAGGCTCCCAGGATTCAAGAGGGATGACCTTAACCTAAATTTCCGACAATAGGGATATGAAACCTGAAGAGACTACCTCTAATAGAAAGACATGGCCCCTGTTTGAGACATGGAGCCACTCACCCATCTTTAACATTTTTGACCCAGAATTGTTCCCGTCTCATTCAGGAACAAATATGGAGCAAAGACTAAAGGAAAGGCCATCCAAGGACTGCCCCAACTTGGGATCCCTCCCATGTGCAGACATCAAACACTGACACTCTTACTGATGCCATATTATACTTACAGACAGGAGCTTAGCATGCCTGTCCTCTGAGGAGCTCTACCAGCAGCTGAGATAGATGCATATATTTACAGCCAACCACTGGACTGAGGTCCGGGACCCCTACGGAAGAGTTAGGGAAAGAGATGAAGGAGCTGAAGGGGATTGCAACACCTTAGTGTCACCCAGACCCCCCAGAGCTTCCAGAGTCTAAGTCATAAACCAAAGTCTGGGAACCATGGTCTATGGCCCCCAGCACATATGTAACAGAGGACCACCTTGTCTGGCCTCAGTGGGAGAAGATGCCCTTAATCCTGTAGAAGCTTGATGCCCCAGGGAAGAGGGATGCTGGAAGTGGTGAGGTGAGGATGGGTTGATGGTTGAGGATGCACCCACTCAGAAACAATAGGAAAGGAGATGGGGTGAAGAACTTGAGAAGGGGGGCCAGGAAGGGGGCAACATTTAGAATGTAAATAAATAAAATTTTATAAAATAATAAAATAAAGAAAGGAAGGAAGGAAAAAAGGAAGGAACAAAGGAAGGAACGAAGGAACGAAGAAAGCCAGCTGAAGATCTAGAGCAATCCAGCTCCCAAATTAGTATGATAAAGATCTCTACTATATTTCTTTGCCTGTAAGTGCTCTGGTTAGATATAACTCTGTATGAAACAGCAATTAGCCCTTCCTTCAAGTTTCTACTTAAGTTCTTATCTGGACTTATTTCAACTAAGGACTGTAAACTATAAGAGGAATAAACCACTTCCTCAGCTAAGTTGCTTGAGGAAGTGTCTCATCATAGCAATGGAAGAAAAATTAGAACAGTGTTTCTCATAGCAAATTAGTGAATTCATCTCACAGATCTGTTTTATTTTCTTCTCTTCAAAATACATAGTAAGAAGTGCTGAAGGAAAAAGTTTAGAATGTAAGAAGAATCTAATTGAAAAAAAAACAGGTATATATGCTATAACTTTCTTTCAGGGATAGGGAGAAATCTTCATGATTTCTTTCTTTCTTTCTTTCTTCCTTCCTTCCTTCCTTCCTTCCTTCCTTCCTTCCTTTCTTTCTTTCTGTCTGTCTTTTGTGCTAAAAATGGTCTGCTAAACCTTAAGCCCTTAAAATAAAGCCATGTGTCATTTTCTGTTTAAGCAAATAGATGAACAAATATTTCTTAATTCTGGAACTTTCTTATTCATTTTCAGCCATTTTACACATTTTACCATTTTACTGTGGATTAGTATATAGTCTTTTTATTTAGAATTTAGAAATATTTTCTTATTTCTCTCACACAATTTTACAAAGCTGGTTCTCCATAATATTTCCATAACAATGAACTATATACAGACTTTAACTTTTATGTAAGCCACATGCTTCTCTGTCTTCTCCAGAGTTATCACAAATGTGTAACCTCAAAATTAAATAGAACTTCAAGTGGTCTATGTCTAGACTGTGGGTGGAAGTGACTACAGAGATAGAACAGGAAGCCAGAACTAGGAAGGATGAGAAAAAATAAAATATGTTAAAAGTCAACTGTAGTTATGGTCTGCCAAACCACAGAAATAGTTAGTATGTTATGCAGCAAGTTCATGTTTCTATATTATAGAAGGTTGAGCTCATGATTCCTGAAATTCAACAATGAGGACATACTGTTTCTTTCATTTTGCAGCCTAAAAATAGATAATAAATGAAAAGTTATAAAAAAGGGGGGAGCTTAGGAGGTAGCCTAGTGGTAAGACAATTTTGCTCTGCAAATAGAACCTGAGTTCAAATCCCTAGCACTCGAATAAGACGCTAAGCATGACTGAGTGTACCTGTAACTCAATTGTGCCTGGGTGGAGAGACAGATCCTTAGATCCCGGGCCAGTCTGTTTATACAAAATATTGAGCTTCTGATTTTATGAGCAAACCTTTCTCAGGGCAATTATGTGGAGAGCAATGCATGCACGAAGACACCCAAAGTACTGCTCTGGCCTCCCGAGCATGTGCACAGGTACATACACCCACACTCTCATGTGCATGCAATACACACATATATAAGATTACATGTTTCTAATTATTTTATCCATGATGAAATAAAGAAAGTCTTTTCCACAGTTGCAAAAACCACAGTGAAGCAGCAACAATCATTTTAAAGGAACTCTACGCTTTTTAAAGTCAAAGCCAATATACTAATTAAGAAAATTATGTGATATATATGAGTGTGTTCCTACATTCAGATACCAGAGGAGGTTTGGTATCCCCACCACTATACGGAGGTTCCAGTACCACTTTTTGTTGTTGTCACTATTATGTATTGTTAGCCTTTTTAACATGGGTACTTGGGATTTGACCTCAGGTCCTCATGTTTATGTAGTAAGTGTTTGAGTCTATTGAGGAATCTTTCTAGTCACTACCTTTTTTTTTTTTTTTTTTTTTGACTTCACCAGTAAACCTTTACTGATAAGACATGTAGACGAGCCACTTTAAGAGAAAATGAAAGTTCTCTTTTGTAATCAATTATTTTTTCTCCTTATACCGGTTATTTTTTTCTTTTGGTTTAATTTTTTATTGGATATTTTCTTTATTTACATTTCAAATGTTATCACCTTTCCTGGTTCCCCCTCTGAAAACACCCCCTTCCTCTGCTCACCAACCTACCCACTCCCTCTTCCCTGTCCTGGTACTCTCCTCTACTGGGGCATCAAGCCTTCTCAGGACCAAGGGCCTCTCCTCCCTTTGATGTCCAACAAGGCAGTCCTCTACTACATATGCAGCTGGAGCCATGTGTCCCTCCATGTGTACTCTTTGGTTGGTAATTTAGTTCCTGGGAGCTCAGGGGGTACTGGATGGTTCATATTATTGCTCCTCCTATGAGGTCGCCAAACTCCTTCAGCTCCTTGGGTCTTTTCTCTAGCTCCTCCATGGGACCTTGAACTCAGTTCCATGGTTAGCTGAGAGCACCCACCTCTGTATTTGTCAGGTAATAGCAGAGCCTCTCAGGAGGCAGCTATATCAGGCTCCTGTTAGCAAGCACTTGTTTACATCCACAATAGCATCTGGCTTTCATGACTGTATATGGGGTAGAACCCCAGGTGGAACAGTCTCTGCTCCACACTTTGTCTCTGTATCTCCTCCCATGGGTATTTTGTTCCCCCTTCTAAGACGGACCAAAGTATCCATATTTGGTCTTCCTTCTTGAGATTCTTTTGGTCTGTGAATTGTTCGCTTGAGTTTTCCTACCTTTAGTAGCAACATTTGTTGATGCTCCTACTGGTTTGTCTTTATGGGCTGTTTTTGGATGATTCGAATGATTCTAGACAATTTGGGCAGACTTTCTCTGTAAGGATATGTAGTCATAGCCTGCATTTACATTTATGGCTAGTACAAAAGACATGCATAATATATAAATAAACTGTCCTTTGTGAATCTTGACCCAAACTTGGGGTTTCTTAATATTTCTAAACTAAGCTTTATTAAAGTTACTTATGGTTCCCACAGAAACACAGTGCCAAAACCAAAGTAGACAGGGAGGTAGGACTTAGAGTGTTTCAGGTTCCTTTATACTTATTATTTAAAAATAAAACCATACCAAAATATTCATAGTAAACTACTATAGCTTTATTTGCAAGAAAAGGGAGAGAATGGAGAAATAATCTTGATAATAGAAGAAATAATTAATTAGCAACATATGCTTTTTTCTTTTTCAATTATTTTTTTAGTTTATTCTATAATCTTTTTATACACTCTAGACTTTATCCCTCTCCTAGTCTACCCTCTGACTGTTCCACATCCTATACCTCCTCCCCCATCTCCCAGAGGATGTCCCCATCTCCAACCACCAGACCTCCCCACTTCCTGGGGCCTCAAGTCTCTTGAAGGTTAGATGCAGCTTCTCTGACTGAGTCCAGATCCATCAGTCCTCTGCTGTATATGTGCTGCTGTATATGTGTATATGTGTTCCAAATGTGGGAAGCAATGAATTGTCCTGCCTAGTTTTTATACTTGTGGACTACAATAACCACCCAAATGGCATAATAATTCTGATGGTTAAGTAGTGGCACACATATTTTGTCAGGGACTAACACCTTTTTACTTGAACTTAAGATATGCTCAACAAGATGAAAATCATGTCTGGTACTGGAAATTTAGCCAACTAACCACGGCTACTGATGTCATGTATTTTATAGGAGAACCTTCAGGCACCACTTGACTAAACCAACGTAATCCATAACCAAATTGTAAATATTTGTCCTTTTGCCCACAGATGAGTATATTCATTACCCTTTATCAAGAAAATTTCTATTTTCCATAGGCAAAAACTAGTACAGAAAACAACAGCCAGTTAAAATGCAGAGTTATAGAGCCCAACCCCTATGGATGAAACCACAAAAGAAGTCCCACACCTAGGGCTTAGGGAACATTGAAGAGAAGGATAAAAGACTGTAATAGCCAGAAGATTAGGGAGTTTTAGGTGAGATTATGTCTCTTAGTAATGTCAGAATCTATACCCATAAAGTCTCACCAACATGAGTTAAACAAAAACAACAGACATGTTAAAGTGGATAGGGGAATGCACAAGAGGCCTCAACTGTACACAAAGAGGAAGCTAAGGAAGGCGACTAAGGAAGGATCATAGTGAGAGAAATAGCTTTCCTCAGGAAGACTGTACCAATCGTCTATAAAATAACAAATGGTCAGCACTAAAACATACATACAAGTAAAATTATACAGACTATGTATATTGTATTATGAAATTAACATGTATAAACAAGCAGGAAGGATATAGGAGGTTTGAGAAAGAGGAAAGTGAAGAGGAAAATTATGTAATTCTATATTGTAATCTAAAAAAAGAAGTAATAAAAACTGATGCTGTTCTCATTAAATAGTGCCTTTAATATAAATTCTAGGGTATTTTCAAGTGAATGAGACTTCTTAATGCAAATTCAAAAATTTTGTTTTGGAAAAGAAGCTATTGCTTTTATTTTAAATTGTTTTCCCCTGAAAGATTTAAATTCACATAACATTGTAGAATCATTACATATAGAAATTTTAATAAACTCATGGAAAAGCACAGATTTATGAATAATTATATTAAGTATACAAATAGAATAGCAGTGAGATATAAAATGCATATAATATATAAATGTATATTTTACATGTATATATTAAATATAATGTATATAAAATTATACATATTCAGTTATATAGTAGTAAAATAAATAACATGGTATAGGTATTTGTTTATTTAAGTTTAGGCAACTGAAGAGTAGAGAAAACAAGTAAAATAATATCCAAACAATTGAGTTTGGTGGGTTTTTTATTGTTTTTGTGGAAATTTGACTTATTTTCTCTTTAACTTGTATATAAATTTTTCATGATAAAGAGTTGTGGATTTTTCAGTTGATAAATAATCAAGAGGACTTTTTGTGTCTTATGACATTCATTTTATACTCTATCATTTGCAATGAAGAAGCTTCTTCATCTCCATATATAAATGTATATTTTACATGTATATATTAAATATAATGTATATAAAATGCATATTAAATAAACTCAAGAAATGCAGATAGACTCAAATCATAGTAAACATTTAACAGTTTCAATAAATTGAACTGTTACTATAAAATATTTTCAGTACTTGCTAAGCAGTTGCACATAATCCATAATTTTTTCATTTTGGAAAATGTTCTTTTAATAATAAACTCTACCTTTAATACTTAAGATATTAAAACTCATGATTAATTTGGAGCTAATATTTTCCATACATATAAAAGGTATAATATATTAAGGAGTTAGAAAGAATTCTGATCAGTAGACTTTAGATTTTCATGACAGGACTGTGAAGTGTTTTAAATTCCTAAACTAAGAAACGGGTCAGAATTCAAGCGAAAATGAAAAAGCATTTCAAAACCCTAATTATGATCATTTTAAACAAAACTCAATTGTGTTCTCTTAAACTAACATATTTGGCTTTAAATTCATCATAGAAATATTTTGTGGAAAACTTATTTTAGGTATTTTCTCTAAAAATCATAAAAGTTACACAAATTAAATGAGTGACTCTGGTTAGTTGAATTTGGTATGTCGTAATCAGTATTGCAGAGCCATTGCCCAATCTCCCGAGAGGCTTTACTGCGAGAATCTTATTCTCTAACAATTCAGCAACTATTCCATCCTTTAGTTGGCAGAGACAGAAAATTTCCTCTCTGGAGGTGACCTCTGTCCTGCCCAGTGGATTAGATGATTGCATGGTTACAGTCCATTGGCTTTGATCCAGGGATGCAAATGTTCTCCCCTGCACTGTACAATCCCTCTTTGTCTTGGAGTCTGGTCCTTCGTTAGCAGCAAATACCCTCACTGTGGGCTTGTCACAATGATTTAGTAAAGACATATTTTATAGAAATAAGAAGCCCAGTGGTGTAGCTGGAACTGATCAAAAGCAAGTTGATGGATTGTTGTTTATGCAAGATTGGCCTTCGGTCTTTTCAAGGAAGAAAACTTCCCATATACATTATGAAAGCCAGTGCTTTGTCATAAAATTATGGTCTGTATAGAAAGAAAAATGTACTTTTGAATAAATTAATAAATGAGTGGCCCATGTCTTTGTAGAGCCTCTCATAAAGCATTCCATTTGTTATTTTCCTTGACCATTCATTGAATCATTTATTTTCTTCCTTCTCACTGATAAGCATTTAGCTTTGTAGCAGGGGAAAATAGAGATCAATAGAAATAGTGCCTTTGCCTTCACAGATTTTAATTATAGTGTTGGATTCTGACAGGTCATCAGAAATCAAACGATAGGCATACAGTTATAGTTACTATGGTAACTGTAGTTATACTTTAGTTTTAAAATTCACTCTTCTGCAAAGCATTTACCCACAAGGGTCACTTATAATGTAAGAGTACAAGGCACTATGCTACTTTTAAGGTGATCAGGGACAACTCTATTGAATAAGAGCTCCTCTCTAGAACAAATGTTGAATGGTAGGTTAAGTAGCATTCAGGAGACTTAGTCTTGTCATCAGACATGGGAAATGTGACCTAGTTGTACTTAAGACAGGAGTTAGAATACTAGCACGTGAACATAAAACAGCTACAGAGACAGGAAGACTAGTCAGATTGGCCCATAGTAATGACTGTTTAGCATACCTATGTGAATAAGATCAAATAGTTAATTAATGTTAATGCTAAAGTTCTTATCCTCAAAAGGCTACTGCATAATTTTGCATCCTCATTCCAGATGTCTTCCAATCTCATAGTATGTCCTAACTCATTTTCTTTGAAGTGAAACAGTAGAGCGTGTCAGACTATCAGTATGCAGCATCATTACAATGAAGCCGTTATTTCTTCTGGCTGTGTTCAGTGGCTGTGTTATCTCTCACTGCAATGAGGACTGCCTCTCTAAAGAGGATGGATCCTGCTGTTCTTAGTGGTGTTTTACAATTCAGAGATCCTCCCTGCCTATACTAAAAACCCTCTCTTATATGTCCGTAACAGCAAGAAGATAGACTCTGCTGATCAGAAGACCTAAAAACGCAATTATAATTTTCAAGCAAAAAACAGACTGGAAGGAGGGGCAGTTAATTAAAAAAGCTGTAAAGCAAACAATTAATCCTAGTAATCTTAAAGCTGTTTGTTGCCAAGTTAAAATGTCATTGCACAGAAAGTCAGAATTCTGTCAGGCATATAAAATAAGAGGTAGTTTCTGTAATATTCCAGAGGTGAGAAATTTGCTTATTATTAGAAAAGTCTGGGTACTTTTATGACTCTATCTCATGTTATTTAAATGGTCTTAAAGTGATTTCCTAACCTCCTGGGTCTGTAGAACTAGCTTTATGTATGATTTAAGGGTTGTATGGATTCAGCAGATACTGAAAAAGAGAAATAAATGGAAAGACATTAGAAACATTTGAGACCAAAATTTTAAGCAGAGGACATTGGAGGGAAGTAGGTGAAAGTGCTGGGTATGTAAATTAGAAGTGTTGTGTATGCTAGTCAAGATTTGTTTGCTTTTCAGTTATATCAGTGTTTAGTCAGTTAGGTCTTATTGGCCAAAAGAAAGCATATTGAATTTGAGTAAAAGAATTCCTATTATGTTACTTTTGTGATGAGAAAAGCATACTTCCTAGTCCTTCTGACAACCCCGCTCTGTATCCTGCAGCTGTGGGCATGTGGAGATTTTCCAAGCATTAGTATTACCCTTGCATGGAATCCTTTATGGTTCTAACTTTTATAAGTAATCTCCTAGCTTGCCCAGAATGAGGTCAGTACTTCAGAGATCCTCATGCTGTCGGCCCCACAAACAAAGCAGAAGTTCGTAGACATTAGGACACTATTACTCTACTCATATCCTGGATAGAAGACAATTGTCAGAGCGCAGGGAATCTTGAAGAACATTTCCACCTGATCTTAATCTTTTTCGTTCAAAGGTAATGAGAGACAATTTCCCACACTTCATCTACAGAGTGGAAATCTTTGTCAATTCTGTTTTGTTTGACAGCCTTGAAGCCAAGAGTAACACATTCCCACAGTCTCCTGTCTTGTTAGAAATGCAAGGGCTGGCCCTAAAAGAGGACTAGAGCTCTCAGTTCTATGTGAGTTGGCTAGGTGCTAAAGTCCAGTCATCATAACAAGGCCATGTTTTCAGCAGATTTTTAGAGCAGATTCCCTAAACTGCAAAGCAGCATCTGCTGCCCCAGCTCCAGATACATGCCAAGTGCTGTTAAAGAGCGATTTTTTGCCTGGGCCAGACACGGTTCTTAGGATAAATTCAACTGTGTACTTTTTTCATGATGCCAGCTCTAAAAGGTGAATAGAGCTTCATGCCAACGCTGGGTTGTAATAATGCTATTTGTTAGCTTGATAAATTGTAGAACAGAATATAATTAAGTAAGTATCCCAAATATTAAGCATTTTCCCCTCACAGGGAATCATGTAATCAGACACATTATATATTGCTACCTATTCTAACCACTTTTTTTCCAAATCCCTTTCCTGGTTTAGGATTGAATTATTATTCTTTAGAAGGGGGAATACTTGCAGATGACAGAGAATCAAACAAACAAAATATAGGACTTGGTGTGCTGCAAATTACAAGGTACCTTCTTGTAAGTAATAAAATCTCTTGAAAGCAGGAAGTGAAATTGTAGTAAAAATTAGGTGAATCACAGTGCTGTGTAATATTCTTCTGCAATGAGGTCATAAAAGAGCTACTGATGGTTTTAGTTTTAATTCTAAAGGACTTACTATGTCACATCGCTTAGATATCTATTGGGGCTGCATGTTTACAGTTTTCACCTGTTCAGTTTTTTCCTGAGAATTTAGTATGTACTTACTATGTGCCATGTTTTCTATTCTGGTAATAGAAATGAAACAGATACTGCTCCAAAGAGCTCATAATTCTATTTGTAACCAGAAACAATTAAATTACAAAATATTTTTAAAAATAGAGAAGATATATACTCAGAGTCCTAGAGTGACACAGAGAATTAGAATATGTTACACGTATTTGCTGTGTATTCTCTGCTATTGTTAAAAAAGATACAGTTTCAAAGAATATTGTAAAACAACTTCCAGTTGTGTGCATGTAACCTTCCCATTCCATCAGTGAAATGGTGACAAAGCTACAGACTATGGATGTGAGAAGAAGTTCACCTCAGTCTCAATTCATTCTTCATGTAGAAATCAGAAATTTCAAAGTGTTTCACCCTTAAAGAACCCATCTTTTTTTCAGTTTTACAGTTTTGAGCACATAAGACTTGGAAGGAGGTTAGGGTCATTTTACTGATTACTAGGTATACAATGACATCCAGAGGGTATCTCTCAACAAAATAAATGAGTTGGTGAAGAATTCAGAGAGCTAATTATGATTAGAACACTCCCCAACAACTATTCCATATTAACCCATCCCTCTACTCATGTCTGCCAGCTGTGTAGTTGTCTATGTGTGGCCAGAACAGGACTTGACAGTGTTGGCCTCTTAGGGTCCTCTAAAGGCTTACTGCTTTGAGAATAAAAGGCTGCATACTCAGTTCTTAAACTACATGGGGAAAATGGACAGAAGAAAGACAGTAGGTGCTTTGACTTCTTGTTTTGTCACACATTGAACCCTGTGCTGGATCTTGAAGAGTCTGGAAGTTCATCTTTCTGAGTCAAATTCCAAGAGTGGTGCCATAAGACAGACAATGTTCCCTTTTTATTTACTCATTTGTATTTGGTCTGAACCTGGCAGTATAGATATGAGGAGAATATATTATTATAGAGACAAGTTACAAGTTTATCTTCTAAGAACTAAAGTTTTATGGAAAACAACCTGAAAACAACATATACTTTCGCAAACAAGCTCTGTAGGACATTTTATGTTCTACATGATGTTTCTGTTTGGTTTCAGTCATCTCTATCTTGATGTTTCAGTAAGTATCTCTGGCAAAAATTATGTATATATATTCTAACTAACTTACTCCTTTGGGGGATTGCATGAATGTGTAATACAGAACTAGAGGTGGTATCTTTTTTCTGGCTGACCAAAATGTCTCTTAATCACTCTACCTCTTCTGAAATAAAATTAGAAATCAGCTCGTGTACATCATGTAAGCAGAGAGGGCATAAAGCATCCATTGTAACAAACATCCAAACCAACATCCAAACTGCAGGCCCAAATGTTTGGATGGGCTTCAAAGAGGTTCCTGCAGCCTCCGACCAAAGCCTGGCAGCTCCACACAGGAGTTCAGGAATGGGGACAAAGGCTGCCAAATGTGCAGTGTGCCAATGACAGCCAAAGGGAACTGGCAGGAGGAGTAGCCAGAATCACAGAAAAGCAGGAGTGCCAGGATAATAAGGCCAGGGTGGCAGGAGGCAAGAGGCAGGTTCCAGGGGTGTGGAATTATTTTCAATTTCTTCTTATACTGTTCCTCAGACTTCCTTTTTTATGACAGCATGTGGACTGTTACAAAGCCACATTTATCATTTCTTCTGATAAAGATTAGAGAGCTGAAGAAAGTGTGTAGCAACTTACTTACAAACAGGTATAGATATGAGAGTGAGACAAGAGTATCAGGCTAATCTGGAAAACCCACATCTTCAAATGAAGTACCCCATTCCATCCCAGTAGTGTCTAGTAGTGGCAACTAGGATTTTAATGCACTGACTTCTATCACAGCATAACAAATTGTATCAAAGAAACAATTTAAGAAAGCTTACCTAAATGAGAATGGCCCACATATGCCCACTTATTTGTGCTTGGTCTCTGGTTGGTGCAACTCTTTTGGAAAATTAGGAGGTGTGGCCTTATTGGAGGAGGTATATCACTGGGGTTGGGCTCTAAAGTGTCAAAAGCCAGACGGCTCTCTCTCTCTCTCTCTCTCTCTCTCTCTCTCTCTCTCTCTCTCTCTCTCTCTCTCTCTCTCTCCTTTATGCAGATCAAATCCAAATTCTCAGCTCCTTCTCCATTCCTATGCCTATCTATTTCCTGCCATTCTTCCCTCTATTATGGTCATGGATGTACCCATTGAAACTGTAAACAAAGCCTTAACTTAATGTCTTATTTTCTAAGTTGTTTTGGTCATAGTAACTCTTCACATAACTGCAGAGGAGAGCTATGACCATGAAGTAGAATCAGCCCAATGGAGAAGTATATTGCAGTAATTGAAGATAGAAGAAGCTGGAGGTCCATAGAACCATTTAAGCCCTTTGATGACAAACATAGACTTACAGGATTTGGAGTTTGCTGCATTGTCCACTAAATCTTGCTTCAGTCTTATATTTTCTCATTATGTCTCCTACCTGCCCTATTGGGATGGTATATTCTGTGCTATTGTATGTTGGAGGTATGTAATTTGCCTATTTATTTTATAGTTGGAGTTAAGAGAATGGCTTGAATCTCAGAAGAGACTTTGGACTTGGTGCTATTAAACTTTCTTGAGACTATGAAAACTATTGGAACTTTTGAAGCTGGATTAAATGGATTTTTGCATTATGATATAAGCCTCTGGAGACCAAGGAATGAATATCTTACTTACAATTTCCATTGCTGTGAGAAGACACCATGAACAAAACAACTGTTATAAAGGGCAATATGTAATTGGGGCTGGCATACAGACTGAAGGGTTCAGGTCATTATCATCAAGGCTGGAGCATAGTAACACCCAGACAGGCATGGCATGGCATGGGAGGAACAGAGAGTTCTGCATCTTCAGCCCAAAGTAGCCAGGAGCAGACTGTCTTTGAGGTAGTTAGGAGGAGGGTCTCAAAGCCCATTCCCACAGTGACACACTTCCTCCAACAAGGCCACACCTATTCCAATAAGGCCACACCTCCTACTGATGCCTCTCCCTAGGCTAAGCATATTCCAACCAGAGCAGTGGAATGTGGTTGTTTAAATAAGAATGGTCCCTCTAGGCTCATATACTTGAATTCTTGGTCTCTGTTTGGTGGGTCTGTTTTGAGAATGATCAGGAGAGGGAGAGGTTTCAAAAGCTCATGTCCAGCCCATTCTCTTTCTTTCTCTGCCTCATGTGTGGAACAAAGTAAGTTCTTAGCTTCTGCTCTAGTCCATGCCTGCTGAAGTACTTGACAATCATTGACTCACTCTGAAACTGTAAGGAAGCTCTCAATTAAATGCTTTATAACTTGCCTTGGTTGTGGTATCTCTTTGAAGCAATACAAAAGTAACAAAGACTCTATCCAATCTCAACTTTTCTGTTTTAAATCTGTTCTTTCTACCATCTACCAAATCTTATATTATTTTCCGAGAAAGAATATCCTCTATATGTAGAAAAGCATGTGTTAATATTAATGGTAATAACAAACGCGTTTGACAAAACTGCTCTGCTACACTCTATGTTGTTTATATTTTACAAGACATTTGCTGAGAAAGGATCTCCCTTTATTAATAATAAATATTAATAATTCTAATAATGTCAGCCTGGATTAGAGCCACCGAAGTGACAAGCCTCTTGAATATCAATGAGGTATTACCTAGATTAGGGTAACTGAGGTAGTAAGACCCTAGGAAATGGGCATCACTATTCTATGGGCTTTCTTCCTGAACTGAATAAAGGACAGAAAGGAAGCAAAGCACTGGACTCATCACAATGGTTCCTACAGGCTGCTAGGATCTAAGTCCTGCCTCAAATCATTCTAGCATGACTTCCTCACCTTCCTTACCACCACATTGGAATATATTCTTGAACTGAAGGCCAAAAGGACAAGCACACCACACACACACACACACACACACACACACACACACACACGTCCTTATTATAAAGCTTTACAGCTACAAGTGATGAGAGTTAAAAACCAAACAGATAAGTCAGGAGGCAAGAGCATTATTTGGCTGTCAGAATATAGCAGTTTTTAGAACAGGACAAAAGAGTCACCTAGCTTAAGTTTACTAAGATGGAGGAAAGGTTTTAGCAGGAGGTTGGTGGAGGGAATGAACTCTAAATTGAATAATAAAAAATAAAGAAGCATTGTCCAGGTAATAACTTGAAAATAGATAATCTTTGCTAAAGGGATAACCTCTAAAAATGTCGGACAACAATGAGATCATACTAGTTCAAAGAGGATAGAAGAAAGTGTGATGGGGGTAAAGGGAACAATGAAGCCAGAAGGGCAACAGGAAGCCTGAAATAATCAGGCTACCTAACTTCCTATTCAAGGTAGAAAGTTTAACTTTATTCTAAAGAAATAAAAATATAAAGAAAAGTAAAATCACATTCTGTGACTCATATAAAAATCATAGGAAGGAAAGAAAAGTTCCCTAGATTAAAAAAAAAACAGTTAAAGTTATCTAGGTACATAATAGTGGTAGTCTGAGGGAAACAAAAGAACATTAGGCAGAAAATTTGTAGGGCTTTTGACTTGAATGAATATGCTTAACAGAATAAGAGAAGGAAACAGATAATTGAGAATGCTCCTCACACTAAAGTATTGTGGACAGTAAAGTATTCCCTGAACAACCACAGGAGAAGGAAAGTGTGTGTGTGTGTGTGTGTGTGTGTGTGTGTGTGTGTGTATCTTCATATGTGCACTTGCAGCCATGTGTGCAAGTATGCCTGTATGCACGCATGTATGTATGTGTATGCACTTGTAAGCATGTGTGCAAGCATGCCTGTGTGTATGTTTGTGTGTGTGTGTGTGTATGTGTGTGTGTGTGTGTGTGTGTGTATGTGTGCATGTGAGTATATAGTATGATTTTGGTGAAGGCTGGTGAGACAATTACCCTTAGATTTGAATACATTATTATAGAGATTTCCATATGTAATTTAAGTAATTAATTATGTTATATAAATACATACATGAGCCTGTGGCTAAGATGAAAAGCAGTACCTAGAGTCATAGATTTGAAGCAGTTGCATCAACTTTTTCTTTTACTAGCAAAACTCTTCATTATAAAGGAAATGAAAGAATTGCCTCCTACTCTCTCCCTTGAAATTTGTGGGCTACAGGGTATCCCAGGCCAATTGGAACAAGGTTCTTTTGTAAGCATGGCTCGGAGCTCATAAATTCCAAAGCTACAAATTGGGCCCATTTCTTGTCTTTAGCTTCCAGCCAGAGGAAAATATAATAGGTCAGTCAGATCCTGGATCAAGTTTGTGTCCCCTTGAATTGTTTCCATTTTCTCATCACAACCTCTGCACAGATCTAATCAGAATATTGGTTATCCTATCTTAATGTCTATTGGAGCTAAAGGACATTGACCTTACTTGAAAGGCACACTATTCTTAGGCTTGAGAACTGAAACTAGACAAGCATAAGAGCTTGTCAAGTGAGAATATGAGATGTGAACAAATCATTCCTTGAGGAAAGAAAGACGGCTTCATTGATCTTAATTATACTTGTTATATCTCCTCATCTTTTAGGTGATTGGATTGCTTAGATTTTTTTATAGTACCAGGCATCTGTGAGAGTTCTCTTTCACGTAACACTCTGGATCAGTTTGTTCATTGTACATGTTTAAAATCCTACTTGTGTCGAACCTAAAATTCCCCAGGAAACAGAGGAAAGAGAACTTTCTGTGGATCTGAGCTCCAACTCGTTGAGCAGCTTGGCAGATTCCAGCGTCCTCAGCCTCTGCATCATGATTGTCAGCATCATGCTTGAACAAGCTGACTCAGCACCATGCTTGAACAAGCTGACTCATCCTTTCTGTTGTTTTCCATGGCCATTGCCTAACCCGGATCTCGCTCTTCCATATCTCATTTCAGCAGAAACCTCCTAGACAATTTCTGTGTTTCCACTCTATTAACTTTTAATTTACCAACTCTACAGAAATTTTTCAAAATCTCTTTCTGTGCTACCTCTCTTTTCGCATAAAAAGTGTATGGTATGGAACCTGGACTCTTGAGAAATTCATTCAAATTGTTCATCTGGCATTGCATTTCAAGTCCCCTCAATATAAGAAGATATATTAATTTTCCATTTAACAGCCACCATCTCCTCCCAGTGTCTTTTCTTCTACCTACTGGTACTTCTACATTTTACTCTCCTTGTGCCACTCTCTCTAAATACCAGTATAAATACTGAATTTCCTTAAAATTCAAATTGCATCCTTCTAGCATATTTTTTAAAATAAATCCATCATTAACCACTTACTCCTTTTATCCTTTCCTTAATACTTACAATGCTCATATCCACTGAATTACAATGCAAAAGCTAGAAGAAATTGCAAAGTCATTCGGCACACCATCTTCTCAAAGAAATATATAAACCGAGCCCTCTCAATCAAATTGGCTTCACTAGTCCACTCTATGCAATCTTATACTTTATGGATGTTTTGTTAGGCTTGTCATACTTGCATTATAGTAAGAGTAAATGCTTCTCTTCCCTGCCTATTGACTCTTTGATATGCTTCTCAGCAGCCACCACCCTGTAGAAAAACTCCAAAGTGAGCCCATTGGTCCTTTTAAAACTAAATAGTTTCACTGCTCCAAGAAACCTAATGCTAAGATATCTGAAGATTTACACATTCATTTTTTATTTCTTTTCCAAATTTGAAATTTTAGTCTCTTACTTTCTTTGAAGTAAGTACACATGGTCAAAATGGAGAGTTCCCTTTAAGGTAAAACTGAATCTGTCTGAAGAGGCAGGGGGTTGGGAGTGGGGCTGGGGGCTGGGAGTTGGGGTTGGGGGTGGGAGCTGGGAGGTGGGGGATGGGGCACAGAATGGCACCAGGTCACTGCTGCTGAAAGTCAATACTATCTCTATGGACTTTCAGAATGTGATGGGAAGCCAGTGTGAGGTTTCCCAGCAGGGTAGATCTCTGTTCCTGGGAAGGCTCATGCAAAGCAGAAATACCCTTAGGGTTCTCTGGTGGAGTTGTTTGGGACACTTAAGTATACTATCATATCATCTGCAAATAGTGATAGATTGACTTCTTTCCAATTTGTATCCCTTTTACTTCCTTATATTGTCTAATTGTTCTAGCTAGTACCTCAAGTACTATATTGCAAAGATATGGAGAGAGGGGGCAGCCTTGTCTAGTCCCTGATTTTAGTGGGATTGCTTCAAGTTTCTCTCCATTTAGTTTGATGTTGGCTACTCATTTGCTCTATATTGCTTTTACTATGTTTAGCTATGGGCCTTAAATTCCTTGGGAAAAGATCTTCACCAACCCTAAATCCAACAGAGGGTTAATATTCAAAGAAGTTAGAGCCCAGAGAACCAAATAACCCTATTAAAAAATGGAGTACAGAGCTAAACAAAGAATTTTTACCTGAAGAACTTAGAATGGCTGAGAAGCACCTTAAGAAATGTTCAACATCATTAGTCATTAGGGAAATGCAAATCAAAACAACCCTGAGATTTCACCTCATACCAGTCAGAATGGCTAAGAATAAAAACTCGGAGACAGCAGGTGTTGGCAAGGATGTGGAGAAAGAGGAACACTCCTCCACTGCTGGTGGGATTGCAAGCTGCTACAACTACTCTGGAAATCAGTCTGGCGGTTCCTAAGAAAATTGGGCATGACACTTCTGGAGGACCCTGCTATACCACTCCTGGTCATATACCCAGAGGATTCCCTGGCATGCAATAAGAACACATACTCTACTATGTTCATGGCAGCCTTATTTATAATAGCCAGAAGCTGGAAAGAACCCAGATGTCCCTCAATGGAGGAATGGATACAGAAAATGTGGTATATTTACACAATGGAATACTATTCAACAACTAATAACAATGAATTCATGAAATTCTTAGGCAAATGGTTGGAACTGGAAAATATAATACTAAGTGAGGTAACATTCACAGAAGAACACACATGGAATGAAGTCACTGATAAGTGGATATTAACCCAGAAGCTCAGAATACCCAAAACACAACCCACATATCTAATCATTCCCAAGAAGAAGGAAGGAGAAGGGTCCTAGAAAGGCTTGATGAAGCATTGTAGGTGCTTACCAGGACAGAGGAGTGGGAGGGGGTTGATTGGGGAACTGGGAGAAGGAAGGGGACTTATGGGACTTAGAGGGAGGGGGGAACCAGGAAAGGGAAAATCATTTGGAATGTAAACAAAGAATATAGAAAATTAAAAAAGAAAGAAAGAAAGAAAGAAATACCCTTGGGAGGTCATTGTTACTCAGGGGGCTTCAAAGGGAATGAAGCCCTAGGCATCCCCAAGAAAATTCATATCAAAAAGTATACACCTGAAACAAAAGAACTTGTTTTCATGCCCATGGATTTCCAACTCTAAATGACTCATTATACCCGAATCCTAATTTTGAAAAAAAAAAAAAAGAAAACAGCAGGAAAAGGCATTCTTACTCCATTCTGTTTATATTATGTATAATTGTTAAAGTGATTTAAAAAAAACACTCTCCAAAATCTAAGATACTATAATTATGAAATAATTTGCTTGGTAGTGGTTTGTTTGTATTACCTCTTAAAATATTTTTAATCAAAATTTATTTATATAGGAAATATTTCAAACCCAGACATTTATCTGTTTGGTTCATAGTCATAGCCAACACAACAATAAATGTCAATATCTAAACCAACAGCTCATACTTGCTCAATACAAATAGTATAAATTAATGCTTAAAGTTTTAGTGTAATTAATAAAAGCTTAATAGTTCTGCACTTTTATTTCCTGGCACAGTTAACTTTCAGAGTATCTGAGCACATGCAGAAGTAATGCCCTTTAAATATGGCCAACTCTTTATATCCTCTTTTTATAACTTGTCTGAGCCATTGAAGACAAAATAATCCCTTTAAATCAAGTTGACACAATGGGGTAGGGAAGGAGATCGTCTTAATGCCACAGGAAAGTGATTTGTCATCCCCACCCAAATAAACTAAACAAAGAGCAGAAGAAACAGCTTGAAAATATAAAATTATTGTTCAAATATTTATTTTAAAATAATTTAACTAAAATAGTTTAGCTAAAAACAATCTATGCATAGATTGACCAAAGGAAAAGATACAATTAAGAAAGAAAAAAATCAAAAAGGAAAAGATAAAATGGTTCAAGTATTTCATTTAGATAAAATAATTTAACTAAGAACAATCTCTACATAAAATGAGAATGACTGGGCAAATATGCAGTTCTTCATAGTGGGGTTGAGATTTATAGACTTTTCAGTCTTGAAACCAGTGAGTGTTTGTAAGAAACTCAGTATGGCATATTAAAAGTCAAAGGTAAACCTCCACCTATATTATCTTATGTCTGCACAGACTATGTGATTTGAGCAGCCTCTCTACTCAAACAGGGTGAAAACCAGGTGAGCAGATCCTACCTAGATAGAGAGACTCTCTTAGTACATCAGTTGGCTTCTAATTGGAGGCACAAAGGTTCAGCAGCTCAAAGGTTCTGACCAAACAGAAGAAGGGATGCACACTTCTACAGGAACCTGCTTCAACAAGGAAGCCTTCAGTCTTGCTTAAGGCAATACGATCATCTCAGAGGAAATAGAAAGGAAAACAAGGAAGACAGACTTATCTCAGCTATTCTTGTGGTAACATTTTTCTCAGGATTTACAAAGTAATCAAAGCCCAGAAAAAAATTCCAATAGAGAGATAAAGCTGGCCATTTATGAAATCTGCAATAATTATTATCAGATGTGGGTGCTGGAGTGGTGGAGAATGAGAGGGAAAGCTGAATTGTTAGAGTTATATTATACTTTATAATGATTTGAATGAGGCAGATGCCATTCTGACTAAAAGGCATAAACAATTGAAAAGCAAGCGGTATGAGGACATTTTACACAGACACAAATGGTTTTGTCAATTAGGAGCCCTGCAATAAAACGACAGAGACTGGGAGGTTTAAATAACAAGAATGTATTATTGTTCCAGTCTTGTAAGACATAAGTCAATAATGTTAGCATCTGTAGGCTTAGTTTTTCTTATGTTCCTCCTCTGGCTTAATAGGTGGCATTCCCTTATCTCCATGTATCTCTTCTCTATGTTTTATCTGTTCCCTGGCCCTTTCTTCTTACAAGAACACTAATTATATTAAAAGAAAGCCTATCCATATAGCCAAGATCATATCTCTAAGTATAGTCACACTTTAAAATACTGTTACAATTTCAATATATTAATTTGGGAGTGTCACATGATTCAGTCCATAATAGTTATACATTTCCATGTGTGTTCAGATATTCTGAAAGTAAGCTACACAAAGAAATTGGCCATGACTTTTACATATGTAGAATGCAACCTATGTTCGATGAACTTAATTTGTTTGATAGTGTTATTGTTTCAATAGAAACAAGTTACAATACTATAATGTGTAAGATAAGAAGAGAATGTCAATGAATATGGTAAAATAAGGATCTCTTGATTTTTCCTTCACACAGAAACTCTGAGAGCAATGTTAAAACTGTCAGAGGAGTCTTTTCAAAATTTTGAAAATTAAACAAAGGTTTAAACAAAGATACCTGCATCTTGGTAAGAAAACAAATCAATACAAAAAAGCACACACACACACACACACACACACACACACACACACACTGTGAACATTTAGACCTGTCCCCTTATTTCCTTTAGAGAGGAGTCCTTTTGGGTTAAAAATTTGGAGATGAGTGGGTGGCACCATCCCTCAATCAGTGGCCTCTTCCAGCCCCTGCATATTGTCTCTACAGATTCTTTCTCCCCTTTGTTGGGCATTTCAGCAAATCTCATCCCTTTTTGTTCCTGGGAGCCTCTTGTTTTCCTGGCATCAGGGACTTGCTGGTAGCTACCCCCACTTCTCCATCCCCCACTGTTACAAACCTCTGTTCAAATTCCTGACCCTCAGCATTCCATGCCCATTTCATCTCATACCTGATCTTAGCCCCCCCTTTTCCCCCTCCTTCTCCTCTCTTCCTCCCAAGTTCTTTCTACCCTCTACCTACCATGAGTATTTTATTCGCCCTTCCAAGAAGGACTGAACATTCACATTTTGGTCTTTCGTCTTCTTGAGCTTCATATATGGTCTGTGGGTTGTATCTTGTGTATTCCGAGCTTTTGGCTAACATACACGTATCAGTGAGTACATACTCTCTGTGTTCTTTTGTGACTGGGTTACCTCACTCATGATGATATTTACTAGTTTCATCCATTTGTCTAAGAATTTCATGAAGTCACTGTTTTTAATAGCTGAGTAGTACTCCATTGTGTAAATATACCACAGTTTCTGTATCCACTCCTCTATTCAAAAACATCTGGGTTCTTTCCACCTTCTGGATACTATAAATACAGCTGCTATGAACACAATGAGGCATGTGAGGAAAAATCTACCAAGATGAACTCTCAATTCTGAACATTTATGCTCCAAATGCAAGTGCACCTATGTTCAGTAAAGAAACTTTACTAAAGCTCAAAGCACACATTGCACCTCACACAATAATAGTGAAAGACTTCAACATCTCACTCTTATCAATGGAAAGATCATGGAAACAGAAACTAAAAAGAAAAATAGTGAAACTCACAGAAGTTAGGAACCAAATGGATTTAACAGATATCAATAGAAAATTTTATCCTAAAACAAAAGAATATACCTTCTTCTTAGCACCTCAGGGTAACTTCTCAAAAAAATTGACCATATAATCAGTCACAAAACAGGCCTCAACAGATACAAGAAGATTGAAATAATCTCATGCATCCTATCAGATCACCACGGACTAAGGCTGGTCTTCAATAACAACAAAAACAACAGAAAGTCCACATACACATTTAGGCTTAACAATGCTGTACTTGATGATAACTTGGTCGAGAGAGAGAGAGAGAGAGAGAGAGAGAGAGAGAGAGACAGAGAGAGAGAGAGAGAGAGATAAAGACTTTTTAGAATTTAATGAAAATGAAGGCAGAACATACTCTGATTGATCAATCAATCAAGATGCTAGCAGGCAATGAGCTGAGCAGAATAGGATGCTCTGCTTGAGAGAAGAGATTCTTTGTGCTTCAGAGGAAGAAAGAGCCACCAGTTTTGTGAGACCTAGGGTGTAGTGGCCATAGGAGGTTTCCCAAGCTGGGCCTGGGGTAGCAGGTAGGAGGTTAGAAATGCAACTAAGCTGAGGGCAGATTTAGGGTGCTGAGCTAGGACTAAAGATAACTGAGCAACTAAAGTTGAGGGAAGATCTGTTCAGACCAATCTATGTACAAACAACTATACAAATAGTAGCCTCTGCTTCAGGTGGTGAGCTGGGAGTGAAAAGTCAGACATGATGGCCTAGGAAGTCTTAGAAGAGCCCAGCCACTGAGCTAATGCATATCAAATATAAGCTAGTAAGTGTGGGCAGGGAGGGCAGCATGGTCCACCAAGAGCTTATAGCAGGGTAGTACAAACTATTGATACAGGCCATAGATAACAATAGAGGCCAATGTTAGGCTAACATAAGTGTTTAAAATAAAACAATGGAAATTAACAGTGCTCTGGGAGTCTTCCAGTTGCTCAGATATATCTCTCAAAGTCTAACGGGGCATATGTATAGGAGAGGGTAGTAAATGCTTCTGGGACTATGCACACAGCTTCAGAAGACATGAGAACCTTAAGCAGTCACATCTGCCCAATCTAAACCCAAAAGAGCAGGAAGTTGAATGGTTCAACTAACATGTGCGCTATGGCACCATGTTTATTGTTAGAAGCCATGCATATTGCTCATGCAATTCAAAATCTGTTCAGACCAATCTATGTACAAACAACTATACAAATAGTAGCCTCAGCTTCATTGGGTGTTCTTCATAAAATGGGCTAAGGCAATGACACTGAGACTAAGAAATGCCCAATGTCAAGGCTCTCGCCGCCAGGCAGGCCCAGCGGTGCCCGCCTAGGATCTGCTGCACTGCCCCGCGACCTTAGGCCACGCACCGAGGCAGCAGGAGGCACCCAGCTCCCAGGACCCTGGACCAGCGATAGCTGCAGGCCTCCATATTGCAACCAGGACACAGCTGGAGAGGCACAGGTAGACAGATTCCATCAGGGCTACCATGCTGGGGGTGGGGGATGTGCTAGGCTCTCAACGACGCAGGCCCAGCAGCGCCCACCTAGGCTCTGCTGCACTTCCCCGCACTTCCCCGTGACCTCAGGCCATGCACTGAGGCAGCAGTTGGCAGCCACCTCGTGATCCCTTTGAGCAGCAGTCACACATAACCACCAGTAGAGAAACAACAGGTGAGCCCAGCCTCACGGGAGATTCAAACACCAGCCAGTGACAACAAGGCCAACTAACACCAGAAATAACCAGATGGCAAAAGGTAAATAAAGGAACGTCACTAACAGAAATCAAGGCAGCATGACAGCATCTGAACCCAGTTCGCCAACATCAGGAAGCCCTGGATTCCCCAAAAACACCAGAAAAACAAGACTTGGATATAAAATCACTAGTCAGGATGCTGGTAGCTGAACACATAGAAAAATCTCGTAAAGAAATAGAGGAGAATATGGATCAAAAGTTAGAAGCCTTTACAAGGCAAATACAAAAATCACTTCAAGAAATGCAGGAGAAGATGGATCAAAAAGAAGAAGACAATAAGGAAGAAAGACAAAAATCACTTAAAGAAATACAGAAGAACGTGGGCCAACAAGTGGAAGCTATGAAAGAGGAATCACAAAAATCTATTAAAGAAATACACGAAAACATGATCAAGCAAGGAAAAGATCTGAGCATATCCATCCAGGTACTAAAAACAGAAATAGAAAGAACTAAGAAATCGCAGAGGGAGACAACATTGGAGATAGAAAACCTTGGGAAGAAATCAGGGGCCATAGATGCAAATATCAACAATAGAATACAAGAGATAGAAGACAAAATATCAGAAGCCGAAGATACCATAGGAACCATTGATTCAACAGTCAAAGAAAATACTAAATGCAATAAGGCTGTAAGCCAAAACATCCAGGAAATCCAGGACACAATGAGAAGACCAAACCTAAGGATTATAGGTATAGACGAGAATGAAGATTTACAAGTTAAAGGGCCAGCAAATATCTTCTACAAAATTATGGAAGAAAACTTCCTCAACCTAAAGAGAGAGATGCCCATGAATATACAAGAAGCCTATAGAACCCCAAACAGACTGGATCAGAACAGAAACACATCCTGTCACATAATAATCAAAACTCCAAATGTACTAAACAAAGAAAGAATATTAAAGGCAGCAAGAGAAAAAGGCCAAGTAACTTATAAAGGAAGACCTATCAGAATAACACCGGACTTCTCACCTGAGACCATGAAAGCTAGAAGATCCTGGGCAGATATAATGAATGCAAACTCTAAGAGAACACAAACTTCAGCCAAAACTACTTTACCCAGCAAAGCTCTCGATCGCCATAGATGGAGACATCAAGGTATTCCATGACAAAACCAAATTTGCACGATATCTTTCCACAAATCCAGCCCTACAAAGGATAATAGGGGGAAAACACCAAGACAAGGACAGAAACTACACCCGGGAAGAAGCAAGATAGAGACCTCCTCTCATCAAACCCAAAAGAAGATAACCTCTCGAATATAAAAAAAATAAATAAATAAAATAAATAAATTTAATCTCAAAAATGTCTGGAGGTAATAATTACTATTCTGTAATATCTCTTGGACTCAATTCCCCAATAAAAAGACATAGATTAACAGACTGGATACGGAAACAGGACCCTACATTTTGCTGCATACAGGAAACACATCTCAGTGTTAAAGACAAACACTGCCTTAGAGTAAAAGGCTGGAAGACAATTTTACAAGCAAATGGTCTCAGGAAACAAGATGGAGTAGCCATTCTAATATCAGATAAAATTGACTTCCAACCTAAAATCATCAAAAGAGACTCAGAAGGTCACTTCTTGCTGGCCAAAGGGAAAATCCACCAAGAAGAGCTCTCAATACTGCACATCTATGCTCCAAATGCAAGGGCACCCTCATTTGTAAAAGAAACCTTACTAAAGCTTAAAGCAGACATTACACCTAACACAATAATTGTGGGTGACTTCAACACTCCACTCTCCTCAATGGACCGATCAGGAAAGCAGAAACTAAACAGGGACACAGTGAAACTAATTGAAACTCTGGACCAATTGGATTTAACAGATATATATATAGAACATTTCATCCTAAAGCTAAAGAATATACCTTTTTCTCAGCACCGCATGGTACCTTCTCCAAAATAGACCATATAATTGGTCACAAGAGAGATGTCAACAAATACAAGAAGATCTAGCTAATCCCATGCCTCCTATCAGAGTACAATGGAGTAAGAGTGGTCTTCAATAGCAACAAAAACAACAGAAAGCCCACATAAACATGGAAACTGAACAATACTCTACTCAATGACACCTTGGTCAAGGAAGAAATAAAAAAAGAAATCAAAGACTTTTTTAGAATTCAATGAAAATGAAGGTACAACCTACCCAAATCTATGGGACACAATGAAAGCTGTGCTAAGAGAAAAACTCATAGCTCTAAGTGCATCCAAAAAGAAACTGGAGAGAGCATACACTAGCAGCTTAACGGCACACCTTAAAGCCCTGGAAGAAAAACAAGTTAATTCACCCAGGAGGAGTAGAAGACAAGAAATCATCAAACTCAGGGCTGAAATCAATCAAATAGAAACAAAGAGAACTATACAAAGAATCAACAATACCAGGAGCTGGTTCTTTGAGAAAATCAACAAGATAGATAAACCCTTAGCCAGACTAACCAAAGGACACGGAGACAGTATACAAATTAACAAAATTAGAAATGAAAAGGGAGACATAACAACAGAAACAGGAAATTCAAAAGATCATCAGATCTTACTACAAAGGTCTATACTCAAAACAACTGGAGAATCTAGAGAAAATAGACAATTTCCTAGACAGATACCAAATACCAAAATTAAATCAGCATCAAATATATCAGCTAAATAGTCCCATAACCCCTAAAGAAATAGAAGGGGTTATAGAAAGCCTCCCAACCAAGAAAAGTACGGGACCAGATGGTTTTAGTACAGAATTCTACCAAACATTCAAAGAAGACTTAACACCAATACTTTTCAAACTATTCCACAAAATAGAGACAGAAGGGATACTGCCCAACTCATTCTTTGAAGCCACAATTACGCTAATACCTAAACCACAAAAAGATCCAACAAAGAAAGAGAAGTACAGGCCAATTTCTCTTATGAATATCAATGCAAAAATACTAAATAAAATTCTTGCCAACCGAATCCAAGAGCATATCAAAACGATCATCCACCATGATCAAGTAGGCTTCATTCCAGGAATGCAGGGATGGTTCAATATACGGAAAACAAACAATGTAATCCACTACATAAACAAACTAAAAGAAAAAACCACATGGTCATCTCATTAGATGCTGAAAAAGCATTCGACAAAATTCAGCATCCTTTCATGCTAAAAGTCTTGGAAAGAGCAGGAATTCAAGGCCCATACCTAAACATAGTAAAAGCAATCTACAGCAAACCAGTAGCCAACATCAAAATAAATGGAGAGAAACTTGAAGCAATCCCACTAAAATCAGGGCCTAGACAAGGCTGCCCTCTCTCTCCATATCTTTTCAATATAGTACTTGAAGTTCTAGCGAGAGCAATTAAACAACATAAGGAAGTCAAAGGGATACAAATTGGAAAGAAAGAAGTCAAACTATCATTATTTGCAGATGATATGACAGTTTATTTAAGTGACCCAAAAAACTCCACCAGAGAACTTCTACAGCTGATAAACAACTTCAGCAAAGTGGCTGGTTATAAAATTAACTCAAGCAAATCAGAAGCCTTCTTGTACTCAAAGGACAAGCAGGCTGAGAAAGAAGTTAGGGAAATAACACCCTTCACAATAGCCACAAACAACATAAAGTACCCTGGCGTAACTCTAATCAACCAAGCAAAAGATCTGTATGACAGGAACTTCAAGTCCTTGAAGAAAGAAACCGAAGAAGACCTCAGAAGATGGAAAAATATTTCTTGCTCCCGGATTGGCAGGATCAATATAGTAAAAATGGCCATCTTGCCAAAAGCAATATACAGATTCAATGCGATCCCCATCAAAATCCCAACTCAATTCTTCATAGACCTAGAAAGAGCAATTCTCAAATTCATCTGGAGCAAAAAATAACCCAGGATAGCTAAAACTATTCTCAACAATAAAAGGACTTCTGGGGGAATCAATATCCCTGACCTTAAACAGTACTACAGAGCAATTGTGTTAAAAACTGCATGGTATTGGTACAGCAACAGGCAAGTGGATCAATGGAATAGGATTGAAGACCCAGAAATGAACCCACAGACTTATGGTCACTTGATCTTTGATAAAGGAGCCACAACCATCCAGTGGAATAAAGATAGCCTCTTCAACAAATGGTGCTGGTTCAACTGGAGGTCAACATGCAGAAGAATGTGAATTGACCCACTCTTATCTCTTTGCACTAAGATCAACTCCAAGTGGATCAAGGACCTCCACATAAAACCACACACACTGAAACTATTAGAAAAGAAACTTGGGAAGACCCTGGAGGACATAGGCACAGGGGGAAAGTTCCTGAACAGAACACCAATAGCTTACACACTAAGATCAAGAATTGACAAATGGGACCTCATAAAATTACAAAGTTTCTGCAAGGCAAAGGATACTGTCAGAAGGACAAAACAACAACAACAAAGTGGGAAAAGATCTTCACCAACCCCACATCTGACAGAGGGCTAATATCCAATATATACAAAGAACTCAAGAAGTTAGACCCCAAAGAACCAAATAACCCTATCAAAAAATGGAGTACAGAGCTAATCAAAGAATTTTCACCAGAAGAAATTCGGATGGCCGAGAAATACCTTAAGAGATGTTCATCATCATTAGTCATTAGGGAAATGCAAATCAAAACAACTCTGAGATTCCACCTCATACCAGTCAGAATGGCTAAGATTAAAAACTCAAGAGACAACAAGTGCTGGCGAGAATGTGGAGAAAGAGGAACACTCCTCCACTGTTGGTGGGATTGCAAAATGGTAAAACCGCTCTGGAAATCAGTTTGGCAGTTCCTCAGAAAATTGGGCATGTCCCTTCCAGAGGACCCTGGCATACCACTCCTGGGCATATACCCAGAGGATTCCCCTGCATACAATAAAGACACATGCTCCACTATGTTTATAGCAGCCTTGTTTATAATAAGCAGAAATTGGAAGGAGCCCAAATATCCCTCAAAGGAGGAATGGATACAGAAAATGTGGTATATTTATACAATGGAATACTACTCAGCAATTAAAAATAATGAATTCATGCAATTTGTAGGTAAATGGTTTGACCTGGAAAATATCATCCTGAGTGAACTAACCCAATCACAAAAGAATACAAATGAAATGCAATCACTGATAAGTGGATATTAATGAGCCCAGAAGCCCTAAATACTCAAGGCACAATTAGCAAGTCAAATGATTCCCAAGAAGAAAGGAGAGGACCCTGGGCCTGTAAAGATTGGATCTAGTTTTGTAGAGAAACCATGGGGGCAGTGGGAATGATTGGGGAATAGTTGGGGTGGAGAGGAATTATGGGACATAGGGAGGGGGGAACTGGGAAAGGGGAAAGCCTTTGGAATGTAAACATAGAATATACAAAATAAAAATTAAAAAAAATATATCATCAAAAAAAAAAAAAAAAAAAAGAAATGCCCAATGTCTTAGTCAAGGCTATCTCCATATTCTAACAAACTTGACAGGCTAAAAAAATTTGGGTGTGCCTGCTTTACGTCTGAGTTGTAACTCAGTAATGCAGATTTTGTATTCAAACATGAAAACAAAACTTAATAAATAGGTACTAATACTATGCTGTTAAATTTTGTTTTAGTTGTGTATATGTATTACATTATGTGAAAAACCTTTAATTTTTCTATAAGCCTGATTGAAGATTTTGAAAATTCAGAACCAGAAGAGTAGAATTCTATGGGAAATCTGACATAGTTGCTAAAGGCAACTTGTATTTTTCAGAAATGTTTCTGGAAATAAAATTAAAAGAATACACAAGTTGTTGGTATCATTGCTAGAGTAAATAAATTAACTATTCAATAATGACTCGGAAAAAAATTGAGCTCATTAGAAACCCTTAAACTCTAGTTTTAACATCATTATTTATGAAACTTTCAATACTGTCAAAGCCAGAAAAACTTTTATCCTAAATTTTACAGTAATTTTTGATATTCCATATATGTGTTTCAAGATATATATTATACTAAACTGCCATATTATTCATGAATTTCCTTTTCAAATAATATAGTCCTATAATCCAGTGGCAAATTATAAGTTCTTTTTATTTCTCATGTAGTCTGCTAACACTAGACTTATTAGCTGCTATATAACAGCAACATGTATGTGATGACTTTTGCAATGTATGTTGTAGAAGTTCAACATACACACATACACACATGAATATAAAAAAAATTTCAATATCTAGGCATAAATGTCATCAAATAAAAATCATGTACATCGTGGAACTACATGAATTTATTATACATGTATGCACGGGTGTAGAAATGTGTGTATATGTATGTATGTAATGTACATATCTATACATATAATGTAATATATAATGTAAATTATATATTGCATTATATATAAATAATATATAATATATATAAACTGGAAATTTAAAGTGTCTCAATTAAGAATAAAAGTAATTATCACACTAAGTGTTGAAAAACAATTTCCTATTATGCATCCTGCATATGGATTACTAATTCAAGTTCATTGTTCACTGTTATTAAAGATGAAACAAAAATTATTGTTTTTATTTTATTCTCTTTTACTTTCTATATTCTTTGTTTACATTCCAAATAATTGCCCCTTTCCCAGTTTCCCCCTTCCCATAAGTCACATAAGACCTATTAGCTCCACACATTGCCCAATCACCCCCCTACCATTTCTCTATCCTTCTGCATCAAGCTTTCCCAGAACCAGGGCCCTTTCCTTCCTTCTTCTTGGGAATCATTTGATATGTTAATTGTGTCTTGAGTATTCAGATCTTCAGGACTAATATCCACTTATCAGTGACTCCATTCCATGTGTATTCCTTTGTGATTGGGCTACCTCACTTAGGATGATATTTTCCAGTTCCAACCATTTGCCTAAGAATTTCATGAATTCATTGTTTTTAATTGCTGAGTAGTATTCCATTGTGTAAATATACCACATTTTCTGTATCCATTCCTCCATTGAGGGACATCTGGGTTCTTTCCAGCTTCTGGCTATTATAAATAAGGCTGCTATGAACATAGTGGAGCATGTGTCCTCATTGCATGCCAGAGAATCCTCTGGGTATATGCCCAAGAGTGGTATAACAGGATCCTCTGGAAGTGACACTCCCAGGTTTCTGAGGATCCACCAGATTGATTTCCAGAGTGGTTGTACCACCTTGCAATCCCACCAACAGTGGAGGAGTGTTTCTCTTTCTCCACATCCTTGCCAACACCTGCTGACTCCTGAGTTTTTAATCTTAGCCATTCTCACTGGTATGAGGTGAAATCTCAGGGTTGTTTTGATTTGCATTTCCCTAATGACTAATGGTGTTGAACATTTCTTAAGGTTCTTCTCAGCCATTTGAAATTCTTCAGGTGAAAATTCTTTTTTTTTCTTGGATTGCTGTACCTTAATGTTATTTAACAAATATTCTCTTTTCTTTTTCTGTTTTGTATTTTCTATATTCTTTGTTTACATTCAAAATGATTTTTCCCCACTCCCCCTTCCCCAAAAGTCCCATAAGCCCTCTTTCCTCTGCCCATTCCCCAATCAACCCCCTCCAACTTCTCTGTTCTGGTAATCCCCTACATTGCTGCATCAAGCCTTTCCAAGACCAGAGCCCTCTCCTTCCTTCTTCTTGAGAATCATTTGATATGTGAGTTGTGTCTTGAGTATTCAGAGCTTCTGGGCTAATATCCAGTTATCAGTGACTGCATTCCATGTGTCTTCTTTTGTGATTGGGTTCCCTCACTTAGGATGATATTTTTCAATTCCAAACATTTGCCTAAGAATTTCATGAATTCGCTGCTTTTAATTGCTGAGTAGTATTCCATTGTAAATATTACACAATTTCTGTATCCATTTCTCCATTGAGGGACATCTGAGGTCTTTCCACCTTCTGGCTATTATAAATAAGGCTGCTATGAACATAGCGGAGCATGTGTCCTTATTGCATGCCAGGGAATCCTCTGGGTATATGTCCAGGAGTGGTATAGCAGGGTCCTCCTGAAGTGTCATGCCCAGTTTTCTGAGGTAACACCAGACTATTTCTAGAGTGGCTGTACCAACTTGCATTCCCACCAGCAGTGGAGGAGTGTTCCTATTTCTCCACATCCTAGCCAACACCTGCTGTCTCCTGAGTTTTTAACCTTAGCCATTCTGACTGGTATGAGGTGAAATCTCAGGGTTGTTTTGATTTGCATTTCCCTAATGACTAATGATGTTAAACATTTCTTAAGGTGCTTCTCAGCCATTCAAAGTTCTTCAGGTGAAAATTCTTTGTTTAGCTCTGTACCCCATTTTTAATAAGGTTATTTGGCTCTCTGGAGTCTAACTTGTTGAGTTCTTTGTATATATTGGATATTAGACCTCTTTCAGATATAGGATTGGTGAAAATTGTTTCCCAATCTGTTGGTTGCCATTTTGTCCAATTGACAGTGTCCTTTGCCTTACAGAAACTTTGTAATTTTATGAAGTCCCATTTGTCAATTCTTGATCTTAGAGCATAAGCTACTGGTGTTCTATTCAGGAACTTTTCCCCTCTGCCCATGGCCTCAAGGGTCTTCCCCAGTATCTTTTCTATCAGTTTCAGTGTGTCCAGTTTTTGTGGAGGTCCTTGACCCACTTAGACTTTGGCTTAGTACAAGGAGATAAGAATGGATCAGTTTGCATTGCTCTGCATGCTGACCTCCAGTTGAACCAGCACCATTTGTTGAAAAGGCTATCTTCTTTCCATTGGATAGTTTTAGCTCCTTTGTTGAAGATCAAGTAACCATAGGTGTATGGGTTCATTTCTGGGTCTTCAATTCTATTCCATTGATCTACCTGCCTGTCACTGTACCAATACCATGCAGTTTTTAACACTATTGCTCTGTAGTACTGCTTGAGGTCCGGGATACTGATTCCCCCAAAATTTCTTTTTCTGTTGAGAATAGTTTTAGCTATCCTGGGTTTTTTTTGTTATTCCAGATAAATTTGAGAATTTTTCGTACTAACTCTATAAAGAACTGAGTTGGGATATTGATGGGGATTGCATTGAATCTGTAGATTGCTTTTTGCAAGATGTCCATTTTAACTATATTAATCCTGCCAAACCATGAGCATGGAAGATTTTTCCATTTTCTGAGGTCTTCTTCGATTTCCTTCTTCAGAGACCTGAAGTTTTTGTCACACAGATGTTTCACTTTTTGGTTAGAGTCACACCAAGATACTTGATATTGTTTGTGGCTATTGTGAAGAGTGTCATTTCCCTAATTTCTTGCTCAGCCTGCTTCTCCTTTGCGTATAGGAAGGCTACTGATTTGCTTGAGTTGATTTTATAACCAGCCACTTTGCTGAAGTTGTTTATCAGCTGTAGGAGTTCTCTGGTGGATTTTTTGGGGGATCACTTAAATATATTATCATACCATCTACGAATAGTGATAGTTTAAATTCTTCCTTTCCAATGTGTATCCCTTTGACCTCCTTATGTTGTCTAATTGCTCTAGCTAGTACCTCAAGTACTATATTGAAAAGATATGGAGAGAGGGAGCAGCTTTGTCTTGTTTCTGATTTTAGTAGGTTTGCTTCATGTTTTTCTCCATTTAGTTTGATGTTGGCTACCAGTTTTCTGCATGCTGCTTTTACTATGCTTAGATATGGGCATTGAATTCCTGTTATTATAAAAATTGTTGGCCATATTGCCTGCAGCTTCCCGCCCAGCTGGCGGTGGGGAAGCCGGAGGGTCACCCAGCGTGCCAGGTGCTCAGAACCATCCGGCGGCGGCGGCAGAACCAGGTACCCGAGACAGCCCAAGCTTAAGACCTTCGGGGACTCAGGCCTGGAGTGGGAGTTGGGCACAGAATAGCGGGTGCACTCTGCACTTGCACGCGGGGCGGACCCCGAGCTCCCTGCAGGCAGCTGCCATATTGCCTGCAGCTTCCTGTCCAGCTGGTGGTGAGGAAGCCAGAGTCAGCCAGTGTGCCAGGTACCCAGACCCAGCCGGAGGCCGAACCAGCCTCCCATCCAGCCAGTGGCAGGGAAGCTGGAAACCGGACCCAGCCAGCTTCCCAGCAGCTTGGGACCAGCAGGCGGAACCAGATAACTGAGATATCCCATCTTTAAGACCCCTGGGGAAACAGGATATCAGACAGCGAACCCTGAGCAGGAGCAGTGCAGAGCAGCCGCCCAACAGGCGGAACCAAATACCTGGGATATCCTGAGGTTAAGACCTCGGGGGACTCAGGCCACCCGTCAGCAATCTGTGAGCAAGACCCCCGCAGGACAGTGATTCAGGTATCCCAGTCACTGGGAAATAGCCTTACAACCCCACAGGAGGGTCAAGCACCAGCTAGTATCTACAGGACCAACTAACACCAGAGTTAACCAGATGGCAAAAGGCAAACGTAAGATCGCTACTAACAAAAATCAAGGCAATATGGCGGCATCCGAACCCAGTTCCCCAACAGCAATAAATATTGGATACCCCGAAACACCAGAAAAACAAGACTCAGATCTAAAATCACTGGTCAGGATGCTGATAGAGGAACACTTAGATAAATCTCTTAAAGTAATACATGAGAAAATAGATCAAAAGCTAGAAGCCATTGCAAGACAAACACAATTAAATCCCAGATATCTCAACACACCAGAAAAACAAGACTCAGATCTAAAATCACTGGTAAAGATGCAGATTGAGGATCACTTAGATAAATTTCTTAAAGTAATAGAAGAGAAAATAGATCAAAAACTAGAAGCCCATACAAGGCAGACACAAAAATCACTTAAAGAAATCCAGGAGAATATAGAGCAAAAAGTGAATCCCAATACGGGGGAGAAACAAAAATCACCCAAAGAAATACAAGAGAACATGGGTCAACGAGTAGAAGTCATAAAGGAGGAAACACAAAAATCCCTTAAAGAATTACAGGAAAACACAAACAAGCAACCGAAAGATCTGAGCAAAACCATACAAAATCTAAAAACAGAAGTAGAAACAACTAAGCAATCGCAAAGGGAGACAATGTTGGAGATAGAAAACCTTGGGAAGAAATCAGGAGTCATAGATGCAAATATCAACAATAGAATACAAGAGATAGAAGACAGAATCTCAGATGCTGAAGATACCATAGGAACCATGGATTCAACAATTAAAGAAAATGCAAAATGCAAAAAGCTGGTAACCCAAAACATTCAGGAAATCCAGGACACAATGAGAAGACCAAACCTAAGGATTATAGGGATAGATGAGAATGAAGATCTACAACTTAAAGGGCCAGCAAATATCTTCTACAAAATTATGGAAGAAAATTTCCCCAACCTAAAGAGAGAGATGCCCATGAATATACAAGAAGCCTATAGAACCCCAAATAGACTGGACCAGAACAGAAATACTTCCCGTCACATAATAGTCAAAACCCCAAATGTACTAAACAAAGAAAGAATATTAAAAGCAGTAAGAGAAAAAGGACAAGTAACATACAAAGGAAGACCTATCAGAATTACACCAGACTTCTCACCTGAGACCATGAAAGCTAGAAGATCCTGGGCAGACCTTATGCAGACCCTAAGAGAACACAAACTTCAGCCAAGACTACTATACCCAGCGAAACTCTCAATTGCCATAGATGGGGAAACCAAGATATTCCACGACAAAACCAAATTTGCAAGATACTTATCTACAAACCCAGCCCTACAAAGGATAATAGGGGAAAAATACCAACACAAGGGGGGAAACAACACCCCAGAAGAAACAAGATAGAAACCCCATCTCATCCAACCCAAAAGAAGAGAACCACTCAAATACAAATAATAATAACAATTCCCAAAATGTCAGGAAGTAATAATTACTATTCCTTAATATCTCTTAATATCAATGGACTCAATTCCCCAATCAAAAGACACAGACTAACAGACTGGATACGGAAACAGGACCCTACATTTTGCTGCATACAGGAAACACATCTCAGTGTCAAAGACAAACACCACCTTAGAGTAAAAGGCTGGAAGACAGTTCTACAAGCAAATGGTCCCAGGAAACAAGCTGGAGTAGCCATTCTAATATCAGATAAAATCGACTTTCAACCTAAAGTCATCAAAAGAGACACAGAAGGTCACTTCCTGCTTGTCAAAGGGAAAATCCACCAAGAAGAATTCTCAATACTGAACATCTATGCACCAAATGCAAGGGCACCCTCATTCGTAAAAGAAACTTTACTAAAGCTTAAAGCACACATCGCACCTAACACAATGATTGTAGGTGACTTCAACACTCCACTCTCCTCAATGGACCGATCAGGAAAGCAGAAACTAAACAGGGACACAGTGAAACTAATTGAAGCTATGGACCAATTGGATTTAACAGATATATATAGAACATTCCATCCTAAAACAAAAGAGTATACCTTTTTCTCAGCACCGCACGGCACCTTCTCAAAAATTGATCATATAATTGGTCACAAGACAGACCTCAACAAATACAAGAAGACCGAACTAATCCCATGTCTCCTATCGGATCACTATGGAGTAAAAGTGGTCTTCAATAGCAAGAAGAACTACAGAAAGCCCACATACACATGGAAACTGAACAATACTCTACTCAATGACACCCTGGTCAAGGAAGAAATAAAGAAAGAAATCAAAGACTTTTTAGACTTCAATGAAAATGAAGGTACGACCTACCCAAATCTCTGGGATACAATGAAAGCAGTGCTAAGAGGAAAACTCATAGCCCTGAGTGCCTCCAAAAAGAAACTGGAAAGAGCATACACTAGCAACTTAACAGCACACCTGAAGGCACTGGAACAAAAAGAAGCTAACTCACCCAGGAGGAGTAGAAGAGAGGAAATCATCAAACTAAGGGCTGAAATCAATCAAGCAGAAACAAAGAGAACCATACAAAGAATCAACAAAACCAAGAGCTGGTTCTTCGAGAAAATCAACAAGATAGATAAACCCTTAGCTAGACTAACCAAAGGGCACAGAGATAGTATCCAAATTAACAAAATTAAAAATGAAAAGGGGGATATAACAACAGAAACAGAGGAAATTCAAAAGATCATCAGATCCTACTACAAAGGCCTATACTCAAAACAACTGGAGAATCTGGAGGAAATGGACAATTTCCTAGACAGATACCAAATACCAAAATTAAATCAGCATCAAGTAGACCAGCTAAACAGTCCCATAACCCTTAAAGAAATAGAAGGGGTTATAGAAAGCCTCCCAACCAAAAAAAGTACGGGACCAGATGGTTTTAGTGCAGAATTCTACCAGACCTTCAAAGAAGACTTAACACCAATAGTCTTCAAACTATTCCACAAAATAGAGACAGAAGGGACACTGCCCAACTCATTCTTCGAAACCACAATTACGCTGATACCTAAACCACAAAAAGATCCAACAAAGAAAGAGAACTACAGGCCAATTTCTCTTATGAATATAGATGCAAAAATACTAAATAAAATTCTTGCCAACCGAATCCAAGAGCATATCAAAACGATCATTCACCATGATCAAGTAGGCTTCATTCCAGGAATGCAGGGATGGTTCAATATACGGAAATCCATCAATGTAATCCACTACATAAACAAACTAAAAGAAAAAAACCACATGGTCATCTCATTAGATGCTGAAAAAGCATTTGACAAAATTCAGCATCCTTTCATGCTAAAAGTCTTGGAAAGAGCAGGAATTCAAGGCCCATACCTAAACATAGTAAAAGCAATCTACAGCAAACCAGTAGCCAACATCAAAATAAATGGAGAGAAACTTGAAGCAATTCCACTAAAATCAGGGACTAGACAAGGCTGTCCTCTCTCTCCATATCTTTTCAATATAGTACTTGAAGTTCTAGCGAGAGCAATTAGACAACACAAGGAAGTCAAAGGGATACAAATTGGAAAGGAAGAAGTCAAAGTATCATTATTTGCAGATGATATGATAGTCTACTTAAGCGATCCAAAAAACTCCACCAGAGAACTTCTACAGCTGATAAACAACTTCAGCAACGTGGCTGGTTATAAAATTAACTCAAGCAAATCAGTAGCCTTCTTGTACTCAAAGGACAAGCAGGCTGAGAAAGAAGTTAGGGAAATAACACCCTTCACAATAGCCACAAACAACATAAAGTACCTTGGCGTAACTCTAACCAAACAAGTGAAAGATCTGTATGACAGGAACTTCAAGTCCCTGAAGAAAGAAATCGAGGAAGACCTCAGGAGATGGAAAAATATTTCTTGCTCCTGGATTGGCAGGATCAATATAGTAAAAATGGCCATCTTGCCAAAAGCAATCTACAGATTCAATGCAATCCCCATCAAAATCCCAAATCAATTCTTCATAGATCTAGAAAGAGCAATTCTCAAATTCATCTGGAGCAACAAAAAACCTAGGATAGCTAAAACTATTCTCAACAATAAAAGGACTTCTGGGGGAATCAATATCCCTGACCTCAAGCAGTACTACAGAGCAATTGTGTTAAAAACTGCATGGTATTGGTACAGCAACAGGCAGGTAGATCAATGGAATAGGATTGAAGACCCAGAAATTAACCCACAGACTTATGGTCACTTGATCTTTGATAAAGGAGCCACAACCATCCGGTGGAAAAAAGATAGCCTTTTCAACAAATGGTGCTGGTTCAACTGGAGGTCAACATGCAGAAGAATGGGAATTGACCCACTCTTATCTCCTTGTACTAAGATCAACTCCAAATGGATCAAGGACCTCCACATAAAACCAGACACACTGAAACTATTAGAAAAGAAACTTGGGAAGACCCTGGAGGACATGGGCACAGGGGTAAAGTTCCTGAACAGAACACCAATAGCTTATGCTCTAAGATCAAGAATGGACAAATGGGACCTCATAAAATTACAAAGTTTCTGTAAGGCAAAGGACACTGTCAGAAAGACAAAACGGCAACCAACAACGTGGGAAATGATCTTCACCAACCCCACATCCGACAGAGGGCTAATATCCAATATATACAAAGAACTCAAGAAGTTAGACCCCAAAGAACCAAATAACCCTATCAAAAAATGGGGCACAGAGCTAAACAAAGAATTTTCACCAGAAGAAATTCGGATGGCCGAGAAACACCTTAAGAGATGTTCAACATCATTAGTCATCAGGGAAATGCAAATCAAAACAACCCTGAGATTCCACCTCACTCCAGTCAGAATGGCTAAGATTAAAAACTCGAGAGACAACAAGTGCTGGCGAGGATGTGGAGAAAGAGGAACACTCCTCCACTGTTGGTGGGATTGCAAAATGGTAAAACCACTCTGGAAATCAATGTGGCGGTTCCTCAGAAAATTGGGCATGCCACTCCCAGAGGACCCTGGCATACCACTCCTGGGCATATACCCAGAGGATTCCCCTGCATACAACAAAGACACATGCTCCACTATGTTTATAGCAGCCTTGTTTATAATAGCCAGAAATTGGAAGGAGCCCAGATATCCCTCAAAGGAGGAATGGATACAGAAAATGTGGTATATTTATACAATGGAGTACTACTCAGCAATTAAAAATAATGAATTCATGCAATTTGTAGGTAAATGGTTAGATCTGGAAACTATCATCCTAAGTGAGCTAACCCAATCACAAAAGAATACACACGAAATGCAATCACTGATAAGTGGATATTAATGAGCCCAGAAGCCCTAAATACTCAAGGCACAATTAGCAAGTCAAATGACTCTCAAGAAGAAAAAAAGGAGAGAACCCTGGGCCTGTAAAGATTGGATCCAGTATTGTAGACCCAGAACAGAGAAATCGTGGGGGGGGGAGAGTGGGGAATAGCATGGGGGGGGAGAGGAATTATGGGACATATGGTGGGGGGTACCTGGGAAAGGGGAAAGCCTTTGGAATGTAAACAAAGAATATAGAAAATAAAAAAAAAAATGATAAAAAAAAAATAAAGTTTATAGATTGAAACTCAAAAAAAAAAAATTGTTTTTAAAAAGCTTTTTACCCCAGAATTAGAAATGAATGCTGTGCCTTGGTGTACAACATAATTAGCACTTACTTAGACATGCTCAGGAAAATGTGAGGACACAAACTCAATCATGCTCCACAATTTAATAATATTTATTTACATTTCCAAAAAATAGTGTAAAAATATAATCTTTCCCTACATGTATCTCTCCCTTTATTCACTTTTTTATGGTGAACACAATACAGCAGACTCCAAATGGAAGTACAGTCTGTGTTATTCTTGGAGCTGCAACTTTCATAGGCACCTCATAGCTTGGCAATTTAAACCCTTTGCCATCTTAGCTGTTGGTTATTGGTGTTACTTTTTGCTGATTGCCTGTAATTAATTGGCCAGTGGGTGGTACACAGCAGGTGAATGAGACAAAACAGAAACAGCAATGAGGAAGTACTTTATATACTTCATTTTATGACTTAAAATTGTCTAGTGTTTATTTCTTTCAAACAAGGCCTTTAAAAGAGAAAATTTGTACAAAAATAAATCTCCTTAAAACATCTACTATCATCTTATAAAATAAGGCCCTTAAGAAGTAAAATTTGTACAGAAATAAATCTCCTTAAAACTTCAGCTCTTACCATCCTATAAAATATAATCTCTCCATATCATCATGAAAGGAATTTTAGTTAATCTGGTACTCTCTCTTCTTTCATCATTGTTATAAAATACAGACACACACACACACACACACACACACACACACACAAATAAATACATAACTACAACATGCTGAAGCCATTTAGTGCTACACATATTTTAGGAATCCACATTTGATATTAGACAATTAGTTAGTAGCTTGAGAAAGAATAATTCACCCTCTCCATCTCTTAGTAGCATTTTTTGTTTGTTTTTGAAATTGTAATTACTTATTACAACATCTCTTCAAACCCTCCCATGTAATTCCCCACTCTCCTACAAATCAATGCCTTCCTTTTACATTAGTTGTAATTGCATGCATATATATTCATATATACTCATATATATCCCATTGAGTTCATATAATTTTATTTCTCTGTATGTTTTTATGACTATCTCTTTAGCATTGAACAACCAACTCATGTAGTCCTCCTTGCTATGGCCCATCTCTCCTATTCCCAATTTTACTCAGTTGCTTACAGTTCTTTGCGTAACATTAAGTATGTGTGGTCTTTCCCCATAAAGATCGGCATGTTCATTAGTGTCTTTCTTATTCAGCTCACATTTGGTGGTCATGTTGTTGAGACTTTGTGGGTGCAGCTTCTGATGTTACTCAGAATTATAATCTCACAGCAATCTATCTCCTTGATCCCCTACTTCTTACACTCTTTTTTCCCCCTCTTGTATCCATTTTGACTGACCTCCACAATTTGCATTTTGGCTAGTTGTGCTTTTCGGTAGTCTGTTTCTGTTGCTAAGAGAAATTTCCTTGGTGAGGGGTAAGGAGAATCTACAAACACTATTTTACTAAGCAAGCATAATCCCTAATTAGTCTATAAATATTTGTCATTGTGCACAAGTATCACTTTCCTTATCAAGGAATTTTTACCAAAACCATTAGTTTGAAAATGTATCCATTCATCAAACCCAGTACAGCCAGTACACATTTCTAGTGTACATCATAGTAATTTTAAATATTTTTACTTGGATTTCTTGGTCTTGTAATGCCATAATTCTTGTCTAAAACTGATAAAAAAAATTCTGGCTATTCACAGATGTAAATATACTAGGACACAATAAAATGCCAGTTGTTAACCTGAAAATTTAGTTCTGCCTCTTTAGCAGTTATTACAAAAAATAGTTTAACTGACTATACATTGTAAAAATCCTAAGTGTCCAAAATAATATTTACAATTTCTACCTTTGCATGGGTTAAGTAACACATATGTATCTGAATTTATTTTATACTGTAGCATTTTGAATAAAAAGGATAAATTTGACTTTAAATATACACATACTTATATTTCAATACATAAATTCAATTACATGAAACATAACATTCAATTTTTGATAATTTTATTATTGTTAAAATTACCTCAGTTCATAAAAGTAACAAAGTCAGTAACACTATCAATAAAAGCATGCATACTTTAAGGAATTTATCATCCTTTTAGGACAAAGATAGATTCTGAAGATAGAAACTAACCTAATCAAGTAATATTTTCAATTTCACCTCCATACAGATGACTATTCTGCTATTTAACATTCTGTTCTGAATACCGAAAACAATCAGTAAAAGGCCAAGAATGAGAAAACAGGCAAGATGTACAATTCTTCCTCAAACTAGGTATCTATAACAAGCAGGCATAACAATTAGAGAGTAGTAAATGTACACATGAGCCCATGGTGAAAGCAATATGACTCAAGAGATGTTAAAATGCATTTGCCATTTTAGTAGCACATTGCAACAAAGCAGGATCACGTGGGATTAGATTGAAGATGGCTTGGTTTCAGTTAAGGAAAGAATAAAGATCGTACTGTGGAAGTCATTTGGACAGGATTTTAGAACTCTGAGTTAGATAGCATAGGACCAGGAGTTCCTAAGTACTACAAGTAATACAATATGAAAATAGGAAAACAAATGAACAGATCATTGTACTTTATAAGCATCAAAAATCTTGGGTTTATCTTGTTTACCTCTTCTCTAAGTCATCTGACTATTTATCACCATCTTTTAACAGGACAAGTAAAATAGTCCCTACTATTTTTCCTATGAGAATGGATTCAGAAATATTTTAAAATCTATCTAACAAAACAATATTATAACACTGAACATGCAGAACCTACCAAATGAGATTCAAAATATTATAACTGTGCTTTGAAAATAAATTCTTTATCTTTCCTCTACATTTTTACCTTCACATTTCCATTCTATATATTTTTACAGTTAACAGGCAATGCTTGCTGCTGAAACACAGCTAATATAAGCAAAAAATAATAACAGAGAAGGCAAATAAAAGTCTCTTTTCTCCCAGACATAATAAAATGAAGCTCAAAGGATAAGCCAAGCAACCAGCATGTTGCGTTGCTCAACACCGCTGAGTATTGTATGAGTCCACTGCAGCAGACTAGCTACAGAATAGAGCTCCCGGGGATAAGCTCTTCTTCCTCTCACATTCAACACGGAAGTTTCTTAACAACGAACTTTAAGAACTTTAATTTCCAGGCTGCTGACTCTTTTATAAGCCACAGATGCGCGCCATCAGGGTGCTGTTCCTCCTCACTCTCATTCTTAGGAAACACATAGGATATCTCAGTATTTCAAACATCTATAGAGTTATAGTAGAGTCTGTACTGCCATCATGGAAGAATTTCTGCCCTTATTGTTAAACTCCTGTTGAAAATGTCAGAAATATAGAAGCTGCTCAAAGAAAATGGCAGATAATTAATCTCCAAGGAATAAGAGAAAGAAGACCCATTCAATTAACATTCAAATAGCACTGCAACTCACTTTTAGTTGTAAGGGTTTTCATTTTCAAGTTCAGTATCACTGGAACTGAAAACGAGATCCTTTAGAGTAAAAGAAAATAGCAATATGCTTTGTATCATTATGTTCTCGTTTGTAATTGTTTAATGTTTAAAATATTTTTTACATTTTATCGTGCCTCACAGAAACCTTGGCTTATGATATACATTTACTATTTATGAAAATTTCATCCATATAAAGCTGTGTCATGTATTTATTCTTTTAAAAATGAACCACTCTAATAATTCCAAGAACACTTAAAGTTTATCTAAACCCAGAACCCAGTGTTTATGGAGTCAAACGGCCCTCATTGCCGAGGAGCAAGGGTTGAAAAGCTAAAATACTGTGAATGCTAGAAGAAAGAAATGAACGTGGGAAGGAGTAGAAGGAAGGTCAACAGAGAAGAAGAGAGGAGGAGGAAGGGAAAAGGTGGAGATTGTGTTAGCAATGCATGAATTATAAATGAAAATTTTTAGAAACTGTTCTGACAATTTTTGTTTATCCTGCCAAAGAAAGTGAAACACATACATAGAAACCAAAATTAAGTATACTTCGATTATAACAGAATCCAAGCATAAATAATGATTAGGTTCCATTAGTTAGAGGGTAGCAAGACAGCTCAGTGGTTAAGACCAAGTATTGCCTTTGCAGAGAAGAGAGTTCAGTTGCCAACATCCACACTGGTTTACTTAAAACTCTCTACTGTCCTCCATGAGTACCTGAATTTATGTGCATATACTCATACAGAGACCAATACACATAATTTATAATAAAAAAGGTTTTTAAAAAAAGAATGTATTTGTTAAGAGAACCTTCTATGAAATTTTTATGTCTAGGTTCTAAACTCATCCCACCCCTGGATGGACCCTTAAGCTACAGTTGCTTACATTAACTTATCAGTTAAGGGGATACACTTCACCTAGATTAAAAATTTTTGGTGAGAACAGAAGTCAAATCTACATATAAGATACCCAAGATATATGTCACACAGTGGAATATGCGATAGTGTTGGACATTTGTTATTACTAGATTATTTTCAGTCCTTTATGGTATATCCCTAAAACGTTCATTATGCTAACAAGCTTATGAAACTTACCAAATCAAATAAATAAAATCAGAAAATTTGATACAATAAGTGATACCGTAAAAAGGATGCCAATTTGACTCCAGTTTTGAAACAGAACTGGAACACTGTGCTATGGATTTTAGTTCAGATAATGAAAATTTATTCTCTTTTATACTTTCTTAGTACATCAGTATCTATCTCCATATGATGGAATGGTGCACAGGTAACTACATCAATCTAGATCACATATAAATCAATTGACACAACACTAGAATATAAAAAATATCAAACATTTGCTATAAAAGTCATAATAAAAACAATGACATTTAACACCTGGTTATCACACAACGTATAATTTTAAGAATAAATTTAAAATATTAACAGCAGAACACTGAAGGAAGACAGGAAAGTACAAAGAAGGAACAATTAAAGATTCTTACTTTATATTTCCCACTTGGATATGGAAACTTGATAACCTTTAAAAAGATGAGATCTTGCAGACAAAAAGAAGGAAAAGAAATGGTTTGAAATTGTGTATCTGTGTGTCATAGTTGACAAGGAGTAGTGTTTCATGCTTAGAGTTGTCAGTATAACATATTTGAAAAGAAACATCAATTGAAAAAGTTCATCAGATTGGCCTGTGACATATCTATGAGGCATGTTCTTCATTAATATAGGTTTCCAATCTACTATGGGCAATATGTCCCTACTCAGATAAGCCTAAGTTGTGTAAGAACTGTAGCTGAAGGGGAGGTCGAAGACAAGCTTGCGTGACTTTATGATTTCTTAAGTGCCTGCCTCTGTTAGCCTGTCTTCTTCCACATTGGCATTCCTCTTTAAATGACTATAATCTATAAAATGGTGAAAAAAATAAAAGCTTTCCTTTCCAAATTCCCTTTAATCATGGTATTTATCACAGCAACATACATTTCTGAAGCATGAAATTGACAATGGCATAATACATTTGCACCATGCTACTAAACACCACCACATCTGAAGAGCTGAGTTTGGCACAGAATGAAGGACTCTCTTTTTCTTTTCTTTTCTCTTTTCTTTTTTTCTTTTTTCTTTTTGATCTTTCAATTCCATTTATTTATTTTTTAATCATTTATTTATTTATATATTTAATGCTCCATTTTTTATTCTCCTCCCACTACACCCTCTTACTGACCCACATTCCATACCTTCTCCCTGCCCCCATCTCCACAAGGATGTTCTCTACCACACACCACCCACTCCACCAGACCTCTAAACTCCCTGCTGCCTGTAGTCTCTTGAGGGTTAGGCGCATCTTCTCTGATTGAAACCAGACCAGGCAGTCCTCTGCTGTATATGTCCTTTTTTTTAAAGCAACAAATCTATTTTATTTTTATTTTTTATATATTTTTATTTTCTATATTTTTGTTTACATTCCAAAGGCTTTCCCCTTTCCCAGTTCCCCCCTCACCATATGTCCCATAAGTCCTCTTCCCTCCGCCCATTCCCCAGTCACCCCCCCCATTTCTCTATTCTGATACTTTCCTACAAAACTGGATCCAGTCTTTTCAGGACCAGGGTCCTTTCATTCCTTCTTCTTGGGAATCTTTTGACTTGCTAATGAGTATTCAGAGCTTTGGGGCTCATTAATATCCACTTATCAGTGATTGCATTTCATGTGTATTCTTTTGTGATTGGGTTAACTCACGTAGGATGATATTTTCCAGATCTAACCACTTGACTACAAATTGTGTGAATTCATTATCTTTAATTGCTGAGTAGTATTCCATTGTATAAATATACCACATTTTCTGTATCCATTCCTCCTTTGAGGGACATCTGGGCTCCTTCCAACTTCTGGCTATTATAAATAAGGCTGCTAAGACAGGCTGTCTTAAGGAAGACCTTCCTATTTTTTTTCAAGCTTCCAAATGACATCATTTTCCAGTGTTTGCCCCCTAGCTCTCATGTCCAATGGGCCCATTTTGTCCAATCACTTAGCTCTTGAGAACCTGGGAAGGTTTAGGAGTATCTCTAGGTGCCCAAACTGCAATGTCTGTTTCTATGACAAATAAAGTGGGAAAAGGATGATAAACTTAAGTTTCCAATAGTATATGCCAAGCTCTTCAAATTCTATGGCTGTTTACAGCTTGTTTAGTAAAAGTACTATCTCTGTGAAGAGACATTGGTATAATTTTTGCAAAATAGTAAGTATTTATATTAGATATATTCCCCAATCCCTGCTCTCAGATAAAATTAATTAACCCCCTAACTTCTAATCTTGCCTAAAGATAGGACATATTACAGTGTTTTATAGTTAATTGTTTATGCCCATTAGTATGCCCACAATCTTAGCTTTTTAGCCAACACAATGACAGTTCCTCTGCATTGAGCTCTCCGTACTGCGCTTTGATTGCTCTCTAGACCAAGTGTAAACAATGCTCAGCATCTATCAGTCTACTGAGATTACCTCTTTCACAAATCTCTTACTTTATCATACTTTCTTGGCAGAACCCCAACCCTAATTAAGATTCCTTAGCATCCTCTTCCATATCACAGCCAAACAACCATACAATGCTGGAGAATAATTAAGTCAGGCTTGCCAGTCTTAATTACTAATGAAAGAGCACACGTATAAAATGTTTAACATGAAGTATCAGCCTTCTCGTTTTTTTTCCTGGCATCACCTTTCCTTTTATCATTCCTTTCTTTGACTAGCTACACAGTGCGCTCTCCCAGACTCGATGTCTCTCTTCTTCTCCAGACACTTTCTTTTGCTTTGTTCTGTGAGGCTGGACACAAAGCTTCGTGTTTGCAATGCAAGTCCTATTCCATCGAGTTATTTCTCCAGTACTCTACAGTTTCTTTTTAGAAAACATTTTCATGGACCCTATATCACCCTACAGTTACCATATTTTTGTTGCATTCATAACAACATATTGAATCTACATTTTTTTACCACCGTGCAATTATTCTCTTTACTTTTCCAAAGGAAACATCACATCCATAATGATACAAGCATTAATCCCTGCATTGTCATAACAGTGACCATATCATTGTTCCTATTTATAATTACCTCTCAATAATATTAATAACAACTGATTGAATCTTGAAGCTCTTTCTATTCTGAGCTGTTTTTGTCACTTCATACAGTCTATTACTTTCTTTTCTTCCTTAGTTTTACTTCTAAATTTTAATATAACCTGGGACTCTATGACATGCATTTTTATCTCCCACTATACACATTATAAGCAGAGGTTTTTTTTAATCCAATGCCATGGTTATAAATATTCCCTGATTAACAATGTGCTCTATATCTGCATCTGTACAACTAACTGCCTATGGGTGCTTAGCAGGCATTAAAAGTCAATATCATGCCGGGCGGTCGTGGTGCACGCCTGTAATCCCAGCACTCTGGGAGGCAGAGGCATGCGTATTTCTGAGTTTGAGGCCAGCCTGGTCTACAGAGTGAGTTCTAGGACAGCCAGGCCTACACAGAGAAACCCTGTCTTGAAAAAAACAAATTAAAAAAAAGTCAATATCATGACAGAAGTCCTGAATCCTGTGCTTACAATTCTACACTTTGAAACAAAATTACCATCCAAAAGAAATTTGGTCTTAATTAATTTTTATCTTAACACCCTACCATTTGACCTTTGCCAAATCTTATAGCCCATTCCTAAAAACCCATTACAAATCTGGCCACTCTCTGTACTTAGAAGAATCTTTCAAAATGTTAAGTAATTTTTATTTCAGTATTTTGAATTTTAGCTTCTTGTGAAACGGAAGAGAACTGCAAACCTTTTCTTTGATTTCCTTTTACCACCGTTTCCCATACTCTCCTCTGTCAGCATGCTTTGTTCCCTCTCGCCTTCCTATAAGCTCTACCTTGACCTAGAATGCCCTTATAACTCATATCATGTCAGGTTGTTAGGAGAAGGAAAAACAATAATGATGTTGGCAGATTTGATGTAAACAGATATAACAGCTTCTCCTATATTCAGCATTAACAAGTAAGACTATTATAGTGCTGCTGTCTTCTGTGCATTTGTGCATTTTCATCTTTTACAGTTGTTAAATACATCTCTTTTCCATGCAAGCTGTATTCCATAAATTGCTATATACTCAAGTATAGGTGGAGGCTGAATTTGAATTGTCTTTGTATCAAAAATAAAGCAGAAGAGAATGACTAAGGACTAAAAGAGTCTGGCTCAATCATGGTGATTTTCCTTAGTTATTGGATAATAGAATGAACAGACTGTACTTTTTCTGATATATAAATTCTGTTTGTGATATATTCTCTGCTAAAAGCAATAAGTGAACAACTATTCTTGTGCAACAGATTGTAAATGACTCCTGGAACAGATATGAAGCCAGAATCCTAGATTAAAGGTATTTCTGTGACTTTGTACTATGTTGCAATTATTTGATTTCTCTCACTAAAATGTTGCACCAACAAGAAAACTTTCCAAATTAAATCTTTCATTTACTATTATCAGTACAGCATCTTATACCTTGCAAGTAGTTTAAGTTGAATATTGAACTAATTTTCCTCAAGTTGTTATTTCCCTCAAAGAATAAAATATTAGAAAAAAAACAAAACAAAAACAACAAAAAAGAATGCCCTTTGTCCTCATCTTCATTTTGCCAGCTCTTCATGCTCTTGTTTCAAAGACTAACTTCCCAAAGAGGAAATATTATGCTCATTAAAGTAAACAGAAGACATGATTTGCTACCTTTACATATTTAGTATCAAGAAACCTGATTAACGTAATATAAACATTCAGAACAGTAATATAAACAAAAATAACTTCTGAATCAGCACATTTAATACCAATGCAGAAATCTTCATAGCACATTCCTTCTGTCATATAAGTACTATGTCCAAAGTGTAACAAAAAAAATGATGACATAAAAACACTGTAATAGACTGATAACACTAACAAAACATACTAATTTCTTGTTTAGATCTGTGAGATCATAAGCTTTCATATTACAATGTATGATCTATTAGCCTAGGCTGCTTGCTTTCTGTACTAGTCTTGTTTTAGTCCTTCATCATGTACTTCCACTCTAGACTGTTTTGGAACACACAAGCTTACTGACTTAGCCTCCCAAATTCTGGGGTAACAGATGAGTACACCCAAATCATTGTGTACATTTATTAACTAATTCAGAATAAATATGATATTATCACTTAAGTTACTCTTTCCATCATGGATCTTTTTAAGAAATTTAATCAGTATTTTTTATGTACCGAATAAGTTCGTACTAAGTTTTCCACATGAATCAAACATGTTGAAAAGGATTCAAATAAATGTGTGTTTCTGGGGTGCATCTGCTTATGATGAAAACAGATATAAAAGATAAAGCTGGTTTTTGTTTTTAGTTTCATTCAGAAGGAATAGTAAATCTCTTAAAATTTTAGAGAACAAAGATTACTGGACTACTATATTAGACACATAATATGAAAGTTTATCGACAAATGGGACCTCATAAAATTACAAAGTTTCTGTAAGGCAAAAGACACTGTCAAAGGGACAAATCGGCAACCAGCAAATTGGGAAAAGATCTTCACCAACCCCACATCTGACAGAGGGCTAATATACAATATATATAATGAGAACTCCAGAGGTTAGACCCAAGAAAACCAAATAACCCTATCCAAAAATGGGGTACGGAGCTAAACAAAGACTTTTCACCTTAAGAAATTCAGATGGCTGAGAAACACCTTAAAAAATGTTCAACATCATTAGTCATTAGAGAAATGCAAATCAAAACAACCCTGAGATTTCACCTCACACCAGTGAGAATGGCTAAGATAAAACACTCAGAAGACATCAGGTGTTGGCGAGGATGTGGAGAAAGAGGAACACTGCTCCACTGCTGGTGGGAATGCAAGCTGGTACAACCACTCTGGAAATCAGTCTGGCAGTTCCTCAGAAAACTGGACATGATACTTCCGGAGGACCCAGCCATACCACTCCTGGGCATATACCCAGAAGATCCCCCAGCATGCAATAAGGATACATGCTCCACTGTGTTCATAGCAGCCTTATTTATAATAGCCAGAAGCTGGAAAGAACCCAGATGTCCCTCAACGGAGGAAAGGATACAAAAAATGTGGTATATATACACAATGGAATACTATTCAGCCATTAGGAACAATGAATTCATGAAATTCTTACAGAAATGGATGGAGCTGGAGAACATTATACTAAGTGAGGTAACCCAGTCTCAAAAGAATACCTATGGTATGCAGTCACTGATAAGTGGATATTAGCCTAGAATCTTGGGACACCAAAGATACAACTCACATACCGAATGATGTCTGACAAGAAGAAAGGAGTGGACACTAGTGCTGGAAAGGATCAAAGCATCAGTGTAGGGGAATACCAGAAGAGGGAAGTGGGAAGGGGTGGATGAAAGAGCAGGGGGATGGAAAAGGGCATGTGGGACCTTTGGGGGGTGAGGAACCAAAAAAGGGAAATGAAATGTAAATATAGAATATATCCAAGAATAAAAAAATTAAAAGGAAACAAAAGAAAGTTTATCAAATTGTATAAGTACATATATCATCATTAAATTTTTGTGAAATCAATTAATATTTTAAATTATGCTTAATGACAAAATATATTTGTTAAGTCCTTCATGATATGATCTGAAATGCTATTGTTCAAAGGAGCATAAGAGATACTTAGGAAAGATTTCTTCTAAAAATAGCATACATTATTATGTGCTTCATAAATTACTTGCATGAAGCATAACTTGATATTTTATGTAAATACTTCAATATAAATCCCAAGACTTAAACCAAGTTGTGATCACTCATTACGTAGTATAATCAGATAATTTTATGGAAAATGTGAATCAATTAATTTATCTCTCAGAAGAAAGATAGAATAGACTGTCATAGCGATGTGAATACTAACCATACATAGATCATTCCTACCGCTGAACCATTTATGAGTGAATTCCTGCTAATAATATCTACATTCATGAACATCGAGTCTCCATATACTCTCTCAAGTATATGGAGGACATTCCCAGATATATAAATTTCCCAAGGATTTAGAACTGTTGAAGACTTCCAAGGACTTTTAAGTAAACCATCTTCCGCCTTTTACAATGACTGCTATTCAGCCAAGAAAAGCAAGATCCAGCTTAAGATATGAAGTAACAGGCAAAACTAAAACTGAAAAATGTTAAAAGAAGGTGATGACCGAGATAAAGATAGAAAAATGATTAGAGGTAAAAAACCATTAATAAAGAGCTCCTGTTAGTTCTTAGGTACATAACCATCCTTTGTTACAGGACTCTACCATGATTCCTTCTGAAATTTAGGAGGGCCGTGAAAATCTTTCCATTTTCCATTTTCACTTGTAGTAGTGAAAAATTTCAAATCCCGGAGACAGGGTGGAAACAAGTTTTTCTTTTTCAATTTTCCTAAAAGACTTAGAAAAATTTAATTTGTACATTAGATAGCTAAGATAGTGAAGATAATATCAATGTAGCTATTTGTAAATGTTTTTAATGAAAAAATATACTTCTATACAATATACCCTCTATGGCTCCCCTTCCTCTACTCCAATCAGCCCCTCTGTTTCTCCATACATCCAACTTTATCTCTCATTAGAAAAAGAAAGGATCTAAGAAACAGTAATAAAATTAAATTAGATAAAACACCAACAAAAATCAGAATAGAATAAAGCAAACAAACAAAAGGAAAAGAGTCAAGAAAAAGACACAAGAAACAAACATAGATGCAGAGACCCACTCATTCTTAAATTGAGAAATCCTGGAAAAACACACAACCTGAAGCCACAATATATACTTAAAAGACTTAGAATAGAAAAAATAAATAAAATACAAAATACAAAAGAAAAACAAGCACAAAATGAAGAGCTCTGGCATTAGATTATGGGATAAGGAACCTCACAGATGCCATTCAGTTAATTTTTTTTCCATCGACTCCTGGGCCTGCAGCCTGACCTTAAGAATAGCTTCTTCTGCCCAGTGAGATCTCCTGTGAGAAGACTAAATTTTTCTTTACAAGTGGTTATCAATTGAAGACACTTCTAGGTTATGGATGGGCCATGTGTCCATTTCTCCTTTCAGCTCTAGGACACCATCTGGTACAGGATCACACAGGCCTTGTGAATGCTGCCTGAGTCTCTGTAAGCTCATATATATGATGGTCCTGCTGCATTATAAAGGTCTTGTTATTTTGGAGTCCTCCATCCCCTCTAGCTCTTAACATTTCTTCCATCTCCTCTTTCCCTAGGTTTCATTAACCCTAGGGAGGGATTTGATGGATACATCCCATTTAAGGCCGACTGTTTCAAGGTTTCTCACTCTGAATAATGTCTGTCTGTGGACCTCTGTATTTTTACCCACCTGCTGCAATAGGAAGCTTCTCTGATAGTGCCTGAGTGGGCACTGGTTATATTCATCTTTCTCAGTCTGGATTACCTCAGTTCCATCCATATACTTTCCAATTTCATAATTTTATTTTTTAAAGGATGAGAAATACCCCATTGTGTCACTGTACTACATTATCTTCATCCAGTTGTCAGTTGACAGACATCTAGCTTGTTTCCAATTTCTGGCTATTATTAATAGAGTATCAATGAACACAGTTGAACAAGTGTCCTTACTGTATTAGTAGATTGTGCTATCATTTTCATTGAGTTTTAGAAAGTTTTTTCATTTCTTCTTTGACCAGTGGTCATTGAGTTTCTGTAAGACTATAACCTTTCTATTTGTTTCTGTTGTTGTTGAAGTTCAATTTTAATCCCTGGTGATATAAGAAGATGCAAAGGGTTATTTCAATCTTCTTGTATCTATTGAGACTTGGTTTGTGATCAAATGCATAATCAACTTTGAGGAAGGTTCTGTGATGTGCTGAGAAGGTATATTCTTTTGTGTTTGACTGAAAGGTCCTGTAGATGTTAGTTCAATTTTGTTCATAACCTCTATTAGTATCGTTATTTCTGTTTAGTTTATGTCTCACTGACCTCTCCATTGGTGAGAGTAGTGTCTTGAAATCTCGCGCATTATCATGTGTGGTGAAAAGTGTGATTTAAACTTTAGTAATGTTTCTTTTTTCAAATATGGATGTCCTTGCATTTGGGGAATAGGTGTTCAGAATCTAGACATCATCTTGGTAGATTTTTCATTTGATGATTGTCTGTTCCACCTCTTTTGATCACTTTTGGTTGAAAGTCTTTTATTACATATTTGAATGGTTATTCAAGTTTCTGTCTTGTGTCAATTTCTTGGAAAACATTTTTCTAGCCCTTTACTCTGAGGTAGTATTTCTCTTTTTTACTGTGGTGTGTTTCTTGTATGCATCAAAATGATGGTTCCTATTATACAATCACTTTGTAAATCTGTGTCTTTTTATTGCTGAATTAAGTCTATTGATGTTGAGAGACATGAATGACCAATGACTGTTAGCTCTTGCTATTTTTATGGTGGTGATAGTGTGTGAGTGAGTGTGTGTATGTCTGTGTGTGTGAGTGTGTGTACAAGTCTATTTCTCTTCTTTTGTACAACTTCTAGAAGTCAGTTGGGTTTTACTATATGGGTGCCAGGGGTGGAATTCAAGTCATGAATCTCATCAATAAGGGCTTTAATCCACTAAGCCATCTCACCAACACCTATAAGTATAATCATTATTATAAATTAAACACAATTTTCCTGTCAAGACGGTAACCCTTGAACTCAGAGGCAAAGACACTACAGTTCACATGGATACAAAGCAGATGAGGTACTATCTATAAGCCTTTTCCAGTATAGAGTCTGGCCAGTGTTATGGCTATCATAAGTATACATACGTCAATAGAATGAAGTTTGAACAAACCATTCACATATTAAGCTTTCCATCAACCTGAATAGTCTTTAAGAAGTGCCCTTACTATTCTGTTCTTCTTTCTGTTCCACCAATAATCCCAGGAATGACAGATTGTCCTTGTCACCCTGGTAGGTCTGGTGTTTTACCAATTTATACAAGTTATGAGTCAAGAGAAAAATCTCATTTCTTGTTCCCTTTTAATGAAGAGACAAAAATAATACTGTGTATCTCTGTTGCCTCAAAATTCACATTTCGATACCTAGACACATTGATGGGTTTGGTAGTTAGAATTTTGAAAAGGTCATGTGGGTGGAATTTTGAGTATGATTTGCCCTTTAAAGAGGAGACTTCAAAGATTCCCCTCACTGCCTTGTATGAAGTGAAGGCGCGAGAAGATGATACAGCTTTCTGGGAAGAGAAATGGGCTATCAACAGATATTGAATTAGCTAATGCCTTCATCTTGAATTTTTCAGCTTCCAGTATAATGAGAAATAATGGCCTGTAGTTTATAGACTTTCCATTTAGTAACCAGAGAAAACTATGAGAGTATCATTTACAGAAATCAAGTTTTGCGCTTGACCTACCACTACAAAGGAGAAAGCTAGTAGCTCTTAATTGGAGTGTTTTATTCATCCTAGGACTAAGATGAAAGGTGTAAAAGCGTTGCTTTAGGCCATGGAGGACTTCACAAGGCTCTTCTCTGGAGAACCTGTGACCTTCCTCTGACAACAGAGGAAGATTATGGTTCTAGTTATAGTCTCATGGTTCAGACTGGTTCCCATGACAATTCAGAGATTTATATGAAGACTTTTAACTGCAGTTCAACAGGAGACTTTACACCTGACCTCAAGTTCTTGCTCCCTACTTAAATGAAATCCTACATAATACACAGTTTTCTATCAATTAAGAGTGATCTTCACAAAGAAAATGGGAAGTTTAAGCCAAACCTTTCATGGAAAAGCTTCTTGGATACAGCAATAAAAAACTGACTATTAAATCCACTTCCAAATATCAGCTATGATTAAAAATATTACAGGAAATTCCATTGCTGTACATTTAAAGTTTGATGTGGCAACCAGTAGAAGCAGCCAGTTAAAACCCAGAACGTCTCATACTGAGCACTTTTTCTCCCCACAGGGACTAAACTATTCTCTAAATGTTCCATCCTCCCAGTGTAAACAGAAAGTATTAAAGTTACACAAACTGTGCAGATTTCATTGATTTGTGAGTGGGAGTAGAAAGTACTATTAATGAGCCTCTTTGTGAGTCACCACACAAGGAAACAAAGCTTAATCATTGTGAACTTTCTGGTGAAACTTCAGTTTAGCTATTCTAAGGAAGTAAATGGGTACTCGCTGAGGCAACTGAGGATTATTCTTTTCTTCCATCCTCTATTATGTCCTCAACTGAAACAAAGAATAAGCAATTGAAGTTAGGATGTTAGTATATCTTTGCCTTATAATATACAAAATATCACATTCTGGTTCCTTTCCAAGAGATATTGTTCCAAATAAAAATCTTGTTATGTCATTAAATAAAATAGGATAGTTTACTTGTGCTTTATTAAATAATAAATCTAGACAAAAAATTAGTAAATCTAAATTACTGCTCCACTGACTCAAGTTTAGGCTTTTGTCAGAAATAAGATTAGTAGCCTGACAGTTAAAGTTTTATTTTCTAAGTGAGAGGAAGGTAGTGCTAGACAAGTCTTGTGACTCAAGCACAGGATTTGAAACTAAGTAGGCCCTGAGGCCCTCTGCTATGGGGAATTGAAGGCTGCTCTGAGTTAGGCAAAGAATGAAATTGCCTGCATTTTAAGGAAGAGGGATTGAACTTTGAATTTAAAATTGGGATTATTTGCTTTTACAATAGATTTATATACAGATTCTGTTCAAATCACATACGGAATTCCATCCTCAGAGCTTCCAGGGACTAAACCACCAACCAAAGAGCTCACATGGAGGGACCCATGGCTCAAACTGCATATGTAGCAGAGAATGGCCTTGTTGGGCTACAATGGGTGAGGCCCTTGGTTCTCTGACTGTTAGATGCCCCAGTGTAGGGGAATGACAGATCATGGAGGTGGGAGTGGTTGGGTGCGTGGGGGACCACCCTCAAAGAAGCATGGGAAAGGGACAAGATTGGGGCATTCCAGAGGGGAAACTGGGAAAGAGGATAACATTTGGAATGTAAGTAAAGAAAATATCAAATAAAAGAAAAGAAAAATAAAAGTAAGAAAGAAAAAGACTGAAGCACTAAGGCTGCAATTGAATATTTACTGAAATTTTCAGTCTTTAGAATTAATTCTATGCCTACTTGAATTGTATTTTCTTAGTCTTTTGCAACATAGAAGAGTGCATTTGAATCATGAAAGCTCATATTATAGGTACAGAACTTTAGTCTGTTCACTAGGGTGGCTATAGAATGTGTTGCTTCACCAAGTATGGGGTTAAATTGCACAATCTCTCACAACCATATAACTAATTCTAGGTATCAAGGACAAGCTAAATTTAAAAGCCTGTCTAGGAAATTGGGAATCTATTAATATTGATATTGCACATATGAAAGATGGCATTTGACGTATCTTTGTATTTTCCATACTATGTTTAAATATAGCAATGTATATTCCATGGGATTGGCATAGAATGCCTTTCTGCACTATTTACTTGTGTACAGGATGAAATGAGTATTTGTAGGCAAAATCGACAATGTGATGACATGCCAGCATAATGTGACAAGGATAGCAACTCCTCCTACGCACACATCAATCATGGTAGATCAGAAATGAATGTACAGCTTTGTTCAGAAATGTCATGGAAATTGCTTTAGAACACTGAGCCATAAAGCTCTTAGCTTAATGAGTTGGTAACATTTTGCAGATTTGCTTAAAACACGTTGCTTTCCAGACTGTGTTAACAGACTCCAACAGTACTTGCCAACACACTCATCCTAAACAATTACATTAAGATCCATAAGGCCATGTTTACAGTTCTGAGAGGCGAATGTATTGTTAATGGGCCATAAACTTTCCTCTGATTCAATTCGTTGGCTTTTTGAAATTTGTGTAATAGTCAATGGAACATTTCCAACATCTACTTGGCATGCAAGTAGAATTGGCTTTAGGGAAATAAAAGTGAATGCTGAGAAGTATCCTTTCCACACATTTCTGATCTGATGTGATATATATATATATATATATATATATATATATATATACATATATATATATAACACTTTTAAATTATCATATATATGATAATTTAAACAATTTTGAAAGATCTTAAGTATAGTTTCCAAGTTTTTTATGTTATGACTATGAGTAAATATCATGTTAAACCATAAAAATTTCTATGTGTCCAGTATTCTCAACTTCTTCTCAAATGTTGTTTTAAATCTCTTGTGAAATAGCTGCATCAGTTAGCCCCAAATAGCCTGTGAAAAGACATTCATTGAAGCTTCATGCTTGTCAGGCCTGCTATTAGCTGAGGCTGTTTCCTGGTCACCAACCAAAAAGCTGAGCTAGTTAAACTTCTGTTTTAAACCTTCCTGTGGCGCTCTGGCTGCTCTCATACCAGTTTTCAATCTTTTTATCTTCCTCACACTTTCCTCTTTGATTCTGTTGTCTACATGGCTGCTCTGTTCACTGCTCACTCTACAGACAGCTTTCTAGTGTCGGCCTAATATTTCTCAGTTCCTTTTTCCAGATGGTTACACTTTCTCTTACTGATAATTTCCATTTATCTCAATGCATTTTTAAAAATTAATTCACATCATGCTTTGCAAGCCTGTTCCTTGTTTAGCTACATTTCCTCAATGTTAAATGTCATTCAAGCTTTATAATTATCCAATGATTCCATCATTTGAAACTTACATATCATAATGTACAGCTTTGTATGAGAGGTTATGCTGGGTCTTAGGCAGATACAAGAATATCAATAAATTATTCATATGTGTGTATATATATATATATATATATATATATATAGTCACCTTTCTTTCTGAGTCTTTTAGCTGATGGGTAGTTGCCAGTGGTAAAGGGAGTAAGACTGTGAAAGCAGTGCTGATCCTTGGCACAGTTCTTGACCTAACAGTGACATTAAAGACAGTGATGATGATAGCTAATATCTATTTTCGGCTTGTTGCAGTTATATTACAGTCATATAAACTCTATCTCATGTTTAACAATATCTAAATCTGAAACTAATTATCCCTGGTAATTTATTTTTAAAAAGCAACCTTCAAAAAGTAATGTCAATAAGCTGTAGATTCAAAGCTGAAACCAAGTCATTCTGATACTAGAACCTATGCTCACCCACAAACATCAAATTATGAGACCTGGAGAATTCTGTAAAACTGCTGTCATTTACTTTACCTTGGATCCACACTGTGACCATCTCAGGAGGATAATATGTTATTATACTTGAAATTGCACCACTCCCAAGACCACAAAACTAATTCTTTTTTATAACCATAAGGATCTAGAAGTGACCATTCAGACCTTGGACACGCTAATCTCAAGTCTTCTGGTTAGGAGCATCTCTAGGCTGAACTTGAATAGGTTACAGTTCAGAAAAGACCCAGGTTCTTCATTATTCCTAACATGTATACTCTCATGTTGCTTTGAAAATATTATGAACATTTTGTCTCTTTCTATGCAAACGCAATAAATATGCTACTTGTATGTTTTACATTGGACTTATGACCCACTGAATAACCTCCCTGTGCAAATGATATAAAGTACACTTTATTTATTCATGGAAGAACAACTTAAGCTAAAAAAAATAGTTTTCCTATGTGCATGATCAAATTTACATTTTACCTGTGCTTTAGATTGATCTTTTTTACTTACTGAAAATAATATTACCCTGGATCCTGATGGAGAAATATCATTTATCTAGAAGCAAGAAACTCAAGAATGGCTTTAGGATGTAGCTCAGTGGTGAAATACTTGTCTGTTATATGCTAGGGGTAAGAATCAAATGTCAACAGTGCACAGGGTCAAGGCAATGTAACACAAGGACCTTATAATTGGATAACAATCTAGTGATTTTTACAGAATATATTATTTTCAGAATGATACTAGAATCACCTTTGTAAAAATCAATCAAATAGATTTTTTTAAAAAAAAACTTTTTTCTTTTCTTTTTTTTATTGGATATATACTATATTTACATTTTTATTTCCCTTTTTCTGGTTCCCTACCCCCTAAGGTCTCACATGCCCTTATCCTTCCCCGTGTTCCCCCATCCACCCCTTCCCACTTCCCTGCTCTGATATTGCCCTACACTGATGCTTTGAGCCTTTCCAGAACCAGGGTCTACTCCTTCCTTCTTGTCGGACATCATTTGGTATGTGGATTGTGTCTTTGGTGTCCCAAGATTCTAGGCTAATATCCACTTATCAGTGAGTGCATACCATGGGTATTCTTTGGAGACTGGGTTACCTCACTTAGTATGATGTTCTCCAGCTCCACTCATTTCTGTAAGAACTTCATGAATTCATTGTTTCTAATGGCTGAATAGTACTCCATTGTGTATATATACCACAGTTTTTGTATCCATTCTTCTGTTGAGGGACATCTGGTTTCTTTCCAGCTTCTGGCTATTATAAATAAGGCTGCTATGAACACAGTGGAGCATATATCCTTATTGTATGCTGGGGAATCTTCTGGGTATATGCCCAGGAGTGGTATGGCTGGGTCCTCCGGAAGTATGCTGTCCAGTTTTCTGAGGAACCGCCAGACTGATTTCCAGAGTGCTTGTACCAATTTGCAGTCTCACCAGCAGTGGAGGAGTGTTCCTTTTTCTCCACATCCTTGCCAACACCTGCTGTTTCCTGAGTTTTTAATCTTAGCCATTCTCACTGGTGTGAGTTAAAATCTCAAGGTTGTTTTGATTTGCATTTCTCTAATGACTAATGATATTGAACATTTTTAAAGGTGTTTCTCAGCCATCCGAATTTCTTCAGGTGAAAAGTTTTTGTTTAGCTCTGTACCCCATTTTTCATAGGGTTATTTGGTTTTCTGGGGTCTAACTTCATGAGTTGTTTGTATACATTGGATATTAGCCCTCTGTCAGATGTAGTGTTGGTGAAGATCTTTTCCCAATTTGTTGGTTGCCGATTTGTCCTTTTGACGGAATCAGTATCCTTGACCTCAAGCAATACTACAGAGCAGTAGTGTTAAAAACTGCGTGGTATTGGTACAGTGACGGGGAGGTGGATCAATGGAATAGGATTGAAGAACCAGAATTGAACCCACACATATATGGCCAATTGATCTTCAACAAAGGAGCTGAAAACATCCAGTGGAAAAAAGAGCTGGCTCAACTGGAGGTCAGCATGCAGAAGAATGAGAATTGATCCACTCTTATCTCCTTTACTAAGCTCAACTCCAAGTGGATCAAGGACCTCCACATAAAACCAGACACACTAAAATTAATAGAAAAGAAACTGGGGAAGACCCTTGAGGACATTAGCTCAGGGGAAAAGTTTCTGAACAGAACACCAATTACTTATGCTCTAAGATAAAGAATAGACAAATGGGACCTCATGAAATTACAAAAGAAACTTCTAATGGCAAAGAATTTTCTGACTGGGAAAGTCATTTTCTAATTTCCAAAACTTGGATGACTTTTTTGTAAACTTATATAAACAGATCTATAAGTACCTCAGAAGTCCTCCATTGTATTTATTCTCTAAAATTTTCATAGATACTAAAACCAGCCATCTTAACTTCGCGGACCTCTGGGAAAATTATAACTAGTGTAATTAGGATTTTATTTTCTTTGACTTACTAACCATTTATTAAAAACTACTTTCTTTGCTTTTATAATTGTCTTGTTTTGTAATTAGGCATACATCACCATAAACACAGGTTTGTCTTTAGGATGCAAGGTATGTTCTTATTCTACATATATAACATATTGGATTGATAGAAAAATCTAACAGGTTTGTTCATAATAACTAATACTGCTATTTCAATCTATTATTTTCTTCTCTTCTATCCTGAGAACTCTGAATTCTACTGCAATATTCAATCATTTAAAAAATAATTCACCAAGTACTAATTTTCACTGCTTCCTCAATCTCACACTTTCTACCTCTTCAGCATTCTCCATATGTTTAATTTTGCAGGTGATATAAACCCTCCTCTGCACCAAGCCTTTACCAACTTACTTATCTGTAACCATGGTTTACTCTCCTTTGACATTTAGTATGTGTTCAGCTTTATCATATTCAAGCATCATAATAACCCATTGTTGCCAGGAGCCATCTAGGAGAAGCTAAAACTTACCAGGTTGTCTTCCTGAGATGGATCCACCTTGGATTAAAATCTTCATCAGGCAAGGCCCAGCATAATTTCATTTCAGGAAAGATTTCTGCTATTAATCTGCTTTTTCTGTTATTATTAATTTATATATAACAATCACTATTTATTAACCCTCTCCTTTGAGCAGATTTCTGCAGAACAGTGAAGATGTGCTGTCTTATAGTGATGCAATATTGACAAGTGGATGACTTCTTAATTTTTAATGATGATCCTGTAATAATCCCTAAAATTATATGTGTAATTGTTAAGCTCTTTTATAATAGGACTGCTATTAAATCTTTTCTAATTCAAAATGCATTAAGAACTCTGCTAGTCTTCAAGTATGATGAGTTAATGGCTTCTGAGATACCAAATAGGCATCTACTACTACAAGTATGTTCTAAGAGGTTATAAAACCATTAACCATATGTCATAAAATGGAACTCAGGATTTACTGTAGGTGCAAGGACAAAAGATAAAATATTGAATGGGTTTATTTATGCAAAACATCACTAATACTTAGTCACAAAATGTTATGGATTTTTACTCTCTAAGAACATGTATAGCTGATGACAGATGATGAATGTTTAGCCAGATAATTACTGCTAATGGATATGAATGTCAACATTTTCTGTTGTAAATTTTTATTCAATTTATGATTTAAATGTATGTGTAAACATGTGATAGACTTTTTACCATGTGATCATGCATTCTGAAAGATGTATAAGTGCTGAGGACAAAGAGAGAAGAAAACTAAGGAAAACATTTTTTTTAAGTTTAACTCAAGAACTTAGATGCCCAGGCATAGCATTGGAAGTAATGATATTTAGAGTAAGGGAAATATTGTGACATCAGAGCAGGAAGAAAGAAGATTAAAAGAAGAGAGTAGAGAGTACTTTTGGAGAAGACCTTTTGTAGAAAATTTTTTGAGAACAGAAGAACTGAGAAATAAAGGCTTAAATCACTTTCAATGTGTCCCTTTTTCTTTCAGCAATTTCAACTAGCAGGCTGGGAGGTAGAGTGGTTCAGTTCCTGCAGATAGAACAAAGGCCATTTTACTTAATCCCCTACTGTGTTTAGATGAGGTGCCAAAGAGTTTCTCACCTCAGAGAAACTCAGAAGGCAGGTCAGCTACAGAAGCAAAGTGACTTAAACTTAAGATAGGTAAATGTTTTATTATTAAGCTGCAACACTAAATATCTCATAAGAGCAAGTCTTATCCTTGCCACAAACTTTCCATTCTGCCGCCTGAAGAGTTGCCAAACAAGAAAGAACTGCCTGGGCTTGCGCCTGGCACATTGATTTTCAAAATTACCCTATGATATGAACACTATCATTACATCAATCTATTTTTAATTGGATATTTTCTTTATTTACATTTCAATGTTAGGCCCTTTCCTGGTTCTCCACCCTCCCCCCAGAAACCCTCTATCCCATTCCCCCTATCCCTGCCTCTATGAGGGTGTTCCCCCACCCATCCACCCACTCCCACCTCCCTACCCTCACATTCTCCTACACTAGGGCATCTAGCCTTCACAGTACCAAGGCCCTCTTCTCCCATCGATGCCCAACAAGGCCATTGCACCAATCTTAAAGGCAGAAAAATTAAGTTGCCCAAATTCAAGCAGAAATTAGTTACAAATCCAAATTCTATCCCATGGTGTGTAGCTGACGCATTGTACAAATTTATATATTCAGTGTCCAACAGCCTCTTGAGAGAGCAGGTAAAGGGTATCCAAACAGTGAAGAATATTTATATGGTGTGCACCCTGAATAAAGAAGGATGATTTGGAAGGAACTGCAGAAACATAACCTTTTTGGATAAAGTGTACAATCAATATTGAATCTGCTTTACAAGTTTCTATGAACACATGAACAGCAGTTTTTACTTAAATCAATCTTGAGAATTGGGAATCATAATACAACATAAAAATATAATTTATTTATGCAAATAACAGGAAGAATAATTATGTAGGGTTATTATTATTATAATAAGTTAATACAGTATACATAAAACCACTCACAAATGTTAACTTTATTACTATTATTATTAAATTAATACTTTTCCTTAATAACTACCCAATATATTTTCCATTATATAATATATACTTTTGAGTTTTGCTTTACTTTTACTTTTAAATTGTATTAACATATGAATATGCATGTACACACACACACACACACACACACACACACATAGATGACCACACCTACTTAGCCAGTTAACAGAATCTTGAGGGAGGGAGGATTAAAGCAAGAAAAGATAATTAGACCATACAATAACATGATTCCAGCAAATGCTGAAGCAGGTTTAATTTTTTCCCCTGTCTGCTTTTATATCATTATAAGAACATGCAAAAATATGGCCAGTTCAAACATATAAACAAAGTAGTCAAGAAACAACAAGGCATAAACAAAGGTCCCATGGTATTTAGAAACTTATCAAGATCAAGAACTTGAACCTGCTTCTGAGTCTTGCCATTATCCTTGAAGTTGCACTAAGGACTCACCATATCTCCCCTCCTTTTATTTCATAAGCAAGACTGTGTCTGTCTTGGGTTGTTCTGACAAGAATGCCTTTCTTACCCATCATTGAAAGTGCATTATCTAAGACTTTTTTCTTATGTTGTTGGTAAGACCCTGTGCAGAATCTTACCTGTCATTGACTACCAGCCTGTTAAACTAATGTTTCTCTCTGAAGATCCATTTTTATTTCAATCCATGTATTTTGGCTGCCAAAATGTTGCTGTTGTTAAAGTCAAATTTTATAAAATAGTCCAGAAATATAAGTATTCCAAGGACAAGAGCCAACATGATCAAACTATAAAAGCCATTCGTGAAGCTTGACAAAGATAGAAATAATGACCATAAGATACAAATAATTTCAGTGATTCAATGACTGCTTCTGTTTCTTTAGTGGTTATGAGACTGTTTAGATGGTCTATCTGATCCTGATATAAACTTGCTATTTGGTATCTGTCTAGGAAATTGTCCATTTCATCCAGATTTTCCAGTTGTGTTGAGTATAGACTTTTGTAGTAGGATCTGATGATTTTTTTAATTTCCTCAAGGTTTTTTTTGTTACTTTTGTCTTTTCATTTCTGATTTTGTCAATTTGGATACTGTCTCTGTGTTCTCTTGTTAGTCTGTCTTTGATTAATTTTTTGAAGGCAGTTTCCAGACTACAGGTTCTCTATCTCAGAAGGTCTAAAAGCTTGAGGCAAGGCAGCTTGGGATGTAGACAAGAAAAGTTTACTCAGGAACATATGCCAAGTACAATCTGCCTGTCACCTCCCTGAGGGCACTTGACAAGCTCACAATCAGCATTGTTCTTTTTCCCAGCAACAGCATGCTTCACCAATCACTCTGGTAGGCACCGTGCTTCTTCAGCATCCTGTGAAACATACAAAAACCTGCCCTCTTCCACATATTTAATACCCAATGAGTACCATGCCATATGCTAGTAAGTGTATCCTTCCATTTCATATAGGCATACATATGCCGAGTTGTAGGGTGCCAATGATACTCTGTACAAGAGTTCTGTAGCATCCACAATTTAAAAAGTCAAAATAAAATTTTGTGGTAAGAACTATACAAATGGTAAAGGAGTATACAATCTACCTCCCTTTGTAGGTAACTGATTTTTTATAGCTCTTTTTTTTCCTATACAAACACTTTAATAACAGAATTATTCCCTCACCCCTGAGTCCCCTAAACATACATTTTCAAAAGTAATGTTTGAAGGAATAAACAATATGACCCAGCCATTTTAGATTAATAGATATAGAAAACCTCTATAAATCTAAGCCAGGAAATTTTTCCTATGATGTATGAGTGTTTTGTAAGTTCTGTCTCTAACACTTAATAAACAAATCAGTTTCACTCACAAAGAGAGAAAATGTCAAATACTGGCAAGTATTTTCAGTCTGTATTGTGACTTCTTGACACAATTAAAAGAATTCTCCCCAGCATTACTCACAAACTTCCAGAGAAGTAACTGTGTATGAAAAGAAAGTCACAGATATATTTGACAGAAGAAATCATTCTGTGCTTAACATGGTTAAAAACTGCTCTCATAGAAATTAGCTGGCAGTGACTTCTCAGAACTGCCTCCCACTGAGTTCATAATTATGGCATGATGAATCATTGCCTCAGGAACTTAAACATTCTGAAAAAGAACAGGTCCTGTGTACCATTAGTTGGTAGAATTATAGAACCATGCCCCACAACCAAGAAAACACACTTCATCTCTAAGCATTATTTAAAATAGAGAGAAATCTTGTACTAATTTTAACAGTAAGTGATTGCGTATGATCTGTCCCTCAGAATTTGATTTGGAAACAAGTTGTAACTACTGAATCCCCTTATTCAAAGAAAATCTAAATAGAGAAGGGAGGTATTTAATATCACATGATGAGAATTGGTACACATGAGTACAAAACTGTGACTTCCTGAATAGGGAACTAAAAAATAAATTTCAAATATTCCAGGGAAAGACAAACACCCAAAGAGTAAAATGAACACAAAGTCTAAATAAATGTGTCCAGTCCTATTGTGGGTTCTTTGATGGAAAGATATTTGACAATTACTGGCAATGCTACCTCTGATGAGACTGTGCTTTATCTGCACTTTGATATCCGACATACTTTATGTATTTCTGTGATTCATTCTAAAATCATGCATTTAGTATTTTTTTATTATTATTATTATTTTGGTTCTTTTCGATTTTTCGAGACAGGGTTTCTCTGTGCAGTCATGCCTGTCCTAAAACAGGCTGGCCTTGAACTCAGAAATCTGCCTGCCTCTGCCTCCCAAGTGCTGGGATTAAAGGCATGGGCCACCACCGCCCGGCTGCATGTAGTATCTTGAGGATAAAAGCTAATTATCAATTGTTAAAACCTGTAATAATCTAAAATTATAATTTGCATATTTTAATTATAGAACAGTTTAAGAACAGAATTCATCTATATTATATGCACTACAACTATGCTAGGAATTATTTGGCACCATTAGCACCATTAATTGTTAACTTACCATTGACATTTAAATCGAGCTGTGTAGTAAGTACCACTACTTAGATTTCAGAATACAAAACTAGCTCCCCTTTTTTCCTCTGAGTGTGGTTACCCTTCATTGATCACTCTGTCCTATGAGTTTCCACAGTGCCAGTTCTGTTTTGTAATCATTTATGATGGTTATTCATTATGCTCATATATATATATATATATATATATATATATATATATATGGGAAAGAGTGTAATCATTCTGTTTGATGCACTTTCTTTAGAAACAAAACTCACATGTCTATGTAACTTGAAAGTCCAGTACAATACTAAGTTACACTAAAACAATACAAAATACTTATTTTTCCTGCTATATATTTGTTGTGTTTGACATCATATAATACTTTTATTTTACATTTATTTTTTATTTTTATTTTTTATTAAAATAATAAAAATAAAATTATGTCATTTTATGCCTTCCTTCTCTTCCCTCCAGCCTCTCCCATAAACGCCTCTCTCTAAGCCCAGTAAGAGCCATGCCTCTTTATCTATCATTATTATTATTATATAGAGGTATGAATATATCCTTAAGTGATCAAGTTACATTGTCTAGTTGAATATACTGTAGTATAGTTGACTGGAATTTTTTTTATTCTAGCCTGTTTATTGAAGTTTTTATAGCATAAAGAACGCATTAGCTTAGAATTACCTCTGGCAGAGATGACTCAAAGACCATCACATCAAGTATAACAACCTCCAGACTAAAACAAGGACAGCTTGACACAGATATTGTCATAATTTTCTACTCATCTGAATATAACCAACAGAGCTGGAGAACATTGACAGCCACTTCCCATTCACAGAACATAGCAGAACATAGTTAAGGCCAAGTGAGAAAAACTTTCTTCTCCCAGGTGGCATTCTAGACCTTACCTTGAGGCCTACACCTGACTGGAAATTTTAAAGTTAAAGTGAGATCAGCAACAACTTTATTGTATATTTTACTGATAAAATAGATACTGCACCTCCATTTTCCTTCTAAAGGTATTAGCAAATAGCTGTGCATGATGGAAGCTATATTAAGAGATGTGGGTTTTTTTGTTTTAAACATAAATTGCCACATATTTGAACTGAAAATTGTAGCAAATAGAGAAGCTCAGTTCTATAGTTATATGAAAATAATTTTCCCTGTTTTCAGATGGTAGAATTACAGATTTGAGGATAGAATGCCTGATATTTATTATTTGTACCATACATTTACCAATGGCTCAGTTTATGGTGGGTCTTTGGAAAAATCACAGTGGGGATATCAAAATTCACCTAGGCTGTTTCTTTCATTCCAAGTACAAAGGAAATTAGGGCCAAATATCATCAATGACAGGCATTTGTAGACTTTCCATGAACCAAGTCTTCCACACACCTACCTCTTCTCAGGCCCAGAAGAAAACTCAGTGGCAGGGTGCCTACCTAGAATGAATAGAGCTGTGGATTTTATTCTAGTACTAAAAAAGGTTTTAAGCCTTTTCCATTATCTTCTCTTTGAAGGGTGGCAGGCATGTGACTTAAATTAGTGAGTAAGGTATCAACTTTTAATTATTTCATTCTAATCCTTTTCTGCCTAAATTTTATCAATTTCTTCTCTATTTTGTTACTATTTCCTCCTTCTTTACCTATTGGACACTGATATTTTGACCTTTCATTGTATGTATTTGTAAATGTTCACATTTCTGTCTATATACTGCCATGGTTATACTCATATCTTTGAGACTATGTACTATAATATTTCATGTTTAGTAAAACAGGCTAAGTTGAAAATCTACTGGTTTTCAGTAATTAATGTGTTTTGATTAAGATTTCTATAATTACTATTTTTATTTCATATATTTCAAGTTCTTAAATACAAAAAGATAATTTGTTACCAGAACTATAATAGTTATTTAACTATAAAATATATATATAGTATATATATATACATATATATATATATATATATATATTTAAAAATAGAGTACTTTGTCAGTGGTGTGAAGGATTGCTATGTGTGTGACTGTGTGCTATTCTATAAGCAAAATAAAAGAGTGAACAACAAAATCACAAAGAATAAAGAGCTTTATATCAAAAACAGGATATTAAGGTTCACATATTTCAGACTGGAACCAATCTGATAATGAACAGATGAAATTCCCATCTCAATGGGGCTGTCCTCAGTAAGAATTTGTTAAAATATATGGTGTTGCTGAATACACAGTTGGTGATTACAGACAATTCTTTTAAACAAAATTGAAATTGTCTTATACCAAATTGACATGTATTTGGAATGGTATAAATAGTTTGGTGATATGCTTGCAGTATTATTTAGAAAACTCTGAAATCAATCAGATATGTGAATTTAAAACAGACATGTAATCTTACTGAGTCACAGTTTTCTCATATAAAATACAGAAGATATCACTCAATACATGGTGATAGAAAATAGCATTGGATTTTTTGTGTTGTATTCTTTTCTTTCTTCCTTCTGCCATTGTATAGCACAATGACATATTGTGACACTCATATGCTTTATGAATCAGAAAAGAACAAAACACCTACGTTTGAAATCTGGATGTAAATCATTTTAATAATTTATTGCTTATTATAAAATAATATTAAAGTTTGACCTATGCTCACAGAACTGAAACAGTAAAATTCATTTAACTCACTTCCCTTATAGTCCCATATATAAAGATTCCTATTAATATTAAGTTAGATTTTAATAAATAAATTGTAATCAAGAAATATTATAGGTAATAAGAAAATACCATGCAATAGGAACAACTGTCATAATGATGAGAAATATTAGTTTTGAGCTCCAATGTACAGACTTTTGTAAATTGAACATGATTTATTGATGTAGTAAATGCATTTTCTAACTGCATAGTGTACCAGCCTTTATACTAAGTGCTAGAAATAAAAGATTAATATGACCAGGTCATTTGTCCCAAGAACCTAATGGATTAATAAAGAATTGACATATAAACATGTGCCCTTTAAAGTTCATGTACAATAGCATCAAAGCATGCATGCATGTCAATTCAAGAAGTATTTAGGTTGAGGTTTGAAGGAAAACTGCCTGTCATAACCAGCCTTTAAAGCTGTCTAGAGGGTAACATATTTTCCACAGCTTGAAAATTAGGAAGTTTAGTGACAGGTCACAGAGCTTAAACAAAATCCTAAAATTAAATGTCTATGAAATTGGGGCTTTTTCCCAGGTGATCAAGGTCTCAACTTACTTTATATGAACCATACTTACTCCAGTTTTCTTTACTCTTACATATTAAGTTTTATTTATAAACATGCCGTTTTTGGACATTAGTGGATTATATCTCCTGCTTCCATACATGTAAACATTGTATAATGTGCATAGTTTTTCAAATATTCATCATTTCATCATAGCAATATATTTTTGAGGCCGTATCATTTTTTAATCCTGGCTGACCTAGTACTTGCTATGAAGTCCAGATTGGCCTAACAAACTCCTTCCTGCATCTACCTCTCAAGTTAGGGATTAAAGGCATATGTCATCACATCTAGCCATGGCATTATGTTCCAAATTGTCTTGTAGCCTGTTAAAATTTAAAGCATGTAACTCTTACACAGTCACTTTCCTTCCCATTTTTAATATTTTAAAGATTTATCTATTTTTATATCATATATGTGTTTTGCCTGTATGCATATATGTGCACAACATGCAGACATAGACCCCACAGAGATCAGAAATGCATGTTGGATACCCTGAAATTACAGCATGCTTATACACTGCCATGTAGTGCTGGGGACTAAAGCCAGTTCCTCCCTAAGGGCAACAAGCTCTTTTACTCACAGAGCCATCGTTTCAGGCCCATTTCCTTCCATTTCTAAGTTGACATTCAGCAATGTCAAGAGGCTGCAGTACTACTTTTTATATTGTAGTTAGTATAAAAGAAACAATAGAATTGTCATGTATAATGCTTAGATAACATTAATTCATTTTCATAGAATGCATGTTTACTTCCTCTCATGCACAGTTCTTCCAAAGAAATAGGATTACAGAATATTTTATAACAACTAATATTCTATCCTTAAGAATAGTATCAGTAAAGACATGCTCTAGTGAGCTGCTTTCCCAAAAGAATGCTTTTAACTCCTCCTACAGTTTCTAATGTACTGAATTGTGTATGATGCATGCCTATATATAGTAAACTCATACAGTACTTCTGTTGTACATCTTTAACAAAGAACTTTATGTGAACATTGGTCATTCATGTACAGCACTCTCCCTATAGACCCTGCCAAATATTTGCTTTAAAGTGTAAACTCAATATGAGTTTAGAAAACTGAATGCGTTCTTCCCACCTCAGAAATATTGTTTGGAAAAAGTAATAAATTTAAAAGCTGTAACATTATACATTTATTCCAATATTTATTAGAGCTACTCCATTCCCCAGGGATTCTCTGCTACATGAATATCATTTCTGCTCACATATTATTTGAGCAATGCCTGTGAGGAAGTATAAGAAACAAAAATAATAATTTGGTCTATTTAAACCATTTATTATGCTAGAGATACCTTATAATTGAAATAAAATTTAATTATATTTCTATACACTAGCCAGGATTACAGACTGTGAAAGCTTTCCTTGAGCCCATAGAGGTTGCTGCTATCTCCTTAATTTTTCACTTGCCCTCATATATATGTTTTTATTTCCTATGCATTATAAAAATCAAACAACAGTAAAGGAAAAAGGAATAGCAATTAGGGTTATTTGCATTTTTTTGCAAATACTCTATAGAAATGTAAATCCTATTTGGTAATTGTGTACTTCAGAGACCCATGTTGAGACACAGCAAGTTGAAGCTCCCTCTTACCATTACAATGACAATATAGCCTGAATACTTACTTTTCTTATACCATGGACTTCTTTTATACAATAAAAATTCTTTCATTCTTGTTTGTAGCACTTTTTTCCTCTTCAGCAAGAAACTTTATTAATATAAACACATTCCCTATATATATAAAATCTTTTCAACCATGAAAACATTAATACTTTATATATCTATTGGGCAGTTTATAATACCAACTTAAGAAATAGAAACTCGATATTGTCTGCAGCTTCCCATCCAGCCGGTAGCAGGTCAGCCAGACCTAGCCAGATGCCAGGTGCTCAGACCCTGCCAGAGGAACCAGGTACCAGAGACAGCCCGAGTTTAAGACCTCCGGGGACTCAGGTCTGGGGCAGGAACTGCGCACAGACTAGCGGTTTGGAGTACAGCGGCCGTGCCTGCGCTCTGCGCTCGCAGGTCAGACCCCGAACCCCCTGCAGGCAGCGCCATCTTGTCTGCAGCTTCCCATCCAGCAGGTAGCAGGTCAGCCAGACCTAGCCAGCTGCCAGGTGCTCAGACCCTGCTGGCGGAACCAGGATAAGCAACAATTCTTGTTTATTAAGAAGAGTGAGGACCAGCGATAGTGGCAGGCCTCCATATTGCAACCAGGACACAGCTGGAAAGGTGCAGGTAGAGACTCCGTCTGGGACTAGAACAGGGAGAGCTGCTAAGCTCTCGCCCACAGGCGGGTCCAGGCACCTAGGCTCTGCAGCACATCCCTGCGAGCTTAGGCTGTGAACCCAGGCAGCCGGAACCACCCAGCTCCCCAGGACCCCGGACCAGCAATAGCGGCAGGCCTCCATATTGCAACCAGGACACAGCTGGAAAGGCACAGGTAGACAGATTCCATCAGGGGCTACCACGTTGGGGGGATCTGCTAGGCTCTCGCTACTAGGCAGGCCCAGCAGCGCCTGCCGAGGCTCTGCTGCACTCCCCCACACTTCCCGGAGACCTCAGGCCGTGCACAAAGTCAGCGGGGGGCAGCCAGCTCGTGATCCCGTTGAGCAGCAATCACGCATAACCACCAGTAGAGAAACAACAGGTAAGCCCAGCCTCACAGGAGATTCAAACACCAGCCAGTGACAACAAGGTCAACTAACACCAGAAATAACCAGATGGCAAAAGGTAAACGAAAGAATGTCACTAACAGAAATCAAGGCAACATGACAGCATCTGAACCCAGTTCGCCAACAACAGGAAGCCCTGGATACCCCAAAACACCAGAAAAACAAGACTTGGATATAAAATCACTGGTCAGGATGCTGGTAGCTGAACACATAGAAAAATCTCATAAAGAAATAGAAGAGAAAATGGATCAAAAGTTAGAAGCCTTTACAAGGCAAATACAAAAATCACTTCAAGAAATGCAGGAGAAGATGGATCAAAAAGAAGAAGACAATAAGGAGGAAAGACAAAAATCACTTAAAGAAATACAGAAGAACGTGGGCCAACAAGTAGAAGCTATGAAAGAGGAAACACAAAAATCTATTAAAGAAATACATGAAAACACAATCAAGCAAGTGAAAGATCTGAGCACATCCATCCAGGTACTAAAAACAGAAGTAGAAACAACTAAGAAATCGCAGAGGGAGATAACATTGGAGATAGAAAACCTTGGGAAGAAATCAGGAGCCATAGATGCAAATATCAACAATAGAATACAAGAGATAGAAGACAGAATATCAGAAGCCGAAGATACCATAGGAACCATTGATTCAACAGTCAAAGAAAATACTAAATGAAAAAGGCTGTAACCCAAAACATCCAGGAAATCCAGGACACAATGAGAAGACCAAACCTAAGGATTATAGGTATAGACGAGAATGAAGATGTACAAGTTAAAGGGCCAGCAAATATCTTCTACAAAATTATGGAAAACTTCCCCAACCTAAAGAGAGAGATGCCCATGAATATACAAGAAGCATACAGAACCCCAAACAGACTGGATCAGAACAGAAATACATCCCGACACATAATAATCAAAACTCCAAATGTACTAAACAAAGAAAGAATATTAAAGGCAGCAAGAGAAAAAGGCCAAGTAACTTATAAAGGAAGACATATCAGAATAACACCAGACTTCTCACCTGAGACCATGAAAGCTAGAAGATCCTGGGCAGATATAATGCAAACTCTAAGAGAACACAAACTTCAGCCAAAACTACTTTACCCAGCAAAGCTCTCAATCGCCATAGATGGAGACATCAAGGTATTCCATGACAAAACCAAATTTGCACGATATTTTTCCACAAATCCAGCCCTACAAAGGATAATAGGGGGAAAACACCAAGACAACGACGGAAACTACACCCGGGAAGAAGCAAGATAGAAACCTCCTCTCATCAAACCCAAAAGAAGGTAACCTCTCAAATATAAAAAATAAATAAAATAAATAAATATAATTTCAAAAATGTCTGGAGGAAATAATTACTATTCCTTAATATCTCTTAACATCAATGGACTCAATTCCCCAATAAAAAGACATAGATTAACAGACTGGATACGGAAACAGGACCCTACATTTTGCTGCATACAGGAAACACATCTCAGTGTCAAAGACAAACACTGCCTTAGAGTAAAAGGCTGGAAGACAATTTTACAAGCAAATGGTCTCAGGAAACAAGCTGGAGTAGCCATTCTAATATCAGATAAAATCGACTTCCAACCTAAAATCATCAAAAGAGACTCAGAAGGTCACTTCTTGCTGGCCAAAGGGAAAATCCACCAAGAAGAGCTCTCAATACTGAACATCTATGCTCCAAATGCAAGGGCACCCTCATTCGTAAAAGAAACCTTACTAAAGCTTAAAGCACACATTACACCTAACACAATAATTGTGGGTGACTTCAACACTCCACTCTCCTCAATGGACCGATCAGGAAAGCAGAAACTAAACAAGGACACAGTGAAACTAATTGAAACTCTGGACCAATTGGATTTAACAGATATATATAGAACATTTCATCCTAAAGCTAAAGAATATACCTTTTTCTCAGCACCGCATGGTACCTTCTCCAAAATAGACCATATAATTGGTCACAAGACAGATGTCAACAAATACAAGAAGATCGAGCTAATCCCATGCCTCCTATCAGATCACCATGGAGTAAGAGTGGTCTTCATTAACAACAAAAACAACAGAAAGCCCACATACACATGGAAACTGAACAATACTCTACTCAATGACACCTTGGTCAAGGAAGAAATAAAAAAAGAAATCAAAGACTTTTTAGAATTCAATGAAAATGAAGGTACAACCTACCCAAATCTATGGGACACAATGAAAGCAGTGCTAAGAGGAAAACTCATAGCTCTAAGTGCATCCAAAAAGAAACTGGAGAGAGCATATACTAGCAGCTTAATGGCACACCTTAAAGCCCTGGAAGAAAAACAAGTTAATTCACCCAGGAGGAGTAGAAGAGAAGAAATCATCAAACTCAGGCTGAAATCAATCAAATAGAAACAAAGAGAACCATACAAAGAATCAACAAGACCAGGAGCTGGTTCTTTGAGAAAATCAACAAGATAGATAAACCCTTAGTCAGACTAACCAAAGGACACAGAGACAGTATACAAATTAACAAAATTAGAAATGAAAAGGGAGACATAACAACAGAAACTGAGGAAATTCAAAAGATCATCAGATCCTACTACAAAGGTCTATACTCAAAACAACTGGAGAATCTGGAGGAAATGGACAATTTCCTAGACAGATATCAAATACCAAAATTAAATCAGCATCAAGTAGATCAGCTAAATAGTCCCATAACCCCTAAAGAAATAGAAGGGGTTATAGAAAGCCTCCCAACCAAAAAAAGTACGGGACCAGATGGTTTTAGTGCAGAATTCTACCAGACCTTCAAAGAAGACTTAACACCAATACTTTTCAAACTATTCCACAAAATAGAGACAGAAGGGACACTGCCCAACTCATTCTTCGAAGCCACAATTATGCTAATACCTAAACCACAAAAAGATCCAACAAAGAAAGAGAACTACAGGCCAATTTCTCTTATGAATATAGATGCAAAAATACTAAATAAAATTCTTGCTAATCGAATCCAAGAGCACATCAAAATGATCATCCACCATGATCAAGTAGGCTTCATCCCAGGGATGCAGGGATGGTTCAATATACGGAAATCCATCAATGTAATCCACTACATAAACAAACTGAAAGAAAAAAACCACATGGTCATCTCATTAGATGCTGAAAAAGCATTCGACAAAATTCAGCATCCTTTCCTGCTAAAAGTCTTGGAAAGAGCAGGAATTCAAGGCCCATACCTAAACATAGTAAAAGCAATCTACAGCAAACCAGTAGCCAACAAAAAATAAATGAAGAGAAACTTGAAGCATTCCCACTAAAATCAGGGACTAGACAAGGCTGCCCTCTCTCTCCATATCTTTTCAATATAGTACTTGATGTTCTAGCAAGAGCAATTAGACAACATAAGGAAGTCAAAGGGATACAAATTGGAAAGGAAGAAGTGAAACTATCATTATTTGCAGACAATATGATAGTTTACCTAAGCGACCCAAAAAACTCCACCAGAGAACTTCTACAGCTGATAAACAACTTCAGCAAAGTGGCAGGCTATAAAATTAACTCAAGCAAGTCAGTGGCCTTCTTGTACTCAAAGGACAAGCAGGCAGAGAAAGAAATTAGGGAAATAACACCCTTCACAATAGCCACAAACAACATAAAGTATCTTGGCGTAACTCTAACCAAACAAGCGAAAGATCTGTACAACAGGAACTTCAAGTCCTTGAAGAAAGAAATCAAAGAAGACCTCAGAAGATGGAAAAATATTTCTTGCTCCTGGATTGGCAGGATCAATATAGTAAAAATGGCCATCTTGCCAAAAGCAATATACAGATTCAATGCGATCCCCATCAAAATTCCAACTCAATTCTTCATAGATCTAGAAAGAGCAATTCTCAAATTCATCTGGAGTAACAAAAAACCCAGGATAGCTAAAACTATTCTCAACAATAAAAGGACTTCTGGGGGAATCAATATCCCTGACCTCAAGCAGTACTACAGAGCAATTGTGTTAAAAACTGCATGGTATTGGTATAGCAACAGGCAAGCAGATCAATGGAACAGGATTGAAGACCCAGAAATTAACTTACAGACTTATGGTCACTTGATCTTTGTTAAAGGAGCCACAACCATCCGGTGGAATAAAGATAGCCTTTTCAACAAATGGTGCTGGTTCAACTGGAAGTCAACATGCAGAAGAATGCGAATTGACCCACTCTTATCTCTTTGCACTAAGATCAACTCCAAGTGGATCAAGGACCTCCACATAAAACCAGACACACTGAAACTATTAGAAAAGAAACTTGGGAAGACCCTGGAGGACTTGGGCACAGGGGAAAAGTTCCTGAACAGAACACCAATAGCTTATGCTCTAAGATCAAGAATCGACAAATGGGACCTCATAAAATTACAAAGTTTCTGCAAAGCAAAGGATACTGTCAGAAGGACAAAACGGCAACCAACAAAGTGGGAAAAGATCTTCACCAACTCCACATCCAACAGAGGGCTAATATCCAATATATACAAAGAACTGAAGAAGTTAGACCGCAAAGAAACAAATAACCCTATCAAAAAATGGGGCACAGAGCTAAACAAAGAATTTTCACCAGAAGAAATTCGGATGGCCGAGAAACACCTTAAAAGATGTTCAACATCATTAGTCATCAGGGAAATGCAAATCAAAACAACCCTGAGATTCCACCTCACACCAGTCAGAATGGCTAAGATTAAAAACTCAAGAGACAACAAGTGCTGGCGAGGATGTGGAGAAAGAGGAACACTCCTCCACTGTTGGTGGGATTGCAAAATGGTAAAACTGCTCTGGAAATCAGTTTGGCGGTTCCTCAGAAAATTGGGCATGTCACTTCCAGAGGACCCTGGCATACCACTCCTGGGCATATTCCCAGAGGATTCCCCTGCATGCAATAAGGACACATGCTCCACTATGTTTATAGCAGCCTTGTTTATAATAGCCAGAAATTGGAAGGAGCCCAAATATCCCTCAAAGGAGGAATGGATTCAGAAAATGTGGTATATTTATACAATGGAATACTACTCAGCAATTAAAAATAATGAATTCATGCAATTTGTAGGTAAATGGTTAGACCTGGAAAATATCATCCTGAGTGAATTAACCCAATCACAAAAGAATGCACATGAAATGCAATCACTGATAAGTGGATATTAATGAGCCCAGAAGCCCTAAATACTCAAGACACTAATAGCAAGTCAAATGATTCCCAAGAAGAAGAAAGGAGAGGACCCTGGGCCTGTAAAGATTGCATCCAGTTTAGTAAAGAAACCGAGGGGGGAGGGGGAATGATTGGGGAACAGTTGGGGGGGAGAGGAACTATGGGAACTATGGTGGGTGGGAACTGGGAAAGGGGAAAGCCTTTGGAATGTAAACATAGAATATAGAAAATAAAAAAAATTAAAAAAAGATATGCTCAGAAATATGCTTGCTGTCTTAAGCATGGTGTAATTTTAAAGGATAAAGTAAAAAGAAATATATACATAAAAAAAAGAAATAGAAACTCAAATATTTAATACCATAACTCAAGTATATACTGATGACGTCAGCTTTAAGAAATGGTTATCGTCCATGTTTATGCCCTTCTAGTTTAGGGAACATGACATGGAGGTACTGACAGGAATAGAATAGTGCTTTGCTCCTATCTTTTCCAATTGTCTCTTTCTTGCTTCTTAGAATGTTAGGATCAGGCAGCAACAATGCCATATGTTGATGTCAAGGAGGAAGAAATATTAAGGAATGAGTTCTGAAACATTTCTGTCTTTTGCAGAGCTCAAGCTTTCTCAATGCCCCTTAGATGAAGGGGAAAAATTAGGAAATCAGACAGCCTAAATGAAAGTGGGTTACAAATAAGTTGGTAAGCTAGCAAAGCAAATAAAAGACAGAGCTACTGTAGCTGTCAGAAAAAGATTTTGTGGTTAGGAACAAAGTGAGCAAAAGAAGGAGAGACAGGGAAGGGGGCATTTCATGATTAATTCCCATCTTTATGGAATCTTTTGTAGAAAGTAACGATAGCTAGAAGAAATTTAAATACTATTCACCAGTAGTTTCCTTTCTAGAATCTTCTCTGTAGTAATTATTGTCAAAACAATGGTTTTGTCATTAACATAACAGTTTTTCATCATGAAGGACTATTCTGCAGAGAGGGTGATAAGTACTTTGGGTGCCACCTACCAAATGCCAGAAATAAACCCAAGCTTGTCAATGGAAGCAATACTGCCATTTGTTTAGAAATAGCTACAAATAATATGGAAATTCAGATCTGGCAACGGGACACACACACGTGTGCACATATACATACACTTGCAAACACACTCACACACACATTGAATCACATACACACACATACATACATATCACACACACACACACACACACACACACACACACAAATCCGCTTCTGTTTGTGAGCTGTTTCTTAACTATGACACAAATTTAGCCACAAAGAATCAAAGAAACTTCATTACTTTTGTATAATTGTCATATGTACTGTTTCTTAGCATTATAGCAGGTGTACTGTCTTATATGTATGACATAGTGTACTTTATAATGCAAAGCAGATATATCTACAACAATTAAATAGTCTTCAAGGCAACACAGGAAAAATGAGAAAAGCCACCTCTATTTTCTAGTTGCCTACCATGCAATGAAATTCACATCAAATTATAGGATAAAAGGCAGGACATGTATCTAAACCCAGTATGACATAATTCTCAGATCACAATTTATTAAGAGTTTGAAGATGGTTCAGAAGATTCTAAAAACTAAATTTATAGAATGCCTTAGAAAACATGAGTAAAAACAACACACACACACACACACACACACACACACACACATATATTCATTCATTCATTCATTTTTTATTTTAAATGGAATTTAAATGTGTTTCCTTCCCTCATCTAGCTTTATGTTAACAACCATTCCAACTGACGATAAAGTTGGGAATACATTAAAGAAAACTTGATATTATAAATGCAACCAAATTTTTCTTTTTTTATTATTTTAATTTTCTTTGGGAAGAGGTGTTTGTTTTCTTAATATTAGTTTCATAGCATTAATTGGCCACCTTTGCTTTGCTTAAAAATCTTTTCAAGTGGACACATTCCTGAACAACTTCCTTTTCTATCATTGCCATCTGTGAGGAGAAGGAAGTCCATGCTTTAGCAAGAACCCCTATATGTAGCTCCTGCTGCATGGATAGCATGGCACAGTCTTATTTCTCTTCCTGTTAACTGAGAAGTAGCTCAAATCAGAAAGGCAGTGACCATAGCCTCCCAAAAGTTATGTGGTCTTGTGTGAGGTTTACATGATGGCTCAAAATTCAGTATAATTCTCAATGGGAGGTTTTATTCATCAGGGAGACTGAATCTCACTGAAGGACGGGGCCATCACTATGGCATCGTTCTTCCTGTCCTTCCTGGGTTTTCTCCCTACAGTCACAAGTTATATGTATAAACTTCAGGGACACCTCCACGAATAACTTTTTATGTCAGGAAACAGTACTTGACTTTCCATGCTACCAATAAGACTAGTTGGTTTCCCTTGGCTCAGCAGGAAGTCTGCTGAGCCAAATAAGATCCATGGACTCAACTTGATAAAATTACTCCCCCTCTAGTAGTAAGCATCACAAATTCAGTATGCCATTAAAGATCAAATCTTTTTACTTAAGCATTATCTTGAAAATACATTGAAATTACCATACTGAAAATTCCTATGAGAAGCAAAGAATCAAGTTATACCTAAAAAATGCCTTTTTTTAATGTATAAAGATTTTAAAGTGGCAGGTAGTAGAGGCAAGTAAAAAATTATTCATAATGCCTACAAAAGACACAAGTAATGGGGAGGGGTTGTTTGGTTGGTTGATTTTGTTTCTTTTTTATTGGGTTTTATTTATTTATTTATTTATTTATTTATTTATTTTGTTTTTCGAGACAGGGTTTCTCTGTGTAGTCCTGGCTGTCCTGGAACTCGCTCTGTAGACCAGGCTGGCCTCGAACTCAGAAATCCACCTGCCTCTGCCTCCCAAGTGCTGGGATTACAGGCGTGTGCCACCACCGCCCGGCTTTATTTATTTTTTTATAAGATTTTATTCCAGGTATGACAATGGAGGGCCAATACAAGCTTGTTACTACAACGAGATTTATATAAAGAGAAAAGAATCAGGATCATCCTCAAATATGGAGAAAAGGTGAAAATTTATAGACAAGAAATAGGGTAGGATGACTACACAGAAAATTATTGGGAATGAACCACTTGAGTAAGAAAAATTCGATTTAAGCTGGACAAAGCCAAGATGATCAAACACCATTTGGGTGATGGAAAAAGTGAGAAATCTGAGCTAAGAGTGGGGTTCATTAGAATTTAGGGGAGAGGATTCTGACTAAAGCGACATCCTGGGGTTTGGCTCAGAGTTGGTAATGCAGAGATGAACACAAGAACCTGAAAGTTGGAATATAAACACAAAGAATTTGAGGGCTGCATGACTACAAGCTTACCACGGAGAGAGCTTCCTTAGTGCTAGTAGCGAGAATAATCATGCTGTCTAGTGATCCCTGTCAGGTATGAGGACTGAACATTTTCAGCTGATTTTGACCTAGCTCTCAAAAAATATTAATACACTATATTTCTAATAAGAATCTTAGACTTTTGCAATGCTCCAATGGTAGAAGAGAAGGAGAGAGGCAGGAGAGAGACTTTTCTATTGTTTTCCATTGATTAAACCAGCCCTTAATTTATACTTTAAAAACTGTCTTAATTTTGCAGAATGAGTCTATACAAATCACATAATTAACATGAAGAAAAAAGTTCATATAGTAAAGAAAAATATTGGCTTCTGTTAGCTGAGAAAATAATGACATTATTCTTTTCACACCACTTAACTATAGTTTCTTTAATAACTGCTAAGTAAAGAGGAATTCAACTGTGAACATTCCAATTGGTCTAATTATAGTTAAAACTCTTAATAACTGGTTTCTTCTTTACTTATTAAACTCATTCATCAAATCTCCAAATAGCAAGTACAAGTGACAGGGTAAAATGTGGACAGTAGCATCTCCTTAGCATTAGAAGTCAGTATGATTTCAATGAGGTTTTGAGGAATTTCTTTTCTTTTCTTTTTCTTTTTCTTTTTCTTTTACTTCTTTTTGTTTGTTCTTTGTTTGTTTGTTTTTGTTTATCTAGACAGGTTTTCTATGTGTAGTCTTAGCTGTCCTGGAACTCACTTTGTAAACCAGGCTAGCCTTAAACTCACAAAGATCTGTCCTCAACCTCTGCCTCTGCCTCTGCCTCTGCCTCTGCATCTGCCTCTGCCTCTGCCTCTGCCTCTGCCTCTGCCTCTGCCTCTGCCTCTGCCTCTGCCTCTGCCTCTGCCTCTGCCTCTGCCTCTGCCTCTGCCTCTGCCTCTGCCTCTGCCTCTGCCTCTACCTCTGCCTCCTGAATGCTGGGTTATCACTATTATTTATTTTTATCCATGTAGATTCAGAATATTGTGGAGTGGGAGTGATAGTTAAAAGAAAAATTTTTATATTTTAAACCTTTCTATGTAGGCATCTATGTGAATGACCCATGATACTGATGCCCACTGAAGTCCAAATAAGGTATCCACTCTCCCGGAATTATAATAACAAGCAATTGAGAATTGCCTGATAAGAATACTGGAAACCAGATTCAGGTCCTCTGAAAGAGGAACGTGTGTACTACACCACTAGCCTATTTCTTCAGCTCCAGAAGATTCAATTCTGAATGACTTTGAAGAATTTTTGGTGACATTTTAAAAGGACTAAAAATGATTTTTTTAAAAAAGTTCTAAAAAATGTATCTTGGTTTAATTGCCATTCCCAACAAAAGTCCACTCAGGGTTCTTCAGCTTTAAGGTTTCTGCTTTAATGAGCTCTCTCAATGTTTCTGATTCTTTGTTAAAATGCCTTTTCAAGTAAAAAGTAAATATTTCAAATTTACCACAAATAAACCAAACAAAGCCCCTTTTTGTGTCATTGTTCTGATGAGATCTGTCTCTGAAAGGATAGATTACTCTATGTAAATTGTCTTGAATTTCATGACTTAGAAATCAATTCTAGTCTCTTTGGAAGGGCTGAAATAGCTCCTTGCCTGTTAGATAACAGCAGCAAGGAACTAACATGCATACTGTTAACTTTTGGTTGTTTATTGTTTTAAGACAAGGTCTCACTATGTAGCCCAGGCTAACCTCAAACTGACAAAGATCTACTTGCCTCTGCCTCCCAAGTGCTAGGATTGAAATTGTATACCACCACACCAAGTCTTGGTAGTTTTTAAAATATTTATTCTATATTAACCTTTATTTGATGAATATGTTATGATAAATAAAAGTAATTCTTAAACAAAAGATGTTATATTAGATAAAACAGAATTTTTAAAAATAAATAATGTGAAACAAATTAACACATAATGGTGAAACAAAAGATTATACCTTTTCATTTCATATACATTTAGTTTAAGATTTCATTTTTTGAAAATATTTTTTATAAAATCTATTCTAATCACAATTTAACCTCTCTCATCTCTTAATAGATCCTCTCCACTCTTCCAACCTCATACTTTCTTTTTCTATCTCTTTAGAAAACTGCCAGAGCCTACAAATACAGAGGCAGATGCTAGCAAACAACTATTGGACTGGGCATGGGGTCCCCAATGGAGGAGCTGGAGGAAGGTCCAGAAGAGCTGAAGGGGCTTACAGTCCCATAGGAAGAACAATGATTTTGGCCACCCAGATGCCCAAAGACTCCCAGGGACTGAACCATTAAACAAGGGAGGGGCACACATGGTTCCAAACAAAAATGTGGTAGAGGAAGGCCTTGTTGGGCTTCAGTGGGAGGAATGGTCCTTGGTCAGGTGAAGGCTCAACAGAGGCCCCAACAAAGGGAAACCAACCGAGGGGGGGAGGTGGGAGTGTGTCGGGTGGAGGGGCATATACGTGGAGGCAGGAGGAGGGTGTACAGGTTGGGGGGCTTTGGGGAGGGGGGAAATTGGGAAAGGTTTTACCATGGCAATGTAAATGAAGATGATATTCAATAAAAAAGAAAACAAATTTAAAGCAAAAAACAAACATACATAAAATAAAAAACAGGAGACACACCTACATACAGATACACATACAAATAAAACCCATAAATCCACAATACCAGAAATAATAACATACAAACCTCCCAAACTAGATGTATGTTTCCAAAGGCTTCATCACTAATAATAGGCCTGTACTTTTTAAAATTGTAATTTGCCTATAAATGTGCATACATCAAACAAGACGCTCATTGTTTCTAATTGTTTGCATTTTAAATATCAAAAAAGTGCGCTCTCAAGAGGTTAAGCTAAGAGAGTCTACATTGAAGGTCAGCCTGGGCTACATATGGGAAATGCAAATCAAAACAACCCTGAGATTCCACCTCACAAAAGTCAGAATAGCTAAGATTAAAAACTCAAGAGACAACAGGTGCTGGCGAGGATGTAGAGAAAGAGGAACACTCCTCCACTGTTGGTGGGATTGCAAGATGGTACATCCTCTCTGGAAATCAGTCTGGTGGTTCCTCAGAAAATTGGGCATGTCACTTCCAGAGGACCCTGGCATACCACTCCTGGGCATATACCCAGAGGATTCCCCTGCATGCAATAAAGACACATGCTCCACTATGTTCATAGCAGCCTTATTTATAATAACCAGAAGATGGAAAGAGCCCAGATGTCCCTAAAAGGAGGAATGGATACAGAAAATGTGGTATGTTTATACAATGGAATACTACTCAGCAATTAAAAATAATGAATTCATGAAATTTGTAGGCAAATGGTTGGAACTGGAAAATATCATCCTAAGTGAGCTAACCCAATCACAAAAGAATGCACATGAAATGCAATCACTGATAAGTGGATATTAATGTGCCCAGAAGCCCTGAATACTCAAGACACAATTAGCAAATCAAAAGATTCCCAAGAAGAAGGAAGGAGAGGACCCTGGTCCTGAAAAGACTGGATCCATTATTGTAGGAGAACAGAGAAATGGTAGGGGGGGGTTGATTGGGGAATGGGCAGAGGGAAGAGGACTTATGGGACATATGGTGAGGGGGGAACTGGGAAACAGGAAAGCCTTTGGAATATAAACAAAGAATATAGGAAATAAATAAAATAAAATAAAATAAAATAAAATAAAATAAAATAAAATAAAATAAAATAAAATAAAATAAAATAAAATAAAATAAAATAAAATAATTAAAAAAGAAAAGGAAAAAGAAAACAAAATGAAAAGGAACTTATGGCCTGACTATACATCTTGGTAGTAAATATGTGTGTAGCCTTTGATGTATGAGGCCCCAGGTTCAGTTTCTAGTGCCAAAATAAAGAGAAGAAGAAGAGAAAGAGAGAGAGAAAGAAAGAAAGAGAAAGAGAGAGAGAGAGAGAGAGAGAGAGAGAGAGAGAATAAAAAGAAAAATTCAATATTTTCAATGGTGTACCAGTGACATATCTTTTTATTAGAATGACATCATTAAATCAATTAACCTAAACTTCTCTAAGAGAAATCAAAATGTTCATTGTTGTAAACATGTTTTACTTTTCTGTTTGAACATGATAATCTATAATTAACAAAATATTTGATGTTTAATATTTTATAAGTATGAAAGTTAGTGGGTTTTTTTCTTTTTTCTTCCTAAAATATTTTACTTCTGAATTAATACTAAATCAAGACAGCACTTGACATATAGCACTAAAGGAAAGCCTGCTTAACCAAGCATCTCTTATGGTGGATAATACTGCTATCTAAATTCAAGGGCAAAATAGAAGATAAGTTTGCAAGTTCAGAGGATGAAACACATTAAAAAAAAGAACACTGGTAAATACCCTCTTTCTGAAGTTTTGTTGCTTTTTCATTTGCTTCAGATACTGAAACCACAAAAACAATTTGAATGTCTTTGAAAAGATGCATTCACTTTCCATTTTTTCCTTCCTTTTATATTATAATCTAACAACTTTTATAATTAATCTGTAAATGCTTCACTTACTAATAAATTTAAAGTTAAGTGAAAGGACTCATTCTGGTGGCATATATTTTGTTTTTAGAATGTAATTCATCAACTTTAGCCAATTAAACTAACTGTTGTCATGCTTTCTGCACTTCAAATTCAAATTAAAAATGTGATGCCATATCTTTAATAAGTAATGAACACTTTGTGACATTTGTTTCTTCTAATTAATCTTTTAAAACTGTATAAAATTACCTATTGATTGAAAATTTCTCTTTCCTCTGACAGAATTAACTTAGACCATTATTTTAACTACACAATGATTTATTTTAGCTTCAAAGTTCATGTTGAAATTATGAATACATCTTAAATGTAAATACTGAATATGAGAGAAAGCACACAGTTGTTGCTTACCTTGATGAATAGTTATCATCACTGTTAACTTGATTAGATTTGGAATCACCTAAGGGACACATTTCCTTTGTCTATGGGGGTGTTTCCAGATAGGTTTAGTTATAAAGTGAAAACCTACTTGAATCTTAATAGCACCATCTCATGTGCTTGAATCCCAGACCAGATAAAAAGAAAAGAATGAAGAAGCCAGCAAAACAATGGGTATTGCTTACTGTTTCTGGATTAGTCAGACAGATCAAGCCTGCCCTGTCACAGCAATACTTCCACATCATTACTGACCTCATTGCTCTGAAATTTGAGCCAAAGTCAACTCTTCCTCCCTGAAGTCCTTTTTGTCAGGTATTTGATATACTATTGAAAAAAGCAACTGATACACATGGTAACATCCATTCATTCCCCTGCAATTTTGATCATCTTTATATTTAAATAAAACTCTACTATGTTGACACACCACATTGTACTTTGTTGGTAGGCATATTTTTTTTACAGTGAACAATGCAGCAAATGCTGCAATTGCAAGGATCTATGGTGTGCTGACTTACAGGAATATATATTTTTAATCTTTATATTTCAACATATTATTTTTTTCTGTTAATGCAAACAGTTAATTTAAAGAATATTCTAGATTGTGGTCTTGCACAGAGCATTGGTACTTGGTTTCAGTCCCCAGACCTGCAAATATATAAAACATTTTAATTATTATTATTTATTTATTAATAATTAATTAATCATAATTATAAACGTTTTGATAATGTTTTATTAAATAACACATCTAACTGATCTTTTAAAATCAGTATTGCTTAGTAAGCTTTTAACAATTCAAGTCCTCTTCTATTTTTATTTTGTAGAATATTTGAATTGGATCCTTTTTTAAAGGATTATAAGAAAATGATGATTGATTCAATTTTTTAATTGGATATTTTATTTGTTTACATTTCAAATTTTATCCCCCTTCCCAGTTTCCCCTCTACAAATTCCCTATCCCATCTTCTTTTACCCTGCTTCTATGAGAGTGCTCCCCCACTCCCCCACTCACTCCTGCCTTACTGCCCTAACATTCCTTCACACTGGGGCAGCAAGACTTCACAGTACCAAGAGCCTCCCCTCCCACTGATGCCAGATAAGGCCCCTTCAGCTTCTTTAGGGGCTTCCCTAAATTCATCAAGTTTTATGTTTCAGTTTCTACCTTTATATGTTTTATTTATTGGTTATTGTATTCTGAATGAGAGGGTAATTTTTTTATTTTTGTGCTACAACCAGAATGTAGAGCATTTGGAAAGTGCCTCAATCAGTTGGTTAGTTTATAAAAAAAAAACCAAAATGATATTAGTCCCAGCCAAGGTTAAGATGCTGATAGGATTGTTGTGTGGTGAGTGGGATTTTCAGCTTTACAGAGCAGGCCAAGCAGCTTTTTTGTTCCTTCCCACCATGTGAGGACACAGACTCAACCCTTCCTGTCAAACAGCAAATCTGCTGGCTTTCAATCAGACATCCCACCCTCTGAAAATATGAGAAATGAATTTGTATTGTTTGTGGATCACTCATTCTAAGATAATTACTATGAACAAGACATGAAGAAAAAAATCACACAAGAAAAAGAAGAGATGTGATTCTTGTGCTATAGACTATTAATTCATTTCCTTTTGAAAGAGTCATAATATATATCAATATATTATTACTGTAGAAATTTCTAAGATAATAAATTCAATGAGACTTAGTTAAAGCAGTGTTTATCTTATTTAAACACAGGATGCTTTTTGAATGTATAAATTTCAATTTGCATCCTGTACTAAGTATTCTGGCTGCAAAATACAATAAACCATGCTGTCAGAAGAGAAAATCACAAACTAATATGATAGATAAATGTAGCCTTATATTTTTAAAAACCTACTTTTAATAAGGGTTCTTAGATGCTTTAACCTCTCTTCTAGTCCACCACCCACCAGAGGTAGAGAAAAGGAAAGATTAATAGGAAAAAGGAGGATGTGGACCTGTTAAGAATAATTTTTTGGAGCTAATCCAATTTGCATTGATAGGCTATCAGAAGTTCAGTTCACACAAATCATCACTGGAATCTCAATCCAGAAGAAACTGCAAGTCTCCACCAATCAGTTTCAGACTGCAGAAGGAGCAAGAAGCAGCCAGAATAACACCAGAAGTTCCTTGGTGCTATTTCTCTTTTTGAAGTCATGACAAATGATGACAAGCAAATAGCAGCAAGGCGAACCAATATCACGAAGTGTCACAAAGATCAGTATCAACAAAGCTCAAGGGTGAACAGCAAAGAATGCAAGAACTAATACTGTACTGTGTTATCCACTGTCTGTTTGGTTGTATTTATAGTCTTTCTAAACATTATAGGTTCTCTCATGCATCTGCTCTTGCAAAACCTCACATGTTCTTTTTCCAGGCTGCTTCCAGAAAAATACCACATGTCTGATCTCAGCAAAACATCCTCCCACATGTATGCTGTAGCAAAAACATCTGCTCATAAGACAGTTTCCAGAAAAAAAATCACATGACACCACTGCGCCTCCAAAAAAACCAGAAATTTCTGCTTCAGATAAATGAAACAGATTATGACTAAAAACAGTCCAGTTAACATATGATAATAATAAAGAAGTAGATGAAATTTTACACCCATAGTCAGAATAATGTATATGTATAAATAAGAGATCTTACATCCAAGGCATTGCTCATTGACAAGTGCACATGTTCTTTTAAAGTTACCATGCATTATTAACATGTCATTTTATAGCTTGTTCAGTTGAACAAGAATAGAAACATCCAAGAAGATTTCCATATCTGACAAGAGAATGTAACTTCTATACTTTAGATTAAAACCAGATGTTAGTAAGATTCTCTTTCAAAAGGTTGAATGTAGTAAAGGGAAACTGATAACACATTTAACTACGTGCAGATACATAATGATACATAGAAGAGAGGAAACAGGTTATATGCAGTACTAACTTCTCCTGCTCAACTTCTATGCAACCCCACTGAGGTTCAATGATATATAAAATACCAAGAGTATTAAGGATACTTTTGCAGTAAGCTACTTAGAAATGCCTATATTTATGTTTGAGGTTTCTCCATCTGTTTTTTACATTTCTCCAACAGTGAACCAAATGTATTCATATTGTCTCCAACTAGGATTTTTTTAAGCATGTGGAAGAAAAGAGATCTAAATAGAAATGTAGGAGAAGGGGCTGAATGTAAGAGACAATAGAGTTAATGCTATAAACTTTTATTAATATAGCAAATAAGAGAAAAATAGGCTGCTTCACATGCAGAGAGAGGAAGAAGAAGAGGGAGAGGGGATGCAGATTTATATTCACTAAGAAGGAGAAAAGAATGATATGAGAAAGAGGAACTAGAAAGTCTCACTTATAGCAAGTATAGATAGAGGAGATTAGAAGAATCAGACACATGACCATAGGTGTGTGGGTTCTTTCTGGGTCTTCAATTCTATTCCATTGATCTACCTGCTTATCACTGTACTAATATAATGCAGTTTTTTAACACTATTGCTCTGTAGTACTGTTTGAGGTCTGAGATACTGATTCCCCCAGAAGTTCTTTTATTGTTGAGAATAGTTTTAGCTATCCTGGGTTTTTTGTTATTCCAGATGAATTTGAGAATTGCTCTTTCTAACTCTATAAAGAACTGAGTTGGGATTTTGATGGGGATTGCATTGAATCTGTCTATTACTTGGCAAGATGGTCATTTTTACTATGCTAATCCTGCCAATCAATGAGCATGGAAGATTTTTCCATTTTCTGAGGCCCTCTTCAAAGAGGGCTAATATCCAATATATACAAAGAACTCAAGAAGTTAGACTCCGGAGAGCCAAATAACCCTATTAAAAATGGGGTACAGAGCTAAGCAAAGAATTTTTTACCTGAAGAATTTCTAATGGCTGAGAAGCACCTTAAGAAATGTTCAACATCATTAGTCATTAGGGAAATGCAAATCAAAACAATCCTGAGATTCCCCAATTAATATATCAAATGATTCCCAAGAAGAAGGAAGGAGAGGTCCCTGGTCCTGGAAAGGCTTGATCCAGCATTGTAAGAACAGAGAAATGGAAGGGGGTGATTGGGGAATGGGCAGAGGGAAGAGGGCTTATGGTAATTATGGGGAAGGGGGAACCGGGAAAGGGGAAAGTATTTGTAATGTAAACAAAGAATATAGAATAGAAAAAAGAAAAAAGAAGAAGAATTAGACACAGAGGGTCAACCACTGTGTGTTTCATTGGAATTTTTTGATTGTTTGTCTGGTTTGTTGATTGCTTTTTTCCTCTTTGATTAGGTAAAATGATTGTTTATTTGCTTGCCTGTCTGCTTGCTTGCTTGCTTGTTTTCTTATTACAGAGGGGATACAGATTTATATTCACTAAGAAGGAGAAAAGAACGATATGAGAAAGAGGAACTAGAAAGTCTCACTTATAGCAAGTATAGGTAGAGGAGAGTAGAAGAATCAGACACGTGACCATAGGTGTGTGGGTTCTTTCTGGGTCTTCAATTCTATTCTATGTAGTTCTGGCTGGAGTCAAACTCACTGTCCCAACCAGGGTGGTCTCAAACTCACAGAGATCCACTTGTGTCTGTCTCCTTAGTGAAGAGATTAGGTGCTTGTATTACCAAGCTAAGCTGCTATGAAAAAAACAATAAAAAGCAAATCCTTTCCCAACACTTTTGGTCACAGCAAAGAATGTGTGCAAGCTACTCCTCTAAACAGAAGGTCTATCATGATGCCACAGGTTTCTACTTATAGATAAAAATTCTAACTGAAACATCCCCAACAATGTCCCTAGTATTTGTTGTGGTGGGTGTTCATAATAAAATATAATAGAAAATCAACAACAAAAACAACAAAACAAAAGAGCAGATAGGTTAAGCAACAGGCTTATATATCATTGAGTATGGAAAGCAACTGAGGGGCCAAGTCTACACCATCTTGGGACTGGCCCCCATTTTAAAAACAAAAAGGTCCTGAGAACTTAGCTTACAGATGAACCCAAGCTGCATTCAAGTTCCAGGAAGAAGCATGCTTCAGAGTGCCTAACTCTTGGCTTAAAATAGTCATTCAATTAGATACTTGCCAGGCTAGAAACTCCCTTGCTTGCTTGCCATTTTCTCTAAAACCTTGTTCCACTGAAGGCTCTGTCCTGCTCTGTCACAGCAGTGAGCTCAAGGTGGAGCTTGAATAAAACCCTAGTGTGAATGCATCAGAATCAGCACCTTGATGGTCTCTTGGTGTTTGTGAACCTTTCCTGGACAGGCACAACACTAGGAAGACTGAGATTAAGGAACCAGCTGATTCAGTTCCTAATGAGAACTGTTATCCTGGGTTATAGCCACTTTCCTCTATCCTTAAATATCAGAGAGAACTAGCTTTCCAGAATCTTTCACAAGGACATAACCATCAGGAGGCTCCTACTCTCATGCACTCACTTGAATTTAGATATCTCCTAAGTATATATTTGGAGAAATTAGGGCTTCAGTCTAGATATAGGGAACTGTCTATCCATAACCATTTTCTCTGACCTCCTAAATGAATGTCCCTTTTGCATACAAAATAATTAGTTATATCCCAAAGTCTTCAAATGTCTAAGTTCCATTCCAACATGAACTCCAAGTTTGAATTTTTTCTATTCTTTAAAATATAGTTAAGACTTAAGAAACTTCTTTTTGTTGTTCTTAAGAATGTCATCCCCATTGCAAGATGGTACAACCGCTCTGGAAATCAGTTTGGTGGTTCCTCAGAAAATTGGGCATGACACTTCCAGAGGACCCTGTCATATCACTCCTGGGCATATACCCAGAGGATTCCCCTGCATGCAATAAAGACACATGCTCCACTATGTTCATAGCAGCCTTGTTTATAATAGCCAGAAGTTGGAAGGAGCCCAGATGTCCCTCAAAGGAGGAATGGATACAGAAAATGTGGTATATTTATACAATGGAATACTACTCAGCAATTAAAAATAATGAATTCATGCAATTTGTAGGCAAATGGTTGGATCTGGAAAGTATCATCCTAAGTGAGTTAACCCAATCACAAAAGAATATACATGAAATGCAATCACTGATAAGTGGATATTAATGAGCCCAGAAGCTCTGAATATTCAAGGCATAGTTAGCAAATCAAGATTCCCAAGAAGAAGGAAAGAGAGGACCCTGGTCCTGGAAAGACTGGATCCAGTTTTGTAGGAGAGTACCAGAACAGAGAAATGGTGCTGTGTGGGGAGCCGATGGCCTGCCCAAAACATCCTGCCGGCCCAAAACATCCTGCCGGCCCAAAACATCCTGCCGGCCCAAAACATCCTGCTGGCTTGAAGTAAACAAGTCAGTGCCAGGTGCTGGGTAGTTTACCATCCCTTGGTCTCCGCCTCTCCCGAGCTGCAGCCAATCAGGGGATGACACGTCCAAGGCAGGGGTTGCAGCCCATATAAGGGATGGGCTTCTGGGTATCTGGGTCTCTGCTCTGTAGGCTTATGCTCTCCCTCTCAAGAGCATTAAAGCTTTGCTGCAGAAGGATCTTGAGTGTGCTGCGGGACAGTGCTGAGGGGGGTGATTGGGGAATGGGCGGGGGGAAGAGGACTTATGAGACATATGGTGAAACTGGGAAAGGGGAAAGTCTTTGGAATGTAAACAAAGAATATAGAAAATTTAAAAAAATTAAAAGAAAAGAAAGAATGTCATCCCCAATCCACAAGTTTCAGTTAAGTCCATGGAAGTCAGTGAATGTACTTTGTATTACTTGCTAAAGTTGTTCAGAAATTAATATGATCCAGATATACTCTCAGAAGTATAATTATAGTAATATTTAAGCAAATATCGAAGAACATTGACCTAGTCAAACTGTTGTATAAAACTGACCATGACACAGTCACTGCCAGAAAGGACACTCATGAAGCTCATGTAATTCACCAAGACAAGCAGTGATTGTGAGAAAGTGGTTGTGTATGGTATCAGTCATTGAATAAGAATGAAGACTGGTGAATTTGTCCCTGTTAGACAGGAAACAAATAGGTTTTCTATAAAATCTTTACATTGAAATGAAAATCTTTATATTGAAATGTTATACTTTTATGAGCATAGGCATAAAGGGTCAAGTCAAACATTGTTTTGTTGCCTCCATTAGATTAAGCAAATCAAAATGGCAATAAAACTGAGAGAAGAAAAAACTCTCAGATTCTAATAACCATTCATTGTGTTATTCACTGTAAATTCTCTAGAGTTGGAGACCACCTCTGTGAGAGAAATTAAAGACCAAATGAATGTATTCAATGTCTTTCCCATCAAGTTATTGTTTCAATCCTGTTCCTAGATGTGCTAAACTATTATCTTACAGTGTGGCTTAGGATGTGCATTCTAACAAAGAGTAAATTTGATTTCTACAGTCTTAATTTGCTATTGTTTTTGTTTGTTTGGTTTTTGGACTTTGCTTGTTTATATCTGTTTGGGGTTGGCTTGAAGGGAGACATTTATTGCTATCCCTGTATGAAGTCTTGCTATTATTTACTTCTGAATTCTTCCTGTTTTTGATACTGATGTTTGCTGTGAGGTATAATCTAAGACCCAGGGCCATAAGTATAACTTTCTGAAATGTAAAATGGAATTATCTCTTTTCTCTAGCAAGATAATGATATTTCAATTTTTCACAGATTTTTAGTATGCCTGCAATTTTATGTTTCTTCAATTGAGTTTGTGGATTAAACAATTTTCCATCTTCAATCTTAACAATGTCAAGACAAATTTCATGACTTTGACTCTTACCTATATGATAAATCTAGTTTTCTCTCCTTCTAGATCCCTCTCTTCCCTGTAGCCCAACCCAAATCAATCTGAAATCCTCACAAACCTTGTACCCTCTCTTGTAGCCAACTGGGCTTTCACTGAATGAACATTCCAATAACATTAAATTGTCTTGATCCTTTAACTAGCTCTCTTCGCTCTTTTGAAATACTTCTAGAAAGCAAAATTTAGCATCCCATTCTACACCATGTGACACTCCAGAGGTATGATTAGAGGACCATAACCAGAGACAGAACATCCTCAGGGATCTGACCCACATAGCATCATCTTCCTTCCCTGCTCCCATGTTGAATTTCATTTCCAAGAATACATCACCAGCTCTTATATTGCTCTTTTCTTCCTTCCAGTTAGTGTGCCATTTTTACTTATGCTTTATGATTTCCTTCAACAGGATCTCTTCACTGTATACTTGGAACCTCCTTGCCTAAGACTACCAGATAAAATGAGTTATGGTTCTGTCTGTTAGGCCATTGCTCCAGTGACTGACTTCTATTAAAGCATCTATTGAGATGCAGTCTGAATTTGAAAGTGTTCTGTAACTCAATAATCTCAGTATTATCCACCAAAAAATAAAAATAATGGTTATTAACTATTGTCAAATATCTTGGGTGTGAATATGTTTGTGTGTATGTGTATATACATGTGTGTGAATGCATATGTGCATGTATATGGATTTGTATAGGGGTATGTATGTATGCATATATGTGGACATGTATGTTCCCATGTATGAATGTACATATTGTGAATGTCTATGTACAGGCATGTGTATGTGTATATGTGTGTGCACATGTATATGTGTGCATACATATATGTATCTGTGTATACATCATAGACTAGAAAGTAAAAGATAGACTTTGTCATTCTTTACATAGTTTCTTTTCCACTGAAAAGATACTCTGACTAAAGCTAACTTAAGAGAGAAAAGATTTATTTTAATACATACATTAAGATATAACCCATCATGGCAGGCAGAGGAACCAAGGTAGTAGGGTCACATTACATCCATATTTGGAAGAAAAAAAAGCAATGAGTACGTTTGCTCAGATCACTTTCTCCTTTTATGCAGTCTAAAACTGAAGCTCAGGGAATAGTACTGCCCACTTTATGGTTGTAATCCCCCCATGTTACCTAACCTAATCATGATAAATTGCCACAAGTTTGGCCAGAGTGCTGCCTCTCAGGAAATTCCAGATGATGTCAGGTTGACAATTGGCACTAAACATGGCAAATGGATGGTAAGGAAGGGTACAAAAAACAGAAAGCAGTGAACAGGCTACAAATCAAATGTAAAAAGTAGAACTCTTTCATTGAACTTGTTATTAACTGGTGATGAGTTAGACAGAAGAGTGGATTATTAATGATAGGTTTGAAATTGCTTCCTATGTTTTTATATAGATTAATATTGGGTTTGTTTTAATTAAGAAAACAACATAGTTATAAAAAAAAAAGCCTGCTCATTCTGTTTTCTTATTAATGTCCAGGTAAGCAATCCTAAATTTGGGGGACATATAGTCTGTGATATTTCTCTGTCACAACCTTAACCTCATTATTCAAAGTGAGAAGCCAAATAGAAAAACAATAAAGAAGCACATTCAAAGATAGTGTGAATGTAATCTTTCAGAGAACCCTCACAGAAGATCTTATATAACTACCTTTGTATCTTGTCTCTATGACTAATGAGTGTGAGGAGGGGTGTTTGTAAGCCTGGGATAGCATCACTGTAAAAAAACACCAAATATGAATTAATGTGTAAATGTTATTTTAGCTTATGGTTGCAGTAAATATAGTCTGTACTATTTGGCTCTGCTAATTCTGGCTCCATATAGAAGCAGAATATCATGGTAACAAGAGTCCCTGTCCTCATGGTTAATAGGAACCAGAGAACTAGAAAAGTCTGGGGACCAGAGATAGACTTCAGTCCTATTCCCAACAACCTACTTTTTCTAGATACATCCTACTTCTTAAAATTTGCACCAACTACCAGAACAGTTGAAAACATGTATTCAAGTTTTGAGACTAATGGGAATTTTTTTTTCTTCTAAGACAGGATCCCTCTATGAAATCTTAAACTGCTGTGCTGGAACTTCCTAAGTAGATCATTTTGACCCAAGCCTATGGAGATCTGTCTGCCTCTGCTTGCTGAGTGCTGGGCACATAAATGTATGACACAGCACCCAGCTTCAGTTTTCAACTCTTGAACAATGCTAGGACACAGGCCTTGTATCCGTGAATGTGAGGTTTTTCAGAAAAAGTCTTGTGCTATAGAAGTATTCCAGAGTGGATATGAACTGAAAGGTGTTTAGTTTGCCTTTTTGTATGTTAGGCCCATTTATGTCCCTATACACGAATATGAATATTAACATACATGGCAATCAGCACCACAATCAGTAAATAGTTTGTAATAGTATTATTAAAAGTATTCATTCTTATACCAGTTTCTAGTTCTCACCATCCTTAAAAACAGAACACTCTTTAGCTGCACATTAGGGTACTAAGTGTAAGCCTCTATCAGTCCCAAAATGCTACTTTAACTGCGCCCTTAGGTTGATAAAGCAATAGTGATTACGTTCTTGAAGTACAGTCGATTCTCTCCAGGCATCAGTCTAACACCATCAGAAAGTTACAAGGCAGACGTGATTAAATGTCATTTGGTATTATATTCTTAATTTTTCCTTCAGAGAGATAAAACTTTCATATCACAGAAGCTCCTTAGTCTTTACTTCTCAAATAATACATGCACCATCCTACATTAGTGCATGAACAGCAACAATTCTGAGTACCCAGTTTTATAATGGGGATTTACAGAGTTTCATATCTTGCTGACTTAATAACACTTGGAGTTTTTTTCTCCTGCATTCTATGGAATTCAAATTTTTGCAGTCGTCTATAGTGGCAAGTGAGCCATTTTTGAAGAGTTACATGACATTCCATCTGTAAGATGGGACCCAGCACCATCTGCAGATAAGAACCTCTCTTATTGCTTATCATAATATCACTGCACGTGGGCCTCTGCTCTGATTGCTGACAGCATGAAACACAGGTTCTAAGGAATGCCTTCCTTGTTCCCTGTACCCTTACCTACAGTTATCACAGCATTCAACATGAGAAAGCCATGCTGGAGCTTTATTAATGAACCCATCAGCTAAATTACAGTCATCATTAAAACTGCCAGTTAGTGTCAAAATGTTTTGACTATCAAATTCAGAAAAATTAATCATTCTTTTAAATATGCTCTGCTGGAAAGCTAGTTCTTTTTTTTATAGTCCAAATGTCATTTAGTATGGTACTTTTTTTCTTCCTGGCAATTAAGTGAAGGACAAGCAGGTAGAATCAACCTTTGGGGGAAATTTGTTGGATGAGTTAATGATCCATGCCTTCAGTGTTAGGAACTGAAGGCGAGTCGTGAAAATGTATGGCATTGATAATCAGAGCTTGTGATGCTCACTGGGTAATCCGTAGTGGATCAGACATATTTCAGACTAGAACAAATATTTCAGGGGGTGAGAACTTCTGCTAGCAAATCATCAGTGACACCTTATTTAAAAGAACAGGGAATGTTCAAAATGTTATAAAGTGATGCAAGTCAGATTTTTGATGTGTTGGAAAAAAGAAAATATTGACTGGGAGAGCAGTCTTTTGTTATAAAAATTGAGAGGGACATCAAGACATGTTTGACAATGATTGAATTGAGTTATATAAAATGGCATGTATTGCTATCTTTTTTCTTTCGCTTATCAAAATTGAGACTTAGCAAATTGCATCATTTTTATTTGCTTCTGTGTTCCTTAGCCCAGTTGCCATAGAAATCTATGATGCTTTCTTCAATCTCTGAAGCATTACCAGAACTTATTTTTAAAATGGATTAAGTGACAGCTCAAGAACTTACTAGAGTTACAGGAAATAATGTTTATTTAAAGGAAAATTGTTCTCTCTGGCTTTCCAGCCAAAGGACCTGCCTCCATCGAATTAGTGCAATTGTTTATCAAAGTCAGGACAATGTGTGCCACAGATTTGTGGCTTCTTATGTCAAAATCTATCTCAGAAAAAGGCTGGGAAACAATTTTCCAAGCAAACGGTCTCAGGAACCAAGCTGGAGTAGCCATAGTAATATCAGATAAAATCGACTTTCAACCAAAAGTCATCAAAAAAGATAAGAAAGGACATTTCTTACTCATCAAAGGAAAAAATCTACCAGGAAGAACTCTCAATTCTGAACGTCTATGCTCCAAATACAAGGGGACCATCATTCATAGAGAAAACTTTTTATTAAAGCTTAAAGCACACATCACACCCCACACAACAATTGTGGGTGACTTCGACACCCCACTCTTCTCAATGCACAGATTAGGGAAATTCAAACTAAATAGAAACACAGTAAAACTAACAGAAATTTTGAACCAAATGGTTTTAATAGATATCTATAGAATATTTCATCCTAAATCAAAAGAATACGCCTTGTTCTCAGCACCTCATGGTAACTTCTCCAAAACTGACCATATAGTTGGTCAAAAAACAGACCTCAAAAGATATAAGATCAAACTAATTCCATGCCTTGTATCAGATCACAATGAAGTAAGGGTGGTCTCCAATAGCAACAAAACAACAGAAAGTATACAAACATACACGTGGAAGCTGAACAACGCTCTACTCAATGATACCTTGGTCAAGGAAGAAATCAGGAAAGAAATCAAACCCTTTTTAGAATGTAATGAAAATGAAGGCATAACATACCCAAATTTATGGGACACAATGAAAGCAGTGCTAAGAGGAAAACTCATAGCTCAGAGTGCCTCCAAAAGGAAACTGGAGAGAACATACACTAGCAGCCTAACAGCACACCTGAAAGCTCTGGAACAGAAAGAAGCTAATATACCCAAGAGGAGTAGATGGCAGGAATTAATCAAACTCAGGGCTGAAATCAAACAAGTAGAAACAAAGAGAACTATACAAAAAAATCAAGAAAACCAGGAGCTGGTTCTTTGAGAAAATCAACAAAATAGATAAACCCTTAGCCAGACTAACCAGAGGGCAAAGAGACAGTATCCAGATTAACAAATTCAGAAATGAATAGGAAGACCTAACAACAGAAACTGAGGAAACTCAAAAAAAAAATCTTCAGATCTACTCGAAAGGCCTGTAATCAACACAACTGGAAAATCTGAATGAAATGGACAATTTTCTAGACAGATACGAAAAACCAAAATTATATCAGGATCAGTTAGACCATCTAAACAGTCCCATAACCCCTAAAGAAACAGAAGCTGTCATTGGAAATCTCCTAAGCAGTAAAAGCACAGGACTAGATGGTTTTAGTACAGAATTCTATCAGACCTTCAAAGTAGACCTAATATAAATACTCTTTAAATTATTCCACAAAATAGAAACAGAAGCACCACTACCCAACTCATTCTATGAAGGCACAATTACACTGATACCAAACCACACAAAGATCCAACAAAAGAGCACTTCAGACCAATTTCCCTTATGAATAGTGATGCAAAACAAATACTTAATAAAATTCTTTTTTTTTTTTTTTTTTTTTTTGGAGACAGGTTTCTTTGTGTAGCCCTGGCTGTCCAGGAAGTCACTTTGTAGACCAGGCTGTCCTCAAACTCAGAAATCCTCCTGCCTCTGCCTCCCAAGTGCTGGAATTAAGGGTATGCACCACCACTGCCCAGCTTCAATAAAACTCTTGCCAACAGACCCCCAACAACACATCAAAATGATCATTCATAATGATCAAGAAGGCTTCATCCCAGGGAAGCAGGAATGGTTCAATATATGTAAATCCATCAAAGTAATCCACTACATAAACAAACTCAAAGGAAAAAATGCATGGTCATTTTTTTAGATGCTGAAAAAGTATTTGAAAAAATTAAGCATCCTTTCATGTTAAAAGTCTTAGAAAGATCAGGAATTCAAGGCCCATAACTAAATATAGTAAATGCAATATATAGCAAACCATAGCCAACATCAAACTAAATGAAAAGAAACTTGAAGCAATTCCACTAGACATGACTAACCTCTCTCTCCATATATAGTACTTGAAGTAGCTAGAGCAATTAAACAACAAAAGGAGGTCAAAGAAATACAAATTGGAAAAGAAGATGTCAAACTGTCACTATTGGCAAATTATATGATAGTATACTTAAGCAACCCAAAAAAACCCCACCAGAGAACTCCTACAGCTGTTAAACAACTTCAGCAAAGTTGCCAGACATAAAATTAATTCAAACAAATTAGTAGCCTTCCCATACTCAAAAGATAAATAGGCTGAGAAAAAAATTAGGGAAACAACACCCTTCACAATTGTTACAAACAATGTAAAGTATCTTGGTGTGACTCTAACCAAACAAGTTAAAGATCTGTATGACAAGAACTTCAAGTCTTTGAAGAAAGAAATTGAAGACCTCAGAAGATGGAAAGATCTCCCATGCTCAAAGATTGTCAGGATTAATATAGTAAAAATGACCATCTTGCCAAAAGTAATATACAGATTCAACACAATCCCCATCAAAATTCCAATTCGTTTCTTTATAGAGTTAGAAAAAGCAATTATCAAATTCAACTGGAATAACAAAGAACCCAGGATAACTACAACTATTCTCAACAATAAAATCACTTCTGGGGGAATCAGTATCCCCAACCTCAAGCAATACTAAAGAGCAATAGTGTAAAAACTGCATGGTACTGGTACAGTGATAGGCATGTAGATCACTGGCATAGAATTGAAGACCACTAGCCTATGGACACTTGATTTTTTACAAAGGAGGTAAACCCATCCAGTGGAAAAAAGAAACCCTTTTCCACAAATGGAGCTGGTTTAACTGGCAATTAGCATGCAGAAGAATGCAAATTGATCCATTTTTATCTCCTTGTACTAAGCTCAAGTCCAAGTGGATCAAGGACGTCCACATAAAACCAGACCCCCACTAAAACTAATAGAAAAGAAAGTGGGGAAGAGCTTTGAGCACATAGACTCAGAAGACTTTTCTGAACAGACGTCAATGGCTTATGCTCTAAGATCAAGAATTGACAAATGGGACCTCATAAAATCACAAAGTTTCTGTAAGGCAAAGGACACTGTCAATAGCACAAAATAGCAACCAACAAATTGGGAAAATATCTTTACCCACCCTACATCCTACAGAGGTGTAATATTCAATATATACAAAGAACTCAAGAAGTTAGACTCCAAAGAACCAAATAACCCTATTAAAAATGGGGTGCAGAGCTAAATAAGAATTCTCAACTGAGGAATACAGAATAGCTGAGAAGCACCTAAAGTAATTCCAACATCCTTAGTTATCAGGGAAATGCAAATCAAAAGAACCCTGAGATTCTACTTCACACCAGTCAGAATGGCTATGATCAAAAACTCTGGTGGCAGCAGTGACTGGCGATGATGTGGAGAAAGAGGAACACTCGTCCACTGAGGATGGTATTTCAAGCTGGTACAACCACTATAGAAATTAGTTTGGCAGTTCCTCAGAAATTTGGACATCGTACTTCAGGAGCTATACCACTTCTGGGTATATATTCAGAAGATGCCCCAACATGTAATAAGGACACATGCTCCACTATATTCATAGCAGCCTTATTTATAATAGCCAGAACCTGGTTAAGAACCCAGATGTCCCTCAACAGAGAGGGGAATGGATTCAGAAAATGTGGTATATTTACACAATGGGATACTACTCAGCTATTAAAAACAATGAATACATGAAATTCTTAGGCAAATGAATGGAACTAGAAAATGTCATCCTGAGTGAGGTAACCCAATCACAAAAGAACACACTCAGTATGCACTCACTGATAAGTGGATATTAGCCCAGAAGGTTGGAACAGCCAAGATACCATTCACAGACCAATTGAAGCTCAAGAAGATGGAAGACGAAAGTATTAGTACTTTGATTCTTCTTAGAAGGGGGAACAAAACAGGCATGGGAGGAGATATAGAGACAAATTGTGGAACAGAGACTGAGGGAAAGGCCATCCAGAAACTGCCCTACCTGGGGATCCATCCCATATACAGTTACCAAACCCAGACACTAATGTAGATGCCAACAAGTGCTTGTTGACAGGATCCTGATAAAGCTGTCTCCTGAGAGGCTCTGACAGTACCCGAAAAATACAGAGGTGGATGCTCCCAGCCAACCATTGGACTGAGCACAAGGTCCAGAATGGAGGAGCTAGAGAAAGAACCAAGGAGTTGAAGGAGCTGTCAGCTCCATAGAAGTGGAGAGTCAGGGTTCAAGGTCAGGGAGCAGGAAAACACACTAAGTCTTCAGCCCACAGGAAACGGAGAGAACATCCTCAGAGGACACATTTCCTGCTTCCGCTCGGCTGGATAAACACACCTGCCTTAGATGCTGTGTGAAGATCCTGAAATTTAGAGCTGTCAGCAGAACTTCCCAGTGCTTCGAGGGACTAAACTACCAACCAAAGAGTACACACGGAGGGATTCATGCCTCCAACTGCATATGTAGCAGAGAATGGCGTTGTTGGACATCAAAGGGAAGAGAGGACCTTGTATATGCCCCAGTACAGGGGAATGTGAAGACAGGGAAGAGGGAGTGGGTAGATTGGCAAGCAGGGGGAAGGGGAGGATGGGATAGGGTATTTTCAGAGAAGAAAACAAGTAGATAACATTTGAAATGTAAATATTGGATATTAGTCCTCTGTTGGATGTGGGGTTGGTGAAGATCTTTTCACAATTTGTTGGTTGCCGTTTTGTCCTTCTGACAGTGTCCTTTGCCTTACAGAAACTTTGTAATTTTATGAGATCCCATTTGTCAATTCTTGATCTTAGAGCATAAGCTATTGGTGTTCTCTTCAGAAACTTCCCCCCTGTGCCCATGTCCTCCAGGGTCTTCCCAAGTTTCTTTTCTATTAGTTTCAGTGTGTCTGGTTTTATGTGGAGGTCCTTGATCCACTTGGAGTTGATCTTAGTACAAGGAGATAAGAGTGGGTCAATTCACATTCTTCTGCACGTTGACCTCCAGTTGAACCAGTACCATTTGTTGAAAAGGCAATCTTTGTTCCACTGGATGGTTGTAGCTCCTTTATCAAAGATCATGTGACCATAAGTCTGCGGGTTCTTTCTGGGTCTTCAATTCTATTCCATTGATCTACTTGCCTGTTGCTGTACCAATACCATGCAGTTTTTAACACAATTACTCTGTAGTACTGCTTGAGGTCAGGGATATTGATTCCCCCAGAAGTCCTTTTATTGTTGAGAATAGTTTTAGCTATCCTGGGTTTTTTGTTACTCCAGATAAATTTGAGAATTGCTCTTTCTAGATCTATGAAGAATTGATTTGGGATTTTGATGGCGATTGCATTGAATCTGTAGATTTCTTTTGGCAAGATGGCCATTTTTACTATATTGATCCTGCCAATCCAAGAGCATGAAATATTTTTCCATCTTCTGAGGTCTTCTTTGATTTCTTTCTTCAAGGACTTGAAGTTCCTGTCATACAGATCTTTCATTTGTTTGGTTAGAGTCACGCCAAGGTACTTTATGTTGTTTGTGGCTATTGTGAATGGTGTTATTTCCCTAACTTCATTCTCAGCCTGCTTGTCCTTTGAGTACAGGAAGGCTACTAATTTGCTTGAGTTGATTTTATAACCAGCCACTTTGCTGAAGTTGTTTATCAGCTGTAGAAGTTCTCTGGTGGAGTTTTTTTGGGTGGCATAAGTATACTATCATATCATCTGCAAATAATGATAGTTTGACGTCTTCCTTTCCAATTTGTATCCCTTTGACTTCCTTATGTTGTCTAATTGCTCTTGCTAGAACTTCAAGTATTATATTGAAAAGATATGGAGAGAGAGGGCAGCCTTGTCTAGTCCCTGATTTTAGTGGGATTGCTTCAAGTTTCTCTCCATTTATTTTGATGTTGGCTACTGGTTTGCTGTAGATTGCTTTTACTATGTTTAGGTATGGGTCTTGAATTCCTGCTCTTTCCAAGACTTTTAGCATGAAAGGATGCTGAATTTCATTGAATGCTTTTTCAGCATCTAATGAGATGATCATGTGGTTTTTTTTCTTTTAGTTTGTGGGGTACAGAGCTAAACAAAGAATTGTCACCAGAAGAAATTTGGATGGCTGAGAAGCACCTTAAGAGATGTTCAACATCATTAGTCATCAGGGAAATGCAAATCAAAACAACCCTGAGATTCCACCTCACACCAGTCAGAATGGCTAAGATTAAAAATTCAGGAGACAACAAGTGCTGGTGAGGATGTGGAGAAAGAGGAACACTCCTCCATTGTTGGGGGGATTGCAAGATGGTATAACCGCTCTGGAAATCAGTCTGGCGGTTCCTCAGAAAATTGGGCATGACACTTTCAGAGGACCCTGTCATACCACTCCTGGGCATATACTCAGAGGATTCCCCTGCATACAATAAAGACACATGTTCCACTATGTTCATAGCAGCCTAATTTAAAATAGCCAGAAGTTGGAAGGAGCCCAGATATCCCTCAAAGGAGGAATGGATACAGAAAATGTGGTATATTTATACAGTGGGTTACTACTCAGCAATTAAAAATAATGAATTCATGCAGTTTGTAGGCAAATGGTTAGATCTGGAAAATATCATGCTAAGCGAGTTAACCCAATCACAAAAGAATACACATGAAATGCAATCACTGATAAGTGGATTAATGAGCCCAGAAGCTCTGAATACTCAAGACACAATTAGAAAGTCAAATGATTCCCAAGAATAAAAAAGGAGAGGACTCTGGGCCTGAAAAGATTGGATCCAGTTTTGTAGGAGAGTACCAGAACAGAGAAATGGTTGGGGGGGTTGTTGGGGAATAGTTGGGGGGAGAGGACTTATGAGACTTATGGTGTGTGGGGAACTGGGAAAGGGTAAAGCCTTTGGAATGTAAACAGAGAATATAGAATAAATTTAAAAATAAAATGTAAATAAAGAAAATATCTAATAAAAAATCTGGAAATCAAAAAAAAAAAATAAAATCTATCTCAAATCCTAACTGACAAAGTGTTCCTCAACTACTTCATTCTATTCCTCTCTAAGGAAAGGTCATAATTCAATAAGCCTTCATTAAAATAACCACTTCAGTCACTTAAGTTTACAGTTCAAGACATTTTAATCAAGTCAGTGATCATATGCAATACACACTTAGGATTCAGTACCTAAACCTATTACTGTGATCCACCTAATTTGATTCTACAAATCAGAAGCTTTAGTACTTTTCATATTTTGCAAACAATACTAGAATTCTGATGTAGCACTTAAGGCCTTTTATAGGTGGCATCTTATATGCCTATCCTTTCTTTAATTCAAGTTTCTTCGTGGAGGAACCTTTATCAATCAATTATTGTGTCACATATTCTCCCTGTCCCAGGTCTATTCTTTACTCATCCTTTAATGTTCCTGCCTAGGCTGTTTTTATTTAAGACAATCAGAAAATATTAGAGTATGAAGGCATCTGTCTCATAGCAGTTTGCCACCTTCTTCAGCTTCAAACTCTAAGTTTGAAAAAGAAAAGAATGTCTATTTTTTAAATGCCTCTCCTAAATAGGTACTATATCCCATAGTTTATATATTCAATTCCATTGATTCTTTCCATAATACCTGTATTTCTGCTTCACATTTTAGGAAATATAGACTAATAGATGGGCAAGTAAAGTTTTTGAGGTCATAGAATAAAGAGAAGAAGAAGCTGGGTTGGCCAACTATTTCCATTCATAAAATTGTGCCCATCTCACTTGGACCCTATAGTTACCTGAGTTGTGGATTAGAGAAAAGAGCACTATTAGTGATGTTAACATGCAACTCATTTCTAATTTACCAACTTAATCTTATAGATTAGCGGAAAAAAATCCTTAAAATAATTTATAGAAATTCAGTATTTATAAAAATTCAGATCTATACTTAGCATGAGGACATTTATAATGGTAGTAACTTTTACACAGTATGGAATATATATATATATATATATATATATATATATATATATCCATGTGTGTGTGTGCGTGTGCACATGTGTGTATACATATATGTGTATATAATATACATATATGTGTGTGTGTCAGTTGAAGTATTTGTGGTGGTTCAATTTAGAAATGCTATGTTCCATTTTAAATATATTTCATGCTCATTTTAAAGAGCATTTATTGAACATTTATTGCTATTCTTGAAAAAAATTCCTGTCAACATTTAAGCTAATTTTGTAATCATCATAAATATATTAAAAGCATTCAAATTAGCGTTCATCCTGGCGAAGGCTTCATTCAGATTCTGACTCATAAATTTCCCCCTGAAATTTTTACAAACTACAGTTACCAGTTGTATAATAATACTATTGACACTTTATATACTTTTTAAATTTTAGAAAGTATAGCAATTCTGACTTAATTGTACTTGTTCTTTACTCAAGGAGAAAACAGATGCATATAAGTAAACATAAAGTACATCTGTACTCCCTCACCCATGAACCCCATCTAGTAAAGAGACCTTTATTCAGCAAGCAACTTTTCAATTATTTGAACACTTCTTAAATTTCAGTCTAAAGAAAGCCATTGCAATTTTGTAAGACAGTATTTCTTTTACTATATTTTTTCTTTTATATCAAGTGATGTTTTAATTTTACCTGTTAAGTTGTATTCACAAAAAACAAAATGGAAGTCTTGTTATTCTTCATAATTAAGTATATTAGAGGAAAGAGTTGGGGTAAACATGTTTAAAAGAAATTTTGTAGCCCATGCCCCAGCATAGCTAGACCACACCTGCCTGCACCTCAGTCAACTTCTAGGCTTGTGCCAGTATCCATTCTACCAGCAACCAAACACAAGTTTCTTTCTCCACTGCATCCAACCATTCTATTCTGTTTTCAGACTTCCCATGTGCTCATCCAAAGTGTATCTTAAATAGTCTCTATGACCAACCTATCCACACTGTCTCCCAACCTGCCAGATCAGTCTCTGGAATAAAATAGCCTCTCACACCTGCACTGCAAAGAAGCTCTAGGCTTAGGTGAAGACCAATATTCCCCAATCTACACAACCCTCCAGTGCCATATTCACCCTCTCCCCCTGCCCCTAATCTCCAGACTTGCACCAAGAAGCACATCCTGTAAACCAGCCCTATATCGATGTTCACATGACTTTATTTTACCGATGTAATTTCTAACCTCCAGAACAAGTTGCCTACACAGCCTCTCTTCTGTCTCTACCTGCTTGACCCATAAAGATGCAGAACTAACAAAAAAAGTTTACATGCCCAGGTCTCATTGCAAAAATACCAACATTATGAAAGACCTATGCATTATCTGCTCTCCAAAACCCACCGGAACCAAAGCAATGTATGCCAATGAGAATTGCCTAGATGAAACCCATAACAAATACTTTTAAAGAACAATAATAAACTTCATCAAAAAGAACTGAAGGAGTTTATAGAAGACACAAAGAAACAGCTCAAAAACAGGGAGTCCCTCACTAAGAGGTAAGTCGTGGCCATCTTTACACCTGTGACTGTGTAGACTGACAGACAGGTACTCAGTAGAAGATTACTTGGGACATGCCCCGCCAGGATTCCACCTGCACCCAGGAGCTCAGCAGTACCACAGCAATCTGTGTCAGGGAAAGGCAGGTCACCCAGGGTTGCTGAGATAGGATTGCAGGTACATAGGACAGGTAAGCACCAGCCAGTGACAGCAGGACCAACTAACACCAGAGATAACTAGATGTCAAAAGGCAAACGTAGGAACACTGCTAACAGAAAGCAAGACAATATGGCACCATGTGAACCCAATTCTCCCACAACAAGCAAGTCCTGGATACACCAACACACGAGGAAAGACAGATTTGGATTTAAAATCACAGCTCATGATGTTGATGGAGGGCTCCATGGAGACTTCAAGAAAGACATAAATAACTCCCTTAAAGAAATACAGGAGAACACAAGCAAACAAGGAGAAGCCCTTGAAGAACTAAGGAAAAACACAATAAAAGAGGTGAAGGAGTTGAACAAAGCTTTCCAGGATCTAAAGATGGAGGTAGAAACAATAATGAAATCTCAATGGAAAACAACTCGAGACATAGAAAACCTAGGAAAGAAGTCAGGAGTCATGAATCCAAGTATCAACAACAGAATACAAGAGATAGAAGAGGAAATCTCATATGCAGAAGATACCAAAGAAAGCATTGATACAACAGTCAAAGAAAATTAAAACTTCAAAAAGCTCCTGACACAAAATATGCAGGAAAATCCAGGATAAAATGAGAAGACCAAACCTAAGGATTATAGGTATAGAAGAGAGTGAAGATTCCCAACTTAAAGAGCCAGTAAATGTCTTCAACAAAATTATAGAAGAAAACTTCCCTAGCCTAAAGAATTGCCAATGAACAGAAGCCTACAGAACTACAAATAGATTTAACCAGAAAAAAAAAACTACTCCAACACATAATAATTAAAACAACAAATGTACTAAACAAAGAAAGAATATTAAAAGCAGTAAGGGAAAAAGGTCAAGTAACATATAAAGGTAGACCTATCAGAATTACACGACTTCTCACCAGAGACTATGAAATCATGAAGAGCCTGGGCAAATATCATACAGACCTTAATGGAATACAAATGCCATCCCAGACTGCTATATCCAGCAAATCCCTCAACTACCATAGATGGAGAAACCAAGGTGTTTCATGACAAAAACAAATTTACACAGGAATTTTCCACAAATTCAGCCCTTCAAAGGATAATGAACAGAAAACAAAAACAAAAGGAGGGAAACTACATACTAGAAAAAGCAAGAAATTAATCTTCTTTCAACAAACCCAAAAGAAGATAACTATACAAACATAAAAATTACATCAAAAATAGCAGGATGCAACAATCACTATTCCTTAATATCTTTTAACAACAATGGACTCAATTCCCCCAATAAAAAGATATAGAATAACAGAATGGATGCATAAATAAGACCCAACATTTTGCTGCATACAGGAAATGCATCTCAGTGTCAAAGACAAACACTACCTCAGAGTAAAGGTCTGGAAAACAATTTTCCAAGCAAATGGTCCCAAGAAACAAGCTGGAGTAGGAATTCTAATAAAATAAACTTTCAACCTTTTGGTTGATGACTTTTGTCATCAAAAAAGACACAGAAGGACACATTATACTCATCAAAGGAAAAATCTACCAGGAAGAATTCTCAATTCTGAACATCTATGCTTCAAATACAAGGGGACCTTCATTCATAAAGGAAACATTTTATTAAAGCTTAAAGCACACATCGCACCCCACACAATAATTGTGGGTGACTTCAGTACCCCACTCTCCTCAATGCACAGATCATGGAAACTCAAAATAAACAGAAACACAGTAAAACTAACAGAAGTTTTGAAACAAATGGATGTAATAGATATCTATAGAATATTTCATCCTAAATCAAAGGAATATACCTTCTTCTCAGCACCTCATGGTAACTTCTCCAAAATTGACCCTATCACAAAACAGACCTCAACAGATATAAGAAGATTGAACTAATTCCATGCCTCCTATCAGATCACAATGGAGTAAGGGTGGTCTTCAATAGCAACAAAACAACAGAAAGCCCACATACACATGGAAGCTGAATAATGCTCTACTCAATGATACCTTGGTCAAGGAAGAAATCAGGAAAGAAATAAAAACCTTTTTAGAATGTAATGAAAATGAAGGCATAACATACCCAAATTTATGGGACACAATGAAAGCAGTGCTAAGAGAAAAACTCATAGCTCTGAGTGCCTCCCAGAAGAAGCTGAAGAGAGCATACACTAGCAGCCTAACACCACACCTGAAAGCTTTAGAACCGAAAGAAGCTAATACACCAAAGAGGAGTATAAGGCAGGAAATCATCAAACTCAGGGCTGAAATCAAACAAGTAGAAACAAAAAGAACTATACAAAAAAATCAAGAAAACCAGGAGCTGGTTCTTTGAGAAAATCAAAAAGATAAATAAACCTTTACCCAGACTATCCAGAAGGCACAGTGACAGTATCCAAATTAATAAAATCAGAAATGAAATTGGAGAAATAACAACAGAAATTGAGGAAATTAAAAAAAATCATATCCGGCCGGGCGGTGGTGGCGCACGCCTGTAATCCCAGCTCTTGGGAGGCAGAGGCAGGCGGATTTCTGAGTTCGAGGCCAGCCTGGTCTACAGAGTGAGTTCCAGGACAGCCAAGGCTACACAGAGAAACCCTGTCTTGAAAAACCAAAAAAAAAAAAAAAAAAAAAAATCATATCCTACTACAAAAGCCTTTACTTAAACTGGAAAATCTGGATGAAATGGACAATTTCCTAGACAAATCACAACTACTAAACTTTAATCAGGATCAGATAGACCATCTAAATAGTCCCATAACCCCTAAAGAAATAGAAGTGGTCATTGATGATCTCCCAACAACAACAACAAAAAAATCACAGGACCAGATGGTTTTAGTGCAGAATTCTATCAGACCTTCAAAGAAGCCCTAACACCAATACTCTTCAAACTATTGCACAAAATAGAAACAGAAGGAACACTATCCAACTCATTCTATGAAACCACAATTACGCTGAGACCAAAACCACACAAAGAGCCAACAAAGTAGAACAATTTCCCTTATGAATATTGATGCAAAAATGCTCAATAAAATTCTTGCTAAACAAATCCAAGAACACATCAAAATGATCATTCACCATGATCAAGTAGCCTTCATCCCAGAGATGCAGGGAACATTCAATATATGGAAATCCGTCAATACAATTCACTACATAAACAAACTCAAAGAAAAAACCACATGGTCATTTCATTAGATGCTGAAAAAGCATTTGACAAAATTCAGCATCCTTTCATGTTAAAAGTCTTGGGAAGAACAGGAATTCAATGTGCAGCAAACCAGTAACCAACATCAAACTAAATGGAGAGAAACTTGAAGCAACTCCTCTAAAATCAGAGACTAGACAAGGCTGCCCCCTCTCTACATATTTATTCAATATAGTACCTGAAGTTCTAGCTAGAGCAATTAGGCAATAACAGCATGTCAAAGGAATACAAATTGGAAAGGAAGAAGTCAAATTATCACTATTTGCAGATAATATGATAGTATACTTAAGTGACCCAAAAAACTCCACCAGAGAACTCCTACAGCTGACAAACAGCAAAGTGACTGGATATAAATTTATCTCAAGTAAATCAATAGCCTTCCTATATTCAAAGGATAAGCAGGCTGAGAAAGAAATTAGGGAAATGACACTCTTCACAATAGCCACAAACAATATAAAGTATCTTAGTGTGACTCTAACCAAAAAGTGAAAGATCTGTAGGACAGGAACTTCAGGTCTCTGAGGAAGGAAATCGAAGAAGACCTCCGACAATGGAAAAATCTTCCATGCTCTTGGATTGGTAGAATTAATATAGTTAAAATGGCCATCTTGCCAAAAGCGATCTGCAGATTCAATGCAATACCCAAAATCTTCATAGAGTTAGAAAGAGCAATTCTCAAACTCATCTGGAATAACAAAAAATCCAAGATAGCTAAAACTATTCTCAACAGTAAAAGAATTTCCTGGGGATCAGTATCCTGGACCTCAAACAGTACTACAGAGCAATGGTGATAAAAACTGCATAGTATTGGTACAGTGACAGGCAGGTAGATCAATGGAATAGAATTGAAAACCCAGAAATGAACCCACACACCTATGGTCACTTGATCTTTGATAAAGGAGCTACAACCATCCAGTTGAAACAAGATAGCCTTTTGAACAAATGGTGCTGGTTCAACTGGAGGTCAGCATGCAGAAGAAAAAACCCATAGAAGGAAATACCCCCAAACTAAGGAAAGGCATGTTCATACAAATGTAAATATAAGAAGCATACAAAATACCAGTTAATAACACCATAAAACAAAGTTATTACAGCTTATCATAGATAAAACTCTAAGCATATATAATAGAGCATACTGAAAGCTTGAAATGAAAAATAGAAGTCAAATATACAGAGAATATCATCATCATAATAGTTACTCAGTGTAGAATTTGAAAGCTAGGGGAGCCTGGAGCAATATATTCAAAGTCATAACATACTGTGGTGGACATGCTACACTAATAAATCCAGAAAAAATTATCTCCAATAACTGAATGAGAAAGAAAAACTTTCCATGACTCAAACAGACTAAAACATTTATATCCAACAAATTAAACCTAAAGAAAATACAACAAAGGAATCATTATTTCTGAAAGGAAAGGAATGAACACAGCAAAGAGACAATGGCAAGAATTGTGAAAACACCAAATACCACTCTTAATGCAAAACCAACACCAAAAATCACCCAAAGTCTGGCCAATGTTAATGCAAACATTTCAATAATAACTCTTAAGTATCCATGGTGTTAATCCTCTGAAAAAAGAACACAAAATCTTTCAATCTACTGTCCACAAGAAACACATCTTAATTTTAAAGGTAAGTACTGCCTTGGAGTAAAAGGATGCACAAATGTACTCCAGTTATATGGGATCAATGCAACAAAACATCCCATAAAAACTACTGGAGGAGACAGAAAAAAAAAGAAAACCCTCATTTACTGTTGGTGGGATTGCAAACAGATGCAGCCATTAAAGAACTCAATGTGAAGAATTCTTAAGAAGCTAAAAGTAAGTAAGCAGGTTATGATTTAGGATTGGCAGAGTGCTGCCATCCTTTAAGTCTAGGGTACCTGGGGCTTGAGCACTTGAGGCAAGGACGTCTCAGTAGGGCCATATTTTGTTTTGATCACTGCAGTTGGGCTTATCTGAGCACAGGAGTTCTGCCATAAATATTTGTATGAAGAGAACATGGGGTGGAGGATCAGTGACTTCCCAAGCGAGGTATTGATTACATTCGTACTAGAGACAGGTTCTCACTCATTGATCTCCATGAGCTACATCTACTAGCATAATACATTTTGTTTTCCTGAAAAAGAAGAGAAGCTAAAATTAATTCTACCACATGATCTACGTATGCATTCCTTGGCATATGCTCCAATGACTTGACATTCTATGCTACAGATACTTGCTTAGTCATGTTCTTCCATGTTCTTTCATGTTCATAGCTCTTCCATTTACAATAGCTAAAAGATATAATCAACATAAGTGTCCTCTGATGAAGGAAAATTGAAAATGTGGTGCTACAAGCAAAAATGAAAATAAAAGTTCAGAAGTAAATGGATATAATTAGAAAAAATCATATTAAGCAAGGTAATTCAGACATAGAAAGACAAATACCACATTGTGAGAGACATGGAGGTCCAGGTACTCATAGAAAAGGACTGGGGAAAACAGGAATGTTAAACACAAAGAGTTGTCTCCTCAAAAGGAAAGATGTATAACCTGTTTCTCACCAAGGAGCTTGGGAGCAGTCATCGTTGATAGCCTTGTGTCATTTGCACTACCTGTCTGATACCACACTGTGTCCTCTCTGAGACTGTGATCATGAACTTGGCAATCTATAGAATCCATCTTTATGGAAATTGTAACATGTCCTTTACAGAGGGTTTCAATGTAGGCATGTCTGAAGTTTTATTGTGCCCATGGAGCTGAGTTAATTATCACAAGAAAGAAATGTCATGAAATTGGGCTGTGCTTAGATACATCTAAAAGGGGTCAGATTCCTGGTCACTGTCCTTAGCTTGGCAGAGGCAGATTTGACGGTTGTAGTGAAAAACTGAGAGGCCGCCCACTGAGAGGCCCGGGCAGTGGTGGCACACGCCTTTAATCCCAGCACTTGGGAGGCAGAGGCAGGCGGATTTCTGAGTTCGAAGCCAGCCTGGTCTACAAAGGTCGTTCCAGGACAGCCAGAGATATACAGAGAAACCCTGTCTCGAAAATCCACAAAAAAAAAAAAAAAAAAAAAAAAAAAACCACCGAGAGACCATCTACAGAAGAATTAAAGAAGAATTGAAGAATTAAGCTGTGGCTCTGTAGGTAATACCTTTATGGCTCCTCACTGTGGATATTGATGAAAGAGACAGTCCATGGTTCCAAACAGTATATTGGTTGTTCAAGGTGAAAAATGGGTGTATAATGTACCATTCCCACTTCTCAGTGTGGGCCTGAGATCAAGTACCTTTTGCAGGAAGAATGTCTGGAAAAGGAAGCTTATTGGCTAAGCCCTCTGGAACTCGAGGCACCTCATTAGCATAGAGAGCTCTTTTTTGACCCTAGTTGACCATAGGACATGCTTCTTTTATGTGAAGAGCATGGCAAGTGTTCATGTCAGGAGTCTGGCAGGAAGCTGGGAGTCACCTAAACCTCAAGTGTGTGCCCACTGAGTATCCAGGTCTCAACCTGCTCTACCTTACCAATCTTCCTGGCATGATTTTAAGTCCAAAACAAAACAAAGTTAAGTACTTTACGGATGCAAACTTTATGATTGCTATCTTACATTCCAAAATAAAAACAAATGAAAAACAATCAAACAAAATGAAACAAAACCAACTCTACTATCAAAGTTTCAATTCTCATGTCTAAAAGGAAGAAATAAATAATTTCCCACATGAAAGTGAAGAAACATGCATGTGTAATTGGCTAATATTGATTAAAGAATTTTTTGCTATCAAAATATATGATTACAGCATTAGATGATGGGACTAATTATTTTAACCACATGTTCAGGGCAAATACTATACGGAATCACATCCCTGTACAACAGACATGAATGAAGAAATCTGTAGACAAGCTCTGAGAAAGTACTCTAAGATCTCTGTACATAATTTTAAAAATATGCAGAAAGTGAGTTTGTAGCCATCAGTAAACTGAATAATCATGACTAGAATGTATAATGTCCTTTATATGCACTGAATCCTAGTAAAAACTTTAGGAAGTTTGATTTATTCCTGTTCTCACTTATAATGGTAATTTTGTGATCTGGAAGGACAAGAAATGTTTTCAAAATTTAGAAAGATACATACTATAAGATAAGGATTTCAATTTATTCAGTATCTAATGCTCGTATTAGCCAAACTGAATATTAAGCATAATTATATATCTACTTCTAAAATATAAAAAAGTTATCAGTGTTTGAAATTTAACTTAATCTTTCATAAAAATAATAGCTTCATTATAGTAACATCATAGACTTGGTAAATCACTCAAGCTAATACTACCCACTCATACCCAGATTTACAGACACACTTGTTAAAATTCAGATTCATACCTCTAAGCCCAGGCTTGAACAACTCTCCTTAAATCTAACAAGCATGCATGGGTGATCATACACTTCCTAAGAGACAGGAAGCAGGATGAAGTAATGGCACTGGCTTTATGTCTATTTACTTTCTGCCTCTAATTTTGTGAGAGTACTTTGCTAATGGCAAACATCTTCTAGAAAGTACTCAAAAACAACTAATGCCTCTCTCAGTTTGGCAACGATATTAGCTTGCACACACGAGATCATTAGGTAAGTTTTGCCTATAAAAATTATTTTAATAGGCTGATAAGATGATTCAGTGGGTAAGTGTCCTTGACCAGCCTGAAACTGAGTTCAAGAGATAAATCCACATGGAAGAAGGAAAGAACTGATTTCTGAAACTTTTCCTTTGACCTTCACATAGGTACCATGGCACACCCTGACCCCCAACACAAATAAACAACAGAAATGCAAAAGCTTAATTTTATGTGATATAGAAATAAGATACTTTAATCAAAATGACTATTAGTAAAAATGTTAAGAAAATATTTGATCCTATTATCGGCACTAAAATAGTTAAAATTGTAGACAATGACTTTTCTTTAACTACAAGTAGAAAATTACCAGTATTTGTAATGGGACTTTTTAAGTTGTAAAATATTTATGAAATTCACTTTTTAACTCTATTTAGATTACTGTAGTTATGCATGCTAAACCATAATACTTTTATTTCTCCATTTGGTGAGATTATAAAATGCTGCAGCTGTCATAGAGAAAAATATGGTGACCCATAAATGTAAAATAGAATAATATGAAGTAGTGATGCCACTACTGGATATATATCCAGAAGAAATGAGATCAGTAACTCAGAGAGCAGTAAACCCATACTATGTTCTTTGCAGCACTGTTCACTATAACCAACATACAGTCCAATTATTTCCCAACCAATGAATGGTAAATAAAGATGTTTTTCACATACAACAGATTAGAATTCTGCCTAAAATGTGAAGGAAATCATGTATTTGCCTCAATCCAAACGAGTGTAGCAGACAATATGTCGAGTGAATTGAGGCAGTTAGGAGACAGAAATTTCTGGTTCACTTCATCCCAAAAGTCTGGAACACACACAAACATAAAAATGCAGAACCTAGAATTGTAGTTGCTGATGTTGTAGGAGGGGGTAGTGAGTTGTCTAATGAATTTCCTGACATCTTTCAATTATGAAAGATAAATAGTTCTAGAGATGAGCTGCAGAACACACTGCCCCTCATTGACAATGTAGTCTTGTGCACTTAAAAATTCAAGAAACTAGATCTCATGTTGAGTGCTCTTCAACTACTATAAAAGAAGCACGAAGATTCTTTAGGGTGTGACAGACGCATCAACTGCTTTGATTCTGTGATCTTTCCACAGCTGTATTCATTCATATATTCTAATTAACAGGTGTACAACTAAATTATAGTTTAGTAAAGCAAGGTAAAGGAGGCATGGATAGAGGGAAACTGATGTCAGTTTCAACAAGGCTGTAAGAGAGAGTTCTATTAGCAAAGCAGCTGACTGAACACTGCCATGGAGCCTTTGTAAGGCAGAGATGAATGGCAAAGCTTCCAGTGAGGTAGAGTGATGCAGGGTCAAATTTACTCTCATGTCTTTGTTTTTTATGATCTGGGATGTGAGTCACCTCATTAACTTATGGGGTCTTCCTGTCCTGTGTCTTTGAAAACAGGCACCTGAAGAGAAGGAACTCAGCAAGCCCATTAATGGGAAATAGAAAGAGGTACTCCAAGTGAGTTTTCTTTCTGGAATAAAAGCACAAAGGGGGAAAAGTTCACTTTTCCTTTGAAAAAAGAATGGTAGAGAACATTGGACATTGAATAAATAGAAAAGGTTCTCCTGAAATTTCTGAGCATCATTTCTGCTCTTCATTATCTCTTTCAAAGCTGTGATCCCAAAGTAGTGAAAGCCTCATCCTGAAAGTGTCTGTTTGCCAATATGTATACAAATCAAAGAAAGCCCAAGCATATCAAATGGTGTTAAAACTTCAGTGGTGTTAGAAAGGAAACATTCAGGCCAGCAAACCCTGTGGCACATGGTGAAAAAAAATTAAGGAGAAAAAATGGAGTCCCAGTGGAAAAAATCAGTCTAGCATATACCCTGAAGGTTTAAATAAGGAAAGTCCATTCATTGTCTCACAATTCACATTTGGGTTCAGAAAGGAAATGTTTCACTTGGAGGCAATGACTAGACATGCTGCATTGAAAATCCTTGCTTTTCAGAACTGGCTTTCTTTCCTTCATTACCTCATGTACTCTGTAATTTCCTCAAAAGAAAACATTGGTCTTTATTTCCTTGTCTTCTTATGGCCAAAACAGTAGTTGACACAGTTTCCTTATGAAAGTTAATGAGAAAATATTGAAAGTCTTTAATTATTTAGAATCTTCTACAAGTTTCAGACATATATAAAAGTAACAAATATCAATTAATCTATATTATATTATATCATATCATATCATATCATATCATATTATATTATATTATATTATATTATACTAAAATATATTAGTATCATGACTCTGTTCATATTGGAATTGAGTCTTAATATAATGTGGGGGACATAAGTATTATGATACAAAATATTTGAATCTTGTGTGTGGTAGGGACAAAAAAGCCAATTAGGGCCTAATTGTGAGTAATATTAAATTCTAAGTGAAGAGCTATAGATATTTTTAACCTTTTTTCCCCTTGGCATTCATTATTCACTTTGTTTGCATATGTGTTGCATGAGTTAGCAAGCACATGTCATGGCTAATTTGTGGAGATTAAGAGACAATTTGTCCTATGCTCAGTTCAATAGCTGACTGAGAGTGTCCTCCTCTATTTGTCATGCACTAGGAGAGCCTCCCAGGTGATAGCTATATCAGGCTCCACAATAGTGTCTGGGTTTTGTAACTATAGGGGATGGATCCCTGGGTGGGGTAGTCTCTGGAGGGTCTTTCCCTCAGACTCTGCTCCATTAAATTAACACAGTGGCATAAACTTTCAGTTGGTTAAAATGTCCAGTAACACTTGTGATCCTGATGTTCTTAGCATTGCAGTTATGATGTACAGTCATTCTCCTGGAGCAGAACTAGATAAAATCCAAATATTTCAGAAGGTCTATATACCAGCCCAGTTATATTCCGGTGATTATTAGTATATATTTGGACTTATTTCTAGCACCTTCTTTTGCTTACTATTTTTCATGGATATTTTGCTTAATTGTTTACTCAAGACTTCTAATTTTCAATATCTTCTTCTGATTTAGAAATAATTTTATTTATTTGTTTTTAGCATTTATCTTTTTCATTTTTAATCCCCATTCTCTCCATAAGTACTTTTTTCTTTTGGCTTCTAGGAAATAGTATTTACTCCGTAGTTTGGAAAATTAAGTATACAGTGTGTTATTAAAACATAAAGGAAAAGAAAAAAAAGAGACAATTTACCAAAGTCACTTCCCTCCTTCCTCCCTGTGAGTCCTGGAATTGATCTCACCAGGCTTGCAGACAAATGCCTTACCCACTGAACCATCTCAGTGGCCCATTTTTGATTTTAAGATATGAATGAAAATTTTTCAGGAATATAAATGTGATATGAAATCAAAATAGTCTTTTAGAACGTTGACTCTGGTGCTAGATTGAATGAAGAGTCAACACGAACTAACGAAAACCCAATTATGGTACTATTGTAATATTTTCAAACAGTAATAAGAAAGCTAGAAGACTAGCTGAGACACAGAATGCACTGTGTACAGACGCAATTGCTAAGACTGACAACAATGAGTTAGAGTTTACAAGAGAGAGAAGAATCAAGCTGAGTCCAGGTTTTCTACTTAAGGACAGAGCATGCTCCCTCTGTGTAACGGGTAACAAAAGAAGGAAGGTTCCATGAGAAAGTCCAGCTAGCAAGAGGAGACTTGACAAGTATATACTGCCCACAGAGGTTCTCATGAAGACATATGACACATCTGGATTTATACTACTGGAAAGACTGGTGCTGGACATAGATTTGAGGGTTATCAGCAAAGAATGAGAAAATGAGCCATAAAGATACTTATTTTGAAAATGCAGGCAGAGATGGAAAAAGCAACCTAACTGCATTCTACCCATGTGAGCAATGATGAAGCAAAAGTTGAACACAAGTCAGAGATGTTCAAAACATCAGGAGGAAAGACAAGGAGATCTCCCAAAAACCAGAGGAAGCCAAACTTCTCAGGGAAATTAAATCAGGTATCATGATAACTAGAAATAAGCCAAAAACACTAAGGAGATTTTACTTACTTGTTTGCTTAGTGTGTGTGTGTCTGTGTGTGTGTGTGTGTGTGTGTGTGTGTGTGTGTGTGTGTATGCATGTATTCATTTCATAGAAGAATGTGAAGATTAGAGGAGAAACTTGAGGGAGTCAATTCTCAGCCTCCATCCTGTATACCCTGGGGATCACACTCAGATTTGTCAGGTTTGGTTTTAAGCAGATTCACTCAATGACAAATACTTCAAATCCTCCAAGAAAAATTTAAACTATCCAATGACTTTGAATATGGTATTTTTGAATTGGGTAACTGTATTACAAAATATTTTTTAATTAGAAAGATCAGCTTATTGATTACCAATTATTAACAAGTCAACAGAAACTACCATCACCATAAAACAAGCTGCAAAGCATGCATGTGAGGGGTCATATTGAACAGATTTACCTCTGGCCATGGCTGCGATGAAAGGCCCACCATAAATTTAAGTCCTGGACTGCATTTGGGAAAAAAATGATTTAAGAAGGTGGCTCAGTTGTTAAGAGCACTGGCTCCTCTTCCAGAGGTCCTTAATTCAATCCCTACCAACCCCATAGTAACTCACAACCATCTGTAATGGAATCTGATGTCCTTTTGTGGCATACAGGAATACACTGAGGCAGAGCACTCATGCAAAAAATCATACATAAATAAATATGTTTAAATATAGAATGTAATCAGTATCATATATGAAACTTTCAAGAATTAAAAAAAACTAGTAATAAAAAAGAATAAAAAACTAAAACATGCACAAACATGCACACCCACAGAAGAAATTGAGTGGGCTGAGTGAAGCGTTCACCACTTTCTGCTTTCAGACTCTGGGGACAATGTACCATCTCCTCCTGCTCCCTCTTCTCAGGATTCTCTGCAATGGCAGACTATACCCTAAAACTGCCAACCAACATCCTTTCTCCTGTAAGTTGCTTTTGTTAGAGAATTTTATAAAAACAACAGAAGTAACTAATACAGTGACACAAGGAAACACAGACATTTCTAGTAGCTTTGATGAAAAGAATAAAAGGAAGCTCACAGCTCAATCAGGCACCAGAATCAGAACATACTTGGAGTAAGTTCAGAGACAAAGGAGGGTCATACATCTTTGATAATAATGCCCTCCCTTTCTAATTCCTCTTTTTGGATCCTGCCTCTTCTCATACAATTTCCTTTTCTCATCTTCTTTAACATCCCTTTAGAGAACAAGGCGAAAGTACTGAAAGTCACCATTGTGGAAGGCCCAGAGGTCAGAATGCATGTAAGGGCTTTATGTTAATGGGGGTATAGATTGCCCACTGCTAAGAAAATTGTGTTATTCCATTTTATCTAAATAACAGGATTTCTGTTCACTCCAATAATATCAATAAGTTTTACACAGAGCTCTTTCCCCAAACATGCTCCATCTAAACTTCTTTCAAGTTTCTTGGTTTTGCTGCTGCTACTGTGTGGTCTCCAGAGAGATTATTCCTTTACCTCAAACTGGATTTCCTGATCTCCCTTCCTCTTAGGTATGTCCTAAAGTGTTTTGAAAATCCCAATCGACATTGTATTTTAATGGAACACAGAGAATTGTTTTAAAATCTCAATTGGCATCATATGTTTTAATGGAAAAGAGAATTGTGTGAGATTGTCCTTCTGTAGTACGATTTTCAAAGGTTAATTCTTTTGAAGGACAAAGTTGATTTAATCCAACAGGCTTCAAAGGAACTTTATAGTCATAAACTATATTACCTATGGTCATAATATTTTAATATATACATTTTACATTTGTTTCCAAATGGCTCGAAATTACTTACAAACAGTCTCTGTTACCAACATAGAACTATTCTTTTTTAGAGCATCACTATGTCCCATTTCAGTTTGTTTTTTTAAGCTTTTGATTTCTTGCTTATATAAATCAGCCAATGCCTCTCTCAGTCCAAAGTTATTTTCTGCCAAACCCTTGGAGGTGCTTTGCCCACTGGAGAAGCTGACAGATGCAAACTGTAAAAAGAGAGGAACCTCTGTCCTCATGTTCTCCTGATGAAGGGCAGTGCAGTTTAGCCTGCCCACTGGACCCTTAACAAGGTAGGAAGCTTGTAGTCTGTGTGTCTTCAAGGCTTGCCATGGCTCCAAATTTAGAAAACTACACATTCATTTATTTGCAATATGTTTCAAAATCCCAAATGGCCTAAGGAAATGAGGTAGATGCAGCCGTTTTAGCAATCCATCCATCTGCATTTCCAGTATTTGTTTCCTTAAGAATTAACAGTTTCAGTGTGCTTTTCCTAAGTTGCTAGCCAAATGAAACACCACTGCAGCTGCTGTGGGCTCTCATTTCTTGTTGAACATCGCCACCTGATGGCTATTCTGGTTTATGTATTTGATTTGATTTTATTATAGATTGTAAAAATTCTTAGTTACTCCTGCTTTTGCAGCTGGAGCCATGAGTTGCTCCATGTGTACTCTTAGGTGGGTGGTTCCCTTTAGAGCTGGGAGCTCTGGAGGGTCTGACCGTTTGATTTGTTGTACTTCCTATGGGGTTACAAACCCCTTCAACTCCATTCCTTTTTCTAACTTCTCCATTGGAGACCCTGTGCTCAATTCAATGGTTGGTTGAAGCATCTGCCTCTGTATTTGTCAGGCTGTGCTGGAATCTCTCAGGAGACAGCTGTATCAGGCTCCTGTCAGCAAGCACTTCTTGGCATCAACAATAGTGTCTGGGTTTGGTAATAGTATATGGGATGGATCCCCAGGTGGGGCAGTCTCTGGATGGCCTTTCCTTCAATCTCTTGGTCTCTATATTTCCTTCCATGAGTGCTTTGTTCCCCTTTCAAAGAAGGACTAAAGCATCCACACTTTGTTCATCCTTCTTGAGCTTCATGTGGTCTGTGAATTGTATATTGGGTATTCTGAGCTTTTGGACTAATATCCAGTTATCAGCGAGTGCATACCATGTGTGTTCCTTTTTGACTGGGTTACCTCACTCAGGATGATATTTTCTTGTTCCATCCATTTGCATAAGAATTTCATGAAGTCATTGTTTTTAATACCACAGTAGTACTCCTTGTCAGACACCAATGGGAGAAGAGGCCCTTGGTTCTGTGAAGGCTCAGTACCCCACTATAGGGGAACGCGAGGGTGGGGAAATGGAAGAGGGTGGGTGGGTGGAGGAGCACCCTCATAGAAGCAGGGGGAGGGGTATAGAATAGAGGACTTCTGGGGGGCTGGAAAAGGGGATAACATTTGAAATGTAAATAAATAACATATCAAATAAAAGAAAAAACTTTAAAAACTAAAATAAAATAAAGAATAAGACAAATCTAGGTAAGACATCACCTCTAACTCTCCTTAGATCCTGTCCATTAGTCCTCCAAAGCACCGCCTTCCATTGGCTCCATAAGCCAGCCCACAGATCTAGAAGAAAACTTCTGCTCAAATGGAGGCCCAAGAGTACTAGGAAACCCAGGTGCCAAGATCACCAGTGTCCATACAAGTAACTGAAACTACATTGGCCACATCAGACCCAGAACTCCTGAAACCATGCTAATTCCCAGAACCCCGGGATCCAAGAGGTAATGTATGTACCTAAAACTGCAGAGGTCACAGAAGTCACCAAAATCCCAGTGGAGACAGTCTACCAGGTCTGAAGACTTGCTGCTCACCAGAATCACAGTCCACTAAGGCCAGAACACCAAAGGGAAGATAGAAACCAAGGGGGAAAACACACACACACACACACACACACACACACACACATACACACACACACTCAACAAAATAAACTCAGCAATCAGCACCTAAACCTTTAATAACTCCAGACCCAAATGAATAGAGACAGGCTCGATAAGACAACATCGATAAGACAAAGCATCACTAGAGCCCAGCTTTCCTACTATAGCAAGCCCTGGATACTCCAACATGGGTGAAGGGCAAGAAAATTACCATAAAACCAATTTTATGAAGATGACACAAGTCTTTAAAGAAGAAATATATAAACCCATTTATAAAGTCCAGGAAAACACAAACAAATGAAGAAAATGAATGAACCTGTTCAACATATGAAAACTGAAATAGAAGCAAGAAAGAAAACATAAATTGAAGGAATCCTAAAGATGGAAAGCTAGGTAAATGAACAGGCATCACCAACAGAATACAGGAGGTGATAGTGTAAAACAAATTAATATAGTGGTAAAAAAAATGTTATATCTAAAAATCGCCTGACACAAAATATTCAGAAAAATATGAAACACTATGAAAATATTCAACCTAAAAATAATAGGAAGGAGAATAATAGAAGGAGAAGATTCCCAGCTCAAAGGCCCAAAATATATTTTTGATAAAATTATAGAAGAAAATGTTCTTATTCTAAAGGAGATGCTGATAAATGTACAAGAGGCTTAGAGAACACCAAACAGATTGGACGAGAAGAGAATGTCTTTCAAGCACATAATAATCAAAACACTAAACATACAGAAGAAAAAAAGAATATAAAGTTATAAGAGAAAAAGAGCAAGAAACATAAAGGCAGACCTATTAAAATCAAATCTGACTTCTCAAAGGTGATTCTAAAAGCCATAGGAACCTGGACAGATTTCTTGCAGACTCTAGAAGACCAAAGATGTCAGTCCAGACTACTCTACCCAGCAATACATTGAATTACCATAAATGTAGAAAACATGATATGTCATAACAAAGTCAAATTTAAACAGTATCTATCCACAAATATAGCTCTACAGAAGGTACTATAACAAAAACCCAATGGGGTTAAACACACCCTTGAAGATACAGAAAATAAATATTTTCACATGACCAAAATGAAAAGAAGGGAATCACAAACACACACAATCACAATCAAGAACAATGACAAAATAACAGGAACTAACAATCATCGCTCATTAATATATCTCAATATCAATGGATTAGTTTCCTCCAAATAAAAGACACAGGTATCCGAATGGATGTGAAAACAGGATTCATCTTTCTGCTGCATACAAAAAACACAACTCAGAAACAAATATAGATGGAAAGAGATTTTCTAAATTAATGGACCCAAGAAATATTCTGGTACAGCCATTCCAATATCTAACAAAATAGATGTTAAACCAAAATTAATCAAAAGAGAAGAGGAAGGACATTAAATACTCTCATTGAAGGAAAAAGTCACCAAGGTGACATCTAAATTTTAAACAACTATGCCCCCCAAAAAAGTGTACCCACATTTGTAGAAAACATGACTAAAGCTTAAATTACACATTAAACCCCACACATGAATAGCAAGAGATTATTAATAACTAAATAGGAATCTATAATAAAAAGTAAGATGATCCCACTTTCCCTAATGGACAGATCATCCAAAGGAAAATAAACAAAGAGATAATGAACTAACAGGCATTATAACTCAAATGTACCTAAAAAATAACTACAAAACATTTCACCCAGACACAAAAGCACCTTGCAGAACCTTTTCCAAAACTGACCATATGTTCAGTCACAAAGCAGTTCTCAAGAGATACAAGACAATCAAAATAACCCTCTGCAGAATACCAAAACAACAGAAGCATAAGAAAGCCTACACATTCATGGAAACTGAACAATTCTTTGTTGCATGACTACTGCTTCAAGAAGAAAACAAAGAAATTAAAGACTTCCTAGAATTCAATGAAAGAGAATACACAGCATAACTAAATTTATGGGACACAATGAAAGCAGTGCTAAGAGGAAAGTTCATGCACTAAGTTCCTTCGTAAAGAAGTTAGAGAGGTTTCATACTAGCAAACTTAACAGCACATTTGAAAGCTCTAGAATAAAAAAGCAAACACACTGGAGAAAAGTAGATGACAAAAAATAAACTCAGAGCTAAACTCAATAAAATAGTAGCAAAGAGAACAATACAAAAAATACAATGAAACAGCATTGTCTTTTTGAGAAAACAACAACAAAAAAAAAGATAGACAAACCCTCATCCAAACTCACTAAAAGACACTGAAAGAATATCCAAGTTAACAAAATGAAAACTGAGAATGGGGACATAACAACAGGCATCCAAAGAAATCCAAGGAATCATTAGATAATACTTCAAAACTATACTCCACAAAATTGGAAAAAATAAAAAAGAAATGTACAAGTCTCTTGACAGATACTACTTACCAAAGTTAAATCAAGACCAGATAAGCAATATAATTGAACCTATAACTCTGAAGGAAATAGAACCAAATAAAAAGAAACAAACAAACAAAGGACACCACCACCAACAAGTCTCAGATGATTTTAGTGCAGAATTCTACCAGACTCTCAAAGAGCTAATTCTAACACTCTTCATCCTATTCCACAAAATCGAAGCAGTGGATTGCAAAACTCATTCTATGAGGCCACTGTTACCCTGATACTGAAACCACAAAAAGACTAAATAAGGAAAGAGAATTTCAGAGCAATTTACACTAAGAACATTGATGCAAAAATATTGAATAAAGTATTTGCAATCAGAATTTAAGAACACATCAAAGTGATCATCCACCATGACCAAGTAGGCTTCGTCCCAAGGATGCAAGGATGGTTCAACATATAAAAAAAATCTGCCAAAGTAATCCACCATGTAAACAAACTGAAAGAAAAAAAAACACACAATCATCTCATTAGATGCTAAAGGGGCCTTTGACAGAATCCAATGTCCTATGTTCATAAAAGCCTTGGAGAGATCAGGTATACAAGAGATACATCTGAACATAATAAAGGCAAAGTACAGCAAACTGATTGGCAACATCAAATTAAATAGAGAGAAACATGGAGCAATTCTACTAAACTCCAGCAACAAGACAAGGCTGCCCACATTTTTTGTCTATTCAACTACTACTTGAAGTTCTAACTAAACCAATAAGACAAGTAAAGAAAATCGGGAGACATAAATTGAAAAGAAAGAAGTCTAAATATTTCTATCTGCAGATGGAATGATAATGTATATATAAGCAATTACAAAGATTCCGCCAGAGAATTCTTACACCTATTAAAGCCTTCAGTGAAGTACTTAGATAAAAGAATAACTAAAAATAAAAAAGTAGCCCTATATACAAATTACAAAGCGTCTGAGAAAGAACTCAGAGAACCATCAACCTTCATAGTAGTCATGAATAATATATCTGGGTGTAATCAAGCAAGTGAAAACCTATGTGACTATAACTTCAATTCCTTGAATAAAGAAATTGAAGAGGATATGAGAATACATAAGAAGACAGAAAGATTCCAAATGATCATGGATTGGTAAGATTAACATAGTGAGAATGGCTATCTTACCAAAAGTAATCTATAGAATCAATGCACTACCCATAAAAATTCCAACCCAATTCTTTACAGACTTTGAAAAACAATTCCTAACTTCTTATTGAAAACCACAAACCCCAAGATAGCTAAAACAATCCTGCACAATAAAAGAACTTCTGAAGGTATACCCATACCTGATTTAAAGCTCTACCACAGAACAATAGTAACAACAACATAGTATTGACATAAAAACAGATGGGTTTATTAATGGAACCTAATTGAAGACCTAGACATAAATTCACAAACCTATGGACAACTAATATTTGGCAAAGAAGCCAAAATTATACAATGGAGAAATGTAAAGCATCTTTAAAAAATTCTGATGGTCTAACTGGATGTTAACATGTAGAAGAACCTAAATCTATCACCCTGCACAAAACTCAAGTCCAAGTGGATCAAAGACCTCAACATAAAACTAGGTGTGCTGAATCTGATAGAAGAGAAAATTTTGAAAAGCCTTGAGTAAACTGGAAGAGGAGACAACTCCCTGAACAGAACACCAAGTGTATAGACACTAAGACTGACAAGTAATAAGTGAAACTTCATGAAACTGCATGAAGGAAAAAGCTTCTGTAAGGGGAAAGACACCATCAAAAGAACAAATGGCAGCCTACAGAATAGAAAACTACACATTAAAAATCCTAGTAATCCAGCCGGGCGGTGGTGGCGCACGCCTTTAATCCCAGCACTTGGGAGGCAGAGGCAGGCGGATTTCTGAGTTCGAGGCCAGCCTGGTCTACAGAGTGAGTTCCAGGATAGCCAGAGCTATACAGAGAAACCCTGTCTCGAAAAACCAAAAAAAAAAAAAAAAAAAAAATCCTAGTAATCCAATTTAAAAATGGGTACAAATCTAAACAGAAAATTTTCATCAAAGAAATCTCAAATGGCCAAGAAACATTTAGAGAAAGGCCAACATCCTTAGACATCAAGAAAATGCAAATCAAAACTCCTTGGCAGTCTGTTACACATTTCAGAATGGCTAAGGTCAAAAACACAAGCTCATGCTGCCAAGAATGTGGAGCAAGAGGAACATTTATCCATTACTGACAGGATTGGAAATTTGTACAGCCAGTATGGAAATCAATATGGAGATTGTTCAGAAAATTGATTCAATCTACATCAAGACGTAGTTAACCACTCCTGGCCATATAACCAAAGGACGCTCCATCCTACCGCAAGGATACTTGCTTAACTATGTTCATATGAGCTTTATTCTTAATAGCTAAGAACTGAAAGCAACCTAGATATCCCTCAAAAGAATAATGGATAAAGCAAATGTGGTACACTCAAACACAATGTCATACTACTCAGCTGTTAAAAAATATCATGAAATTTGTAGGCAAATCAATCAAACTAGAAAAAATCCTCAGTGAGGTAGGTAACCCAGTCCCAGAAAGACAAACATGTACTTATTTATCTCCTAAGTGAAGGATAAGCATGCTTCAATCCACAGACCCAGAGAAGCTAAGTAATAAAGAGGGTTCAAATAAGGGGAAATTTGAATTTCCTTAAGTTGGGAAAATAGAATAGATATTGCTCGTGGGGGTGGATCAGGTTGGGGGAAGATGAGTATTAGTAGAGACAACTGGAAGTGGGGGGAGCATGGCATCTTACAGACAAACTAGAAACCCAATATAAAGGAAACTCCCAGGAGTCTACAAGCAGAACATCAGCTAAGACTCCTAGCAATAGGGGAGATGGAGCCTGACTGCATATATTCTATAATAATATACAGACACAGACACTATGGGAATGGCAAAGCAAAGACAGATTCAGATTGAGTTCTATGCCATGAGAGTGTAAACATGTAAATATTTAGTCTCTTCTGATTCGTCCGTGAAAATGTTAGTCTTTTCTAATTGGTTCATGTAAATGCAAGTCGCTTCTGCTTGGTCCATGTAAATCTTAGTCTCTTCTGATTGGTTACACTGGGAAGAAGGTTATTATTGGAAGGATGTTCAAAGCAGGGTAGGTGCTATGCTTTTACTGTACTCATAATAGCCCTTCATTAGTAACAACAGCAGCAGTAAAAAGAAACTTGTACAGCTACCACAAGGCTTGTAACTGTTGTTAAAAGCAGCCTCCCTCTTTCAGCTTTAAACAGTTTTCAAAATTTGCACATTCATACTTGAAACCAAAGACTTTTTTCTGAGCTTTTCTGTTTTTTTTTAAATTACCTTAGTATTTCTGTTCCATTGCATTGGCATAATTTACTAATAAAAGTACTAAAAACTGTAAGTCCTACATCACTCTACAGCCTGAGTCCATTGATAAGAATGACAGCATAGTACTGAGAAGGGAAAGTTTGGAACTGTGGGAGATAAATATTATAATCAAAGAAAATAGACCCTCAGTAATAACAGACAACAGAAGTGTTCATGGCCACTTATTAATCTATTCAATGTGTAATTAATCCATACCTCTATGTATCAGCATCTAAGCGAAAAGATGATAATCAAGATATAGAAAGGATAGTATCCATGTTCTCTTTGACTACCTGAACTACATCAGAGAAATTGAGTTGTTTGTGAAATATATAGATCAAATGACCCAAAGAGCTAATTCTAAGCTTCTTTAGAAAGAAGAGTATTGAGCCCAGTGAAGATAATACAACTCTTCAAATCCAAACAGAAAATTCTTAGAGAAACATAGGACCTTTGTTCTTGACTCACAAAAACTCACCACTCCAGATTGATAGAGGTTATGGTATTAATGTGATAGACAAGTTTCCTGTCACTATGATAAAATGTGTGACACAAACTGTTTAAAGTGAGAAAAGATCCTGATGTGGTGGTACATGCTTTTGATTCCAACCCTCAGGAAGCAGAGGAAGGTGGATCTCCAGGCCAAGGCCAGCCTGACTGACATAGGGAGTTCTAGGAGAGGCAGGGCTATGTAGTGAGACTCTCTCTCAAAATAACAGTAATAGTAATAAGAGAAATAATAATAATAATAATAATAATAATAATAATAATAATAATGGAGAAAATATTTATTTTGGTTAATAGTCTCTGATTTTTCAGTCCACAGTACTTGATGATACACTGATACTAAGGTGTTACATGGCAAAAGAATGTGTCATAGCAAAGCTGTTTATCTACAACTGAGCAGAGAGAGAAATTAAAAGACCGGGGGCAAGATACATCCACCAAAGAGGCACTGCTACTGGCCCATATCCTCCAGCCAGGCCCTACTTTTCACAGTTTCTACTGCCTCTCAATATTCTATTTAGTTATTAATTCATTAGTGTGATGGTTTGTAGATGATTGGCCCAGGAAGTCAACCTATTAAGAGGTGTGGCCTTGTTGGAGTAGGTGTGTCATTGAGGGTGTGGGCTTAAAACCCTCACCCTAGTTGCCTGGAAGTCAGTCTTCCACTAGCTGCCTTCAGATGAAGAGATAGAACTCTCAGCTCCTCCTGCACCATAACTGCCTGGATGCTGGCATATTTCTGCCTTGATGATAATGGACTGAACCTCTAAGCCTGTAAGCCAACCCCAATTAAATGTTGTCTTTTATAAAACTTGCATTGGTCATGGTGTCTGTTCACAGCAGTGAAACCCAAACTAAGGCAATTAGACTGATGGGTCAATTAGACCAGCACCCTCATAATCAAAATCACTTCTTTATGAACACTAGTGGCAAATTGCACATGTAAGCCATACCAAATGTGTGAGAAATTATTCCAAAACATCTAGAGGGCCAAGATTAGCTACTAAAGAATTCATAAATTTATTTTGAGAATAGCAGAGAGCTAGTGAAAAATTTAGCACTGGAGCACATTATCATGTGATATTTTATAATCTTAAAACTACAACTGCATATTAAGCAGGAGCAAAGACAATGTTTGACATCATTTTAAATAAAATAGTGAGGTAAAATCATGTAAAATATAAGTTATAAATATGTTTAATATTGTAAAAAGTAAATGCCAAGACAAAGTATATTATGCAAAAGAGAAATATATGTCAGTGAAGACTGATTTGTGAGTCTAGAATGATTTCTGAACCAATCAATTAAATTCATACTGTACATATAGAAATTTAATTTATAAAAAAATTTAGAACTTCATTGCTCTCCTTGTAAAGAGCAAGATAATTAGTTTGTCACTTTTAATTTACTGTCAATAAGTGCAAAAATGTAAAATCGCTATTATTGAGTAATGTGCCTGAAAATGCTTTTGATTCACTGCACAGCGTTGCATTTAAAACTACAATTCTTCCTGCCAGTGTTGCTTTGCTTCAAATGATATAGGAAGTAAGCAGCCATGACAAGGTCTGGAGAGAGGCAGTATGCTTTGTAGAACTGAAGATGTATTCAGGCTAACATAGGCATCTTTGCAGATGTCTGTTCTCTGACAAATTGCTTAATACTTCTGGGAAAATGATGTTCAGTGTGATGACCCACAGCTGTGTGGAGGCTGCTGTGAGTGGGTGCAGTAATGGCAAGAGCCTGTATGGGCAAACGCCGGCTGGCTTAGCAGTAATTAATTGCAGGCAGTCTGCCCACATTTTGAGAAGTGGTTGGAAACAGGCATTCTCATTCTAACATAACTGATAGAATTTTCTCCGTAGCTTTGGCATCCTTTAATTGGGGTTTAGGTTATTTTCCTGGAACATTGTTTCTAATCCATCCGTGGTTGTTGCACCATCCTCCCATTACTTTGTCTGGAAATTGGTGACTCATCTGAAAGTTTATAAATGTGACCCCAGAATTATTTATGGATGAAAGAAAATTGAAAATTCCCAGGCCTTTTCTTAGTGGTACAACTCTTCCTGCTCTTCTATATACAATTCCAGCATTGGAAAAGACCTTCACCAACTGACAGAGTAGCGCAACTCTGCTGTCTGGATTTCAAACATGCAACACAAAGAAGGATTCTCACATCCCTCTGGATAATTCTCCTGCCTACTACTTACCAGTTCTAGCTCATTTCACTTAAAGACAGTCAAAGTACACGTATCTGAGAGACAGTTTATAGTCTGGGCCTCAACATGATCACCAGTGTCAGGGTCTTACTGCCCACTAGACAACCCACACACTGACTTGTGCTTATCAAGGTTCTGTTCTTACAACTTCCTGATTTCTGCATCATGCATCTCCTTTAAGCTCTGGCTCTGTGTCCTCCCCTGCTTGATCATGGGAAACACAATGGGCCATACATACTTTCACTCAATGTAGTGGTTGAGTTTCTCCTGGAGTCTCTCCAGGTTTCTCCTGGGTTACTTTGATATGGGACTTTTAATATCTTTTTTTAATTTATTATTTTATTTACTAACACTTCAAATGTTGGCCCCCTTTGCAGTCTCCCCTCTACAAACCCCACATCCCTCTCCCTACCCTTTGCCTCTAAAAAGGGACTCTCCTACCCAATCCAGCCTCACCCCTCTAGCTTCCATTTTTTGCTGGGGCAACAAGCCTCCACATGATCAAGCATCTTCCTACCCATTGATGTCAGAAAATGCAGTCCTCTGTTACATATGAAGCTGGAGCCATGGACACACCCATGTATACTCTTTGGTTGGTGATTTGAGCTCTGAGGGGGGCAGTTAGTTAATATTGTTCTTACTATGGGGATGTAAACCCCTTCAGGTCCTTCAGTCCTTCCCTAACTCTTCAATTTGGGTACCCTGGCTTAATCCAATAGTGAGAGGCAAGCACAAGAACATAATCAACAGAAACCAATGTCACTTGGCATCATCAGAGCCCAGTTCTCCCACCACAACAAGTCCTGGATACCCTAACACACCTGAAAAGCCAGACTCTGACCTAAAATCCCATCTCATGAAGATGATACAAAACGCAAAGGAGGACATAAGTAACTCCCTTAAGAAATACAGGAGAACACAGATAAACAGGTAGAAACACTTAAAGACTAAAAACATACATCTCTTAAACAAATACGGAAAAACACAATCAAAGAAGTGAAGGTGTTTAACTTATAATTTCTAATGTATTAGATGTTTATTTTCTGTGTTTTATAAACTGAGTACAAATTTCATCAGAGCCTAGATAAGTGCGGGTTTGACCACTGCTACATTTCTAGCAACTGAAATTATGGTATCACATAGAATGTATTAAGAAATATTCATGGAAAAATATACTGGTTAAAATTGAATAACATAGTATAAAAACAATAGTTCATTAAAGCAAATCAACTTAGACTTAGCTGAAAGACAAAGCAGAATATATCTTCAGTATTAAGAGTATATAGGCCATTTCACTGAGCTAATGGGAGTGATTCATAAGAAAGAAATAAGAAAAAGGTGGTCAGAGACCAGTAGAAAATTTTCAGAGGTACAAAGTTAGCACCAGCTTAACCATGGGTCAGTAAATGGATTTGTCAGGAAAAGCTGATTTGAGGATTTCCCCATTTAAGAGGGTAGAAACAGGTGGCATTTCATCTTCCAATTATAGGCCTGTGGGCCTGTGGCCAAAATGCCCCTCTTCAGATACAAGTTTGGGGAAAATGAATATAAATGGAGTTTGACTAAGCCTGTTCAAAGCCTTCAGTGAGCCTTCTCTTTTCTTCATGCACCCAGAGCTGGTCCTGTGCCACAGGGATCCATACACAAATATCACAAGGAAAGAGCTGGTCTCCCAGGAGTGCAGACATGCCTGTGAGCACAGATAAGACCACCACTTCTTCTCAGACTCCCGACCCAAGAGGGACCTGCCCAGAGCCATCAGAACACAGGAACCAAGGAACAACCAAGTACAGAATCCTTCTGGTTTCTGCTTGCACCATGGATTAAACCCTGTTCCATAGCTATCCATACCCAAATTCCTCCCAGAGAGAACTGGTCTCTCAGAAGTACTGACACACAGTCATGTAGGAGGGACAAGCCACAGTAAGAGACAGCAAGACCAGCTAACACCAGAGATAACCAGATGGCAAGAGGCTAGGTCAAGAACATAGGCAAGAGAAACCAAGGCTGCTTGGCATCATTAGAACCTAGTTCTCAATCCAAACAGGCAAATTAATGAATGTTACATTTCTAAATAACTAGACATCTATAAACTATTTATAAAAATCAACTAAGCTGGACACTCAGAGCTCTCAGAGACTGAACCACAACCAAAGAGCATACACCGGCTGAACCTAGGCCTCCCCACACATTTGTAGCAGATGCCCAGCTTGGTCTTCATGTGGGACAACTGGAGCAGGGGCTATCCCAAAAGCTGTTGCCTGTCTGTGGGATATATTCTTACCTGGCCTCAGTGGGAGAGAAAGCACCTATCCTTGCAAAGACTTAAAGTGCCAGGGTCGGGGATACCTTGGGGATCCCCACCTGCTCAAAGAAGAAGGGAAGGGAGAGTGATGGAAGGACTGTGGGAAGGGGTGACCAGGAGTAGGCCAGTGAGCAGGATGTAAAGTGAATAAGTAAAGTATACATATTGTTTGAAAACCAGAAAAAATATACAATTTAAAATTTAGAAAATACCCTTTATTGAACAAAATTAAATAAAACATGCTTTTGCTGAGTCAAAAACAAAAACAAAAATGATACAGACGAACATAATAGATTTCTCTCCTGTTGTATCCAAGAAGCATGTCTTAACATCAAGGTAAGACATCACCTCAGGGTAAAATGATAGAAAAAATATTCTAAGCAAATAGCCCTAAGAAACAAACTAATGTAGTCACTAATATTTGGTTTCAACACCAAAACAAATCAGAATATATAGAGAAAAACGCTGTATACTCATCAAAGGAAAAAAATCCACTAAGAACAGCAATTCTTATGTACCATGCACAAAGGCAGGCAGTTCATAATAGAAACACTACTACAGCCTAAGGCACATATTGACCCTCACACAGTAATAGTAGAGGACTTCAATAGCCACTCTCAGTGGTAGAGAGGCCATCCTGACAAAAACTAAACATAAAAATGTTGGAGCTAAGTGACTTCATACAGTAAATGAACCCAAGAAATATGGACAGACCATTTCACCCAAATACACATGTACCTTCTCAGCATTCCATGGAACTTTCTCCAAAATAGACAACATAATCACATACACAGAAAGTCTCAAAAATATAAGAAATTCAAAATAACACCCTGCATCATATCAGACCACCATGGGTTAAAGGTGGATATCACCGGCAGCAGAAACAACAGAAAGATTGTTTTATAAAACCTGATAAATTCACTACTGCATAAAAGTTGGGTCAAGTCAGAAATTAGAGAAAAAATTAAAACTTTTTTTAGCATTGAATGAAAAACTGATAGAAAACATCAAAATTTACAAGATATAATGAAAGTAGTTCTAAGAGACAATTTTGTAGCACTAAAGTACTACAAAGAATAGAGAAATCTAATATTAGTAACTTAACACACATGAAAGCTCTATCACAAAAATATATATATATATAAAGAAATTACAAGCAAAAGGAGTAAACACCAAGAAGAAGGAGGCAGAGCTGGGAGTTGGGAGGTCAAAGGGCAGGCGCACTGGTTCGAGAGGCACGAGAAAGGTTTGAGTATCAAAATGGAATCAAATGTTAGAATCAGATGTTAGATTATCTAAAGGTTAGAAATTGAGATAAGCCTTCTCAGGACAAAGGGTCTCTCCTCCCTTTGATGTCCAAAAAGGCCATACTCTGCTGCATATGCATCTAGAGCCATGGGTCCCTCCATGTTTTGTTGAAGGTTTAGTCCCTGGGAGCACTGGGGTTACTATGTGGCTCATATTGGTGTTCCTCCTATGGGGATACAAACCCCTTCAGCTTTTTGGGTCTTTTCTCTAGCTCCTCCATTGGTGACCCTGTGCTCAATTCAATGGTTGGCTGAGAGTGTCCCCCTCTGTATTTGTCATACACAGGCAGAGCCTCCCAGGTGACAGTTATATCTGGCTCCAGTCATCAAGCACTTGTTGGTGTCCACAATAGTGTCTGGATTTTGTAACTGTATATGGGATGGATCCCTAGGTGGGGTAGTCTCTGGATCGTCTTTCCCTCAGTCTCTGCTCCACACTTTGTCTCTGTATCTCCTCCTGTGGGTATTTTGTTCCCCCTTCTAAGAAGAACCAGAATATCCATACTGTGTCTTTCTTCTTCTTGTGCTTCATTTGACTTGTGAATTGTATCTTGGATATTCCAAGTTTCTGGGCTAATATCCACTTATCAGTGAGTGCATACCATGTGTTCTTTTGTGACTGGTTTACCTCACTCAGGATGATACTTTCTAGTTCCTTCCACTTGCCTAAGAATTTCATGAATTCATTGTTTTTAATAGCTGAGTAGTATTCCATTGTGTAACTGTACCACATTTTCTGTATCCATTCCTCTGTTGAGGAACATCTGGGTTCTTTCCAACTTCTGGCTATTATAAATAAGGCTGCTATGAACGTAGTGGATCATGTGTCCTTAAGTTGGAGTGGGTGGATTGGTGAGCAGGGGTGGGGGGATGGTTTAAGGTGACTTTCAGGGAGCGGGATCAGGAAAGGGGACAACATTTGAAATATAAATAAAGAATATACCTAATGAAAAGAAAGAACAAAAACAAAGAAATCATTTCTCATATATACCTTTTCATTCACCTAATCCTTTCATTATATTTTGTAAATAAAATAGATCACTGTACATAGAAAAAAAAACTTTGGATAAGACTTTTATCACTGTAAGTTGGCATCTTGTAATTGTGAATTTAATATACATAAATACAATTGGCTAACTAATCATGCATTAAGAGTTTTGATTTACTGCAGTAACTGGAACTTGGGCCTGCCAATTACAGTGTCTAGGACAGAGAGGAAACATAGCTGAGATGCTGTGGGAACTAGCTGGGAAAGAATAGCTCAGCTACAGCAGCAGGAACCGAGCTGAGCAGGTCCCCACCAGGGCTTGGGGTTGGCGGGGCAGGTTTTTTTAATAATTCCCGCTACAAGTTTTTGAGCCACCATGTGGGTGTTAGGAGGAGCAACCAAGGCTCTTAACTATTTACCTACCCACTCTACAATCAATGGGACCTGGGAGCGTGGAGACAATGAATGAGGCAAATTAAAATCTCATTCAATAGCCAATTTTATTCAGAGCATCAGACAGGTTATACTCTGAATGCTAAGACTAATCACATGAGGAAAGTGTACAATCACAAAGGTAACCCCCACATGAAATTTCCATAGAAGTGGAGATCTCTGGGGTTTTTTTGTTTTTTTTGGTTTTTGTTTTTTGGGTTTTGTTGTTGTTGTTGTTGTTGTTGTTGTTTGGTTTTTTTTGTTGTTGTTTGTTTTTCATTTTTTGTTTTTTTGCTTTTTTATTATAATTGATTCTTCAAGGTAAATTAAGGACAATACAATAATCTTCCCTTTTGTCAACAATGCTATAGTGAAACCTCTGAACTAGCTGACACCATAAGTATTTATTTGGAGAATTAAAACTGCCGGAGCTGTCTGGAGTTGGGGAGAGGTAGCAAAAAAGTGGGGAGAGGCCTCCTAGTCTTTTTTTTTTTTATTGGATATATTCTATATTTACAATTCATTTCCCTTCTTCTGGTTCCCCACCCCCAAAGGTCCCACATGCCCTTTTCCCTCCCCCTGCTCCCTCATCCACCCCCTCCCACCTCACTGTTCTTGTACTCCCCCACAATGATGTTTTGGTCCATTCTAGCACCAGTGTCCACTCCTTTCTTCTTGTGAGACATCACTTGATATGTGATTTATGTCTTTGGTGTTCCAAGCTTCTAGGCTAATATCCACTTATCAGTGACTGTATACCATGGGTATTCTTTTGAGACTGGGTCACCTCACTTAGTATGACGTTCTCCAGCTCCATCCATTTCTCTAAGAATTTCATGAATTCATTGTTTCTAATGGCTGAATAGTACTCCATTGTGTATATATACCACATTTTTTGTATCCATTCCTCTGTTGAGGGACATCTGGGTTCTTTCCAGCTTCTGGCTATTATAAATAAGGCTGCTATGAACATAGTGGAGCATGTATCCTTATTGCATGCTGGGGAATCTTCTGGGTATATTCCCAGGAGTGGTATGGCTGGGTCCTCTGGAAGTATCACGTCCAGTTTTCTGAGGAACCGCCATACTGATTTCCAGAGTGGTTGTACCAGCTTGCATTCCCACCAGCAGTGGAGGAGTGTTCCTCTTTCTCCACATCCTCACCAGCACTTGTTGTCTTCTGAGTTTTTAATCTTAGCCATTCTGACTGGTGTGAGGTGAAATCTCAGGGTTGTTTTGATTTGCATTTCCCTAATGACTAATGATGTTGAACATTTTTTAAGGTGTTTCTCAGCCATCCGAATTGCTTCAGGTGAAAAGTCTCTGTTTAGTTCTGTACCCCATTTTTGGATAGTGTTATTTGGTTTTCTTGGGTCTAACCTCTTGAGTTCTTTGTATACATTGGAAATTAGTCCTCTGTCGGATGTGGGGTTGGTGAAGATTTTTTCCCAATTTGTTGGTTGCCGATTTATCCTTTTGACAGTGTCTTTTGCCTTATAGAAACTTTGTAATTTTATGAGGTCCCATTTGTCTATTCTTGCTCTTAGAGCATAAGCAATTGGTGTTCTGTTCAGGAATTTTTCCCCTGAGCCAATGTGTTTTTTTGCTTTTTAACAATTCAGTTATATCACATGATGCTTTTCTGGAAGCTGTCTTGTGAGAGGGTATGTAATGTTTTGCTGAAAACAGATACTTAAGAAGGTACATGATATTTAGAAAGATTATAAATATAACCCCATAAACACTGGGAGGATGCTCTTGCATGATTACACCATGCAATTCTTTGCTTCTTTGCTGGTCTCCACTTCAAAAAGAGAAATGCTCCAAAGAACTTCTTGTGATATTCCAGCAGATTCAGGCCACTTCATTGATTCATTTGGATTCTGCAGAGCCTTGCTGTTTCTGTTGGTATCCTGACAACAAAGAGTGGAATCACTCCAAGGAACTACTTCTAAACAGGTCCACAACACCCTTTTCCTATTCCCCTTCTTTTTCCCCCTACTTCTGGTCAGTAGGTTAGAAGGGAGATTGAAGCATTTAAAACCCTAAATAAAGTAGGTCTTGAAAAAAATCTTAGCCTACAACCCACACATAGTGGATAGCTGCACACAGTGAAAACCGTTTTTTCAATGGCACATATAAACAAATAATAGCAAGTATTAATGAATAATCGGAAGTAAATATACTCCTATATGCACACTAAAGCATAATACAACAACAAGAAGAATAATTCTATGTGGGTTTTTTAAATTTATTTTTTTAAACTCCATATTTTAGGCCCCAACCCATCCACCCTATGACGGTTCCATATCCCATACCTACTTCCTACCCACCCTGTCTCCACATGGATGCCCACACTTACCACCCCAACTGACCTCTATGCTCCCTAGGGCCTCCAGTCTCTTGAGGATTAAGTACACCATCTCTGGATGAACACAAACCTGGCAGTCCTCTACCATATGTGTGCTTGAGGCCTCATGTCAGCTGGTATATGCTGCCTGTTTGGTGGCCCAGTGTTAGAGGCATCTCATGGGTCCAGATTAATTGAGACTGCTGGTCCTCCTATAGGGTGGTCCTTCTCCGCAGCTTCTTTCAGTCTTCCCTAATTCAACAACAGGGGTCAGCTGCTTCTATCCATAGGTTGGGGGCAAATAAGTGCATCTGACTCTTTCAGCTGCTTGTTGGGTCTTCAAGAGTGCAGTTATACTTGCACCCTTTTTGTGAGCACCCTATAGCCTCAGTAATAGTGTCAGGCCTTGGGACCTCCCCTTGAGCTGGATCCCACTTTGGACCTGTTGCTGAGACTTCTTTTCCTCAGGCTCCTCTCCATTTCCATCCCTGTAATTCTTTCAAACAGGAACAATTATGGGTCAGAGTTTTGACTGTGGGATGGTCCGACTCCCCCTTCTTTGATGCCCTTTCTTCCTGTTGGAGGTGGGATCTATAAGTTTCCTCTCCCTATTGTCAGGCATTTCATCTAAGGTCCCTCCCTTTGAATCTTGAGAGTCTCTCACCTCCCAGGTCTCTGGTTTATTCTTGAGCATCCCCCCAACCTCCAATTCCAGAGGTTGCCTATTTCCCTTCTTTCTGCTGGCCCTCAGTGCTTCAGTCCTTTTCCCTTACACAATACCAGATCAGGATCCCCACTACACCCCCTACTCCATCACTCCTTCCACATTCTCAAGTCCCTCCCTCCCTTTCACCCCACTTGTTATTGCTTGCTTCTCCCTCCCAAGTGGGACTGAGGTATAGTCACTGTGCACTTCAGTTTATTGACAATTTTGAGTTCTAATTGGCTAATATTCACTTATTAGTGAGTACATCCCATGCATGTCCTTTTGAGTCTGAATTACCTCATTCAGTATGATATTTTCTAGTTCCATCCATATACCTGCAAATCTCAGTATGTCCTCATTCTTGAAGGCTGAGTAGCATTCCATTGTGTAAATGAACCACATGTTCTATATCCATTTTTCTGTAGTGGGACATCTAGGTTGTTTCAAACATCTGACTATGACATATAAAGCCACTATGAACATAGTAGAACACGTGCCCCTGTGGCATAGTGGGGCATCTTTTGGGTATATTCCCAAGAGTGGTATTGCTGTGTCTTCAGGTAGATCTATTTTCAATTTTCTGAGGAATCTCCAGATTCAGTACCAGAATAGTTGTACCAGCAATGAAGGAGTGTTCCTCCTCTTTTTCCACATCCTCTCCAACATGTGTTGTCACCTGAGGTTTTGACCTTAGCCATTCTGATTAGTGTAAAGTGGAATATCAGGGTCATTTTGATTTGCATTTCTCTAATCACTAAGGACTTTGAACATTTCTTTAGGTGCTTCTCAGCCATTTAAATTCCTCAGTTGTGAAATCTCAGTTTAGTTCTATGTCCCATTATTTGATTAACCCAATCAAAAAAGTGTTTGGGTTTTTGGTGATTAGCTTCTTGAGTTCATTATAAATGTTGGATATTAACCCTCTATCAGATGTGAGGTTAGTGAAGAGTTTTTTCACAATCTGTAGGTTGCCAATTTGTCTTATTGACTATGTCCTGTGCCTTACAGAAACGTTCCAGTTTCATGAGGTCCCATTTATCAATTCTTGTTCTTAGAACCTGAGCCATTGGACTTCTGTTTAAGAAATTTCCCCTTGTGCCAATGAGTTCAAGACTCTTTCCTACTTTCTGTTCTTATTAGGTTCAGTGTATCCAGTTTTATATTGAGGTCCTTGATCCACTTGCACTTGAATTTTGTGCAAGGTAACAAATATGGATCTATTTTCATTTGTCTATGTGCAGACAGACAGTTAGACCAGCACCATTTACTAATGATGCTTTTTTTTTCCATTGTGTATTTTTGGGTTCTTTGTCAAAGATCAAGTGTGCATAAATGTGTGGTTTTATTTCTGGGTCTTTAATTCTATTCTATTAGCCAACTTGTCTGTCTCTATACCAAAGCTATGCAGTTTTTTATCACTATTGCTTTGTAGTAAAGCTCGAGGTCAGGGATGGTGATGTCCCCAGCCATTCTTTTATTAAGTATTGTTTTTGCTCTTCTGGGTTTCCAGATGAATTTGAGAATTGGTCTTTCCATATCTTTAAAGAATTTTGTTGGGATTTTGATGGGGATTGCATTGAATCTGTAGATTGCCTTTGGTAGGATAGTAAGTTTTACTATGTTAATTCTGCCAATCCATGAGCATGGGAGATCTCTCCATTTTCTGAGATCTTGGGAGTCTTTAAGTTATTGTCATGCAGGTCTTTCACTTGCTTGGTTAGAGTTACCCCAAGATATTTTATATTATTTGTGGCTATTGTGAAGGCAATTGTTGCCCAAATTTCTTTCTTAGCCTGTTTATCATTTCTATAAAGGAAGGCTATTAATTTATTTGAGTTAATTTTATATCTGCCTACATAGATGAAGTTGTTTATCAGCTGGAGAAGTTCTCTGGTGGAATTTTTGGGGTTGCTTATGTATACTATCATATCATCTGCAAATAGTGATAGCTTTATTTCTTCATTGCCAATTTGTATCCCCTTGAGTGGTCTGAAGTTCTCTTTTTTTGATTGAATCCTTTACAGTTTAGGTATCAGAGTAATTGTGGCTTCATGGAACAAGTAAAGTAGTGTTTCTTCTCTTTCTATTTTATGGAATACTTTGAGAAAAATTGGTATCAGATCTTCTTTGAAGATCTGGTAGAATTCTGTTCTAAATCCATCTGGCTCAGGGCGTTTTTGTTGTTGTTGAAAGGGTTTTGTTTTGTTTTGTTTTGTTTTTCTTTTTGCTGTTTTATTAGATATTTTCTTTATAGACATTTCAAATGTTATTCACTTTCCTGTTTTCCCCTCCAAATTCCCCCTATACCGTTCCCCCTTCCCCTGCTCACCAACCCACCCACTCCACTTTCCTTGTTCTGGCATTCACCTATACTGGGGTATCGAGCCTTCAAAGGACCAAGGGCCTCTCCTCCCTGTGATGTCTTCTTCTATTTCCTTGTCCCGTTTATTTGATGTTCAATGGGCTTCGTGTACCTTTACGGCCATCTCTTTATTTTTTTAATTTTTTAAATTTTTAAAAATTCTTTTTATTTGATATATTAATTTACATTTCATATGATTTCCTCCTTTCCAGGCTCCCTACTCCCCACAAGTCCCATAAACCCTCTTTCCTCCCCTTGTTTCCCCAATAACTCCTTCCCTCTTCCCTGTTCTGGTATTTCCCTACACTGCTGCATTAAGCCCTTCCAGAGTCAGGGGCCCTTCCTTCCTTCTTCTTGGACATAATTTGATATGTGGATTGTGTCTTAAGTATTCCAGTCTTCTAGGCTAATATCCACTTATCAATGAGTGCATACCTTCAGTGTTCTTTTGAGATTGGGTTACCTCACTTAGTATGATGTTCTCCAGCTCCATTCATTTGTCTAAGAAGTTCAAGAATTTATTGTTTCTAATGGCTGAATAGTACTCCATTGTGTATATATACCATAATTTTTTAATCCATTCCTCCATTGAGGGACATCTGGGTTCTTCCAGCTTCTGACTATTATAAACAGGGCTGCTATGAACATAGTGGAGCATGTATGTTTACTACATGCTGGGGAATCCTATGGGTATCTGCCCAGGAGTGGTATAGCAGGGTCCTCAGGAAGTGTCATGCCCAGTTTTCGGGGGAACCACCTGACTGATTTCCAGAGTGGTTGTACCAACTTGCAATCCCACCAGCAGTGGAGGAGTGTTCCTCTTTCTCCACATCCTTGCCAACACCTGCTGCCTCCTGAGTTTTTAATCTTAGCCATTCTGACTGGTGTGAGATGAAATCTCAGGGTTGTTTTGATTTGCATTTCCCTAATGACTAGTGATGTTGACCATTTCTTGAGATGCTTCTCAGCCATCCGAAGTTCTTCAGGTAAAAATTCTTTATTTAGTTCTGTACCCCATTTTTTCTTAATAATAAGCTTTATTTTAGACTCAAAAGTAAATATTTTTTCTTTTTTTTCTTTTTTTATTGGATATACTCTATATTTACATTTCATTTCCCTTTTTTTTGTTTCCCCACCCTCTTAAGGTCCCACATGCCCTTTTCCCTCCCCCTGCTCCCTCATCCACCCCTTCCCACTTCCCTGTTCTGGTATTCCCCTACACTGATGCTTTGATCCTTTCCACCATTAGTGTCCATTCCTTTCTTCTTGTCAGACATCATTGGTATGTGAATTGTGTCTTTGGTGTCCCACGATTCTAGGCTAATATCCACTTATCAGTGACTGCATACCATGGGTATTCTTTTGAGACTGGGTTACCTCACTTAGAATGATGTTCTCCAGCTCCATCCATTTCTCTAAGAATTTCATGAATTCATTGTTTCTAATGGCTGAATAGTACTCCATTGTGTATATATATCACATTTTTTGTATCCATTCCTCTGTTGAGGGACATCTGGGTTCTTTCCAGCTTCTGGCTATTATAAATAAGGCTGCTATGAACATAGTGGAGCATGTATCCTTATAGCATGCTGGGTTGTTTGGCTCTCTGGAGTCTAACATCTTGAGTTCTTTGTATATATTGGATATTAGCCCTCTTTCGTATGTAAGGTTGGTTAAGATCCTTTCCGAATTTGTTGGTTGCCATTTTGTCCGCTTGACAGTGTCCTTTGCCTTACAGAAACTTTGTAATTTTAGGAGGTCCCATTTGTCAATTCTTGATCTTAGAGCATAAGTTATTGGTGTTCTGCTCAGGATCTTTTCCCCTGTGCCCATGTCCTCAAGGGTCTTCCCCAGTTACTTTTCTATTAGTTTCAGTGTGTCTTGTTTTATGTGGAGGTCCTTAATCCACTTGGAGTTGAGCTTAGTACAAGGAGATAAGAATAGATCAATGCGCATTCTTCTGCAAGCTGACCTCCAGTTGTGCCAGCATCATTTGTTCAAAAGACTCACTTTTTTTCCACAGGATGATTCAGCTCCTTTGTCAAAGATCAGGCGACCATAGGTGTGTGGGTTCATTTCTCGGTCTTCAGTCCTATTCCATTGATCGATCTGTCTGTCACTGTACCAATACCATGCAGTTTTTAACACTATTGCTCTGTAGTACTGCTTGAGGTCCAGGATATTGATTCCCCCGGAAGTTCTTATACTATAGAGAATAGATTTAGCTATCCTGGGTTTTTGTTATTCCAGATGAATTTGATAATTGCTCTTTCTAACTCTGTGAAGAACTGAGTTGGGATTTTGATGGGCATTGCATTGAATCTGTAGACTGCTTTTGGTAAGATGGCCATTTTTACTATATTAATCCTGCCAATCCATGATCATGGAAGATTTTTCCATTTTCTGAGGTCTTTGATTTCCTTCTTCAGAGACCTGAAGTTCTTCTTATACAGATCTTTCACTTGTTTGGATAGCGTCACCCCAAGATACTTTATATTGTTTGTGTCTATTGTGAAGGATGTCATTACCCTAATTTCTTTCTCAGCCTGCTTATCCTTTGAGTATAGGAAGGCTATTGATTTGCTTGAGTTGATTTTATAACCAGCCACTTTGCTGAAGTTGTATATCAGCTGGAGGAGTTCTCTGGTGGAGTTTTTTGGGTCGTTTAAGTATACTATCATAACATCTGCAAATAGTGATAGTTTGACTTCTTCCTTTCCAATTTGTATCTCTTTGACCTCCTTATGTTGTCTAATTGCTCTAGCTAGAACTTCAAGCTCTGTATTTAAAAGATAAGGAGAGAAGCGGCAGCCTTGCCTATTCCCTGATTTTAGTGGGATTGCTTCAAGTTTCTCTCCATTTACTTTGATGTTGGCTACTGGTTTACTGTACATTGTTTTTACTATGTTTAGGTATGGGCCTTGAATTCCTATTCTTTCCAAGACTTTTAGCATGAAAGGATGTTGAATTTTGTCAAATACTTTTTCAGCATCTAATGAAATAACCATGTGGTTTTTTTCTTTAAGTTTGTTCATGTAGTGGATCACATTAATGGATTTCTGTATATTTAACCATCCCTGCATCCCTGGGATGAAGCCTACTTGATCATGGCGAATAATGGTTTTGATGTGTTTTTGGATTTGATTGGCAAGAATTTTATTGAGTATTTTTGCATCGATATTCATAAGGGATATTGTCCTGTAGTTCTCCTTCTTTGTTGGATCTTTGTATGGTTTTGGTATAAGCATAATTGTGGCTTCATAGAACGAGTTGGGTAGTGTTTCTTCTCTTTCTATTTTGTGGAATAGTTTGAGAGTATTGGTGTTAGGTCTTTTTTGAAGGTCTGATTGAATTCTGCACTAAAACCATCTGGTCCTGTGCTTTTTTTAAGTTAGGAGACTTTCTATGACTGCTTCTATTTCTTTAGGGGTTATGAAACTGTTTAGTTGATCAATTTGATCCTGATTTAATTTTGGTATTTAGTATCGGTCTAGGAAATTGTCCATTTACTCCAGACTGTCCAGTTGTGTTGAGTATAGACTTTTGTAGTAAGATCTGATGATTTTTTTGGATTTCCTCAGTTTCTGTTGTTATATCTTCCTTTTCATTTCTAATTTTGTTAATTTGGATACTGTCTCTGTGCCCTTTGGTTAGTCTGGCTAAGGATTTATCTATCTTGTTGATTTTCTCAAAAAACCAGCTCCTGGTTTGTTGATTCTTTGTAAGGTTCTCTTTGTTTCCACTTGATTGATTTCAGCCCTGAGTTTGATGATTTCCTGTCTTCTACTCCTCCTGGGTGAATTAGCTTCTTTTTGTTCCCAGGCTTTCAGGTGTGCAGTTAAGTGGTTAGTGTATGCTTTCTCTCTCTCTCTCTGCAGTTTCTTTTTGGAGGCACTCAGGGCTATGAGTTTTCCTCTTAGCACTGCTTTTATTGTGTCCCAAAAATTTTGGTATGTTGTGCCTTCATTTTCGTTAAATTCTAAAAAGTCTTTGATTTCTTTCTTTCTTTCTTCTTTGGCCAAGGTATCATTGAGTAAAGCATTGTTCAGCCTCCATGTGTATGTGGGCTTTCTGTTTTTTGGGGTTTTTGTTTGTTTGTTTGTTTGTTTGTTTGTTTTTCTATTGAAGACCACTCTTATTCCATAGTGATGTGATAGGAGGCATGGGATTATTTTGATCTTCTTAAATTTGTTGAGGTCTGACTTGTGACCAATTATATGATCGATTTTGGACAATGTACCATGGGGTGCCTAGAAAAAGGTATATTCTTTTGCTTTAGGATGAAATGTTCTGTATATATCTGTTAAATCCAATAGGTCCAATGCTTCAAATAGTTTCACTGTGTCCCTGTTTAGTTTCTGTTTTCCTGATCTGTTCATTGAGGAGAGTGGAGTGTTGAAGTCGCCCTGCATGCAATAAAGACACATGCTCCACGATGTTCATAGCAGTCTTATTTATAATAGCCAGAAGTTGGAAGGAGCCCAGATGTCCCTCACAGGAGGAATGGATACAGAAAATGTGGTATATTTATACAATGGAATACTACTCAGCAATTAAAAATAATGAATTCATGCAATTTGTAGGCAAATGGTTGGATCTGGAAAATATCATCCTGATATATTGCCTGCAGCTTCCCGCCCAGCTGGCGGTGGGGAAGCCGGAGGGTCACCCAGCGTGCCAGGTGCTCAGAACCATCCAGCGGCGGCCGCAGAACCAGGTACCCGAGACAGCCCAAGCTTAAGACCTTCGGGGACTCAGGCCTGGAGTGGGAGTTGGGCACAGAATAGCGGGTGCACTCTGCACTCGCGCGGCGGACCCCGAGCTCCCTGCAGGCAGCTGCCATATTGCCTGCAGCTTCCCGCCCAGCTGGTGGTGGGGAAGCCGGAGGGTCACCCAGCGTGCCAGGTGCTCAGAACCATCCAGCGGCGGCGGCAGAACCAGGTACCCGAGACAGCCCGAGCTTAAGACCTTTGGGGACTCAGGCCTGGAGTGGGAATTGGGCACAGAATAGCGGGTGCACTCTGCACTCGCGCACGGGGCGGACCCCGAGCTCCCTGCAGGCAGCTGCCATATTGCCTGCAGCTTCCCGTCCAGCTGGTGGTGAGGAACCCAGAGTCAGCCAGTGTGCCAGGTACCCAGACCCAGCCAGAGGCCGAACCAGCCTCCCATCCAGCCAGTGGCAGGGAAGCTGGAAACCGGACCCAGCCAGCTTCCCAGCAGCTTGGGACCAGCAGGCGGAACCAGATAACTGAGATATCCCAACTTTAAGACCCCTGGGGAAACAGGATATCAGACAGCGAACCCTGAGCAGGAGCAGTGCAGAGCAGCCGCCCAACAGGCGGAACCAAATACCTGGGATATCCTGAGGTTAAGACCTCGGGGGACTCAGGCCACCTGTCAGCAATCTGTGAGCAAGACCCCCGCAGGACAGTGATTCAGGTATCCCAGTCACTGGGAAATAGCCTTACAACCCCACAGGAGGGTCAAGCACCAGCTAGTATCTACAGGACCAACTAACACCAGAGTTAACCAGATGGCAAAAGGCAAACATAAGATCGCTACTAACAAAAATCAAGGCAATATGGCGGCATCCAAACCCAGTTCCCCAACAGCAATAAATATTGGAAACCCGAAACACCAGAAAAACAAGACTCAGATCTAAAATCACTGGTCAGGATGCTGATAGAGGAACACTTAGATAAATCTCTTAAAGTAATACATGAGAAAATAGATCAAAAGCTAGAAGCCATTGCAAGACAAACACAGTTAAATCCCAGATATCTCAACACACCAGAAAAACAAGACTCAGATCTAAAATCACTGGTAAATATGCAGATTGAGGATCACTTAGATAAATTTCTTAAAGTAATAGAGGAGAAAATAGATCAAAAACTAGAAGCCCATACAAGGCAGACACAAAAATCACTTAAAGAAATCCAGGAGAATATAGAGCAAAAAGTGAATCCCAATAAGGGGGAGAAACAAAAATCACCCAAAGAAATACAAGAGAACATGGGTCAACGAGTAGAAGTCATAAAGGAGGAAACACAAAAATCCCTTAAAGAATTACAGGAAAACACAAACAAGCAACTGAAAGATCTGAGCAAAACCATACAAAACCTAAAAACAGAAGTAGAAACAACTAAGCAATCGCAAAGGGAGACAATGTTGGAGATAGAAAACCTTGGGAAGAAATCAGGAGTCATAGATGCAAATATCAACAATAGAATACAAGAGATAGAAGACAGAATCTCAGATGCTGAAGATACCATAGGAACCATGGATTCAACAATTAAAGAAAATGCAAAATGCAAAAAGCTGGTAACCCAAAACATTCAGGAAATCCAGGACACAATGAGAAGACCAAACCTAAGGATTATAGGGATAGATGAGAATGAAGATCTACAACTTAAAGGGCCAGCAAATATCTTCTACAAAATTATGGAAGAAAATTTCCCCAACCTAAAGAGAGAGATGCCCATGAATATACAAGAAGCCTATAGAACCCCAAATAGACTGGACCAGAACAGAAATACTTCCCGTCACATAATAGTCAAAACCCCAAATGTACTAAACAAAGAAAGAATATTAAAGGCAGTAAGAGAAAAAGGACAAGTAACATATAAAGGAAGACCTATCAGAATTACACCAGACTTCTCACCTGAGACCATGAAAGCTAGAAGATCCTGGGCAGACTTTATGCAGACCCTAAGAGAACACAAACTTCAGCCAAGACTACTATACCCAGCGAAACTCTCAATTGCCATAGATGGGGAAACCAAGATATTCCACGACAAAACCAAATTTGCAAGATACTTATCTACAAACCCAGCCCTACAAAGGATAATAGGGGAAAAATACCAACACAAGGGGGGAAACAACACCCCAGAAGAAACAAGATAGAAACCCCATCTCATCCAACCCAAAAGAAGAGAACCACTCAAATACAAATAATAATAACAATTCCCAAAATGTCAGGAAGTAATAATTACTATTCCTTAATATCTCTTAATATCAATGGACTCAATTCCCCAATCAAAAGACACAGACTAACAGACTGGATACGGAAACAGGACCCTACATTTTGCTGCATACAGGAAACACATCTCAGTGTCAAAGACAAACACCACCTTAGAGTAAAAGGCTGGAAGACAGTTCTACAAGCAAATGGTCCCAGGAAACAAGCTGGAGTAGCCATTCTAATATCAGATAAAATCGACTTTCAACCTAAAGTCATCAAAAGAGACACAGAAGGTCACTTCCTGCTTGTCAAAGGGAAAATCCACCAAGAAGAATTCTCAATACTGAACATCTATGCACCAAATGCAAGGGCACCCTCATTCGTAAAAGAAACTTTACTAAAGCTTAAAGCACACATTGCACCTAACACAATGATTGTAGGTGACTTCAACACTCCACTCTCCTCAATGGACCGATCAGGAAAGCAGAAACTAAACAGGGACACAGTGAAACTAATTGAAGCTTTGGACCAATTGGATTTAACAGATATATATAGAACATTCCATCCTAAAACAAAAGAGTATACCTTTTTCTCAGCACCGCACGGTACCTTCTCAAAAATTGATCATATAATTGGTCACAAGACAGACCTCAACAAATACAAGAAGACCGAACTAATCCCATGTCTCCTATCGGATCACTATGGAGTAAAAGTGGTCTTCAATAGCAAGAAGAACTACAGAAAGCCCACATACACATGGAAACTGAACAATACTCTACTCAATGACACCCTGGTCAAGGAAGAAATAAAGAAAGAAATCAAAGACTTTTTAGACTTCAATGAAAATGAAGGTACGACCTACCCAAATCTCTGGGATACAATGAAAGCAGTGCTAAGAGGAAAACTCATAGCCCTGAGTGCCTCCAAAAAGAAACTGGAAAGAGCATACACTAGCAACTTAACAGCACACCTGAAGGCGCTGGAACAAAAAGAAGCTAACTCACCCAGGAGGAGTAGAAGAGAGGAAATCATCAAACTAAGGGCTGAAATCAATCAAGCAGAAACAAAGAGAACCATACAAAGAATCAACAAAACCAAGAGCTGGTTCTTCGAGAAAATCAACAAGATAGATAAACCCTTAGCTAGACTAACCAAAGGGCACAGAGATAGTATCCAAATTAACAAAATTAAAAATGAAAAGGGGGATATAACAACAGAAACAGAGGAAATTCAAAAGATCATCAGATCCTACTACAAAGGCCTATACTCAAAACAACTGGAGAATCTGGAGGAAATGGACAATTTCCTAGACAGATACCAAATACCAAAATTAAATCAGCATCAAGTAGACCAGCTAAACAGTCCCATAACCCTTAAAGAAATAGAAGGGGTTATAGAAAGCCTCCCAACCAAAAAAAGTACGGGACCAGATGGTTTTAGTGCAGAATTCTACCAGACCTTCAAAGAAGACTTAACACCAATACTCTTCAAACTATTCCACAAAATAGATACAGAAGGGACACTGCCCAACTCATTCTTCGAAACCACAATTACGCTGATACCTAAACCACAAAAAGATCCAACAAAGAAAGAGAACTACAGGCCAATTTCTCTTATGAATATAGATGCAAAAATACTAAATAAAATTCTTGCCAACCGAATCCAAGAGCATATCAAAACGATCATTCACCATGATCAAGTAGGCTTCATTCCAGGAATGCAGGGATGGTTCAATATACGGAAATCCATCAATGTAATCCACTACATAAACAAACTAAAAGAAAAAAACCACATGGTCATCTCATTAGATGCTGAAAAAGCATTTGACAAAATTCAGCATCCTTTCATGCTAAAAGTCTTGGAAAGAGCAGGAATTCAAGGCCCATACCTAAACATAGTAAAAGCAATCTACAGCAAACCAGTAGCCAACATCAAAATAAATGGAGAGAAACTTGAAGCAATTCCACTAAAATCAGGGACTAGACAAGGCTGTCCTCTCTCTCCATATCTTTTCAATATAGTACTTGAAGTTCTAGCGAGAGCAATCAGACAACATAAGGAAGTCAAAGGGATACAAATTGGAAAGGAAGAAGTCAAAGTATCATTATTTGCAGATGATATGATAGTCTACTTAAGCGATCCAAAGAACTCCACCAGAGAACTTCTACAGCTGATAAACAACTTCAGCAACGTGGCTGGTTATAAAATTAACTCAAGCAAATCAGTAGCCTTCTTGTACTCAAAGGACAAGCAGGCTGAGAAAGAAGTTAGGGAAATAACACCCTTCACAATAGCCACAAACAACATAAAGTACCTTGGCGTAACTCTAACCAAACAAGTGAAAGATCTGTATGACAGGAACTTCAAGTCCCTGAAGAAAGAAATCGAAGAAGACCTCAGGAGATGGAAAAATATTTCTTGCTCCTGGATTGGCAGGATCAATATAGTAAAAATGGCCATCTTGCCAAAAGCAATCTACAGATTCAATGCAATCCCCATCAAAATCCCAACTCAATTCTTCATAGATCTAGAAAGAGCAATTCTCAAATTCATCTGGAGCAACAAAAAACCCAGGATAGCTAAAACTATTCTCAACAATAAAAGGACTTCTCGGGGAATCAATATCCCTGACCTCAAGCAGTACTACAGAGCAATTGTGTTAAAAACTGCATGGTATTGGTACAGCAACAGGCAGGTAGATCAATGGAATAGGATTGAAGACCCAGAAATTAACCCACAGACTTATGGTCACTTGATCTTTGATAAAGGAGCCACAACCATCCGGTGGAAAAAAGATAGCCTTTTCAACAAATGGTGCTGTTTCAACTGGAGGTCAACATGCAGAAGAATGCAAATTGACCCACTCTTATCTCCTTGTACTAAGATCAACTCCAAGTGGATCAAGGACCTCCACATAAAACCAGACACACTGAAACTATTAGAAAAGAAACTTGGGAAGACCCTGGAGGACATGGGCACAGGGGTAAAGTTCCTGAACAGAACACCAATAGCTTATGCTCTAAGATCAAGAATGGACAAATGGGACCTCATAAAATTACAAAGTTTCTGTAAGGCAAAGGACACTGTCAGAAAGACAAAACGGCAACCAACAACGTGGGAAATGATCTTCACCAACCCCACATCCGACAGAGGGCTAATATCCAATATATGCAAAGAACTCAAGAAGTTAGACCCCAAAGAACCAAATAACCCTATCAAAAAATGGGGCACAGAGCTAAACAAAGAATTTTCACCAGAAGAAATTCGGATGGCCGAGAAACACCTTAAGAGATGTTCAACATCATTAGTCATCAGGGAAATGCAAATCAAAACAACCCTGAGATTCCACCTCACTCCAGTCAGAATGGCTAAGATTAAAAACTCGAGAGACAACAAGTGCTGGCGAGGATGTGGAGAAAGAGGAACACTCCTCCACTGTTGGTGGGATTGCAAAATGGTAAAACCACTCTGGAAATCAGTGTGGCGGTTCCTCAGAAAATTGGGCATGCCACTCCCAGAGGACCCTGGCATACCACTCCTGGGCATATACCCAGAGGATTCCCCTGCATACAACAAAGACACATGCTCCACTATGTTTATAGCAGCCTTGTTTATAATAGCCAGAAATTGGAAGGAGCCCAGATATCCCTCAAAGGAGGAATGGATACAGAAAATGTGGTATATTTATACAATGCAGTACTACTCAGCAATTAAAAATAATGAATTCATGCAATTTGTAGGTAAATGGTTAGATCTGGAAACTATCATCCTAAGTGAGCTAACCCAATCACAAAAGAATACACACGAAATGCAATCACTGATAAGTGGATATTAATGAGCCCAGAAGCCCTAAATACTCAAGGCACAATTAGCAAGTCAAATGACTCTCAAGAAGAAAAAAAGGAGAGGACCCTGGGCCTGTAAAGATTGGATCCAGTATTGTAGACCCAGAACAGAGAAATCGTGGGGGGGGGGGAAAGAGTGGGGAATAGCATGGGGGGGGAGAGGAATTATGGGGCATATGGTGGGGGGTACCTGGGAAAGGGGAAAGCCTTTGGAATGTAAACAAAGAATATAGAAAATAAAAAAAAATGATAAAAAAAAAAAAGAAAATATCATCCTAAGTGAGTCAACCCAATCACAAAAGAATACACATGAGTTGCAATCACTGATAAGTGGATATTAATGAGCCCAGAAGCTCTGAATACTCAAGACACAATTAGCTAAGCAAAAGATTCCCAAGAAAAAGGATGGAGAGGACCCTGGTCCGGAAAAGACTAAATCCAGTTTTGTAGGAGAGTACCAGAACAGAGAAATGGTGGGGAGGGGGGTGATTGGGGAATGGGCGGGGGGGGGAAGAGGACTTATGGGACATATGGTGAGGGAGGAACTGGAAAGGGGAAAGCCTTTGGAATGTAAACATAGCATATAGAAAATAATTTAAAAAAGAAAAGAAAATACAAAAACTTGAGAGTTTACTAGGTAGAAAAAGCTAAAACAGTACCATAGAAATAAATCACTGCTTATAACACTAGTGTATTAAAGAATTTTGTTCCAAAGCAACTGTACAAACCAGGTAAAGCAAGAGAGGAATGGGTGAGAAAGAGCTCAGCAGCTCGTGTTGGGTCATCCACTTGCTTCCTTAAGTTCAGTTTACAGCATGCCTGGCGGCTGGCTTCCTTCCCTTGAATTGCTGCTCAAAGAGCAGAGTTCAGCAAACAGTGCTTCCAAGTGTGCCTAAGCTGTTTGCCTTTCCAAAAGAAATACCAGCTCTATTATTTCGCTCTTTCTCTGAACATCTCTACATTTTATGTGCTCCCTCGTCTTTTCTCCTCCTCCTCTACTTCATTCTCCTTCTGCCCCTCCTCCTCTAACATTTTGGTATATGTGCACATTTTTCCACATTTCAAGCTAATTTAATCAGTGTACCTAGAAAAAATAAATTGCTAAAAAATCGGATTCCTCAAAACAGATTCAGATATAAGTACACGTCCCATCTGAACCATTGTCAAATCATTTTCTTATTTTTGTATTTCAAGTTGTTCATTAAGGCAGGTCTCTTATAATATTTTCTTTTTACTTGAACCCTGAGAGTGTTATAAAAATAATTCTCCGTTCAAAACTTACTAAAATTGTTGTTGTTAGTCATTAAATATGAAACAAATAAATCCAAGATTCCTGGATTTTTTCCAGGAGAATTGTAATTTTGATGCCACCCAGGCCTACACATTGAAATTCTATCTCAAACTACAGGAATGGGGAGGAAGATGGTTTTTTTTAAGAACTTGTAACAATTCTATAGGCTAAACAGAAACATGGATATTATGTGTTTAAAATGTCACTTTGCAAGTGAAAGCATGCTCTCTGCCTAACCCCTTTAAAGCCCAACAGGGTCAAAACTTTTGACTGAGAGAAACTATTTAGTACCTCTGCCCAACTGGAATTCACTGCATTGATTTTATATAAGGGAGGATAGACGGTCGTGAAGTTTAACAATCATTTGCCCTAAATGACTATAATAACTATAGATGGTGCCAAAGTGACATCCAAATCCTCGAGGAATAACCTAAATATCTAACAATTGGTTTTTTTCTTTGCTAGTCTCAAAAAATCATGGTACGTGAAAAAAAATTCATTTTACTCCTCTGCTCTGAAGCTGTACTTGGTTATTCTCAATATCTCGCTAACTTAAAACTCTTTCTGTAATAAGAGCACAGAAAAATTTCCTTGTATGTTTGGCAAGTAATCCCAAAAGCTAGCAAATGCCTCCTGAAGCAAGTAATAACACCTTAATAATCCATTATATCTTTCTTCACAAATAAACCCGAATTTAAAATTAACAATAACAAGAACAAAATAAAAAAATCCAATTCCTATTTCCATTGAGATCAATAAAGCTGATGGTAAAATGCTGAGACAGCTTCAGAGATTATCATGTCTTCTTGATAAGAACAGTAAATCTCAAAGTGAGTTTACCTTTCTCATTACACCACAGAAGAAACTGTATTAGAACTCATATTCCTGAGTCCAAAGCCCCTGCCCTATCTCTACATGTAGGCATCCATTATTCTCCTTATTGTTTAAGACTGGGGAAAATACCTTCACCCTTGCTTCTAAACAAGCATCAAAGGTGAGATTTCCTGACTTGGACATTTTTTTTCAAGACCACAAGTGTTCCTCGTGTTAGTTTATTAAAATGTGAAAAACAAGCAGTTCCCAAGTGACTTATATTATTATTTTCTTTAGAGTGCCACAGTGAAGCAATAAAGGACCATACTCTGTTGTTAACCTAGATAAAACTAATATAATGTGGGAACGAAAGTGACCACAGAGCAGCAAAATCTATATTAGGATCTTCCTTCACTGTGTTTGTTCTTTATCAAGCACATAGGATGGTTCTAGTATTATTAAACGCTATTAAGCAATATGACAGATGAAATTTTTTCTCCATAATTAGAGTGTTAGATAAATAGTATTATCATCCATATACATTTCCAGTATTCTAACTACTATGACAAGATATCTCACAAAGGGAGTACACCCTTGTTTCTTATAATAATACAACTATAGAAGTTGTCTTTCTGGACTGTAGCTTAGAATGGATTTACCTCTTTGAAATTTAGTGGCTTTTACTTTTGAGAACTATGTATGACATTATTTCATTCATGATATCATATGCAACCTCTCTACACAAAACACATACACATAAACATTTCCCTTACATGGCTTAACAAACAGGAAGAAAGGATTCCACTTCCACCAGAGAAGAAATAAAATTAAGTTTAAAATGTCACTAATTATTAACACTATATTACACAAATGTTATGCTGGTATTTTTCAAATACACATCTGAAAAGACAATGGATGGGTGCAATTTAATCAATCTGATTTGTAGATATTTTGGAGATACACAATGTAATTCTAACACTCCTTAGAAGACACTTCTACATGAATAAAGTGATCAAATACAAAATATCAATTATCTTCAGAGATCTTACTTAGTATATCTTTCAAAAATAAAACAAAACAAAAACTTGATCAACTTAAAACACACTATTGAAAACTATTCTATTTATGGACTTGATAAGTTGTATTATATCAAAGACTTTAAAATATTTCCAACAATAATATGAACCAACCAATTCCCCGAGAACTCAAAGGGACTAAGCCACCAACTAGGGTACACATGGAGGGACCCATGGCTCCAGCTGCATATTTAGCAGAGGATGGCCTTGTTGGACCTCAAAGGGAGGAGAAGCCCTTGGTCTTGAGAAATCTTGATGCCCCATTGTAGGGGAATTCCAGGACAGGGAAGCAGGAATGGGTGGGTTGGTGAGCAGGGGGATTGGGGATGAGATAGGGTGTTTTCTGAGGGGAAACCAGAAAAGGCAGTAACATTTGAAATGTAAATGAAGAAAATATCAAATAAATTTTAAAAGGTGAGCTAGTTATTACAGAAGTTAGGTTAATATAAAATTGCACATTCATTACATCTATTATCTCATTCTGACCATCTTTCTTACATATGCTAGTATACTCTTCAAATTTTTATTTCAAGTTATAGCATCATAGAATGAAAGCTAATCTAAGAATCCTGAACTATGAGTCAAATGCATTTCTAGTCCCTGGTATCTACTAGTCAGAAAATACAACATTATACTTAGGATTAATATTGAATAAACATTATTACAGACAATAAAAAATAAAATAAAATAGTTTCCAGGATGAAAAACCCTAGACTTGGAAACTTGAAAAATAATTTGTCACCGCAAAGTCTTGGTTTTCACTCAAGTTATTATTATAGGAAAGGGTTGCAGTTGAAAGTTCTTTCTCAAGTTATTAACAGCTTTCTTTTTACAAAATAAACAAAACTGGAGAAGAAACACTTCAACATTAAAGGCAATAACTGGACATATGCCCTAGTAATCAAAAAATTAAATAAAACTGTCATCATAATTGTAACCTTTTTAATACATGTGGCATACTCCGTAGCCACTGATTTAGCCATGACACCCATTCAAACTCTGTGTGTGTGTGTGTGTGTGTGTGTGTGTGTGTGAGTGTGTGTGTGTGTGTGTGTGTGTGTGTGTGTGAGTGTGTGTGTGTGGTGTGTATGTGTGTTTGTAAAAATGCTCCCTAGGGAGAGGATAAGTGTGCACAGCATGTGTGTGAATATGGTGGCTGGTAGTCAGCCTCACATGTCACTCTTCAGGCACTGTCAATGCGTTTTATGAGACTGGGTCTTTGTGTGCCTAAGCTGGTTGGCCAGCAAACCTTTGGGATATGCCTGTCTTTGTCTCCCCAGTATTGAGATTACATGCATGTGTCACACCTACTGCTTGTTTTGGGGTTTGTTTATGTCAGTTATAGGCATTGAACTCAGGACCCTATGTTTGCATAGAAACTAGCAGCTGAGCCATCTCACTAATCCATATTCTTATATCTCTAGAAGTGATTGTTGAGAACTTTAGTAGTGAATAATGTAGATAACCCTAATATGCATGGCCCAGTGTTTGCAAATTATAATCCCTAAACTTTCTGCTACCAAGACCATTGTAGGCATATACAAATTCTATCTTTAGAAGCCCAAACCAAAAAAAAAAAAAAATAGACAATTACTAACAACCCTCTTCACTCTCCCAGTCAGAATTTCATTGATGGAAATATGCCTCTGGCTTCTAAAAAGTCAATAATAATAAACTTTGCTACTTCACTTATATTATTCATGAAATACAGAACAAAGTCCTCAAAAGATTTCACCTCCAAGTCACAGTTCAGGTGAGAGTTCAGACTCAATAACAATAGGTTAGTTAAATTGGAAATAGAAATGAACAGTATATTTCTATAAACATTCTAGGATATGAATTCTGGAACATATATATGAATATTTATTAAATAAAATTAAAAATTGAATTACATGCTGAAAGTATTGTCAAATCAGTTCAAAATTCTACCTTAATATGTGAAATTTATACTTTCTCTAGGTCTATAATAAACTTATTTTTCATTTTTTCTTGTAAATGGGTATAAAATATAAGCATATCCTACCCTGTACCTAATTTTCCGTTTTCTTATAAACAATGTATTTAGGCTTATTCTACTGAGACATCTATTGTTCTACATCTTTACTTAATTTTATGAGTTTTTCATTTATTCTTGGTATTGGATAACTGATTGTTATGCTCATCCCTGGAGAAGACTTTCTTCCACTCTCACCATTCCTTGGTTTTCTATAGATCTTTTTGTAGGGTTGAGGTCTCATGGGCCTTGCCCAAATCCACCTTGTTTGTCTAATGGGGCTGTTCTTGCTCAGCTGATGTGTAGGCAGTCATATTTGTGTAGCTGCTGACATTACTAAGAAACACAGTCTCAGAGCAAAGTCCCTGAGCCTCTGACTCCTGCAAGCTTTCTACCTTTCTTTCATAAAATTCCCTGAGCCTCAAATGCAGGAGTTGTTTTTTAGATAGATCCACTGAGACTGAACTCAATTTTTTTTGTAATGTTTTCCTCCTGAGATAGCAGATCCCTCAGGTTTTCTTCTAGCCACCTGAGCTGAATCAAGGAGCTCCAGATTCAGAGAGAGATTATGCTTTAAAAAATGTGGAGGGAAAAAAAAACAACTGGGTAAACTGATGGTGACCCAGTTAGTTCACCATACATCCACTTATGCACAGAATGCCCATGTTATTATTATTATTATTAGTGCAGCAAACACTCAAAGACAAATCATATTTTATTCTCAATTTAAGAATCAAAATTTGGAACAGGATGGGGAAAAGAGAACATGATCATTTATCTGGTAGAGAGGGGACACAGGCATAAAGCTGTGAGAGTTAGCAGAAAGAATGGAAACAGGCAACCTTGAAAGGTAGAAGGTGTGGGGGGTACTTTAGAATGAACCAGAGACTTGGGCAGTGAGAGGCTCTCAGAACTGAAAGGCAGGGACCTAAGATGAAATCCCCAACAGTGGGGAGAGGGAAGTTGTAGAGTCTACCTCCTGGGGCATCAAGTGGAGGAATGCTATCCCACAGTCAAAAACATTGACCCTGAATTGTTCTTGTCTAAAAGAACTGCAAGGACAAAAATAGAGAAGAGACTAAGGTAAAGAAGGTCAACCGAGTGGCCCAAATTGGGATTTCATCTTGATGGGAGGCCTCAAGACCTGACACTATCACTGATGCTATGGTGTGCTTATAGACAGGAGCCTATCATGGCTGCCCTCCAAGAGGCCCATCAAGCAGCTGAAAGAGTCAGATGTAGATACTGACTCTTACACCCAACCAATGGACAGTAGCCTGGTACCCCTGTGGTTTAATTATGAAAGGGCTGAAAGAAGCTGAGGATGGTGACACCATGGGAAGAACAGCAGTCTCAATTAACCTGGAACCCCAAGATCTCTCAGACACTGAACCACCAATCAGACAGCCTACACTATCTGATATGAGGCCCCCGACACATATAAAGCAGAGAACTGCCTCATCTGGCTTCAGTAAGAGAAGATGTACCTAACCCTCCTGAGACTTGAAGCCTCATGGAGTGGGCATGGAGGGAGTGGGAGCATCCTCTTGGAAACAGGGGAGGAGGAATGGGATGAGGAACTCTGGGAAGGTAGATCAGGAGGGGCTAAACAACTGGACTATACAAAATATTAAATAATAAAAAATAATATTTTTTTAAAGAATCTAAAATTTATTCCCATCTGCTACTGGAAGAAGCTTCTCTGATGACATATAAGGCACTGATCTATGAATATTGCAGAATATCTTTAGGAGTTACTGATGCTTTTTATAGACCAGTAGTGTTTGGTTTTATCCTTGGTTTCTTGGATATCTACTCTCTGATTCTTGGACACCCTCACAGTATTAAGAATGGGTTCCTTCTCATGGACCTTAAGTCAAATCAAAGATTGGTTGACTACTCCCACAAGTTCTGTACCATCATTGTCCTAGCATATTTTGCAGACAGGGCAGATTTCAGGTCAAAGTTTTATGGCTGGATTGGTGTCTGTGCTTCTCCTTCAGTGCCCTACAGAGTACTTTCTGTACTGAAGGCACAAGTATGTGAGGGGAAAAGCTCCATCTTGGCACAAGCTAAACATCTCCATGCTCAAACGTTGTATGCGTGCTGAACTTGGCACCAGGGCCCACTGTCAGTATTCCAATCACATCCCTTTGCCTTTACATTAGCCTTCATTGATTAGGGATTTCTATGGGACCCCCTTGGCCTACAACTCAGTTGAATGCAACCCAGGCCCACTACTGGGAAGCCATGTTAGATGACAAGAAATGGCCAATTGACACACCATATTCCCCACAATTAGGATCACCTCCATATACTTTAGAAAGTTTCTACTGCACTAGCTTTGATATCATCTCGCATATGCCCCAGTTCCAGCTGTCCCCTCCCTCATTTCATTCAAGAACCATATCTTCCTTGTCTCCACACCTGATCCTCCCAATCCTCAGGTAAAATATATTTTATTTTCCCCTCCCAGGGCGATCCATGTGACCCTCTCTTGATCCTTCCTCTATACTCAACTGCTTTATATATACAAATTGAACTTTATTATTATTTATTTTATTAGTATTTAGTTGGCTAATATTCAGTAATAAGTAAATACATATCATAGCTATCTTTCTGAGTCTTGGTTACTTCAATTATGATGATTTAGTCTTGTTCCATCTATTTGCCTGTAAATTTCATTATGTCCTTTTCTTTAACAGTTCAATACTTCATTCTGTAAATATACCACATCTTCTTTATAAATTCTTCTGTTTAGGGACATCTAGGTTGATTCCAACTCTTCCCCTTTATTAATAGTGCATCAATAAACATGGTTTGAGAAAGTATTCTTGTTATAAGATGGAGCATCCTGTGGGTATATCCAGAAACTAGTATAGCTAGATCTTGGGGAAAATGGATTTCCAATTTTCTGAGGAAATGTTACAATAATTTCCATAGTGGCTGTACAAGTTTGCACTCCTACCAGCAATGGATGAATATTCCCTTTGCTCCATGTACTTTAATTGATCTTAGCCATTCTATCAGCAAATTGTCTTGAGTTGACTTTTGGTATACAATGTGAGGATGCAGTCAAGATCCTTTCCTTTTTAGTAAGTAACTATGACAGCTGCTTGTCAACTTGATAGAATCTAAACCGACCTGAGAGATGAGCTTTTCTTGATTTACCTGAGGTGGGAACATCACCCACTGTGGGTGGCATCATACCCTGCCTGGAATCCTGACCTGCTTGATACTTAAGCCATGAGTGGAGAAAGGGATCTGAGCAGCAGCAGAGTTCATCACTCTGCTTTCTCATCGTGGATGTGATATGAGCACAGCTGCTTCAAGCTCCTGCTGCCTTGACCTCTCTGCTCTGATTGACTCCAGCATTTAACTGTAGCCACAATAAACCTTTTCTCTTTTTATTTATTTTTTTTTGGTTGTTTTTTGTCACAGCGTTTTATCACAGCAAGAGAAAATGAAATCAAGACTATATAAAACAGCAGCATTTAAGGGAAAGATGAACAATTCCTGTATGCACATAGCCAGGTATTTCTCAGTGTTTCTAAGAAATCAGATGAACATGTGTTCTTCTGCATTCTGTGGCTTTACTAATCCATCCTATATCAAAACAATAGTGTTACTCATGTGTTGTCTTAGAAATTTGTTTTATTTTGCAGTATTGCTACATTTAAATAATGAATTATGTGGTAGATAATGTGACTATGTGGTATCTGTGTGAGTATAATTATTTCACGAAGTTACACAAGTTTTGATTCTTAATTATGTATTAATTTATTCTTATTTTTCTATTTCTGTTAATCTATACATAAGAATATAAAATCTATAAACATTGTACAAGTACACAACTTTCTAATGTTTTACTAAGATTGAAAATATTTATGAGCTGAACACTTTATCTTTCCTTTATGGCAAACATTTTTAAAATCCTTTGTTCTTCCAGCTTTTTTGAAATGTACAGTACATTATTGATACATACCTGTACTAACTGTAATAAACTACCAGATCACAGATCTTTCCTATACTTAAATCAAAAAGCATTTAGGAAGAAACTCATACATATAAGTAAATAATATGATATAGCCCTAATGTTGATGCCATCAGTGATATGTACTTTCTAACACAATGCTAAATGTGTTATACAAAGTTATACATGACTTCTTACCTGACTAGCTGATAAACATGCAATGATTTGTCCCTTAGGACAAATCTAGCCATAACTCTGTTAAAGAAGCAAGTACCCACATAATGATGTTTGAAATCTTGGTGGAATAGATTTATCTTGCACAATTTTGATAATATTTTGCCTTATTAATAATTTCATATTCTACCTAGTGGTATGTAAATTGTAATAATAAAATAAAATTCATTGAATATAGGTAAAAGACATCTACCCTGAAAGAGCACTCTTTAATGGGTAGGAGTCAATTTTTTTAGACAAGATCAGGCATGCTCCAAGTGGTATAGCCATAGACTGAATCTGTTCTTTAATAAATCAAGAAAGGAGATTTAATAAATCTCCTCCTTGGGCAAAAGGAGGAGAATAAGGTGAGTAGGACTATATTAACTTTTCTGATTGCTTACAATCTTACATTTACTAGAAAATCACTTGCTCAATTTAATTTTGAGAGTTGAGCCAGTTTTAACATGCCATGTAATTTTTTAAATTGCCATAAAAATATTACACATATTTATAGAATATTTACTATATTGATCCTGCCAAACCAAGAGCATGGAACATTTTTCCATCTCCTGAGGTATACTTTCTTAAAGGACTTAAAGTTCCTGTCATACAGATCTTTCACTTGTTTGGTTAATGTCACGCCAAAATACTTTGTATTGTTTGTGGCTATTGTAAAGGGTGTTATTTGCCTAATTTCTTTCTCAGCCTGCTTATCCTTTGAGTACAAGAAGGCTACTGATTTGCTTGAGTTGATTTTATAACCAGCCCCTTTGCTGAAGTTGTTTATCAGCTGTAGAAGTTCTCTGGTGGAGTTTTTTGGGTCGCTTAAGTAAACTATCATATCATCTGCAAATAATGATAGTTTGACTTCTTCCTTTCCCATTTGTATCCCTTTGACTTCCTTATGTTGTCTAATTGCTCTCGCTAGAACTTCAAGTACTATATTGAAAAGATATGGAGAGAGAGGGCAGCCTTGTTTAGTCCCTGATTTTAGTGGGATTACTTCAAGTTTCTCTCCATTTATTTTGATGTTGGCTACTGGTTTGCTATATATTGCTTTTAATATATTTAGGTATGGGCCTTGAATTCCTGTTCTTTCTAGTACTTTTAGCATGAAAGGATGCTGAATTTTGTCAAATGCTTTTTCAGCATCTAATGAGATGATCATGTGGTTTTTTTCTTTTAGTTTGTTTATGTAGTGGATTACATTGGTGGATTTTCCTATATTGAACCATCCCTGCATCCCTGGGATGAAGCCTACTTGATCATGGTGAATGATCGTTTTGATGTGCTCTTGGATTCAGTTGGCAAGAATTTTATTTAGTATTTTTGCATCAATGTTCATAAGGGAAGTTGGCCTGTAATTCTCTTTCTTTGTAGGATCTTTGTATGCTTTTGGTATCAGCGTTATTGTGGCTTTGTAGAATGACTTGGGCAGTGTTCCTTCTGTTTCTATTTTGTGGAATAGTTTGAAGAGTATTGGTGTTAGGTCTTCTTTGAAGGTCTGATAGAATTCTGCACTAAAACCATCTGGTCCCGTACTTTTTTTTGGTTGGGAGACTTTCTATAACCCCTTCTATTTTTCTCAGGGTTATGGGGCTGTTTAGCTGATCTAATTGATCCTGGTTTAATTTTGGTATTTGGTATCTGTCTAGGAAATTGTCCATTTCCTCCAGATTTTCCAGTTGTGTTGAGTATAGGCTTTTGTAGTAGGATCGGATGCTATTTTTAATTTCCTCAGTTTCTGTTGTTATATCCCCCTTTTCATTTCTAATTGTGTTAATTTGGATACTGTCTCTGTGCCCTTTGGTTAGTCTAGCTAAGGGTTTATCTATCTTGTTTATTTTCTCAAAGAACCAGCTCTTGATTTTGTTGATTCTTTGTATGGTTCTCTTTGTTTCTACTTGATTGATTTCAACCCTTAGTTTGATGATTTCCTGTCTTCTACTCCTCCTGGGTGAATTAGCTTCATTTTGTTCAAGGGCCTTCAGGTATGCTGTTAAGTTGCTAGTAAATGCTCTCTCCAGTTTCTTTTTGGAGGCACTAAAGGCTATGAGTTTTCTTCTTAGCACTGCTTTCATTGTATCCCATAGATTTGGGTAGGTCGTACCTTTATTTTCATTGAATTCTAAAAAGTCTTTTATTTCTTTCTTTATTTCTTCCTTGACCAAGGTGTCATTGAGTATTGTTCAGTTTCCATGTGTATGTGGGCTTTCTGTTGTTCTTATTGCTATTAAAGACCACTTTTACTCCATAGTGATCTGATAGCAGGCATGGTATTATTTCAGTCTTCTTGTATTTGTTGAGGTCTGTCTTGTGACCAATTATATGATCAATTTTGGAGAAGGTGCTGCAGACCACACTCTCTCGAGGTTGGGGCTAGGATTCTTTTTCGAAGCAGGAATGTACTGGTTCCAGGCGAAATGTCAAACAGAACACCAGGACACAGAAAAGGTGTAGAATCTCCATATATTTGGTGTCTGAGTGCGACCTGTTGCACTCAGCTAGGGGTTTTTAAACATGAGATCTTTACATATCAAAGGATGTATCCAGTACAGCAGGCACAAAAGACAATTAGCAATAATCATTTGCCATGAGGAAATGTAAAATCAGCCAGGTAGAAAACATTTCTGTGTGACATCTGTAAACAGGGACTGCAAACCATAAACAGGGACTGCAACCCGGACCCCTTAGGTCTTAATGAGATTCAGTGAGTAACCTAATTATTACCTGGCTCTATCTGAGGGAACCTGAGATCTTAGTGTTAAGTCAAAGTCTCCCAATGTCAGTGCCACTCTCATTAGCATAGCCATAAAAGATCTATGGAAGTATGTAAACTACTGAGCAAAGCAATGGCACCTAGAACCGAGGTGTTTTGGCCAGTACTGTAGTTCAAAGAATGAACCTTTAATAAACATTCTTGCCTGGTTGCATATAGCTCCAGATATCAGAAATTCCTGTGAAATAGATCAAAGAAAAGGCAAAGATAGAGCTGCCCTGAGATTAGAGTTTAGAATCCTCTCCAGCCAGGGAAATTCACAGCTTTGTTCCCTTGGGGACTGCGCTTACTCTAAGGTGTACACTGAAACTTGCGCTTTGGACAGCGCTTATTCAAAGTGTCCACTGAGACTCGCGCTTTACCTGTGGAAATTCACAGTGTCCGCAGGGGGTGTGTGACAAGAAGGTACCCTGTGGTGCTGAGAAAAAGGTATATTCTTTTGCTTTAGGATGAAATGTTCTATATATATCTGTTAAATCCAATTGGTCCAAAGCTTCAATTAGTGCCCCTGTTTAGTTTCTGCTTACCTGATCGGTCCATTGAGGAGAGTGGAGTGGTGAAGTCACCTACAATTATTATGTTAGGTGCAATGTGTTCTTTCAGCTTTAGTAAAGTTTCTTTTATGAATGAGGGTGCCTTTACATTTGGAGCATAGATGTTCAGTATTGAGAATTCTTCTTGGTGGATTTTCCCTTTGTCAAGCAAGTAGTGACCTTCTGTGTCTCTTTTGATGACTTTAGGTTGTAAGTCAATTTTATCTGATATTAGAATGGCTACTCCAGCTTGTTTCCTGAGATTGCTTGTAAAATTGTCTTCCAGCCTTTTACTCTAAGGTAGTGTTTTTCTTTGACACTGAGATGTGTTTCCTGTATGCAGCAAAATGTAGGGTCCTGTTTCTGTAGCCAGTCTGTTAGTCTGTGTCTTTTTATTGGGGAATTGAGTCCATTGATGTTAAACATTAAGGAATAGTAATTATTACTTCCTGACATTTTGGGCATTATTTTTTATATTTGAGTGGTTATCTTCTTTTGGGTTTGATGAAAGGGGGTTTCTATCTTGCCTGTTCTGGGGTGTAGTTTCCCCCCTTGTGTTGGTATTTTTCCCCTATTATCCTTTTTAGGGCTGGGTTTGTAGATAGATATCATGGTTTTGTCATGGAATACTTTGGTTTCCCCATCTATGGCGATTGAGAGTTTTGCTGGGTATACTAGTTTTGGCTGAAGTTTGTGTTCTCTTAGAGTCTGCATGAGATCTGCCCAGGGATCTTCTAGCTTTCATGGTCTCAGGTGAGAAGTCTGGTGTAATTCTGATAGGTCTTCCTTTATATGTTACTTGGCCTTTTTCTCTTACTGCCTTTAATATTCTTTCTTTGTTTACTACGTTTGGGGTTTTGATTATTATGTGATGGGAAGTATTTCTGTTCTGGTCCAGTCTGTTTGGGGTTCTGTAGGCTTCTTGTATATTCATGGGCATCTCTCTCTTTAGGTTGGGGAAGTTTTCTTCCATAATTTTGTAGAAGATATTTGCTGGCCCTTTAAGTTGTAGATCTTCACTCTCATCTATCCCTATAATCCTTAGGTTTGGTCTTCTCATTGTGTCCTGGATTTCCTGAATGATTTGGGTTACCAGCTTTTTGCATTTTGCATTTTCTTTAATTGTTGAATCCATGATTCCTATGGTATCTTCAGCATCTGAGATTCTGTCTTCTATCACTTGTATTCTATTGTAGATATTTGCATCTATGACTCCTGATTTCTTCCCAAGGTTTTCTATCTCCAACGTTGTCTCCCTTTGAGATTTCTTAGTTGTTTCTACTTCTGTTTTTAGATTATGGATGGTGTTGCTCAGATCTTTCACTTACTTGTTTGTGTTTTCCTGTTATTCTTTAAGTTATTTTTGTGTTTCCACTTTTATGACTTGTACTTGTTGACCCACGTTCTCTTGTATTTCTTTAAGTGATTTTTGTGTTTCCTCCTTATTGGCATCCATTTTTTGATCCATATTCTCCTGAATTTCTTTTTTTTTTTATTTTCTATATTCTATGTTTACATTCCAAAGGCTTTCCCCTTTCCCAGTTCCCACCCACCATAGTTCCTATAGTTCCTCTCCCCCCCAACTGTTCCCCAATCATTCCCGAGCCCCCCTCGGTTTCTTTACTAAACTGGATGCAATCTTTACAGGCCCAGGGTCCTCTCCTTTCTTCTTCTTGGGAATCATTTGACTTGCTATTTGTGTCTTGAGTATTTAGGGCTTCTGGGCTCATTAATATCCACTTATCAGTGATTGCATTTCATGTGCATTCTTTTGTGATTGGGTTAATTCACTCAGGATGATATTTTCCAGGTCTAACCATTTACCTACAAATTGCATGAATTCATTATTTTTAATTGCTGAGTAGTATTCCATTGTATAAATATACCACATTTTCTGAATCCATTCCTCCTTTGAGGGATATTTGGGCTCCTTCCAATTTCTGGCTATTATAAACAAGGCTGCTATAAACATAGTGGAGCATGTGTCCTTATTGCATGCAGGGGAATCCTCTGGGTATATGCCCAGGAGTGGTATGCCAGGGTCCTCTGGAAGTGACATGCCCAATTTTCTGAGGAACCGCCAAACTGATTTCCAGAGCGGTTTTACCATTTTGCAATCCCACCAACAGTGGAGGAGTGTTCCTCTTTCTCCACATCCTCGCCAGCACTTGTTGTCTCTTGAGTTTTTAATCTTAGCCATTCTGACTGGTGTGAGGTGGAATCTCAGGGTTGTTTTGATTTGCATTTCCCTGATGACTAATGATGTTGAACATCTTTTAAGGTGTTTCTCGGCCATCCGAATTTCTTCTGGTGAAAATTCTTTGTTTAGCTCTGTGCCCCATTTTTTGATAGGGTTATTTGTTTCTTTGCGGTCTAACTTCTTGAGTTCTTTGTATATATTGGATATTAGCCCTCTGTCGAATGTGGAGTTGGTAAAGATCTTTTCCCACTTTGTTGGTTGCCGTTTTGTCCTTCTGACAGTGTCCTTTGCTTTGCAGAAACTTTGTAATTTTATGAGGTCCCATTTGTCGATTCTTGATCTTAGAGCATAAGCTATTGGTGTTCTGTTCAGGAACTTTTCCCCTGTGCCCAAGTCCTCCAGGGTCTTCCCAAGTTTCTTTTCTAGTAGTTTCAGTGTGTCTGGTTTTATGTGGAGGTCCTTGATCCACTTGGAGTTGATCTTAGTGCAAAGAGATAAGAGTGGGTCAATTCGCATTCTTCTGCATGTTGACCTCCAGTTGAAACAGCACCATTTGTTGAAAAGGCTTTCTTTATTCCACCAGATGGTTGTGGCTCCTTTATCAAAGATCAAGTGACCATAAGTCTGTGGGTTAATTTCTGGGTCTTCAATCCTGTTCCATTGATCTGCTTGCCTGTTGCTATACCAATATCATGCAGTTTTTAACACAATTGCTCTGTAGTACTGCTTGAGGTCAGGGATATTGATTCCCCCAGAAGTCCTTTAATTGTTGAGAATAGTTTTAGCTATCCTGGGTTTTTTGTTGCTCCAGATGAATTTGAGAATTGCTCTTTCTAGATCTATGAAGAATTGAGTTGGGATTTTGATGGGGATCACATTGAATCTGTATATTGCTTTTGCCAAGATGGCCATTTTTACTATATTGATCCTGCCAATCCAGGAGCAAGAAATATTTTTCCATCTTCTGAGGTCTTCTTCGATTTCTTTCTTCAAGGACTTGAAGTTCCTGTTGTACAGATCTTTCGCTTGTTTGGTTAGAATTATGCCAAGATACTTTATGTTGTTTGTGGCTATTGTGAAGGGTGTTATTTCCCTAATTTCTTTCTCTGCCTGCTTGTCCTTTGAGTACCAGAAGGCCACTGACTTGCTTGAGTTAATTTTATAGCCTGCCACTTTGCTGAAGTTGTTTATCAGCTGTAGAAGTTCTCTGGTGGAGTTTTTTGGGTCGCTTAGGTAAACTATCATATCGTCTGCAAATAATGATAGTTTCACTTCTTCCTTTCCAATTTGTATCCCTTTGACTTCCTTATGTTGTCTAATTGCTCTTGCTAGAACTTCAAGTACTATATTGAAGAGATATGGAGAGAGAGGGCAGCCTTGTCTAGTCCCTGATTTTAGTGGGAATGCTTCAAGTTTCTCTCCATTTATTTTGATGTTGGCTACTGGTTTGCTGTAGATTGCTTTTACTATGTTTAGGTATGGGCCTTGAATTCCTGCTCTTTCCAAGACTTTTAGCATGAAAGGATGCTGAATTTTGTCGAATGCTTTTTCAACATCTAATGAGATGACCATGTGGTTTTTTTCTTTCAGTTTGTTTATGTAGTGGATTACATTGATGGATTTCCGTACATTGAACCATCCCTGCATCCCTGGGATGAAGCCTACTTGATCATGGTGGATGATCGTTTTGATGTGCTCTTGGATTCGGTTAGCAAGAATTTTATTTAGTATTTTTGCATCTATATTCATAAGAGAAATTGGCCTGTAGTTCTCTTTCTTTGTTGGATCTTTTTGTGGTTTAGGTATTAGCGTAATTGTGGCTTCGAAGAATGAGTTGGGCAGTGTCCCTTCTGTCTCTATTTTGTGGAATAGTTTGAAAAGTATTGGTGTTAAGTCTTCATTGAAGGTCTGGTAGAATTCTGCACTAAAACCATCTGGTCCCGTACTTTTTTTGGTTGGGAGGCTTTCTATAACCCCTTCTATTTCTTTAGGGGTTATGGGACTATTTAGCTGATCTACTTGATGCTGATTTAATTTTGGTATTTGATATCTGTCTAGGAAATTGTCCATTTCCTCCAGATTCTCCAGTTGTTTTGAGTATAGACCTTTGTAGTAGGATCTGATGATCTTTTGAATTTCCGCAGTTTCTGTTGTTATGTCTCCCTTTTCATTTCTAATTTTGTTAATTTGTATACTGTCTCTGTGTCCTTTGGTTAGTCTGGCTAAGGGTTTATCTATCTTGTTGATTTTCTCAAAGAACCAGCTCCTGGTCTTGTTGATTCTTTGTATGGTTCTCTTTGTTTCTATTTGATTGATTTCAGCCCTGAGTTTGATGATTTCTTGTCTTCTGCTCCTCCTGGGTGAATTAACTTGTTTTTCTTCCAGGGCTTTAAGGTGTGCCATTAAGCTGCTAGTATATGCTCTCTCCAGTTTCTTTTTGGATGCACTTAGAGCTATGAGTTTTCCTCTTAGCACTGCTTTCATTGTGTCCCATAGATTTGGGTAGGTTGTACCTTCATTTTCATTGAATTTTAAAAAGTCTTTGATTTCTTTTTTTATTTCTTCCTTGACCAAGGTGTCATTGAGTAGAGTATTGTTCAGTTTCCATGTGTATGTGGGCTTCCTGTTGTTTTTGTTGTTATTGAAGACCACTCTTACTCCATGGTGATCTGATAGGAGGCATGGGATTAGCTCGATCTTCTTGTATTTGTTGACATCTGTCTTGTGACCAATTATATGGTCTATTTTGGAGAAGGTACCATGTGGAGCTGAGAAAAAGGTATATTCTTTAGCTTTAGGATGAAATGTTCTATATATATATATATATATATATATATATATATATATATATATATATGTTAAATCCAATTGGTCCAGAGTTTCAATTAGTTTCACTGTGTCCCTGTTTAGTTTCTGCTTTCCTGATCGGTCCATTGAGGAGAGTGGAGTGTTGAAGTCACCCACAATTATTGTGTTAGGTGTAATGTGTGCTTTAAGCTTTAGTAAGGTTTCTTTTATGAATGAGGGTGCCCTTGCATTTGGAGCATAGATGTTCAGTATTGAGAGCTCTTCTTGGTGAATTTTCCCTTTGGCCAGCAAGAAGTGACCTTCTGAGTCTCTTTTGATGATTTTAGGTTGGAAGTCGATTTTATCTGATATTAGAATGGCTACTCCAGCTTGTTTCCTGAGACCATTTGCTTGTAAAATTGTCTTCCAGCCTTTTACTCTAAGGCAGTGTTTGTCTTTGACACTGAGATGTGTTTCCTGTATGCAGCAAAATGTAGGGTCCTGTTTCCGTATCCAGTCTGTTAATCTATGTCTTTTTATTGGGGAATTGAGTCCATTGATGTTAAGAGATATTAAGGAATAGTAATTATTTCCTCCAGACATTTTTGAAATTATATTTATTTATTTTATTTATTTTTTATATTCGAGAGGTTACCTTCTTTTGGGTTTGATGAGAGGGGGTTTCTATCTTGCTTCTTCCCGGGTGTAGTTTCTGTCCTTGTCTTAGTGTTTTCCCCCTATTATCCTTTGTAGGGCTGGATTTGTGGAAAGATATCGTGCAAATTTGGTTTTGTCATGGAATACCTTGATGTCTCCATCTATGGCGATTGAGAGCTTTGCTGGGTAAAGTAGTTTTGGCTGAAGTTTGTGTTCTCTTAGAGTTTGCATTATATCTGCCCAGGATCTTCTAGCTTTCATGGTCTCAGGTGAGAAGTCTGGTGTTATTCTGATAGGTCTTCCTTTATAAGTTACTTGGCCTTTTTCTCTTGCTGCCTTTAATATTCTTTCTTTGTTTAGTACATTTGGAATTTTGATTATTATGTGACGGGATGTATTTCTGTTCTGATCCAGTCTGTTTGGGGTTCTGTATGCTTCTTGTATATTCATGGGCATCTCTCTCTTTAGGTTGGGGAAGTTTTCTTCCATAATTTTGTAGAAGATATTTGCTGGCCCTTTAACTTGTACATCTTCATTCTCGTCTATACCTATAATCCTTAGGTTTGGTCTTCTCATTGTGTCCTGGATTTCCTGGATGTTTTGGGTTACAGCCTTTTTGCATTTAGTATTTTCTTTGACTGTTGAATCAATGGTTCCTATGGTATCTTCGGCTTCTGAGATTCTGTCTTCTATCTCTTGTATTCTATTGTTGATATTTGCATCTATGGCTCCTGATTTCTTCCCAAGGTTTTCTATCTCCAATGTTGTCTCCCTCTGCAATTTCTTAGTTGTTTCTACTTCTGTTTTTAGTACCTGGATGGATGTGCTCAGATCTTTCGCTTGCTTGATTGTGTTTTCATGTATTTCTTTAATAGATTTTTGTGTTTCCTCTTTCATAGCTTCTACTTGTTGGCCCACGTTCTTCTGTATTTCTTTAAGTGATTTTTGTCTTTCCTCCTTATTGTCTTCTTCTTTTTGATCCTTCTTCTCCTGCATTTCTTGAAGTGATTTTTGTATTTGCCTTGTAAAGGCTTCTAACTTTTGATCCATTTTCTCTTCTATTTCTTTACGAGATTTTTCTATGTGTTCAGCTACCAGCATCCTGACCAGTGATTTTATATCCAAGTCTTGTTTTTCTGGTGTTTTGGGGTATCCAGGGCTTCTTGTTGTTGGCGAACTGGGTTCAGATGCTGTCATGTTGCCTTGATTTCTGTTAGTGACATTCCTTCGTTTACCTTTTGCCATCTGGTTATTTCTGGTGTTAGTTGACCTTGTTGTCACTGGCTGGTGTTTGAATCTCCTGTGAGGCTGGGCTTACCTGTTGTTTCTCTACTGGTGGTTATGCGTGATTGCTGCTCAACGGGATCACGAGCTGGCTGCCCCCCGCTGACTTTGTGCAAGGCCTGAGGTCTCCGGGAAGTGTGGGGGAGTGCAGCAGAGCCTTGGCAGGCGTTGCTGGGCCTGCCTAGTAGCGAGAGCCTAGCAGATCCCCCGACGTGGTAGCCCCTGATGGAATCTGTCTACCTGTGCCTTTCCAGCTGTGTCCTGGTTGCAATATGGAGGCCTGCCGCTATCTCTGGTCCGGGGTCCTGGGGAGCTGGGTGGTTCCGGCTGCCTCGGTGCACGGCCTAAGCTCGCAGGGATGTGCTGCAGAGCCTAGGTGCCTGGACCCGCCTGTGGGCGAGAGCTTAGCAGCTCTCCCTGTTCTAGTCCCAGACGGAGTCTCTACCTGCACCTTTCCAGCTGTGTCCTGTTTGCAATATGGAGGCCTGCCGCTATCGCTGGTCCTCACTCTTCTTAATAAACAAGAATTGTTGCTTATCTTGGTTCCGCCGGCAGGGTCTCAGCACCTGGCAGGCTGGCTAGGTCTGGCTCACCTGCTACCGGCTGGATGGGAAGCTGCAGACAAGATGGCGCTGCCTGCAGGGGGTTCGGGGTCTGGCCTGCGAGCGCAGAGCGCAGGCACGGCCGCTGTACTCCAAACTGCTAGTCTGTGCGCAGTTTCTGCCCCAGACCTGAGTCCCCAGAGGTCTTAAACTCGGGCTGTCTCTGGTACCTGGTTCCGCCGGCAGGGTCTGAGCACCTGGCAGCTGGCTAGGTCTGGCTCACCTGCTACCGGCTGGATGGGAAGCTTCTCCTGAATTTCTTTAAGTGATTTTTGTGTTTGCCTTGTAAGGGCTTCTAGCTTTTGATCCATTTTCTCCTGTATTACTTTAAGAGATTTATCTAAGTGCTCCTCTATCAGCATCCTGACCAGTGATTTTAGATCTGAGTCTTGTTTTTCTGGTGTCTTGGGGTATCCGAGACTTATTTGTGTTTGCCTTGTAAGGGCTTCTAGCTTTTCATCTATTTTCTCCTGTATTACTTTAAGAGATTTATCTATGTGTTCCTCTATCAGCATCCTGACTAGTGATTTTAGATCTGAGTCTTGTTTTTCTGGTGTGTTGGGGTATCTAAGACTTATTAATGTTGGGGAACTGGGTTCAGATGCTGCCATATTGCCTTGATTTCTGTTAGTAATGATCTTACGTTTGCCTTTGCCATCTGGTTATCTCTGGTATTAGTTGGTCCTGTAGTTACTAGCTGGTGCTTGAACCTCCTGTGGGCTCATAAGGCTATTTCCCCATGACTGGGACACCTGAACCACTGCCCCACAGGGCTCCTGCTCACAGATTGCTGACAGGTGGCCTGAGTCCCTGAGGTCTTAATCTTGGGATATCTCAGGTACTAGGTTCTGCCTGCTGGGCCGCTGCTCTGCACTGCTCCTGCTCAGGGATTACTGTCTGGTGTCCTGAGTCCCCAGAGGTCTTAAACTCGGGATATCTCGGGTACCTTGTTCCACCTGCTGGTTCAAAGGAGCTGGGAAGATTGTGGAGGCTGCCGGGAGTGCAGAGTCTGCCTTCAGGGCACAGAGCCCACACTTGGCTGGGGCCCCCCAAACCGCTGCTCTGTGTGCAGCTCCTGCTCAAGGCCTGAGTCCCCAAAGATCTTAAACTCGGGATATCTCGGGTACCTGGTTCTGCAGGCTGGATCAAAACAGCTGGGAAGATGGCAGAGGCTGCAGGGAGTGCGGAGTCCACCTTCAGGGCATAGAGAGACATTGATCCATTCTTTTTTTTTTAATTCTTTTTTTTTATTTTTATTTTCTATGTTTACATTCCAAAGGCTTTCCCCTTTCCCAGTTCCCCCCCCCACCATATGTCCCATAATTTCTCTCCCCTCCAACTATTCCCCAATCATCCCCTCCCCCCCACCATTTCTCTGTTCTGGGTCTACAAAACTGGATCCAATCTTTTCAGGCCCAGGGTCCTCTCCTTTCTTCTTCTTGGGAATCATTTGACTTGCTAATTGTGCCTTGAGTATTTAGGGCTTCTGGGCTCATTAATATCCACTTATCAGTGATTGCATTTCATGTGTATTCTTTTGTGATTGGGTTAACTCACTCAGGATGATATTTTCCAGGTCTAACCATTTACCTACAAATTGAATGAATTCATTATTTTTAATTGCTGAGTAGTATTCCATTGTATAAATATACCACATTTTCTGTATCCATTCCTCCTTTGAGGGATATTTCGGCTCCTTCCAATTTCTGGCTATTATAAACAAGGCTGCTATAAACATAGTGGAGCATGTGTCTTTATTGTATGCAGGGGAATCTTCTGATTCTGGAAAGGCTTAATGCAGTAGTGTAGGGAAATACCATAACAGGGAAGAGTGAAGGAGTGGATGAGGGAACAGGAGGGAGGGAAGAGGGCTTATGGGACTTTCAGGGAGGAGGAGCCAGGAAAGGGGAAAATCATATGAAATGTAAATTAAGAATATATCAAATAGAAAAAAATAGCTGTTAGCAAAAGCAGGGGACTTTGCAAGCTGAATCAACTGATGTCAACCATAACTACCACTAAATTTTCTAGTACTAGTAGTCATAGGGCCAGTGAGACTTCTCAGTCAGGAGAGTACCTGCCACACAAGCTTAAAGACCCAAGTTGAAGTCCCAGAACCTATGCATGAGGTTACCAATTTGTAATTCCAGCACTGGGGAGGTAGAGACATGCAAATACTATGGCTTGCTGGCCATCCAGACAACTGGATCAATGAACTCCAGGTCAACTATGAGAGACACTGTCTCAAATACCAAAGTGGACAGTGACTAGGGAATGACCTCTGACCTTCACAAGGATGTACATAAGTTTGTCCATAGGAACTCCCCCACTCACACCATTCATATGCTCACAAAATAGAATATTGTTCATTGAAGGAAGGACAAAACTAATCACAAATAAGTGTCAATGGGTGTGGCAGCACACACCCGTAGTCACTGCATTAGAGACACTGATGCAGAAAGAAGGAAGAGCTTGAGCTATACAGCAACTGCAAGGCCAAACAAACAAAAGCTCAGTGCCAGGGTCTAAACATGGACTTCACGGCTATTGGCAGAATCAGAAGAATGGTCAATGGCCTAGTACCGCCCTTGTCCTCACTTTGGAAATTTTGTATTGTTCTTTTTTCTCCGCCAATATCTTTGTCTATGGGAGAAATTAAAATTTCAGCATTACAGAATAAAGACCATTATTTCTTGCCTGCTCTCTCAGTGTCTGACACTGTGTTCTTGACATCTCTTGTTTCACTCCCTGTGTTACTGCCAGGTTGGGTCAGGAGAAATGACTAGCCACTGTTAAACAAGTTTAATGGAAACAATAAAATTAATGGTGAAGTAAAAAAAAAAGAAAGAAAAAGAAAAAGTGAGTGAACAGTGTGTATTGACAACATTCATCACTATAATGAAATGACTAACTTGGGCTCACAGTTGGATGTTAAAGGAAAGATCATGTGGTACCATTGTTTAGGTCTTTGGTGAGGTCAATGGTGATATGGTGCATTATGGCTGAAACACTTGTAAAAGGGACAAGTCAGAGGTTACATCTTGATCAGGAGCCAGAAAAAAAAAAAGTGACATCAGTGCCATAACTATCTTATAAGAACTGCCAAGGAGTCCCAAGACAATATCCTTCTAAATACATACTGGCAAAGTGTGTACTGGCAAAGACCTCCCACTTAGCCAATCTCCCAAAGATCCTATCATATCCCTATAACAGCAATCTGTGGAACAAACTTTGATCACATTTATCAGTGAAGAGCACTCCTCTCAAACTTAACCTTAGCAAATGACCATATGAATATCAGAAATGGAATCCTCTAAGCATTAAAGCCCCTACTATAAGTTTGCCACAGTATCAAAATGTTCTTTTAAGCTTGTTCCTAAGGAGACCTAATACAAGCTATATAAAATATTTATTTGTATGCATAAATATTTTATGAATGAAACAACCAAAGAGAGAGCATCTGTTTGACAATCATTAGACTGAGATGGATAGACATCTGTGTCATTGAGTAATTGGTTTTTAAGAGAAAATCTTAATCTGATTAGTTTGTCAGAGAAGTGTTTATATATTTGGTCAAGAATGCAGTCTTTTACAAAATGTTGTTTAAATATCCTTATTTGGATCAGTTTTGACGAATATTAAAACCTGTAATCAAAAAGCAGAGAAATGCTAGGTAATTGTAGCAAACAGTAGTTTTCTTATTTATATATGGATCGTTAAAATATGGTGGATACATATATACTTTTAAAAAGAAAATGTGTAGCAATCAACTTTGATATATTCTTTTCAGAAACAAACAAATCTAAAAGATATTTACATCTTGTAAAGTCATGAAGAATATATAGTTGATTGTATACAGAGAATGTTTACCCTTTTAACTGAAAAGATATGTTATCATGCACATATTTTGGAACACTTAAAAACAACTTATGTAGATCTCTAAAAATGAAAGGCTTTAATCAGGTTGTAACCAAAAGAAATTGGAAAGCATATTTGTCAAATAGGACTGATTTATTCTGCCTGTGTCAACACTACCAACTCTATCTTTAAGATCCCAGGATCTAGAGAGAAGAGAAGCATTGGAAAAGGAACAATGTCTGAAGAATCATATTCATTTGGGTACTAGAGACTGACTAGCAGACAAAATGGTGGTGAGACAAGGTTAGAATGTTAATCAGCAATTGGTTTGTTACATATAGTGCTGTTGAATGGGAGGTGACTTTCCATCAGTATATCCTCTCCCCCGACATTTATTCTATACCCTACAGAAATCAAAGAACTGAGAACTGTTCACAGAATGTCTATCAGTATTTGCCTCTTAGGATTTCTCAGATGTGCTGAAAGTGTCCTAGACTCATGGCAGTTGGGATAAAAAGTTGGGTGGAAAGGAAAAACATTAAACAACCATGTCTATAGGGATTTCTGTTAGGAGATAGGGCCTTTAAGCAAAGGAGAAAGGGTGAATCTTGCAAATGAGAATTATTTTATTTCATGGATGAAGAACAATGTGGAGAAACAATGAACCAAGTTCATCTAAAGGGGTGAACACAAAACCAAGAACAGTAGAGCCAGAAAAGTGTCTATTCCCTCATAGATGACTTACTTGCATGTTGTTAGTTTTGTGTCCTGGCATATTGCCTAGATTCTAAATAATGCCATACCACATTATATAATCATAACTGAAGTTCACGAAAAAAAAAGTGAAAAAATAATTCCAAAATTCAAATAGTATAAAGTACTTTGCAATATTTAATTTTTTCTCTAACCTGCTTAAATAGTATACCTCACCTTTATCTCTCAAGAGGGCTAAATATAAATTGCTAGTTCCTGGTGAGAGAGAATTAGGCATGGTAAAAGAAGCTGCTTGTGGTGTTTACTACAGATGAGAAATAGTAAAACAAGATGTTAATATCAACGATTTATGAGCACTCAGACATGTTTTTTCATGACTCATGCTTACTTGTACCCACTAGAACTTCACAACATTATGATAAGGTGGTGAATAATGCCTTCTCCACTGAGGCCTATGCTCCAAAAGGGGTGAGTTCAATGGTCATTTTCTGAACTACTGTTGAGAATAAAATTCAATTATATATTTAGTGCGAATAGTATGTATAGAAAAGTTAATGGATAGAATTACTGAGTTTAGGATTTATTTGATTTAAGTCATAGCAGGGGACATTAGTATGCAGCATGATACAAGAGAGATTTTATGGATATGTCTTAAAATGTGAACTCAAATTCCCATTGGCCACCATATTCAATAATTTTTATTAAGAGGTTACTATGAGCCATGGACCATGGGGTATTAACTTTAAAAAGCCAATTCTGTGTTTTTCCCTGCTTGAACTATGCATTAATTAGTTTATAGGCATATAGTTATTACCTTCTTTGCTGAATATTAGCTCAATTTGTATTGAACATGCTTCACCTTCCCCAGGCCCAGCAAACATAACCCCAAACACATATTAGACATATATCAACTAACAAATTATGGGTTTAATTTAAAGTTCCAATTTATATGAGGACATGAATGTTAGGGAATTATTTAACCAGCAGAAACTGTTCTGCAGGTTATCGGTTATAAAGTTGATGTTGGTTCTGCATTTTGAGACATCAAATGTATTTAACTCATTCAGGGAACACACATAAACATCTGCCACTTATTTAATCTTCATTACCTAAGGTTGCTAATTAAATTAAAAGGTATCTTTCATCTCTTACTAATTTATGTTTACTGAACTCTAATCTTTCTTGTTAAGTTCCTTTAAGAATTAGTGATTTATATCAACTCTGGACTAAGTATCATGCCAGCTTCCTGGGTACATCACAGGGCAATTTTGGGACCAGACACAGTCCAGCCAATGCACCCAGAATATACACTACCTAGCTGTATCGCTGATCTCCTCCTGAAATCATTATTTTTACACTAAAATTGTATAAATTTATAAGTTGTATAAAATTGTAGCTTTAGATACATAGAAGGAATTTTTGTTGTTGTTTTGTTTATTGATGGTTTGCTTGTTTGTCTGTTTTTTTTTTGTTTTTTTGTTTTTTGTTTTTTGTTTTAGTTTGTTCTCTTGGTTTTGTTTTGTTTTGGTGTTTGGGTTTTTCAAGACAGGGTTTCTCCATGTAGCTCTGGCTGTCCTGGAATTTGCTCTACAGACCAGGTTGGCCTTGAACTCTCTGATATCCACCTGCATCTGCCTCCCAAGTGCTGGGATTAAAGATGTGAACCGATATTGCAACCAGGACACAGCTGGAAAGGCGCAGGTAGGGACTCCGTCTGGGACTAGAGCAGGGAGCGCTGCTAAGCTCCCGCCCAGAGGCGGGCACAGGCGCCTAGGCTCTGCAGCATGTCCCTGCGAGCTTAGGACGTGCACTGAGGCAGCCGGATCCACCCAGCTCCCCAGGACCCCGGACCAGCGATATCTGTAGGCCTCCATATTGCAACCAGGACACAGCTGGAAAGGAACAGGTAGATAGATTCCATCAGGGGCTACCACGTGAGGGGATCTGCTAGGCTCTCCCTACTAGGCAGGCCCAGCAGCACCTACCGAGGCTCTGCTGCACTCCCCCACACTTCCCAGAGACCTCAGGCCATGCACAAAGTCAGCGGGGGGCAGCCAGCTCATGATCCCGTTGAGCAGCAATCAGGCATAACCACCAGTAGAGAAACAACAGGTAAGCCCAGCCTCACAGGAGATTCAAACACCAGCCAGTGACAACAAGGTCAACTAACACCAGAAATAACCAGATGGCAAAAGGTAAACGAAGGAATGTCACTAAGAGAAATCAAGGCAACATGACAGCATCTGAACCCAGTTCACCAACAACAGGAAGCCCTGGATACCCCAAAACACCAGAAAAACAAGACTTGGATATAAAATCACTGGTCAGGATGCTGGTAGCTGAACACATAGAAAAATCTCGTAAAGAAATAGAAGAGAAAATGGATCAAAAGTTAGAAGCCTTTACAAGGCAAATACAAAAATCACTTCAAGAAATGCAGGAGAAGAAGGATCAAAAAGAAGAAGACAATAAGGAAGAAAGACAAAAATCACTTAAAGAAATACAGAAGAACGTGGGCCAACAAGTAGAAGCTATGAAAGAGGAAACACAAAAATCTATTAAAGAAATACATGAAAACACAATCAAGCAAGCGAAAGATCTGAGCACATCCATCCAGGTACTAAAAACAGAAGTAGAAACAACTAAGAAATTGCAGAGGGAGACAACATTGGAGATAGAAAACCTTGGGAAGAAATCAGGGGCCATAGATGCAAATATCAACAATAGAATACAAGAGATAGAAGACAGAATCTCAGAAGCCGAAGATACCATAGGAACCATTGATTCAACAGTCAAAGAAAATACTAAATGCAAAAAGGCTATAACCCAAAACATCCAGAAAATCCAGGACACAATGAGAAGACCAAACCTAAGGATCATAGGTATAGACGAGAATGAAGATGTACAAGTTAAAGGGCCAGCAAATATCTTCTACAAAATTATGGAAGAAACCTCCCAAACCTAAAGAGAGAGATGCCCATGAATATACAAGAAGCATACAGAACCTCAAACAGACTGGATCAGAACAGAAATACATCCCGTCACATAATAATTAAAACTCCAAATGTAATAAACAAAGAAAGAATATTAAAGGCAGCAAGAGAAAAAGGCCAAGTAACTTATAAAGGAAGACGTATCAGAATAACACCAGACTTCTCACCTGAGACCATGAAAGCTAGAAGATCCTGGGCAGATATAATGCAAACTCTAAGAGAACACAAACTTCAGCCAAAACTACTTTACCCAGCAAAGCTCTCAATCGCCATAGATGGAGACATCAAGGTATTCCATGACAAAACCAAATTTGCACGACATCTTTCCACAAATCCAGCCCTACAAAGGATAATAGGGGGAAAACACCAAGACAAGGACGGAAACTACACCCGGGAAGAAGCAAGATAGAAACCTCCTCTCATCAAACCTAAAAGAAGGTAACCTCTCGAATATAAAAAAATAAATAAAATAAATAAATATAATTTCAAAAATGTCTGGAGGAAATAATTACTATTCCTTAATATCTCTTAACATCAATGGACTCAATTCCCCAATAAAAAGACATAGATTAACAGACTGGATACGGAAACAGGACCCTACATTTTGCTGCATACAGGAAACACATCTCAGTGTTAAAGACAAACACTGCCTTAGAGTAAAAGGCTGGAAGACAATTTTACAAGCAAATGGTCTCAGGAAACAAGCTGGAGTAGCCATTCTAATATCAGATAAAATTGACTTCCAACCTAAAATCATCAAAAGAGACTCAGAAGGTCACTTCTTGCTGGCCAAAGGGAAAATCCACCAAGAAGAGCTCTCAATACTGAACATCTATGCTCCAAATGCAAGGGCACCCTCATTCGTAAAAGAAACTTTACTAAAGCTTAAAGCACACATTACACCTAACACAATAATTGTGGGTGACTTCAACACACCACTCTCCTCAATGGACAGATCAGGAAAGCAGAAACTAAACAGGGACACAGTGAAACTAATTGAAACTCTGGACCAACTGGATTTAACAGATATATATAGAACATTTCATCCTAAAGCTAAAGAATATACCTTTTTCTCAGCTCCACATGGTACCTTCTCCAAAATAGACCATATAATTGGTCACAAGACAGATGTCAACAAATAAAAGAAGATCGAGCTAATCCCATGCCTCCTATCAGATCACCATGGAGTAAGAGTGGTCTTCAATAACAACAAAAACAACAGAAAGCCCACATACATATGGAAATTGAACAATACTCTACTCAATGACACCTTGGTCAAGGAAGAAATAAAAAAAGAAATCAAAGCCTTTTTAGAATTCAATGAAAATGAAGGTACAACCTACCCAAATCTATGGGACACAAAGAAAGCAGTGCTAAGAGGAAAACTCATAGCTCTAAGTGCATCCAAAAAGAAACTGGAGAGAGCATACACTAGCAACTTAATGGCACACCTTAAAGCCCTGGAAGAAAAACAAGTTAATTCACCCAGGAGGAGCAGAAGACAAGAAATCATCAAACTCAGGGCTGAAATCAATCAAATAGAAACAAAGAGAACCATACAAAGAATCAACAAGACCAGGAGCTGGTTCTTTGAGAAAATCAACAAGATAGATAAACCCTTAGCCAGACTAACCAAAGGACACAGAGACAGTATACAAATTAACAAAATTAGAAATGAAAAGGGAGACATAACAACAGAAACTGAGGAAATTCAAAAGATCATCAGATCCTACTACAAAGGTCTATACTCAAAACAACTGGAGAATCTGGAGGAAATGGACAATTTCCTAGACAGATATCAAATACCAAAATTAAATCAGCATCAAGTAGATCAGCTAAATAGTCCCATAACCCCTAAAGAAATAGAAGGGGTTATAGAAAGCCTCCCAACCAAAAAAAGTACGGGACCAGATGGTTTTAGTGCAGAATTCTACCAGACCTTCAAAGAAGACTTAACACCAATACTTTTCAAACTATTCCACAAAATAGAGACAGAAGGGACACTGCCCAACTCATTCTTCGAAGCCACAATTACGCTAATACCTAAACCACAAAAAGATCCAACAAAGAAAGAGAACTACAGGCCAATTTCTCTTATGAATATTGATGCAAAAATACTAAATAAAATTCTTGCTAACCGAATCCAAGAGCACATCAAAACGATCATCCACCATGATCAAGTGGCTTCATCCCAGGGATGCAGGGATGGTTCAATATACAGAAATCCATCAATGTAATCCACTACATAAACAAGCTGAAAGAAAAAAACCACATGGTCATCTCATTAGATGCTGAAAAAGCATTCGACAAAATTCAGCATCCTTTCATGCTAAAAGTCTTGGAAAGAGCAGGAATTCAAGGCCCATACCTAAACATAGTAAAAGCAATCTACAGCAAACCAGTAGCCAACATCAAAATAAATGGAGAGAAACTTGAAGCATTCCCACTAAAATCAGGGACTAGACAAGGCTGCCCTCTCTCTCCATATCTTTTCAATATAGTACTTGAAGTTCTAGCAAGAGCAATTAGACAACATAAGGAAGTCAAAGGGATACAAATTGGAAAGGAAGAAGTCAAACTATCATTATTTGCAGATGATATGATAGTTTACCTAAGCGACCCAAAAAACTCCACCAGAGAACTTCTACAGCTGATAAACAACTTCAGCAAAGTGGCAGGTTATAAAATTAACTCAAGCAAGTCAGTGGCCTTCTTGTACTCAAAGGACAAGCAGGCTGAGAATGAAATTAGGGAAATGACACCCTTCACAATAGCCACAAACAACATAAAGTATCTTGGCATAACTCTAACCAAACAAGCGAAAGATCTGTACAACAGGAACTTCAAGTCCTTGAAGAAAGAAATCGAAGAAGACCTCAGAAGATGGAAAAATATTTCTTGCTCCTGGATTGGCAGAATCAATATAGTAAAAATGGCCATCTTGGCAAAAGCAATATACAGATTCAATGCGATCCCCATCAAAATCCCAACTCAATTCTTCATAGATCTAGAAAGAGCAATTCTCAAATTCATCTGGAGCAACAAAAAACCCAGGATAGCTAAAACTATTCTCAACAATAAAAGGACTTCTGGGGGAATCAATATCCCTGACCTCAAGCAGTACTACAGAGCAATTGTGTTAAAAACTGCATGGTATTGGTATAGCAACAGGCAAGCAGATCAATGGAACAGGATTGAAGACCCAGAAATTAACCCACAGACTTATGGTCACTTGATCTTTGATAAAGGAGCCACAACCATCCGGTGGAATAAAGATAGCCTTTTCAACAAATGGTGCTGGTTCAACTGGAGGTCAACATGCAGAAGAATGCGAATTGACCCACTCTTATCTCTTTGCACTAAGATCAACTCCAAGTGGATCAAAGACCTCCACATAAAAACAGACACACTGAAACTACTAGAAAAGAAACTTGGGAAGACCCTGAAGGACTTGGGCACAGGGGAAAAGTTCCTGAACAGAACACCAATAGCTTATGCTCTAAGATCAAGAATCGACAAATGGGACCTCATAAAATTACAAAGTTTCTGTAAGGCAAAGGACACTGTCAGAAGGACAAAACGGCAACCAACAAAGTGGGAAAAGATCTTCACCAACCCCACATCCAACAGAGGGCTAATATCCAATATATACAAAGAACTCAAGAAGTTAGACCACAAAGAACCAAATAACCCTATCAAAAAATGGGGCACAGAGCTAAACAAAGAATTTTCACCAGAAGAAATTCGGATGGCCGAGAAACACCTTAAAAGATGTTCAACATCATTAGTCATCAGGGAAATGCAAATCAAAACAACCCTGAGATTCCACCTCACACCAGTCAGAATGGCTAAGATTAAAAACTCAAGAGACAACAAGTGCTGGCGAGGATGTGGAGAAAGAGGAACACTCCTCCACTGTTGGTGGGATTGCAAAATGGTAAAACCGCTCTGGAAATCAGTTTGGCGGTTCCTCAGAAAATTGGGCATGTCACTTCCAGAGGACCCTGGCATACCACTCCTGGGCATATACCCAGAGGATTCCCCTGCATGCAATAAGGACACATGCTCCACTATGTTTATAGCAGCCTTGTTTATAATAGCCAGAAATTGGAAGGAGCCCAAATATCCCTCAAAGGAGGAATGGATACAGAAAATGTGGTATATTTATACAATGGAATACTACTCAGCAATTAAAAATAATGAATTCATGCAATTTGTAGGTAAATGGTTAGACCTGGAAAATATCATCCTGAGTGAGCTAACCCAATCACAAAAGAATGCACATGAAATGCAATCACTGATAAGTGGATATTAATGAGCCCAGAAGCACTAAATACTCAAGACACAAATAGCAAGTCAAATGATTCCCAAGAAGAAGAAAGGAGAGGACCCTGCGCCTGTAAAGATTGCATCCAGTTTAGTAAAGAAACCGAGGGGGGAGGGGGAACGATTGGGGAACAGTTGGGGGGGAGAGGAACTATGGGAACTATGGTGGGTGGGAACTGGGAAAGGGGAAAGCCTTTTGAATGTAAACATAGAACATAGAAAATAAAAATTTAAAAAAAAAAAAAAGATGTGAACCACCAGTACATAGCCATAGAATGACTTTTATAATATATAATAATTACATTGCCAGGTTTTTCTCCCAATAGTCCCTAAACAAGATAAGAAATAAATATAAATAAGGCATGACAGAAGCAAAGTTTGCATGTATGACAATGATGTTCAGAACACAGTGCAATGCTGCTCATCTTTATTATATTGTAATTCCATTACCCTCAACCAGTTTTAAAGGAATGACAACAGAGCTTGTGAACTCTCTATACTACTACATGAAGAAATAAAGCTCTGTTGAGAAAAATTGTATATAGTTTAATCTGAACTTGCCAGAGAAGGCTGAAATGTATTTTCCATAGTAGATGGTGTGCCACCAAGAGAATTCTAAAATAGACTGTACTCAAAGTTTTATGTGTGCTTTTCTATGTGTGGTGAATAGCCAGATGCAAAGCCTGGAGAACTCAGATCAAGGATCTTAGCTATCAGGAGAGCAAACCTTATGGTTAACAGTTTAGTCATACTGCCTAAGTTTTCTTGAAAAAAGGTCATCTAGAACATGTTACTTAATGAAAAATAAATAATTTAGTTAAGAGAGCAATGATGTCCTTTTAATGATAGGCACATTTTTGTTTTATTATTATTATTATTATTATTATTATTATTATTATTTTTATTTTCTATATTTTTGTTTACATTCCAAATGATTTCCCATTTCCCAGTTCCCCCCTCCCCATAAGTCCCATAAGCCCTTTTCCCTCTGCCCATTCCCCAATCACCCCCTTCCAATTTCTTTGTCCTTTGTTTATTTGTTTTTAACAAGGGCCCCCATGAATTGTATACATATCCTCACAGAAAGATCATCTATTACTTAGATCAGGGCCTCTTCAGCTATTTTGACTCAAGAACTCTTAACAGTCTTAACAAGTGAGGTTTTGATAATGTTCAGGAAAAATTTTCAAAGACGCAATTATCCAATCAATACATCTCAATTTTTTATCTGAGTGTGAAGTACATAGTCTTAAAACTATTCCACAAAATAGAAACAGAAGGAATACTACTTAACTCGTTCTATGAAGCCACAATTATACTGATACCAAAACAACACAAAGATCCAACAAAGAGAACTTCAGACCAATTTCCCTAATGAATACCAATGCAAAAATACTCAATAAAATACTTGCCAACTGAATCCAAGAACACATCAAAATGGTCATTCAACATGATCAAGTAGGCTTCATCCCAGGGATGCAGGAATGGTTCAATATATGGAAATCCATCAATACAATCCACTACATAAATAAACTCAAAGAAAAAAATCACATGATCATTTCATTAGATGCTGAAAAAGCTTCTGACAAAATTTTGCATCCTTTCATGCTAAAAGTCTTGGAAAGAACAGGAATTCAAGGCCCATACATAAACATAGTAAAAACAATATACAGCAAACCAGTAGCCAACATCAAACTAAATGGAGAGAAGCTTGAAGCAACCCCACTAAAATCAGGGACTAGACAAGGCTGCCCCCTCTTTCCATATCTTTTCAATATAGTTCTTGAAGTTCTAGCGAGAGCAATTAGACAACATAAGGAAGTCAAAGGGATACAAATTGGAAAGGAAGAAGTCAAATTATCCCTATTCACAGGTGATATGATAGTATACTTAAGTATACTTAAGCTTCACCAGAGAGCTCCTACAGCTGATAAACAACTTCATCAAAGTGGCTGGTTATAAAATCAACTCAAGAAATCAGTAGCCTTCCTGTACTCAAAGGATAAGCAGGCTGAGAAAGAAATTAGGGAAATGAAACACTTCAGAGTAACCACAACCAATATAAATTATCTTGGTATGACTCTAAGCAAACAAGTGAAAGATGTGTATGACAAGAACTTCAGGTCTCTGAAAAAGAAAATTGAAGAAGACCTCAGAAAAGGGAAAAATCTTCTATTCTCGTGCACTGGCAGGATTAATATAGTAAAAATGGCCATCTTACCAAAAGCAATATACAGATTCAATGTAATCCCCATCAAAATCCCAACTCAGGGTTGTTTTGATTTGCATTTCCCTGATGACTAATGATGTTGAACATCTCTTAAGGTGTTTCTCGGCCATCCGAATTTCTTCTGGTGAAAATTCTTTCTTTAGCTCTGTACCCCATTTTTTGATAGGGTTATTTGGTTCTTTGCAGTCTAACTTCTCAAAACAACCCTGAGATTCCACCTCACACCAGTCAGAAAGGCAAGGTTAAAAACTCAAGAGACAACAAGTGCTGGCGAGGATGTGGAGAAAGAGGAACACTCCTCCACTGTTGGTGGGATTGCAAAATGGTAAAACCGCTCTGGAAATCAGGGTGGCGGTTCCTCAGAAAATTGGGCATGTCACTTCCAGAGGACCCTGGCATACCGCTCCTGGGCATATAACCAGAGGATTCCCCTGCATACAATAAAGACACATGCTCCACTATGTTTATAGCAGCCTTGTTTATAATAGCCAGAAATTGGAAGGAGCCCAAATATCCCTCAAAGGAGGAATGGATACAGAAAATGTGGTATATTTATACAATGGAATACTACTCAGCAATTAAAAATAATGAATTCATGCAATTTGTAGGTAAATGGTTAGATCTGGAAAATATCATCCTAAGTGAGTTAACCCAATCACAAAAGAATACACATGAAATGCAATCACTGATAAGTGGATATTAATGAGCCCAGAAGCCCTAAATACTCAAGGCACAATTAGCAAGTCAAATGATTCTCAAGAAGAAGAAAGGAGAGGACCCTGGGCCTGAGAAGATTGGATCCAGTTTTGTAGATCCAGAACAGAGAAATGGTGGTGGGGGGAATGATTGGGGAATAGTTGGGGGGGAGAGGAATTATGGGACGTATGGTGGGGGGGGAACTGGGAAAGGGGAAAGCCTTTGGAATGTAAACATAGAATATAGAAAATAAAAATTAAAAAAAAAAAGAAAAAAAATCCCAACTCAGTTCTTTATAGAGTTAGAAAGAGCAATTCTCAAATTCATCTGGAAAAACAAAACATTCAGGATAGCTAAAAACTATTCTCAACAGTAAAAGAACAATAGTGTTAAAAACTGCATGGTATTGGTACAGTGACAGGCAGGTAGATCAATGGAATAGAATTGAAGATCCAGAAATGAACCCACACAGCTATGGTCACTTGATCTTCGACAAACAAGCTAAAACCACCCAGTGTAAAAAACGATAGCCTTTTCAACAAATGGTGCTGCTTCAACTGGAGGTCTGCATGCAGAAGAATGCAAATTGATCCGTTCTTATCTCCTTGTACTAAGCTGAACTACAAGTGGATCAAGTATCTCCACATAAAACCAGACACACTGAAACTAATAAACACATTTTTAATGGTTTTATATCATGCTGTCAAAACATACACATACATGACTTGGCACTTAAAACAGGTTTGTAAAGCACAAAGAAAAGCACAGTCTAGATGGTAATTGTTTACCAAGAGGTTTGTAATCAGACCTCAGAGGGTGACTGTACAGTTCACGAAGTCTCACTTTGTTTTTGAAAATTAAGAAGAACCTTCCACACTGTAAGGACAAGGCCAACTTCAATGGTGTTGCACTATGTTGGGGCTTATTGCTCTGATTCTCTAGAAATACTTGAGAGATCTGGATTTCATTGTTGTTCTCTTTTGCTTATTTGTTTTTAACAAGGGCTTCCATGAATTGTATACATATCCTCACAGAGATCGTCTATGATTTAGGTCAGGGCCTCTTCAGCTTTTTCGACTCAAGAACTCTTAACAGTCTTAAAAAGTGAATTTTTGATAATGTTGAGGAAAAATTTTCAAAGACACATTTATCCAATCAATACATCCCAATTTTTTTTTATTTGCGTGTGAAGTACATACCAGTAAACTGAGTACCTAGTCAACATGGGCTACACAATGAGTTCCAGATTAACTGGGGCTATCCAATACATTTTCCAAAAAGCAGTATTTGGGCACCCGTGTTCTATCTGAGACCCAACGTGTAACTAAGTGTGTGAGTCAGCCCATGAGCAGAAAAATCTTCCCTGCTGAAGTTTATGGACTTGCTTCAGGGAATTCCTCAGCAGGAATCATTCCACATTATTTTTTAACACTACTTTCTTTAGATTAGTATATATCCAGCTACCTACAACTGCCTTATCATTTTTATAAATGTAGGACATAAACATAGAAAAGCATCATATGTATCATTACCTTGTGTATTGTAAGGTCATAAAATCTGATAACTTAGATGTTAGCGGGATAGATGTATAAGCTACTCTACAGAAGGTAGACAGTGAAACATTTTCCAAGCATGTATACACATTTAAAGTCTCAGAAGTTGAATGTGTTATTTACAAAGGACAGAAAATATTCCATGATGACTTATTAGCAAAGAATGGTGGGACAGCTGTGAAGAGATCATTAGAGCAAGATCTCCCTAGCCTGTTCTTGGTGCCAGCAGCCTGCCGTGACAACTCATCTGTGTTCATGTGAAAGCGCTTTGACCTCCTCGAAATGAAGCACCACAGCTTTGTCCCATCAGTACACACCCAAACACTGTTGCATGTGTTCAATTGGGGGCAAAGCCTAGCCTTCAACAAAAGTTTATTCCCCACTTTGTTCTGGATTGTTCCATCTGCAAGCAGATGTACAAACAGCAAACAAAATCCAACAATACTGAAAGTGTTTTCCAGGGACTATGACTGATACTGCTGTTCTTTATACATAAATATTTATAATGAAAAGAACATTCCGTTTCTTCCTTTAAGAACACAAGCCATATTTACTCACTGGTAAATATCTGAATACTATCTGAAGACACTGAAGGACACAGCAGCTTAAAGGCTGCTAACCTTGTAGTAGTCTGCAAGGTTTAGCAATTCCTGAGTCAACAGTGCCACCATGTGGTGTTTGCTTCTTCACGCAGTAAATGAAATTCTGCCTTTAAAACAAAAAACAAAATGACAGTATTACAAAAAACTTGTGCAATATTTTTAGTAGAAACACTAAAACATAAGTATATTATTTAGTGAAATGCATGTTCACTAAATTGCTTTACATCCATTCCCTTTTAAATACATAAGTATCTTTATGCAAATATTGTTTTGATTGCTAGAAAATTTAAGGTCTGTTCAGCTTTCAAAACGTTCTTGCATTTCTATATAAATATTTTATGGTCTGTTGATTTCTACCATAAAACTGGATGACATTTTAATGGGGTTGTTTTTAATACACACTGTCTGGTTTAAGCTGATTTCTTGAGCTTTAGAAATCTTGATTACATTTTATATTTCTTTACTTATTTAGAATCTTTATTTCATCATTATCTTATAATATCCAGTGCACATGTTTTATAACATTCATTACTTCAAGATTCTTGCACTGTAAGTACTCATCATTATTACATAGAGAAATAAGGACTCTTCTGTGTATAACTGATATACTGAAACCCTGCTACACTAACCTAATTGTCTGAAATATCCTTTAAATTTCTTAGGATCATCAATACACAGTACAATGTTTCTATGAACAAATACAGTTTCATTTTTTTCCTTCCCTGTTTGCATCCTCCACAAACTGCTAAGGCTGTGTGTTCTTACTGTATAAGAATTCTGACTTTAGTTACTAAATGTTATGTGCACAAGACATAGCAATTTTTGTCACACCAAAGAGTTTTTCTCCATTCCTAATTTTATTTTTTGTTTGTTTGTTTGTTTTCGAGACAGGATTTCTCTGTGTAGCCCTGGCTGTCCTGGAACCCACTCTGTAGACCAGGCTGGCCTTGAACTCAGAAATCTGCCTGCCTCTGCCTCCCAAGTGCTGGGATTAAAGGCGTGCAACACCACCGCCTGGCTCATTCCTAATTTTATGGTAGCAGTTTTTGGATTTAGTTTTAATTATCTGTTAGTTAAATGTAACTAATTAAATTAATGTGTTTGTGTCTCCATGTCATTTTTATCGTTTCTGCCATTCACCATAATTGCCCATATCAACTAAATTCTCAAATTTATTATCATGTTATTGTTAATAATGCATTTCACCATTTTGAAATCTATAACATCTACACTTGTTTCTGTTCTATTTCTGACACTGGAAACTTGTTTTCTTTCCAGCTTCATTAGACTACAAGACATCAACTTCATTAATCTTTTAAAAATTAAACAGCTTTTGAGCTCAACAATTTAATGTTTTTCTACTCCTTACATTTCTGCTTTTATTTTTATTCTTCTTTTTGGCTTAGTTTTAACTTCTTGTGGTTTCAATATGCAAATTTAAGTCAACATTTATTTTATTAACTGTTACATAAAACTCTTTCCCTCACTTTCCTCTTTAGTTATGTCTCATTCATTTATTATTCAATTACAACTATTATTTACTACGTGAACAAATAATCATAATGTATTATCCTCTTGAATATTAACCAATAACTGTTATGTTCAATTTTACAATAAAAATTGGTTTTAAATAGTAAATGTCAATCAAATCATAAAGCATATGTTAATGGGTTTGTACAGACTAGAACACTCACTCCCAAGGAAATTCCAATATAGAGAATCTCTCTCATTATTACCAAAGTAGTATAGCAGCAATGATTCCACCATTTCTTCAAAATGCTGACTTTATTTGCTTTGAGTACAGGCCTACAGCAGGGTTGCAAAACCATATGGCGTTTAGATTTCATTTTCTTTTCTTTTGAACAGCTATAATACTTTCCATAATGATTGAATTAATTTATAGTTCTACCAGTGTATGCAGATTCATTTTCACTATGCCTTTGCATGTTTGAGACTCTTAGTCTTTTTTTGTAATTACCTGTCTTGCTAGAGAAAGTAATATTTCAATTTATACCTGCTGAGATAATCATAGAGATTGTTGTCTGCTCTAGTACTATATACCACTATGCTTGAATTCACCTCCTTGCATCCCTGAGATAAATCCTCCTTGAGTCTGGTGAATAGTCTTTTTATTCTGTTGGAATCAGGTTGCTTGTATTTTATTGGAGATTTTTGCATCTATATTCACCAAGGTCACAAGCCTGTGATACAATTGGTTGCTGTTGATGTGTCTGGTATTGATAATACTATATTACTATTGGCTTCATAGAATGTGATTGGAGAAATTTTCCTAACTTTTGGAATAATAAAGAGTTGCTATGAATTAATCTTTAAATATTTTATTTGTGCCAACAAAAATGCTGTCTGATTATGAGCTGATCTTCAGTGGAAGATTTTTATTACTGACTCACTTATGACTCAGTGTTGATCTGTTCATAGTTTTTGTTTCCTCATTTCAGTCTTGGTAATGTATTCAGGAATTTCTCCATTTTTTATGTTGTCAAATCTTTTTGGATGTAGGGTGACCACAGCACTCTCTAGTGCTTCCTTGTATTTCTGTGGTACCACATCTAACGTCTCTCTGTTGACCATGGTAGTATTTTCTGTGTCCTCTTTCTTAGTCTAGTCTAAAGGTTCATCTACCTTTCTAAACAGTTCTTTCAATAGTCATCTGTTGCTTTCAGTTTTTACTGGTTTTAGTGTCAATTGCATTTGTTACTTCCCTAATCTTCATAAAGTCTGCCATTCTGCTGACTGGGGTCTTGTTGTTCTTTCTTGCCTAGCTTCCTGAGACACAGTAATAGTTTATATACTTTTCTGCCTCTTTAAGGCAGTCACTGTTTGTACTAACCCTCATCCCTATTTTACTGCATTTTGCAATTATCCCATTGTAACTTCACTGCCATTTGTTTTAAGAAATCTTTTTAATTCACTTTTGATTTATGCCTTGTTTAACTGGTTGCTAGTAAGTTACTCTATTTCCATATATTTAATTTTTGCCAAAATGTTTTCATGTTTTTGTTTCTAACTTTATTGTATTTGTGATTATTAGAAATATGATTTCAGTTTTCCAAGTTTTTGAGATTTGTTTTGTGACCTATTCTGAGTATGCTTTGTGTGCTGAAAAGAGCATGTATTTTGCAGTTACTGGATGAAATTTCTGTGAGTAAATGCTGGCCTTTTTATGGTAAAGGGTACAAACTAATTCTGCTGTTTCTTTGTTGATTTTTATTAAACTAATAAAAACTCCACACTTGTATTCAGCCCCTTGCCAGACTTGGACATTTTGGTGCCCCAATTATATATGGTCAATTCTAAACATAACCCTAGACCACGCAATTGTTATTTTTTAAAATTTTGTTTCATAGTCTTTATGCTGATGACATAAATGCTTTATGCTCTGTACTTTAATATTATATAATTCTGATTTTTTGTGTTGGTATTTATATAGAGGTTCTGAAGATTCTTTGTTTTTTCCTATTGATTCCTACAAATAAAGTGGAATTTGGCACCATCCACTATTTCTTCTTACTCATTCACATCTTTCTTTTAGCCCTCTTTCAGCATTTCTTCTAGTATACATCTGGTATAGATTCACTTAGCTTCTTCTTTTTATCTTTAAAGGTTTTATCTTTTCAATTTTTAAAAGAAATCTTGCCTTAGCAGTGTTCTTTACTGGAATTTTTTCTTTCTTCTTTTTTATTCAGTATTGTGAAAATGTTATACACTCCCTCCTAGCATACAAAGTTATGACTGAAAAGCCTGAAGCCTGGTTACCTAGAACACAGCTGTTTGTTGTGTTCTTTTTTCCCCTGGTTTGCTTTCAGGCTTAAAAAACTGTCATCACTGGGGTTTCTTTCATCACTGGGGTTTGATTATATTTGCCATAGGCCTAGCTGGATTCTATCTACCTAATGACGTTTGACTTTCCTATACTGTGTATTTAATTCCTTCTGTAGGTTTGAAAATTTCTGTGTGTAAGTTAATTGAGTAAAGTTTCTATCTCATTTACCTTTTTATGTACCTCCCAAATATTACTAACCAAATGGTAAGCCTTTTGCTATTAATCACAAGCTTTCCTTATTCCTAATCATTCTTTTACTGCTTTGACTACATGTTGTCACCTGTCTTGTCTGTGGTCTCTCTCCCTCTCTTCTGTCTTGTCTCTTCTGCTACTACTGTCTTCTAACACATTTTAAACCTTTGCTTAGTGTAACCTTTATCCCCAGGATTTCTATCTGAGTTTAATTCTTCTATTTCACAATGGTTTTTATTGTTGCTGCTATTTTCTATTCAGCATTGGGTTTGACCTTGAGAACATGAAGAGGACAAGGCAAAAACTGACTTTCCTTTGTAAACAGTTATGATCATACAAAGATTGGACAGCATGCCCATGAACATCAGATGGAGTACTCTACAATTTAAAGCATCTTATCCAGTTTCCTTTAGTCTGGATTTGTGCTTGTATTTAAAGAAATGGTAAGCAGCCTTCTTTTATTTGCTCTAGTAGACACATCCACTATTTTAACATGGGGCAGCATCTAGGCCCATGAGTGTGGAGAGTTGTTTTATTGGGTCCCAGTCACTATTTCAACACTAGATAACAATACAAGGCCACCATAAACTCGAGTTTAATCACAAATTGATAGTCATATTAATGGTGAACTGGGAAGCTTGATGAAGAACTAATTCATTCCAGGAGTCTTTCATAGGGCTAAGATTAAAATGCCTATTTTGCAGCCACCAATGTATGATGAAGTGCTGTGTGGATCTGTCTTGCAAATGGCAAATTCAATATAGATGAACAGTCTCTAGAATCTTAGTCATAATCTGCAGCCATCAACCCACTTGAACCTCAGACCTAACAATACAGTCACAGTAATGGGGAAGGATAAAGATCCATTCTGTTATGGACTACTGCTGAAGTAGACATATGGCCACAGACCACATCAATCAGGCACAGATAAAGCTTCTGGAGTGGAAGTCTTATATAAGAGGACCAGTGTCTAGTGCTTGCAAATTATTTATTACTCAGTACTGTGCTGCCAAAATCTTATACTAGATTATATCTGTTTCACAAGCCTTAAGAATCTAAGAACTTATGTATAATCCCAGGGTTGTATCATATAAGGTAGAAAAGGAAGATAAAAAACTCCAGTAGGTCTCATCAAGTGCGGATTTCTGTCTGGAGCCAAAACAAACCTAAAGCTTCTGTGATTAATACCCTGGGTGGATATTGCCATTTTGCTGGTGGTTAGAAGATAACCATTCTTGCTCACCAAGATGGTGCTAGGCAGACTCATACTGAAGTGTCACAACTGAAGGGTATACAAGTATACAAACAGTGAGTAAGGGACTTGACTGAGTCCCCCTCCACAGCTGACTGCATGTAGGCTACAAAAGAACTCTTTCGCACCAGCATGCAGAGTCCTAAGTATTTCTGCACGTTCTGTGAACTCTGGCCTGGGTATGAGGACCTTCATTCTCTATCTGGTGCTGGGTTTCACTTCAGCAGCCCCAGCACTCAGCTCCAAGGCACAACCTGGTGCTACTGTTAATCTCTGTTCTCCCAGTGGATGGAAACTTGCACTGCTGTACCATTAGAAGAGACATGGTAAAGCTATCCAAATGTCTCAGATAAAGACTGGCTAGGGTTGAAGCTTCTGTGACTCTGCACAGTCCTACAGTATTTCATTTTCCCTCCAAAGTTTCTTAAGTGAAAGTATCTACCTCATGACACTTTAGGGGGTTATGACACAGACAACTTTCCTTCCTGTCTTTTTAAATGTTTCTTTCCTTGTTATATTAACACAAGGCATTAGGGTATCTCTCTTGACTTCCTTAGTTCTTGTGAAGGAAGATTGCACACAGCATATGAGTATCTCTTCAAGTTGCAATCTACAGGGAAGAAATCTCTGAGAAAATCAGCTGCCATCTTTTTCCATGTCCAATTTTTTTTAAATCTTTTGCTTATTTATTTATTTACACTCCAGATTTTATTCCCCCACCACCCCTACCCTTCAACTGTTTCATACCCCATATCTCCTCCCTACTCCCCTGTCTCCACAGGGATGTCCCCACCACCCACCACCCACCCAACCAGACCTCTAAACTTCCTGGAGCCTTCAGGCTCTTAAGGGTTAGGTGTATTTTCTGTGACTGAACCTAGACCTGGCAGTACTCTGCTGTATATGTGTTGGGAGCCTCATATCAGCTTGTGTATGCTGCCTGGTTGTGAGTCCAGTGTTTCAAAGATCTCAGGGATCCAGGTTCATTGAGAGTGGTTTTCCTCCTATAGGGTTGCCCTCCTCCTCAGCTTCTTCCAGCTTTTCCCTAATTCAACCACAGGGGTCAGCAGCTTCTACCCATTAGTTGTGTGCAAATATCTGCATCTGATTCTTTCAGCTCCTTGTTGGGTCTTTTGGAGATCAGTCACGATAGGTCCCTTTTTGTGAGTGCTCCTTAGCCTAAGTAATAGTGACAGGCCTTGGGGCCTTTTCTTGACCTGGACCCCCTTTGGGTCAGTTGCTGGACCTATTTTTCTCAAGCTCTTCTCCATTTCCATCCTTTCAGTTCTTTCAGACAGGAACAATTATGGGTCAGAATTTTGACTGTGGGATAGCAACCCCATCCGTCACTTGATGCCTTGTCTTTCTGCTGAACGTAGGGTCTACAAGTTCTCTCTCCCCACTGTAGGGCATTTCATCTTGGGTCCATCCCATTGGGTCCTGAGAGTGCTGCGGTGGACAATGCCTCTTGGGACCTGCAGAATTCCCCCAACTTAGAAGCCACAACTTTTCATTTGACAATTTATTTCCCTTCTAAACTTCCTTTTTTCCTGGTAGCCTGAGATGGAATAAATTCAAAGGAATAAATTGTAACCCATTCTTTGAAGTAATATTACTGGCCAAAAACCTCTTTTCTTACAAACCTGTAACACTTTGCTTTAGTCACATTTACCCCCTCCCCCAAGATTAAAAAGGAGATCTCACTGAAAATATGAAACAATGAGTAGAATTTTTCCGGGAATTCTAAAAGTATAGCTCCTGTTGTTATCTGACCCCCATGCAAAAGTCCTCACAGAACACATGGATGTTGGGCCTAGTCTTAGGCAAAAGGCTCAGGTTAGAAGATATTTACATCTGAAAAACCTCAAACCGTGCCCTTGCCAGACAAGTGGGTGTTGGGCAAGTTAAATTTATGTTTGAGTTAGTGCAAAGCTCAGAGCTTCCTCAATGGAAGCTTACAGGAACTGTCTTTTGTCTTGCAGACCCCACCTAGGGAGTTTCTGGCCAAAACAACATTCTTGGCTTATCCAGGTGTGGTTCAGGTTGCAGTTCTAACTTATAAAATATTAATAAGGCTATGTGGAACTTACGAAAGCATTGGAATTTGGCTTGCCTACTCCATACAAAATCATGGGAAACTTCAGGTTTTACAGACAAAAGCTAGGTGTCAGGTAAAGTATACTCATGGAGACTCATTTAGACTAAGATTGATATTGTCTGTGTTTGAGCTTCGGAATTTGTTACAGGAGAAACGTTTTACCTTGTTGATTTTACATTTCCTTGTGCTGAATGGTTATGCTAATTATTCCTTGTGCCTGCTTGGCTGGATACATCATTTGATATGTACATGTCAAAACCTCATGCTCAAAACTCCTGTTTGAGAGAAAGAATACACACTCAGAATGTAAACCATCTCTGTGTCCTGTGTCTGATTCATTCTTCACCAAATCCATATCTCCTGGGCCAAGGAATCCTGGTTTTCTTATAACTGCAATTCCTCGTGGGTTTGGTCCTTGGCATGAGAGTCTCTCACTTCCCACATCTCTGGTTCCCTGAACCTCTTACCTTCCAAGGTTTCCTGTTTCAATTCTTTCTGCTGGTCCTCAGGGCTTCGGTCCTTTTCCCCCACCCAATACCATACTGTGTTCATCTCCCCATCCAGCCCCATTCTCTTACCCTTCCATGTCCCTCACCCCTTGTGGTTGCTTTCCTCTCCCTCCCAAGAGAGAATGAGTAGTCCTCATTTGGACTTGTTACAAGATTAGGCATTTGCATGTCTAATCACCTTAGGGCAGTGGGAGACATGTGATTGGACAGGAAAAGAGAGGCAGAGCTAGGAGTTGGGGGAACAGAGAGAGCTCAGGAAAAGAGGGAAGAAGAACAGAGACTGGCCCCAATGTGGTTTTATCAAAATGATTAGAATGTTGGGATAAAGCTTTTATCATTATCAATTGGTTCTTAAATTACTGCATTGATGTCTTATAAATTGTGATTTTACTGATATATAAATCTGATTGGTTAATTAAGCTTGAAGAATAGTAATTCTACTGGGTATTTAGGTGTTAAAATGTCTGATGATGGGGTGTGTGGGGTATTGTGTGGTAGCAAGATAGAGTCAGGGTGGCCCCCACTAGGGATATGGCTCACAGAGGGACAATCAAGTGAGATGGCCAAGTGGAGACCCTGTGGCCCTGCAGGACTGGATAGGTGGCAGGCTGAAAAAAACAGCGAGTGAGACCACCTGGCGGGAACCCTGTGGCCTGTTGATTGCTGGCACTAGTGCAGGAACATGCTGGTGCATTTTTTAATATGGGCCCTTCAGCTTGTTGACCTTTCTGAGATCTGTGGACTCTATCTTGGGTATTCTGTACTTTGTTGTTGTTGTTGTTCTTGTTGTTCTTGTTGTTCTTGTTGTTGCTGTTGTTGTTGGCCAATATCTACATATTTGTGAGTACGTTCTATGCATGTTCTTTTGGGTCTGAGTTCTCTCACTCAGGATGATATTTTCTAGTTCTATCCATTTGCATGCAAAACTCAGGATGTTCTGGTTCTTAATAGCTGAGTAGTATTCTAATGTGTAAATGGACCACATTTTCTGTATCTATTCTTCTGCTGTGGTACATCTGCATTGTTTATAGCTTCTGGATGTCACAAACAAGGGTGCTATGAACATTTATCCCTGTGGAATGGTGGGAAATATTTTGGGTATATTCCTAAGAGTGGTATTGCTAGGTCTTCAGGTAGATCTATTTCCAATTATCTGAGGAACCTCCAGATTGATTTCCAGAGTGGTTGTACCAGTTTGCAATCCCACCAACAATGGAGAAATGTTCCTCTTTCTCCATGTCCTCTCCAACACTTGATGTCACCTGAGGTTTTGATCTTGGCCAATCTGATTGGTATAAGGTGGAATCTCAGGGTCTTTTTGATTTGCATTTCTCTGGTCACTAAGGACTTTGGATATTTCTTTATGTGCTTCTCAGCCATTCCTTTGTTGTGAACAGGACAAAAACAAATTCCAACAGTATCTATCTCCCAATGCAGCTCTATAGAAGATCCTTGAAGGAAAACTCCAACACAAGAAAGGTATCTACACAAAAGAAAAAACAAGATATCTCACAATAAAGCAAAAAGGAGAGAACTACAAGCATGTAAAGCCACCTACAAAAACAAACATCTCAGGAAAACAAGTCATCTCTCTTTAATATCTTTCAATATTAATAGGCTCATCTTATCTATTAAAAGATATAAGCTAACAAACTCAATATGCAAACAAGATCCAGCATTCTGCTGGATACAAGAAACACATGTCAATAACAAAGACAGAGTAAAAGGATGAAAAAAGGTCTTCCAAGCAAATGGTCCCAGGAAACAAGCTGGAATTGCTATCCTAGTATCCAATAAAATAGACTTTCAACCAAAAAATTATCAAGGGTGATGAGGAAGGACACTTCATATTCATCAAAGAGAAAATCCTCCATGTCCTATTTTTACACATTTTTCTTTCACTTTTTTTCTTTTAAGAGACAGGTTCTTCTTGCATAGGACTGACATCCTGGAAATTGCTGTATGAACCAAGATGACCTCAAACTCACAGAGACCACTTGACTCTGCCACCAGAATATTACAGATTTCTTCTAATGCTTTGCCTTATTTTGGTTCCCAAAAAGCTGTTTCTATACCTGAGGTCCTTGCCCCAGCTGACTTCAACTGATAAAAAGAATTATCATCGAGCCAATGGCTATGCAGAAAGATGGAGGTGGGTCTTTTAGATTGTGAGGTTGAAGTGCTAGGATGGAGAGGAGAGATTGAGAATCACAATTCTTGGAGAGAGAAGGATCAGATTTAAGAGATGCAGAAGAGAAAGCTTCCTACAATGTAGGTGGAAAGGGAATACAACCCAACAGTGAGGGAAGTAGGAGGGGGAGCTGCCCAGAAGGTAATAGGGCAACAAAGATAAAACATAGATTTAGAAGGTGTTATGACAGGAATACCAGAGAAAAATGAATGCTAGCCCTGGAGAAAGTTAGAAATACCCAGCATTGAGCTAGTCAAGGCATATCAGAATTAGGTGGTATATGTGTGCCTTTCATTTGCAAATTCAGAAAGCTCTTGGATAGGTGTGGGCCTGCAACCCACAGGGAGCCAAAATGGTTTAATCAATTCATTGCTACACCGGAATGTAATAAAGTTGTGCACCACACAAACCAAGTTTTCATTTTTTGCTTTTATTCAATTTATTTGTTCTTAATGCTCCTTATAATGTGTTCTTTAACTTGTAGATATTTGGGCATTCATATTTAATATAATTATAAAAATTATTTTAACAAAGCATTTTTTATTTTTCATTTGTTCTGTCTTCATATTTTATTAAATGTTTTATTAGTATTCATTTTATTTTCACAACTGGATTATTATTAGACCTTGTCTTAGTTAGGGTTTCACTGCTGTGATCAGACACCATGACCAATGCAAGTTTTATAAAAGACAACATTTAATTGGGGCTGGCTTACAGGCTCACGGGTTCAGTCCATTGTCATCAATGTAGAAACATGGCAACATCCAGGCAGATACAGTGCAGGAGGAGCTGAGAGTTCTACATCTTCATCTGAAGGCTGCTAATTGAAGACTGACTTCCAGGCAACTAGGGTGAGGGTCTTAAGCCCACACCCACAGTGACATACCTACTCCAACAAGGCCACACCTCCTAATAGGGTCACTTCCTGGGCTAATCATATACAAACCATTACATTACACTCCCTGTCCCCCATAGGCTTCTTCAAACATGAGTCTATGGGGGCCATACTTAAACATAGCATAATGCAAATACATTTAGTCCAACCTCAAAAGTCCCTCTAGTCTATAGCAGCCTCAACAAGTCCAATCACTTAACTGCAATCCCCCAAGCAAGACAGGAAACAAGCTGGCCAAAGTCCAAACTGCTTCTCCATGTCTGATGGCAAAGCAGTCTTCAGATATCCAACTTCTTTTTCATCTTTTTTGACTGCAACAAACTTCTTTCTCCTGGGCTTGTTCCACTCCCTGTTAGCAGCTTTCCTTGGCAGGCATCCTCTGGCTCTGGCATCTTTAACATGTTGGGGTCCCCAAGTCAATTTCAGCTTCACAGCTTCTTGTTCCAGTGTCTGAGATCCACACATGATCTTCTGTACATCTCCAAAGAGCTGGTGTCACTTCTCCTGCTCTGCCCTCTGTAGCACTTTAAGTTCAGGTTGATCCACTCTACTGCCATTGCTGTTCTTGGTGGTCATCCCATGGTACTGGCATCTCCAATATTCTAGGGTCTTCCACTGCAACTATGCTTCACCAAAGCCTCTCATAGTCTCTTTTCATGGTACCAAGCCTCAACTCCTTTGTATGACCCCTTCAGTCCTGGGCTGTCAATTACAACTGAGGGTGTACTTTCACTAATGGCCTTCCATAGCCTCTCACAGTGCCAAGCCTCAGTTGTTCATGATGCCTTCAAAACTAGTACACCTGGATGATTCTTACACGTTACCAAGTACAGTTGCAACATGAGGTACAACCTTGGCTATCTCTGGAATACAGCTTCTTTGTGCTCTCAGAAAACACTTCCCAGATTTCACCTCAGTGATGCTGGTCTTTTCGTAATCACCACTAATTTCTTAGCTCCAGCTAACCAGCATCAATTGTCCCAGTAGTCTCCATCTCCTCTTGAATATAAAGCCAGAGATACATGGCTGAAGCTGCTGAGTTCTGCTGCTTGCAGGAGCTGGAACATTGCCCCCCTTGTTCTATTATGTTATCACTAGATTCCTTTTTCCCAGATCCTTCACTGCCTAAATTGACTGTCCTGAATCTTGCTACATAGACTGACTTTGAACTCAAGAGATGTGCATGTCTGTCTCCTAAGCACTGGGATTAAAGGTGTGGTCCACCAAGCCTGGATTTAAGTTTTTCTTCACCTAGAATTTGCACTGTTCTAGGCTGGCCTTGAACTCAGAGATCTGCTTATCCTTGCCTCCTGGGATTAAAGGCTTGTACTATGAAGCCTGGACCTAAATTTAGTTGGGAGGAATCTTGCCCCAAGGTCACCACTCCCTCAATTCAATTTAATATCCTTGAATTCAGCTCTATTTCACTTCCTGGAGTCCCACTAATGCTCAAACTATATATTTTGTACTTATCCTTTCTCATCTTGCTATGTTTGTTTAGAATTCTCTTCATCAGACTTAACCAGAGAACAAAGTCTTTGTTGGGCTTTTTTGAGACTTCCTTTGCAGATCCAATTAATATAAATCTCTTTACCTTAGCCCTAGCTAGCCTCTTCAGACAATGGCAAAAAAAAGCAGCCCTGTTCTTCACCAAAACATCACAAAAACAGTCTCTCAGCCACATATTAAAGTTCTTCTTCACTGAAACCCACACCCACAGTGACACACCTACTCCAACAAGGCCACACCTCCTAATAGGGTCACAGACCTACTTTCATGATTTCTTAGAATATTTCTGATGTTATCCATATGTTCAAGTTTTCAGTATAGCCAGGTAGTTATATAATTCATAAGCAAGAAAATATACTTCTGTTTCCTTTTTGTGTTCTTTGTGTAACTGTTATATCATTTTATCTTTGACTTAAACATTTTTCTTCTCAAAATATTGTAAAACTCATAAAACATTGCTGCTAAGCTTGAACAGTTAAATATTTTTAATAATTCAAAATAAAGAGGTTGGCTAGTTGTAGTTTAAAACACCTTTTGTCCCAGCATTTGGGGCAGAGATAGATAGATATTTGTGGGTTGACAGCCAGCTTCATCTACATGGTGCATTTCACCATGGCCAGGTCTATCTACATAGTAAGATACTGTTTTAATAAATAAATACAAGAAGCGTGATGCTTGCACTCACTCATCTGTTTCCAATCCTTGCTCTTTATCTTCGTATTCCCCTAAGACTCCATCTCATATCATTGCTTCTTATTCTGAACTCTAGAATACTTATTGAAATAAATTTCTAATGCCAATGAATTTTCTAAGCTTCATGGTATTTTTCTTTTTGATTTGTTTTTATTTTTTTACTTATTCACTTTACATTTCATTCACTCCCCTCCTTCTGGTGACCAAACCTCCCATAATCCTCTCATCCCCCTCTCCTCTGAGCAGCTGGGGCACCGCTGTTTATGTACCTACTCTGGCACTTCAAGTCTCCATGAGGCTAAACTCATCCTCTCCCACTGAGGCCAGATAAGGCAGCCCAGCTAGAAGACATATCTCAGATACAGCTTTTGGGATATCCCCCTGCCCCAATTGGTAGGGACCCACATGAAGACCAAGCTTCATATCTGCTACATATGTGCGAGAAGGCCTAGGTCCAACTAGTGTTGTTCTTGGGTTGACAGTTCAGTCTTTCAGAGCCCCAAGGGTCCAGATTCATTGATTCTGGTCGACTTGTTGTGGAGTTCCTATTCTCTTAGGGGCTGCAATCCTTTCTCCTATTTTTCCATAAGAGTTCCCAACCTCCATCTACTGGCTCTGAGTGTCTGTATCTGTCTGAATCAGCTGTTGGGTGGAGCCTATCTGAGGACTGTCATGTTAGAGTCCTATCTGCAAGCATAACAGAGTATCATTAATAATGTCAGGGATTGTTTAATTGCTAATATCCATGGGATGGTTCTCAAGTGGGGCCAATTATTGTTTGGCCTTTCACTCAGTTTCAGTTCCATTCCCAATCCCTAGATTTCTTGTAGACAAGATAAGTTTTAGGTCAAAAGCTTTGTGGTTGGGTTGGTGTCCCTATAACTCCACAGAGGTTTCTGCCTGGTCACAGGTGAGAGTCTCCCCACTCTCCTTATCTCTGATGCTATGAAGACACCCCCGTTGATTCTTGGGTGCCTCCCAGATTCCAGGTCTCTGTCTCTTCCTAGAGATGAATCCTACCTGCACACCCTAACCCTGTCCATTGCAGATTTCAATTTATTCTCATGCTCATGAAGCCATACCCCTGCCCCTCCCCACACCGAGCCCTGAACCTCTCACTCCTTTCCCGGGCCCCTCTCCCACCCAGTTCCCTCTCTCCATCTGCCTTCTATAACCATTCCATTCCCCCTTTCAAGTGAGACTCAAGCATTCTTGCTTGTGTCCTCCTTGCTATCCAGACTCTTAGGGTTTGTGGTGTGTAGGATGAGAATTTGTATCCACTTATACATGAGTAAAAACCATGCATGTCCTTTGGGCACTTGATTACCTCACTCAGGATGGTATTCTCAAGATCCATCCATTTGCCTGCTCAAAAATGGAATTTCAAATGACTGAGAAACACTTAAAGAAATGGTCAAAGTCCTTAGTCATCAGGGAGCTTCAAATCAAGGTTCCATATAACACCCATCAGTATGGCAAAGATCAAAAACTAAAGTAGAAGCACATGCTAGCAAAAATGTGGATCAAGGGAAATACTCCTACATTGCTGGTGGGAATACAAACTTATACAACCACTTTGGAAATCAATTTGGTATTTTCTCAAAAATGGGGAAAAGTTCTACCTGAGGACCAAGTTACACCACTCCTAGGCGTATACTTAAAAGATGCTCCTCTATACCACAGGAGCATTTATTCAACTTTGTTCATACTAACTTTATTTTTAATACTTAGATGTCCCTCGAGTGAAGAATGGATAAAGAAAATGTGGTGCACCTCATAAAATTACAAAGTTTCTGCAAGGCAAAGGACACTGTCAGAAGGACAAAACGACAACCAACAAAGTAGGAAAAGATCTTCACCAACCCCACATCCGACAGAGGGCTAATATCCAATATATACAAAGAACTCAAGAAGTTAGACCCCAAAGAACCAAATAACCCTATCAAAAAATGGGGTACAGAGCTAAACAAAGAATTTTCACCAGAAGAAATTCGGATGGCCGAGAAACACCTTAAGAGATGTTCAACATCATTGGTCATCAGGGAAATACAAATCAAAACAACCCTGAGATTCCACCTCACACCAGTCAGAATGGCTAAGATTAAAAACTCAAGAGACAACAAGTGCTGGCGAGGATGTGGAGAAAGAGGAACACTCCTCCACTGTTGGTGGGATTGCAAAATGGTAAAACCGCTCTGGAAATCAGTTTGGCGGTTCCTCAGAAAATTAGGCATGTCACTTCCAGAGGACCCTGGCATACCACTCCTGGGCATATACCCAGAGGATTCCCCTGCATACAGTTAAGACACATGCTCCACTATGTTTATAGCAGCCTTGTTTATAATAGCCAGAAACTGGAAGGAGCCCAGATATCCCTCAAAGGAGGAATGGATACAGAAAATGTGGTATATTTATACAATGGAATACTACTCAGCAATTAAAAATAATGAATTCATGCAATTTGTAGGTAAATGGTTAGACCTGGAAAATATCATCCTGAGTGAGCTAACCCAATCACAAAAGAATACACATGAAATGCAATCACTGATAAGTGGATAATAATGAGCCCAGAAGCCCTAAATACTCAAGGCACAATTAGCAAGTCCAATGATTCCCAAGAAGAAGAAAGGAGAGGACCCTGGGCCTGTAAAGATTGGATCCAGTTTTGTAAAGAAACCATGGGGGGAGGGGAAATGATTGGGGAATAGTTGGGGGGGAGAGGAACTATGGGACTATGGTGGGGGGAACTGGGAAAGGGGAAAGCCTTTGGAATGTAAACATAGAATATAGAAAATAAAAATTAAAAAAAAAGAAAATGTGATGCATTCAAATAATGGAATGTTTTTCAGCTATTAAAAACAAAGATCATGAAATTTGCAGATGAATGGATGGAATTTGAGAATATCATCCTGAGTGAGGTAGCCCAGACCCAGAAAGACACATATGGTTTGTATTCACTTACAAGTGAGCACTAACTATAAAGTGCAAGATAACCATGCTATAATCCACAGAACCAACAAAACTTGGTAGTAATGAGGGTCCAAACGAGGATATGTGAATCTCACTCAGAAGGGAAACAACATGATCTTCAGTGATGCATGGAGAAAGGGAACTGGGTGGGGAGAAGGGCAGGAGAGAGCTAGGGATGAGAATGGAAATTGGGGGTCCTCTCTGGTACTAGCTGGGTGTCTTGCATGGGATAGGCAACAGTGAATCTATAGGGGTGACCCTAGCTGAGATTGCTTCTAGCAGGGAACATAGAAACTGAAATAACTACCTCCTATAGCCCAGCATGAATTCCAGTGGAGGGAAGACACCAACCCTCGCACAAATCCTTGAACCTAACATTTGTCTTGCCTACAAGATGCATAGGAATAAAGATAGAGCAGAGATTAAGGGAACAGCCAACGAATGATTATCCCAACTTGAAACTCATCTTATGGGAGAGAGCCAACCCCTGACACTATTAGTAATACTCTGTCATGGTTGTAGACAAAAACCTAGCATAACTGTCTTATCTGACAGCTGATAGCAAAAGATTCAAAGACCCACAACCAAACATTAGTCAGTCCTCAGGGACTCTTGTAGAAGAGTAGAGTTAGAATTGAGCAAGAAATAGGGGGTCAAGGACATGACAAGGAGACCTCTGAAATCAACTAACCTGGGTCCATGGGGGTTCACAGAAATGGAATCACCAACCAAAGAATGTGCCTGACCTGGATCTTGCCTCCCTACACATTTGTAGCAGATGTGTAACTTGGTCTTCTAATGAGTCCCCTAACAATTGGAGCTTGGGCTATCTGGAACTCTTGCTTGCTATTGGGTCCTCTATATGGACTGCCTGATTGGACCTCAGCAGGAGAAGATATGCCTAGTCTTACTGAAGCTAGATGTCACAGGATAGGCTGGTACCCAAGGGGAGATTCTCCTTCTTTGATGAGAAGGGATCTGGGGGGTAATGGAAGAGTTGTAATGGCAAGACAGGGAGGAGAAGATGGAGATGGCCTGTGATTGGGATGTAAAGTTAATAAAAAATAAATTATTGAGAAAGGATCTGGTTTTCTGCTGCAGCAGACTCTTGGCAGACTTGCCACAGTGAAGACACCATCTCCTGATCCATCCTAGAGAACCTGAGCACTCAGAGCAGCTGGTAAGAACCACCTCCCACCTCTGGAGTCCCAGAGCTGTAGCTGGGGGCCTAGCAGACTCACTAAACAAGCAACCACCAAAACCCCCACCCTCCTGAATACCACTCCCCTTCCATTCCTTCAGCTGCATCTGCTGCCTGGACTTTCTGCTGCAACATACTCTTGGCAGGTCTACTACTGCAAAGATACAATTTCCTGATCCATCCAAGAGAACCCACTGCACTCAGAACAGCTGAGAACCTGATGCACTCAGAGCAGTTGGAGTGCGGAGAGGCCTGAGAACAAAAAGAGAATGGGAATGCCAGGAGTATAGATACACAGGCTTGCAGGACAGATAACCCACAGTCAGAGACAGCAAGACCAACTAACACCAGAGATAACCAGATGGCAAAAGGCAAGCACAAGAATATTACCAACAAAAACCAAGGCAACATGGTATCATCTGAACCCAGTTCTCCCATAACAGCAAGTCCTGTATTGCTGTAAAATTACATCTCATGATGCTGATACAGGACTTCAAGAAGGACATAAACAATTCCTTTAAAGAAATACGGGAGAACACGGGTCAACAGGTAGAAACCCTTAAAGAAGAAACACAAAAATCCCTTAAAGAAATGTCCCAACCCACAGAACAGTCAACAGTGTTCCCTGGACTACCTAGGAGAGAATGGAGGACAAGAGACAGACAGCAAGACAGGATTCTGATCAAGTTGTCAAATTTTATTTTTTTTTACACACTGCAATATAAAGGAAAGCAAGCAAGGTATAGGGAGGGGTAAGGGGGGAAAGACATTGTCTTTAGGGAACAATCTCAGGGAGTGAGCATTGTCTCCAAGGAGTAGTCTCTCAGAATTGTCCCTCAGAATCTCATGGGAAAGCTGGTTGAATCTCAAGGAAGCTGGCTAGCTAAAATAATCATGAGGAGGGGAAGTGGAAAGAGATTGCAATGATTACCTAACTGCAGGTGAGCTCTGTTTGTTTTTTTTTTTTAATCCTCAGTTTTTTTTAAATTTTTATTTTCTATATTCTATGTTTACATTCCAAAGGCTTTCCCTTTCCCAGTTCCCCCCCTCCCTATGTCCCATAATTCCTCTCCCCCCCAACTATTCCCCAATCATTCCCCCTCCCCCCACGGTTTCTCTACAAAACTGGATCCAATCTTTACAGGCCCAGGGTCCTCTTCTTTCTTCTTGGGAATCATTTGACTTGCTAATTGTGCCTTGAGTATTTAGGGCTTCTGGGCTCATTAATATCCACTTATCAGTGATTGCATTTCATGTGTATTCTTTTGTGACTGGGTTAGCTCATTCAGGATGAATGAAAAAAGCCTCCCAACCAAAAAAAGTACAGGACCAGACGGTTTTAGTGCAGAATTCTACCAGACCTTCAAAGAAGACTTAACACCAATACTCTTCAAACTATTCCACAAAATAGAGACAGAAGGGACACTGCCCAACTCTTTCTTTGAAACCACAATTACGCTGATACCTAAACCACAAAAAGATCCAACAAAGAAAGAGAACTACAGGCCAATTTCTCTTATGAATATTGATGCAAAAATACTAAATAAAATTCTTGCCAACCGAATCCAAGAGCATATCAAAACGATCATTCACCATGATCAAGTAGGCTTCATTCCAGGAATGCAGGGATGGTTCAATATACGGAAATCCATCAATGTAATCCACTACATAAACAAACTAAAAGAAAAAAACCACATGGTCATCTCATTAGATGCTGAAAAAGCATTCGACAAAATTCAGCATCCTTTCATGCTAAAAGTCTTGGAAAGAGCAGGAATTCAAGGCCCATACATAAACATAGTAAAAGCAATCTACAGCAAACCAGTAGCCAACATCAAAATAAATGGAGAGAAACTTGAAGCAATCCCACTAAAGTCAGGGACTAGACAAGGCTGCCCTCTCTCTCCATATCTTTTCAATATAGTACTTGAAGTTCTAGCAAGAGCAATTAGACAACATAAGGAAGTCAAAGGGATTCAAATTGGAAAGGAAGAAGTCAAACTATCATTATTTGCAGATGATAGGATAGTCTACTTAAGCGATCCAAAAAACTCCACCAGAGAACTTCTACAGCTGATAAACAACTTCAGCAACGTGGCTGGCTATAAAATAAACTCAAGCAAATCAGTAGCCTTCTTGTACTCAAAGGACAAGCAGGCTGAGAAAGAAGTTAGGGAAATAACACCCTTCACAATAGCCACAAACAACATAAAGTACCTTGGCGTAACTCTAACCAAACAAGTGAAAGATCTTTATGACAGGAACTTCAAGTCCCTGAAGAAAGAAATCGAAGAAGACCTCAGAAGATGGAAAAATATTTCTTGCTCCTGGATTGGCAGGATCAATATAGTAAAAATGGCCATCTTGCCAAAAGCAATCTACAGATTCAATGCAATCCCCATCAAAATCCCAAATCAATTCTTCATAGATCTAGAAAGAGCAATTCTCAAATTCATCTGGAGCAACAAAAATCCCAGGATAGCTAAAACTATTCTCAACAATAAAAGGACTTCTGGGGGAATCAATATCCCTGACCTCAAGCAGTACTACAGAGCAATTGTGTTAAAAACTGCATGGTATTGGTACAGCAACAGGCAGGTAGATCAATGGAATAGGATTGAAGACCCAGAAATGAACCCACAGACTTATGGTCACTTGATCTTTGATAAAGGAGCCACAACCATCCGGTGGAAAAAAGATAGCCTTTTCAACAAATGGTGCTGGTTCAAATGGAGGTCAACATGCAGAAGAATGCGAATTGACCCACTCTTATCTCCTTGTACTAAGATCAACTCCAAGTGGATCAAGGACCTCCACATAAAACCAGACACACTGAAACTATTAGAAAAGAAACTTGGGAAGACCCTGGAGGACATGGGCACAGGGGTAAAGCTCCTGAACAGAACACCAATAGCTTATGCTCTAAGATCAAGAATTGACAAATGGGACCTCATAAAATTACAAAGTTTCTGTAAGGCAAAGGACACTGTCAGAAGGACAAAACGGCAACCAACAACGTGGGAAATGATCTTCACCAACCCCACATCCGACAGAGGGCTAATATCCAATATATACAAAGAACTCAAGAAGTTAGACCCCAAAGAACCAAATAACCCTATCAAAAAATGGGGTACAGAGCTAAACAAAGAATTTTCACCAGAAGAAATTCGGATGGCCGAGAAACACCTTAAGAGATGTTCAACATCATTAGTCATCAGGGAAATGCAAATCAAAACAACCCTGAGATTCCACCTCACTCCAGTCAGAATGGCTAAGATTAAAAACTCGAGAGACAGCAAGTGCTGGCGAGGATGTGGAGAAAGAGGAACACTCCTCCACTGTTGGTGGGATTGCAAAATGGTAAAATCACTCTGGAAATCAGTGTGGCGGTTCCTCAGAAAATTGGGGAAGCCACTCCCAGAGGACCCTGGCATACCACTCCTGGGCATATACCCAGAGTATTCCTCTGCATACAACAAAGACACATGCTCCACTATGTTTATAGCAGCCTTGTTTATAATAGCCAGAAACTGGAAGGAGCCTAGATATCCCTCAAAGGAGGAATGGATACAGAAAATGTGGTATATTTATACAATGGAATACTACTCAGCAATTAAAAATAATGAATTCATGCAATTTGTAGGTAAATGGTTAGACCTGGAAAATATCATCCTGAGTGAGCTAACCCAATCACAAAAGAATACACATGAAATGCAATCACTGATAAGTGGATAATAATGAGCCCAGAAGCCCTAAATACTCAAGGCACAATTAGCAAGTCAAATGACTCTCAAGAAGAAAAAAAGGAGAGGACCCTGGGCCTGTAAAGATAGGATCCAGTAATGTAGACCCATAACAGAGAAATCGTGGGGGGGGGGGAAGAGTGGGGAATAGCATGGGGGAAGAGGAATTATGGGACATATGGTGGGGGGTAACTGGGAAAGGGGAAAGCCTTTGGAATGTAAACAAAGAATATAGAAAATAAAAAAATAAAAAAAAAATTTGAAGCAATCCCACAAAAATCGGGGACCAGACAAGATAGCCCACTTTTTCCTTATCTATTCAGTATAGTACTTGAAGTTCTAGCTAGAGCAATTAGACAACAAAAGGATGTCAAAGGATATACAAATTGGAAAGGAAGATGTCAAAATATCACTATTTGCAGATGATATGATCAAATACTTAACTGACCCCCAAAACTGTACCAGAGAACTCCTAAAGCTGATAAACAACTTCAGCAAAGATGCTGAATATAAAATTAACTGAAACAAATCAGTAGCCTTCCTCTACTCAAAGGATAAATAAGCTGAGAAAGAAATTAGGGAAACTAAACCCTTCACAATAGTCACAAAGAATATTATATATCTTGGGGTGACTCTAACCAAGCAAGTGAAAGATCTGTATGACAAGAACTTCAAGTCTCTGAAGAAAGAACTTGAAGAAGATCTCAGAAGATGGAAAGTACTCCCATGCACATGGATTGGCAGGATTGATATAGTAAAAATGGCCATCTTGCCAAAAGAAATCTACAAATTGAATGCATTCCCCATCAAAATTCCAAATCAATTTTTCATAGAGCTAGAATGAGCAATCTGCAAATTTATTTGGAATAACAAATACCCAGGATAGTGAAAACTATTCTCCACAACAAAAGAACTTCTGGGGGAATCACCATCCCTGACCTCAAGCTGTGCTACAGAGCAATAGTGATAAAAACTATATGGTATTGGTTCAGAGACAGACAGGAAGATCAATGGAATAGAATTGAAAACCTAGAAATGAACCCACACACCTACAGTCACTTGATATTTGACAAAGGAGCTAAAAACATACAATGGGGGGAAACAGCATTTTTAACAAATGGTGCAGTATCAACCGGAGGTGAGCATATAGAAAAATGCAAATCTACCCATTCTTATCTCCTTGTACAAAGCTCAAGTCCAAGTGGATCAAGGACCTACACATAAAACCAGATACACTGAAGCTTATAAAGGAGAAAGTGGGGAAAGGCCGTGAACACATGGACACAGGGGGAAATTTCCTGAATAGAAGAGTAATGACTTATACTCTAAGAACAAGAATCAACAAATGGGACCTCATAAAACTGTAAAGCTTCTGTAAGGCAAAGGACACTATCAATAGGACAAAACGGCAATCACCAGATTGGGAAAAGAACTTTACCAATCCTACATCTGATAGAGGGCTAGTATCCAATGTATACAAATAATTCAAGAAGTTAGACCCCAGAGAGCAAAATAACCCTATTAAAAATGGGGTATAGAGCTAAACAGAATTCTCAACTGAAGTAACTCAAATGGCTGTGAAGCACCTGAAGAAATGTTCAGCATCCTTACTTATCAGGGAAATGCAAATCTAAACAACCCTGAGATTCCACCTTACAGAATGGCTAAGATGAAAAACTCAGGGAACAGCAGATGCTGCCAAGGAAGTAGAGATAGATGAACATACCTCTGTTGCTGGTGGGATTGCAAGCTGGTACAACCACTCTGGAAATCAGTTTGGAGGTTCCTCAGAAAATTAGACATAGGGTTACCTGAGAACCCAGCTATACCACTCCTGGGCATATACCCTGAATATGTTCCAACATGTAATATGCTCCAATATGCTCCACTATGTTCATAGCAGCCCTATTTATAATAGCCAGAAGCTGGAAAGAACCCAGATGTCCTTCAACATAGGAATGGATACAAAAAATGTGGTATATTTACACAATGGAGTACTACTCAGCTATTAAAAACAATAAATTCAGGAAATTCCTAGGCAAATGGTTGGAACTAGAAAGTGTGTTCCTGAGTGAGGTAACTCAATCACAAAATATCACGCATGGAATGCACTCACTGATAAGTGAATATTAGCCCAAAAGCTCAGAATGAACAAGATAAAACTCACAGACCACAAGAAGCTCAAGAAGAAGGAAGACCAAAGTGAGGGTGCTTCAGTTTTTCTGAGAAAGAAATACTCACAGGAGCAATTATGGAAACAAAGTGTGGGACAGAGACTGAAGAAAAGGTCACTCAGAGACTATCCTACCTGGGGATTCATCCTATAAACAGTCACCAAACCCAACACTATTATGGATGACAAGAAATGCTTGCCAAAAGGAGTGTATTATGGATGTCTCCTGAGGGGCCCTGTCAGAGCCTTACAAATACAGAGAAAGATGCTAGCAGCCAACCATTGGACTGAGTGTGGTGTCCCCAATGGAAGAGTTGGAGGGAGGACTGAAGGAGATGAATGGCTTTGCAGCCCCATGGAAAGAATGATGCCCAACCAGACCCCCTCAGGGCTCCCAGGGACTAAACCATCAACACATGGTTCCAGCCACAAGTGTGGTAGAGGATGCCTTGTCAGGCATTGGTGGGAAGAGAGGTCCCTGGTCCTATGAAGGCTCAATAGATGCCGCAGCATAGGAAAATCAAAGGGGGGTAGGTTGGAGTGGGTTGGGCAGAGGGGCATCTTCTTGGTAGGTGGGTGGATGGTTTTAAGAGGTGGAGTACTGGGAAAGGGTATAACATTCAAAATGTAAATGAAGAATATATTTAATAAAAAAAGAAAGAAAAAAATAACTAAATATACAAAAAATTTTTAAAAAAATAAGCAGAAAAAAAGATCTACTTGTAATCAAGTCCTAATTAGTGATTGCTATGAGAGGGCCCAGCTCACTGTAGATGGTGCCACCCCTGGGCAGGTGATACTGTAATGAAACAAGCTGAGAAAGCTATCGGAGAGCAAGCTAGTAAGCTGCAGTCCTCCATGGCCTCTGCTTCAGTTTTTCTCCTCCAGAGTCCTTCCTTGAGTTCCTACCCTGAATTCCCTCAGAGATGGAGTGTGGCCTGAGAGCTCTAAAATGAAAAAAAGAAGAAAAAAACACGCTTTCCTTATCAAATCAAGTTCCTCTTTGGTCATGATGTTTTATCAAGCAGTAGATACCCTAAGATATATCCATGCCCTACCATCTGACAAGTTTAGGAGAAATTCATTCATTCAAAACAATTGTTTTAGAATAAGCCCTCAGTGCATGTCTAGAATTTTCATTTATTTTAACCTCAGGAAAATTGGCATATTATATTATATTTGTTTTGATTTTTCAGGTGATATTTATTTTGGTACCTTACAATATTAATATTGGATATTCTTTTTAAATTGCTAGCTTAAATAATATTTACATTTTATTTTTATTAAGTAGACTAGCTGGTATTCTTGAAGCAGAAAGAATGTCAATCAATGTCACTTCATTATTTACTTAAGGTTTCCCAAAGACTTCTTTTACAAATAACCTAAGTTTTGAAAACATTTGGAATAACTGCTGCTACATCTGTCTGTACATTCAAGGCCAAATTGAGAAAGAAAATATTAGCAGTACAGTTAGCCAATTTGTACCGGTAAAGGAAGAAGTCAAACTATCACTGTTTGCAGATGATATGATAGTATACTTAAGTGACCCAAAAAACTCCACCAGAGAACTGCTACAGCTGATCAACAACTTCAGCAAAGTGGCTGGTTATAAAATCAACTCAAGCAAATCAGTAGCCTTCCTATATGCAAAGGATAAGCAGGCCAAGAAAGAAATTAGGGAAATGACACCCTTCACAATAGCTATAAACAATATAAAGTATCTTGGTGTGACTCTAACCAAACAAGTGAAAGATTTATATGACAAAAACTTCAGTCCTCTGAAGAAGGAAATTGAAGAAGACCTCAGAAAATGGAAAAATCTTCCATGCTCGTGGGTTGGCAGGATTAATATAGTTAAAATGGCAATCTTGCCAAAAGCAATATACAGATTCAACACAATCCCCATCAAAATCCCAACTCAGTTCTTCATAGAGTTAGAAAGAGCAATTCTCAAATTCATCTGGAATAACAAAAAACCCAGGATAGCTAAAACTATCAACAGTAAAAGAACTTCTGGGGGAATCAATATCCTGGACCTCAAGCAATACTACAAAGCAGTAGTGTTAAAAATTGCATGGTATTGGTACAGTGACAGGGAGGTGGATTAATGGAATAGGATTGAAGACCCAGAATTGAACCCACACATCTATGGCCAATTGATCTTCGACAAAGGAGCTGAAAACATCCAATGGAAAAAAGATAGCCTTTTCAACGAATGGTGCTGGCTCAACTGGAGGTCAACATGCAGAAGAATGAGAATTGGTCCACTCTTATCTCCTTGCACTAAGCTCAACTCCAAGTGGATCAAGGACCTCCACATAAAACCAGACACACTAAAACTAATAGAAAAGAAACTGGGGAAGACCCTTGAGGACATTGGCTCAGGGGGAAAATTCCTGAACAGAACACCAATTGCTTATGCTCAAAGAGCAAGAATAGACAAATGGGACCTCATAAAATTACAAAGTTTCTGTAAGGCAAAAGACACTGTCAAAAGGACAAATTGGCAACCAACAAATTAGGAAAAGATCTTCACCAACCCCACATCTGACAGAGGGCTAATATCCAATGTATATAAAGAACTCAAGAAACTAGACCCAAGAACCAGATGGGAAACCAGAAAAAGGGAAATGAAATGTAAATATAGAATATATTCAATAAAAAAATTTTAAAAAATTAAAAAAAGAGAATCAAAAAAAAAAGAATGTATCGTATTAAGCATATACACCTTTCTCATTTCCCTCACTCGCTGTGCTTCCCAGACACCATTGTTCTTCTTCCTTAAAGTTTACTTTCTACTTTTATTTCTTTAAAAAACTATGTTCTTACTTTTAAGAAAAATTGTGGGGACTGAAGAGACAGTTGTTAAGTGCACTTGCAAAGGACCCGGTTCAATACCCAGCACCCACATAGCTACTCACAACTGTCCATAACTTTAGTCTCAGGGGATCCCATGCCACTTCTAACCTCTGTGAACACTACATGAACATGATACACACACATATGGTCAGTCATGACACTAGTACACCCAAAATTAAAATAAATATATCTTTAAAAAGGAAGTCATACAATATTTCCCCTCTGAATCTTACTTATTTCACTTATGCTGATGTCAAGCCTGTTTATTTCCCTGAAAACATGATTTGTTCTGAATAGCTGAATAAAAATCTCCTGAGGGGCAGGGTAGTTCCAGGCCTTTGATATTGTGAATAGCACCACCACCAATACACATGTGAATGTGTCTCTATTGTGTGGTAAATTTGGTTACAGTGTATATGCAAGTGCTATAGCTATGTCAATGTCAAATCTACTTTTCTTGCTTGAGGGCCTCCATGCTTTCTCCCATGGACATTATGATAGTTAACCATGTATCAGAGTCCCTTCCCACATAAACACACACTCCCCACCCCAAGCCCCATATCTTTCTCAATATAACTCCTTAATTGATTTCTTCATGATAGCCATTTGTCTGGGATTTAATTAAACATCATATATGGTTTACATTTCTTAATGGCTAAGAATGTTAAAGATGTCTTCATAACTTTTCTAGTCATTGGTACTTTCTTGATAACTGTTGATAGCTGTTATTCATGTGTCCATGTCCTGACTAGATGATTTGTTGTGGCAGTCATTGGGTTTTGGTTTTTGAGTTCTCCTATATATTCTCGATATGGATTACCTTTCAGATGAATAACTAAGAGACTTTCCTCCCAGTCTATGGGCTGTCTCCTCACTCTTAACTGTTTTCTTTGCTATACAGATGATTTGCAGTGTGACAGAATCTTGTTGCTATTTCTTGTTATTTTTTCCTGAGCCACATAAATCTCCAGTAAGTCATTGCTTATTTTTGAGTATTTTTGTCTCTGATACAGTTTGAATTGATACTGGTATTTACTATCCATCTTCTACATGTGTATTTTGAAAGAAATTTTAAGTACACAGTAAATTTGAGGGGGAAGAATAGTTCCAATATGCCCCATTCCCACATACATATGTCTTAACAGGCATTTAAGAGTAACAGAAATTTGACTTTTTATCTAATTTACATAGATATTACAAAATTTTTATATTTTTTTGCCATTTCTTTTTTTTTAATTTTTATTTTCTATATTCTATGTTTACATTCCAAAGGCTTTCCCCTTTCTCAGTTCCCCCCCCACCATACGTCCCATAATTCCTCTCCCCCCAACTATTCCCCAATCATTCCCCCTTCCCCCCACGGTTTCTCTACAAAACTGGATCCAATCTTTACAGGCCCAGGGTCCTCTCCTTTCTTGTTCTTGGGAATCATTTGACTTGCTAATTGTGCCTTGAGTATTTAGGGCTTCTGGGCTCATTAATATCCACTTATCAGTGATTGCATTTCATGTGTATTCTTTTGTGATTGGGTTAACTCACTCAGGATGATATTTTCCAAGTCTAACCATTTACCTACAAATTGCATGAATTCATTACTTTTAATTGCTGAGTAGTATTCCATTGTATAAATATACCACATTTTCTGTATCCATTCCTCCTTTGAGGGATATTTGGGCTCCTTCCAATTCTCCATGCCTTGAAACTTCCTCATATTTTGTTCCTAAGCCAATATAACACTTTACTTAGACATTTTTAAAAATATGAACAACAGTATATTTAAAATTTTAATTGTAATCAATAGGAATCCTAATACTCATTTATCAACTTATGGAATCTTGGATAAAATTCTACTTGGCTCAGCATATGATACATTTTGACAACACTACCCACAAAAGCCTAGATGCCCATAGACAGAGGAGAGAATGGGGCTGGAAAGGTGGATCAGCAGTTGAGAGAGCTTAATGCTCTTTCAGAAAACCAGTACCAGCACCAGGCATGGCATAGTCACCTATGACTCTTACTCTAAAGAATCCAATGTCATCTTTTGGCTTCCAAAAGTACTTGTATTAATGTGTATACACACACATACACATAAATAAATAAATAAATAAATAAATAAATAAACATTTAAATTTTAAAATATATGAACAGATAAAATAGTCTGTATTTATATACATGGAATTTTATTCAGCCATAAAGAAGAAAAAATTAAATAATTTGTAGGAAAGTGAATGTAGCATTATGTGACTGTCCTAGTCACTATTCTTTTGCTGTGAAGAAACACCATGACCAAGGCAACTCTTAGAAATAATTTAATTGAGGGCTTGCTTACAGTTTCAGAGTTCAGTCCATTGTCATCATGCCTAGGACTGGGAGCATGGTTGGATACAGGCAGACACTGTCCTAGAAAGGTAAATGAGAGTTCTATATCCTGATTATTCAGCAGAGAGAGAGAATCTGGGACTGACATGGGCTTTTGAAACTTTGAAGTCCACCCCAAGAGGCTCATGTTCACCAATGACACCAAAACTACTGCACCAAGGCCATACTTCCTAATCTCTGTAATCACTTTAAACAGTTCTATTACATGATGACTAAGCATTCAAATATATGAGCCTATGGGGACCACTCTTATTCAAACCACCACAGTGACATAACCCAATTTAAAGAAGCAAATGCCACATGTTTTCTCTCATAAATATGATTGAAGTAGAAACAAAAAGGACATGGTAGCAGAAAAGAACACGGGATAGGAGAGAAAGGATGGAGGGGACAGTGGAGAGGGAGGATAATTAAAGCGGGTTATATACATGTATGAAATTGCCTTCAAATGAACACAAGAGGAATAAACAAATCAATCGTTTTTAATTATAATGAAACCAAAATCAGTTTGAGTTTGAATCCTAGACCTGTTATTGTTTACATGCCTATGAGAAAATTATTTCACTTCTCTATATTTCAGAATTCCTCACTGAAGATATAAATGAGATCATTCTTGCTCAGTAGGATTTCACAGATGTGTAAATCAGATAGCTCATGTAGTATTCTACATTACCATGATTTGCTATATGCAAAGTTTTAAAACCACAGATTGCTATTATGGCTTGAAATGATGATGATTAATTAATAACATCAATAAATATCTAGAGACTAAATTAATAAGTATTAAATCAAAATAATTTTGAAACAAATCATTTGTACATGATGTTCCAGATAAATTAATATTATTGATAGCTTTGAGGGATGGTATGTTTGAAGACTCAGCTAGCCTTCTAGCCAGAAATATAATTTTGAATATGATACAGTTGAACTATTATGTAGCAAAATGAATTCCACTCAAATTACAGTAATTGAATACATGATAACAGGAGGTAAAATGTAATCTGATTTTAAAGTGACATGAAATTTCTGTTTCTTAAAACTAAATTTCAACAAGTTGTTTTTTAAGCACATTCTGACATGTGGTTAATTTCTCTCAAAATACCATTCAAATATGAAAAAACAAGTTACGATTCTGATGCCAACATTTTTCAAATTTTGGAGAGACAGCTTAGAGACAAAAATTCTTTTAAAATGGATGATAAAAAGAGAAAAGAAACAGTTGTGGTCAGTGAGTAAGAATTCTAAGACTGTTTGGAGAAATAAAAGTCCAAGGATTATAAAACTCATCCAACTCAGTAGACCATATAATAGGCCTAACTTTTAAGAGTTTTTGAACACATGTAAACTATAAATTAGTTGAGAGATCCTAACGCTTAGAGCAAAACATCTACATTATCATTTTCCATTTACATAGTTTGTGACTTTTTAAATTAATAAGCAAATATTAAGTATCTTCATGTAAGTAATAGGTTTGCTTCTGACATCCTCAGATTTCTACCAACTCGAGTCTCTATTGAGTACTCAATCCAGAATTCGTAAAAAGGTAACAGAATTCATGCAAATTTTTCTCTTATTTGGTGAAATCACTTCTTATTTTAACTTTTCAGTAAGTGAGCCATGATGTGACTATGAAATAAAGGCCTTCATTTTGGATAGCACAATGAAACGTTTAGATAGGAAAAAGGAAGAATTCAATTAGTGGGAAATTTTGAAAATATACGTTAAAGACTATCTATGAAAGGAATAAGGGCTTTGGACATCCTACAGACGTCGTTTCTACGTGAAGACACATGAGAAAAGTATACATGCAAACTACAAAGCTTCAAATACACATCTACCCATCAGAATCATAGGAAATGGCTTGTAGGGCCCAGGGCAGAAGAGGGCTCAAGAAATCTGAACATCTGTTAATAATCTTTCAGGAAAATGCTATGATTTACCCAAACATGGTGGTGCACTCCTGTAATCACAGCACTCAGGACAATGAGGTAGAAGAATTCCAAGTTCAAGGCAAGCCAAGGCTGCAAAGAAACTTCTTGTCTCAAACAAATAAATAGAAACAAATAACATGATTCAGTGCTATGGATGCACATTTAGAGAATTGCTTTCTTTGATGTAAAAGTTAGAAATAATGTTCATATCTTGAAATGAGCCAAAGCCACCAATAGCAAAGTCCAAGATTGATTTTTTCCCTCCTCAGGGTATTCTTTAAGAATTTCATACATTCATATACTGTGTTCTGATCAAGTCCACCAATTCATTTACCTCTCTTTCTTCCCCATATGCTCACTACTCTGCCTTTCCAGCTTCATGTTTTCTTTTTTTTTTAAACCCACTGAGGGAACATAATGCTGTTTTTATGTGCATGAATCAGGACCATCTACTAAAACATAAGTAGCCTTTCAGAGACCACATGCCTGAAGAAAACTGACACTTGTCCCATGGCCATCGGTTGCCAATAGCAAGTCATTGGATGGAACTTCACACTCAGCCATGGTGAGATTTTGACAGGTTTTATGCTGTGAAAGTCTTACACTTACAGTTTCAGCTGCTGAGGGTAGTATGGAGAAGAAAGAGGGAGAAATAGAAAAAATAAGGTGAGAAGGCTGTCTCTGAATTTCTTTCCCTGCTTCTGGAACCATTTCCCCCTACTGGGTTGCCTTGTTCAGCCTTACTATCATGGGAAGTGACTGGCCTTCTGATAAATCTGCCATACTTGGTTGCCATCCCTGGGAGACCTACCCTTCTCTGAAGGAAAATGTAGGGGAAGTAGAACTAGGGAAAGGGAGAGGAGAAGGGAGAGGAAACTGAGGTCAGGATGTAATATATGAAAAAAGAATCAATTAATTTATAAGTAGTGTAAAAAACGTAGCATAGGGAAACATAACTAACAGTAATAAAAACCTTTGAAATAGCTATGTAGTAATCTATTGTGGATGAGATGCTTCTGAAAATATGAAAATACACACACACACACACACACACACACACACACACAAGACACAGAGAGAGAAATCTGCTAAATTTATGTTTTCCTTACATAAATGAATGAACGTGATGGGGTTTTTTGTATAAAATATTTAAACAAAATTTTAAATGGACCAAGCATTAGAGGCTCTCTCCCTAACTCTAAAAGAAACTGTTTTATCTCACAGAGCTGCCTTTTTGATGTAAGTATAATTATCATTTACTTAAACTATTTAAATATAAATAATCATACGTCAATATCATACAGCTATATTTTTTATTATTCAATATTAAATAATTTTGTCAAAAAACCTTGAAAATATCCTGAGAGACTAATCAGATCATTATCAGAATATGAGAGCATAAAACAATATCACAGCTAATCATGTCTACCTGCAATACTATGATGGTGACTACATGTGAACACCTGTTTATCTCAGGTATCAGGAGGTATCAGTTGCTATGTCAAATGCATTGGTTGTTGCATCTGACTGTAAACCCATTGCCTTGATGCTTTTTTTAAGTTATTTGTTCAATTGTGTTGCTTTTTGAGGTTATTTGTAGAATATATGTTGAAAAAAATGGGTTTTGTTTTTTATATATGTTTTTATATATGCTTAGAATTTTTCATATAGTATAAATAATTGTTACTTAAAACAAATTTCTGGAAGAAACAAATGAGTGGTCAGCTGACTTAATATAATTTAAGTTGAAAGGTCACTCAACTTAAATATAAGTATACTCATATAAAATAGAATATATGCATATGTATATAGTACATATTTAAGAACTATGCTGTCTATAAAAAATATTTTATTTTTTAAAAATAAACATTTTAAAATATCTTTTGTCAAACAAAATTGGCAATCTTGCTTGGGAATCAGCTTATTTAGGTTATTAAATATTATGGCAATACTAAAAATGTTACTAACATTTTACAGAATAAAATTACAAAATAGCCAGTGATGTATTTATAATGTATAATTTACATTATACATTATAATGTATAATACATTATATAATGTAAATTATACATTAAAAATGTACATTTATAATTTACATTATACATTATAAATATATAACGTATTGATGTATAATACAAAACATTAAAAACTATTTTCCCACAGAGTTTATTTTATTGATTTAATTTGTAGAATACAGAAGAAAAGAGGAAATACAAGAAAAATACTCCTTAAATTCACATAAAAGCTTTCTGTCTGATTATGCAGGGCTCAAAACTTGCTGTTATTAGGAAATGTGGAAGAACTATACCTTTCTCAATGTATTATATAGAAAACTAATCTTCAATCATAATCTAACTTTGGCATTGAAGATTAATAAAAATCCTCTATTACAAAATGAACTATAAATTTGTATAGGTATGAAAGGACATCTTACTCCTTGGGTCCACTTCAAATAAGCCCATGGGAAATAATAACAAAGGAATCCCTTGAATATATAGCTAAAAGAATCCTCAATATTTACTTAGGGGAGATGACTCAAAAATATTTTTTAGCTTGCATTTTTTGTTGGATATTTTCTTTATTTACATTTCAAATGTTATCCCCTTTTCGTGGTTTTCCCTCAGGAAACCCCTTCCCCCTGCTTCTATGAGGGGACTCCCCTACCCACCCACCCACTCCCATTTCCTCACCCTAGCATTCCCCTACACTGGGGCATCAAGCCTTCACAGGACCAAGGGCCTCTCCTCCCATTGATGCCCCACATGGACATCCTCTACTACATATGTGGCTGGAGCCATGGGTTCCTCCATGTGTACTCCTTGGTTGGTGGTTGGTGGTTTAGTCTCTGGGAGCTCTGAAGGATCTGGTTGATTGATATTGTTCTTCCAATGGGATTGCATTATGGGGTTGCATGCAAACCCCTTCAGCTCCTTCAGTCCTTACTGGTTCTTCTTCTACTATTTTTTTTTAAAAGCATGCTCTTTTATTGAAAAAGGAAGTAAAAACATTTTATTATAAAATTGAAGATCTACATGGAAAATATTTCTGATAAAATAGAAGAGATATACAGAAAAACACATTAAAATTGACAATTTTCATGGAAAATTGGAAAGTAGAGAGGTAGACATAAAAAACATTGCTAAATTAATTGAAAGTGGAATTATAAACATTTTCTGATAAAGTTAAAGATTTACATAGAAATTATTTCTGATAAAATTGAAGATATATATAGAAAACATGGTAAAATTGAAGATTATTGTTGAAAATTATACAGATAAAATGGTAGGAATAAAAAATAATTCTAAGTTGACTGAAAGTGGAATTATAAACATTTTCAGGTAAAATTGAAGATTTACATGGAAAATATTTCTGATAAAATTCAAGAAATATATAGAAAAACAAGTTAAAATTGACTATTTCATGGAAAAATTAAACAGATAAAATGATAGATATAAAAAAACCTAAATTGATGGAAGGTGGAATTGAAAATATTTTGTGATAACATCAGAAATTTGCATGGAAAACATTTCAGATAAAATAGAAGAAATATTTAGAAAAACATGTTAAAATTGAAGATTACCGTGAAAACTAATACAGATGAAATGTTAGACATAAAAAATACTATATTAATTGAAAGAGGAATTACAAACATTTTCTGATAAAATTGAAGATTTACATGAAAAGTATTTCTGTTGGTCTATGTCTTTTTATAGGGAAATCGAGTCCATTGATATTAAGATATCTTAAGGAATAGTGATTGTTGCTTCCTGTTATTTTTGATATTATATGTTTGTGTGGTTATCTTCTTTTGGGTTTGTTGGAAGATTACTTTCTTGCTTTTCCTAGGGTGCAGTTCCCCTTCTTGTGTTGACGTTTTCCATCTAATATCCTTTGCAGTGCTGGATTTGTGGACAGATGCTGTGTAAATTTGGTTTTATCATGGAATATCTTGGTTTCTCCATTTATGGTGATTGAGAGGTTTTGCTGGGTATAGTAATCTGGGCTGGCATTTGTGTTCTATTAGGGTCCATATGAAATCTTCCCAGGATCTTGTAGCTTTCATCATCTCAGGTGAGAAGTCTGGTGCAATTCTGATAGGTCTGCATTTATAAGTTACTTGACCTTTTTTGCCTTACTGCTTTTAATATTCTTTCTTTGTTTAGAGTATTTGATGTTTTGATTATTATGTGACAGAAGGACTTTCTGTTCTGGTCCAGTCTGTTTGGAGTTCTGTAGGCTTCTTGCATGTTCATGTGCATCTCTTTCTTTTGGTTATGGAAGTTTTTTTTCTATAATTTTGTTGAAGATATTTACTGGTCATTTAAGTTTTAAATCTTCACTCTCTTCTATACCTAAAATCCTTAGGTTTGGTCTTCTCATTGTATCCTGGATTTCCTGGATGTTTTGGGTTATAAGCTTTATGCATTTTGCATTTTCTTTGACTGTAGAATTAATGCTTTCTATGGTATCTTCAGCACCTGAGATTCTTTTTCTATCTCTTGTATTCTGTTGTTGATACTTGCATCTATGCCTCCTGAATTCTTTCCAACATTTTCTATCTCCGGAGATGTCTCACTTTGTGATTTCTTTGTTTCTACTTCCACTTTTAGATCCTGGATGGTTTTGTTCAGTTCCTTCACTTGATCATTTGTGTTTTCCTGTAATTCTTTAAGGGATTTTTGTGTTACCTCTTTAAGGGCTTCTGCCTGGTGACCCATGTTCTCCTGTATTTGTTTAAGGGATTTTTGTGTTTCTTCTTTAAGGTCTTTTACCTGTTGACCAGTGTTCTCCTGTATTTCTTTAGGGGAGTTATTTAATTCCTTCTTGAAGCCCTCTATAAGCATCATGAGATAGAATTTGAAATCTAACTCTTGCTTTTCCTGTGTTTTGGGGTATCCAGGACTTGCTGTGCTGGGAGAACTGGGTTCTGATGTTGCCAAGTAGCCTTGGTTTCTGTTGGTAGTGTTCTTGTGCTTGCCTTTTGCCATCTGGTTATCTCTAGTGCTAGCTAGTCTTGCTGCCTCTGGCTGGAGCTTGTCCCTCCTGTGGGCCTGTAAGCCTGCGTCTATACTCCTGGGAGACCAAATCTCTTCTGGCAGGGTCTGTGCACAAAAGGCCGTGGAGCTGCCTGACTCCCTGCTGCAAATGGCAAAGGGAAGACTTCAGTCCCAGCTGCTCCACCGATCTTATGCCCTGTGTGCTCCTAGCTATTCCTCTCCAGAGAAAAGGTGGTGATCTCACCTCCTCACTCAAAACTGAAAGCACTGCTGGGAGATTGGGAGATCACCCTCTCCTGCCAGGCTGTGCACAGAAGGCTGTGGAGCTGACTGGCTCCCTGGTGCAAATGGCAGTGGGCTCAAAAATATTTTTCTACATAATATACATTTTAAAAATAGACACATAAAGTTTACTTCATTAACAGAAATTCTTTCATCAGTATACTCAAAAACTGCTTTACTAATTTAATTGTACTTTGGGTTGTTAACTGTGGCAAATCTCTCCTTCTACCCAAGTAAGTGTAAAAATTATTTTTTATCTTAAAGGCAAAAATCAAACAAAAAATAAAAATCAAGCATAAAAAATGGAACATGTCAAAGTATTTCCCTAAGATATGAAATTTGGGCAGGGAGATGACTCAATCAGTAAAATGCTTGCTTCCAAGCATGAGACTCTGAGTTGGATCCCAAGAACCCACACAATTATTTTTTTAAGCTGGCCACAGTGGAATCTCCCAGGACTGAGGAGATGGACACAGAAGGAACACTCAGGCTTGATGACTATTCAGTCTTGCCTAGTCAAAAAGCTTCAGGCCAATAAATACCCTGTCTTACAAAGCCTGATGGGTAGATCCTGAGGAATGATACCCAAGACTGACCTCTGGCCTCCATACATGAGCACATCCTCACACAAACACATACACACAGATACACATACACAAACACATCAAACATTTCATTTTCTAGTAAATCTCATTTAAATAATTTGTGTTTTCTTTATTTATTATATGTAAGTACACATCAGACACACTAGAAGAGGGCACCTGATCTCATTGCAGATGGTTGTGAGCCACCATGTGGTTGTTGGGATTTGAACTCAGGACCTCCAGAAGAGCAGTCAGTGCTCTTAACCGCTGAGCCATCTCTCCAGCCCTGTGTTTTCCTTAATATAATTAACTCACATAAAAATGAAACATTTTTACAGATACATTTAGCCCTTTGAATTATATTATTATATACTAGAAAACTGTAATGAAAAGAAAGGTGTATTTTAGCTCAATTATATTTAAGTTGAGATGTTGTGATGAAAGCCAGCACTTTTCTGAAGTGTGTAGAATTCTTTACCATTTTTTAAAAGCATTTTAGGGTATTTATTCTCTTGGTTCTAACATTAGAACAAAAAAATATGATGTGTCTTAGTAAATAAAACTGACTACATGCTGTTATGGTCCATGTACATTTCCTGTTTTCCTATTTATAATGGAAAGCACATCTTCAATTAACTTTTAAGCTGCCACTTTAAACAACGTCACATAGTATGACAAAAGTTAGAATTTTTATCATGCTGTAAAAAGATTTTATTTCTTTTCTGTGAAGTATACAACTGAGAAAACATTTGTGGTTTTAGGTTTTACTTTAGTGAGATAAACTGAGAGTCTTGGGGGTCATTGAAGAAGAGAGATATAAAAAAATAATAGCCAAAGGATAAGACAGGACTGTCTCCTAAGCATGTCAAAGGCTACACATATAAATTGTCACCAACATGACAGCCCTAACCTGAGTTGAACAAGGATAACAACACAAATAAACAATACTAGAGGAAGAATAACAGCCAATTAAGTAGTGCAGGGAGTGGAAGAAATAGTTTTCTGCCACCAATTGCTTGTCCAATACCAAGTGGACAGGCCTGCAGTCACTTACAGACATATAAAATGTTTCAGCCTATGCAGAATGTACTTATGTATTTAGAAATGTGCAGATGAATGTTATGAAAAACAAGTAATAAATAAACCGGCCATAAATTTGAAAGAGAGCAAGGAGGGCTATATGGGAGGGAGGAAAGGAAAAGGTCATGATATAATTATAGAAAGAGAAAGAAAATCAGGAAACACATATATTCAATTTTCCCAAAGACTCCGAAGTATAAATACAGTTTCTGAAGCAGAATGAAGGGAAACAAGATGCCATGCAGAAAATAGGAAGTTCGTCCTCTGAGAAGTTCTTATCATATTTTTTCTGTGTAGGTCAAAACCCATACATATGTGTACCTGCTACTTTTTCTCATCTTCTTTTCTAACAAAAACCCATCTCAGATTATTAGAAGGTACTCTGCAGGCTACCAAAAGAGAAAGGTAAACACCAACCTGACTACAGACCCTTAAAACTACAATGGTGATCTGCATGCAATAATAACACAAGATCTGATTGGATTTAAGGTCCACTCCATCCAATGTAACCTCAACACTTATTAGGTGGCCAGGAGCCTGAGACTAAGGGTCTACAGGAAAGCCAAAAAGGAATATAGTAACAAAGTGACTCTGATTGGCACTTTCTGCTTTGGACTGATCAGAGAAGCTTTCTGCTGCAATCGATGAAAAAAAATACAGAGACACTCAACAGGACATTTGGCCAGCGTATGGAAGATCTTGGAACATGTGGTTCTAAATGGGTATTTCCATCAATCCCCTTGCTTCTGATGGTTTAGGAAACCATGCAGAAAAGGTAGAAAGACTGTGAGAGCCAAAGGATATGTGGAGTACCAAAGAAATAGGGCCTTCTAAACACATCAGGGCTGATGCACATATGAACTCAGAGACTGTAAGAGCAAACACAGGTCTGAGCTAGATGGGGTCCATTATATGGAATATTTTAAATATTCATATACACTTTCCAAGCCCTCCAAACACCCAGTCACGTGCCTCTTGATGCTGATGTTTATTCGTTAAATGTTCCCCTCCCCACAAATTAACACACAATCATGGAATACAGAGATTTTTCAAAATTGATAAAATCATGATCCTTCAAAGCTACCTTATAATACTTTCTCCCAGTATCTAAGCATCTTTGATGTATAAGAGACAGGTCAGTTCATCTGGCAGGTTCATATGAGCAGCACCTCTACCTGGGCACTGAGCTAAGACTTGGATATTCTGCCATTAGCACCTCGGGGCCCGATTTTCCATTACCTCCTAGCATACATTACCATGAATAACGCTCTGCATATATCAGTGCTAGCAGAATTGCTTTCCTTAAGACTGACTGTGCCTTTTGATAGACAAAGATAAATTGACTCTCAACAACAGCAATTTATTTAGTTACACCACACAATTTTCCTAATGCATATTAGGAGAATAACACAATCACTTTCTATCAGTATGACAAAATGCCTGAGATGGTCCACTTAAAGAGGGAAAGGAGCCATATGAGATGGCAAAGCAAGTAACTTTTTGTCCATATCCGGGGGGAGGGGGCGCTCAGGGAAGGGGAATCACACACCATCTGTTTACCTCACCTCAGTGAGGAAACAGCTCACAAGCAAACCTTAAGGACACCAGCTTCTTCCTGTATGGTACAGCATCAGTGACCTAACTTCAGCTTCATTAGGCTCCAAGTCTTAAAGGTCTCTCTGCCTCACATTAGCACCTCAGCCTGATGGACATTTGATGCTTTTGGGAGTACTGAAGAGCAACACTGTTTACAAATGACTTGAAACACAATGCCCATGCTTCAGAGACAGAGCCTGTGGTCTAAGAAAATGAGAGCCACAGTACTACCGCAGAGTGTTCCGTGCACAGGAAATGTCAGATGCTGAGGGAGTGAGAAAAGCTTCTACAAAGAAGCAGTATTTACAAAGAACTCTAGACCCAAGAGTGAGAGGGAAAAAGTCAGAGGCAAGATTTGCAGAAAGCCTCCAGGCATGGCAGGTAGTATTCAGTGAGCAGTAGCCTTCCACACTCAGACGTGAAATGTCCTCCATCATCGGGAACAAATACATGTGAAGAGGCACACTGGCATTTCTTTTTTTTTCCAGTTTTATTTTTTTATTGGATATATTCTTTATTTACATTTCATTTCCCTTTTCCTGGTTCCCCACCCCCCAAACGTCCCATATGCCCTTTTCCCTCCCCCTGTTCCCCCATCTTCCCCTTCCCACTTCCCTGTTCTAGTATTCTTCTACACTGATGCATTGGTCTTTCCAGATCCAGGGTCCACTCCTTCCTTCTTCTCGGACATCATTTGGTATGTGGATTGTGTCTTGGGTGTTCCAAGATTCTAGGCTAATATCCACTTATCAGTGATTGCATACCATGGGTATTCTTTTGAGACTGGGTTAGCTCACTTAGTATGATGTTCTCCAGCTCCAACCATTTGTCTTAGAATTTCATGAATTCATTGCTTCTAATGCCTGAGCAGTATTCCATTGTAAAAATATACCACATTTTCTGTATCCATTCATCCATTGAGGGACATCTGGGTTCTTTCCAGCTTCTGACTATTATAAATAAGGCTGCTATGAACACAGTATAACAGGTATCCTTCTTACATGCTGGGGAATCTTCACACTGGCATTTCTAATGAAAGTCCTCTCATGAACCCAACCTGCTCTTCCAAATTGTATACCAACCAAGAATTTAAAAACATATTTTTAATTTCAAAATGGCAAAAAATACATATAAGTTATAGATTTCTAATCATAAATTGTTTGGAGAGCAAAGAAGAAAAGGCAGAAATTATGAAGCAGCTAATGAATAGAGTCACAGAAAGATTTCTGAGCATTACATGTCATCACAAAATACACCAGCTAAACACAATTTTCTGAAAATGAGAGACAACTCCCTGTGAAACCGGAAAACTCTAATCATAGTTTACAGGAGCAAGAGTCTGAGTCTCAGTCACCACATCCCAGTAAGGGGCAAAGGTGAGTAGGAGAGAGGATTCAAAGAAGAATAGCACTGGAAACCATATTTGCAGGAAACAGGTCTGCCTTTGCAACAGTGTAGAGTATGGTGACTCCTGACTGCTTTATCAAAGCATGACCAAGAGAAAACAGATGCTACCTAGGAAAGGTCAGTCATTTTGCAAAAGTAGCAATGCTAAGCACGTGGAATATTGTCATGTACTTTAATTATTAAAACTGTGTGGCTGCAATGTGTGGACAGTACAGTGAACGCGTAGGTAAGTTCAGAAACTGGTCCAAATATACCAAAGATGACCTCTAACATCAGTGAAAAAGAAAGCTCATTTAATAAATGTGTTATAGCAGCAGAGTGCTGCTCGGAAAAGAACTGTCAGTGAAAGCCATGGTCATGTAACATGCAGATATCTACTCGGAGTTTAGCAACAGGCTTACACATCCCCACAGCACCTGAAGGGAATCAAAAACTCACTCTCCTGTCCTTAGTGTGCACAAGGATATTAGACATCCTGGCATGTTAAGATTTCAAATTTTTTTTTTTTACAAACTGATTAGATTGGCCCCTTGCTCAAGCATGCATTTTGAGGCTGGTGTGGTTCACCCATGTTTACATTTAATGTTGATTTGAATTTCTACTTGTGAACATGTCTGTTCAAATCTTTGTCCACTTTTCAAATTTTGATGATCTTTTTCATGTTATATTATTTTAAGGTTTTCTTTAAACTTCTGAAAAACAAGTCTATTATTCACACCACGTAAGACCATTTTTCTTCTTTATCATTGTTTATACTTAAATGTTATATAATACATGAGCTATGTCCAATTATAAGGTTTGCATGTTGTACGGATCCTATATGTATAATTTGTCATATGTGCCTGCTTTAAATTGTGACAGTTTATCATTTCTTCCTTTGTGATTTCCATGTGTCCTTTTTTCGTTGCTTGTTTTCTTTTTATTGGATTTTTTAATTTACATTTTAAATGCTTTACCCTTTCCAGGTCTTCCCTTCTGAACACCCTATCCCATACCCTTTCTCCCTGCCTCTCTGAGGGAGCTCCCCCACCCATCCATCAACTCCTCTTCCTGCTCTACCATTCCCCTGCAATGAGGTGTCAAGAACCCTCAGACCCAAGGGCCTCTCTTCCCACTAATGTCCAACAAAGCCATCCTGTGCTACATATGTGGCTGGAGCCATGGGTCCTTACATGTGTACTTTTGCTTGTTGGACCAGCCCCAGGAGTTCCAGGGGATCAGGCCAATTGAGGCTGTTGTTCTCTCCATGAGACTGCAAACCCCCTCAGCTCCTCAGTCTTTTTCTGACTTCTTCAGCAGGGACCCCATGCTCAGTCCAGCATCTGCCCCTGTATTTGTCAAGCTATGGCAGAACTTCTCAGGAAACAGTCATATCAGGCTCCTGTCAGCAAGCACTTCCTAGCATCCACAAGAGCATCCAGGTTTAGTGAATGTTTATGCGATGGATCCCCAGTTGGGCACTCTCTGGATGGACTTTTCTTCAGTCTCTGCTCCATGTTTTGTCTCCATATTTCCTCCTGTGAATATTTTGTTCTCCCATCTAAGAAGCATTTGTTCTCCCATCTAAGAAGCAAAGAATCTACACTTTGGTTGTCCTTCTTCTTGAGCTTCATATGGTCTGTGAGTTGAATTTTGAGTATTCGGAACTTTAGGGCTAATATGTACTTATTAGAGAATGAATGCCATGTATATTCTTTTGAGACTGAGTTACCTCACTCAGGATAATATTTTCAAGTTCCATCCATTTGTCTGAGGATTTCATGATGTCATTGTTTTTAATAGCTGAGAAGTGTTCCACTGTGTAAATAAACCACATTTTCTGTATCCATTCTTCTGTAGAGGGACATCTGGGATGTTTCCAACTTCTAGCTATTATGAATATGGCTGCTATGAATATAGTAGATCATGTGTCCTTATTACATATTGGAGCATCTTCTGGGAATATGTCCAAGAGTGATATATAGCTGGGTCCTCGGGTAGTATTATGCCCAATTTTCTGAGGAACCACCAGACTAATTTCCAAAGTGGTTGTACCAGCTTGCAATACTACCAACAATAGAGGAGGTATCCTCTTTCTCCACATCCTAGCAAGCATCTGCTGTCACCTGAGTGCTTGATCTTGGTCATTCTGACTGGTGTGAGGTAGAATCTCAGGGTTGTTTTGATTTGCATTTCCCTGATGACTAAGGATGCTAAACATTTCTTTAGGTGCTTCTTGGCCATTTGACTTTCCTCAGTTGAGAATGATATGTTTAGCTCTGTTCCTCATTTTGAATAGGTTTCTTTAGTTCTCTGGAGTCTGACTTCCTGAGTTCTTCATATATATTGGATATTAGCCCTCTATCGGATGTAAGATTGGTAAAGATCTTTTCCAAATCTGTTGGTTACTGTTTTGTCCTATTGACAGTATCCTCTGCTTTACAGAAGTTTTGAGGTGCCATTTGCCAATTCTTGATCTTTGAGCATAAGCCATTTTGATCTTTGAGCAAAAGCCATTCATTTCTGGGTCTTCAATTCTTTTCCATTGATCTACCTGTCTGTCACTGTACCAATGCCTTGCAGTTTTTATCACTATTGTTCTGTAGTGCAGCTTGAGGTCAGGGATGGTGATTCCCCCAGAAGTTCTTTTGTTGTTGACAATAGTTTTTGCTATCCTGGGTTTTTTGGTATTCCATATGAACTTGAGAATTGCTCTTTCTTACTCTATTAAGAAGTGAGTTGGAATTTTGATGGGGATTGCATTGAATCTGTAGATTGTTTTCAGCAAGATGGCCATTTTTACTATATTAATCCTACCAATCCATGAGCATGGGAGATTTTTCCACCTTCTGAGGTCTTCTTCAATTTCTTTCTTCGGAGACTTAAAGTTCTTGTCCTACAGATCTTTCACTTGTTTGGTTAGAGTCACACCAAGTTATTTTATATTGTTTTTTACTATTGTGAAGGGTGTTGTTTCCCTAATTTCTTTCTCAGCCTGTTAATCCTTTGAGTATAGGAAAGCCACTGATTTGTTTGAGTTATTTTATATCCAGCTATTTGCTGAAGTTGTTTATTAGATTTAGGAGTTCTCTGATGGAATTTTGGGGTCACTTAAGTATATGACCTTATCATAGGCAAATAGTGATATGGTGACTTCTTCCTTTGCAATTTGACCTCCGTTTGTTGTCTAATTGTTCTTGCTAGAATTTAAAGTACTATATTAAATAGATAGGAAGAGAGTGGGCAGCCTTTTCTAGTTCCTGATTTTAGTGGATTTGCTTCAAGTTTCTCTCCATTTAGTTTGACATTGGCTACTGGTTTGCTGTATATTGTTTTTACTGTGTACTGTTTTGGTATTGCCCTTGAATTTCTGACTTTTCCAAGATTTTTAACATGAAGGGATGTTGAATTTTGTCAAATGAATTTTTAGTGTCTAATTAAATGATCATGTAGGTTTGGTTTTTTTTTTGTTGTTGTTTGTTTGTTTTTTAGTTTATGTAGTGGATGACATTGATGGATTTCAGTATATTGCACTATCCCTGCATCCCTGGGAAGACGCCTACTTATCCTGGTGAATGGTGGTTTTTACATGTTCTGGGATTCAGTTTGGGAAATTTTTATTGAGTATTTTGCATTGAGATTCATAAGAGAAATTGGTCTGAAGTCCTCTTTCTTGAGTCTTCCTGTTCTTTTTGATGTTATTTTTATGTTTGTGTGGCTATCTTGTTTTGGGTTTGTTGAAATAAGATTACTTTCTTGCTTTTCTAAGGTGTAGTTTCCCTCCTTGTATTGGCATTTCCCATCTATTATCCTTTGTAGGGTTGGATTTGTGGAAAGACACTGTGTAAATTTGGTTTTGTCATGGAATATCTTGGTTTCTCTATCTAGGATGATTGAGAGTTTTGCTGGGTATAGTAGCCTTAGATGAAATTTGTGTTCTCTTAGGGTCTGTATGACATCTGCCCTGAATCTTCTAGCTTTCACACTTTCTGGTGAGAAGTCTGGTGTAATTCTGATAGGTCTGCCTTTATGTTACTTGACCCTTTACCCTTACAGCTTTTAATATTCTTTCTTTGTTTTGTGCATTTGTTGTTTTAACTATTATATGACAGGAGGAATTTCTTTTCTGGACCAATCTATTTGGCATTCTGTAGGCTTCTTGTATGTTTATGGGTATCTCAGTCTTTATGTTAGGGAAGCTTTCTTCTATAATTTTATTGGAGATATTTACTGGCCTTTTAAGTTGGGAATCTTCATTCACTTCTTTTATTTTTTCTTGTTTAGGTTTTTTTATTAGATATATTTTCATTATGTATATTTCTAATATTATCCCCTTTCTTCCTTTCCCCTCCAAAAAACCCCCAATCTCATCTCCCCTCTATCTGATCACTAACCCACCCATGTCTGCTTCATTGTCCTGGCATTCCCCTACATTGGGGTAATGAGCCTTCTCAGGACCAAGGTCCTCTCCTCTCATTGATGTCCAACATGGCCATCCTCTGCTACATATGTGGCTGGAGCCATGGGTCCCTCAATGTGTACTCTTTGGTTGGTGGTTTAGTCCCTGGGAGCTCTAGGGGTACTGGTAGGTTCATATTGTTCTTCATATGGTGGTGCAAACCCCTTCAGCTCCTTGGGTCCTTTCTCTAGCTCCTCCATCGGGTACCCTGTGCTCAGTCCAATGGTTGGTTGAGAGCATTGCCCTCTGTGTTTGTCAGGCACTTGCAGAGCCTATCAGGAAGCATCTATATCAGGCTCCTGAAGGAAGCACTTGTTGGCATCCACAATAGTTTCTGAGTTCGGTAACTATATGTGGGATGGGTCCCCAGGTGGGGCTGTGTCTGGATGAATTTTCCTTCAGTCTTTGTCCACTGAAGGAAAATTTCCACACTTTGTCTCTTTACCTCCTCCCATGGATATTTTCTTCCCCTTTCTAAGAAGGATCAAAGTATCCACACTTTAGTCTTCCTTCTTCCTGAGCTTCATGTTGTCTGTGAATTATTTTTTGGTTATTCCAAGCTTCTGCACTAATATCTACTTGTCAGTGAGTGCAAACCATGTGTGTTCTCTTGTGATTGAATTATCTCACTCAGGATGATATTTTCCAGTTCCGTCCATTTGCAAAGAATTTCATGAATTCATTGTTTTTAATAGCTGAGTAGAACTCCATTTTATAAATGTACCACATTTTCTGTATCCATTCCTGTATTGAGGGACATATAGATTATTTCCAACTTCTGCCTACTATAAATAAGGCTGCTATGAACATAGTGGAGTATGTGTCCTTATTACATGTTCGAGCATTTTCTGGGTATATGCTCAGGAGTGTTATATCTGGGTCCTCAAGCAGTACTATGTTCAATTTTCTGAGAAACTGCCAAGCTGATTTCCAGAATGGTTGTACCTGCTTACAATCCCACCAATAATGGAGGAGTGTTCTTCTTTCTCCACATCCTCACCAGCATCTTCTGTCACCTGAATTTTTGATCTTAGCTATTTGGACTAGTGTGAGGAGGAATGTCAGGGTTGCTTTGATTTTCATTTCCCTGAAGACTAAGGATGTTGAACATTTTTTATGTGCTTCTCAGCCATTCAGTATTCCTCAGTTAAGAGCCCTTTGCATTTCTTTGCTTAGCTCTGTATCTCAATTTTTAATAGGGTTATTTGGTTCTCTGGAAATCCAAAAAATTATCAGATAGATCCTACTACAAAAGCCTATACTCAACAAAACTGGAAAATCTGGATGAAATGGACAATTTCTAGACAGATACCAAGTAACAAAGTTAAATCTGAGTCAGATAAATGATCTAAACAGCCCAAAATCCCCTAACAAAATAGAAGCAGACATTGATACTCTCCCCCCCCCAAAAAAAAGCCTATGGCCAGATGGGTTTAGTGCAGAGTTCTATCAGATCTTCAAAGAAAACCTAGTACCAATGCTCTTCAAACTATTCCAGAAAATCAAAACAGAAGGAACATTACTCAATTCATTCAATGAAGCCACAATTACTCTGATACCTAAACCACACAAACACCCAAAAAAGAAGAACTTCAGACCAATTTCTCCTATGAATATCAATGTAAAAATACTCAAAAAATTCTTGCCAACAGAACCCAAGAACACATCAAAAATGATTATTCATCATAATCAAGTAAGTTTCATCCCAGGGATACAGAAATGGTTCAATATATGGAAATCCATTGATGTAATTCACTACATAAACAATTTCAAAGAACAAAACCACATGATCATTTCATTAGATGCGGAGAAACATTTGACAAAATTCAACACCCCTTCATGGTAATTCTTTAAGGGATTTTTGTGTTTCATGTTTAAGGGCTTCTAGCTGTGTTTATTCTTCTGTGTATGTATGTATGTGTGTGTGTTTAATTTTTTATTAGATACACACTTTATTTACATTTCAAATGATTTCCCCTTTCCTGGTCCCTGACCCCGAAAGTCCCATAAGTCATCTCCCCTCCCCCTGTTCCCCAATCAACCACCTCCCACTTCTCTGTCCTGGAATTCCCCTATACTGCTGTATCTAGCCTTTCCAGGACCAGGGGCCTCGCCTCCCTTTGATGTCCAACAAGGCAATCCTCCGTTGCCTATGCATCTGGAGCTATGGATAATACCATGTGTACTATCTGGTTGATATTTTTGTCCCTGGTAGCTCTGGGAGTACTGGGTGGCTCATATCATTGTTCCTCCTATGGCGCTACACACCCCTTCAGCTCTTTGGGTCCTTTCTCTAGCTTCCCCCATTCAGGACCCTGTGCTCAGTTCCATGCCTGGCTAAGAGTGTCCCCCTCTGTATTTGTCATGCACTAGCAGAGCCTCCCAGGTGACAGCTATATCCGGCTCCAGTCAGTAACTACTTGTGAGCATCAATAATACTGTCGGGGTTCTGTAACTGAATATGGGATGGATCGCTAGGTAGGGTAGTCCCTGGATGGTCTTTCCCTCAGACTGCTCCACAATTTGTCTCTATATCTCCTTCTGTGGGTATTTTGTTCCCCCTTCTAAGAAGGACCAGGGTATCCATACTTTGCTCTTCCTTCTTCATGGGCATCATTTGATATGTAAATTATATTTTGAGTATTCCAAACTTCTGGGCTAATATCCACGTATCAGTGCATGCATACTATGTGTGTTCTTTTGTGATTGGGTTACCTCACTTAGGATGATATTTTCCAGTTCCACCCATTTGCCTAAAATTTTCATGAATTCATTGTTTTTAATAGCTAAGTAGTATTCCATTGTGTAAATATACCATATTTTTCTGTGTCCATTCTTCTGTTGAGGGACATCTGGGTTCTTTCCAATTTCTGCCTATTATAAATAGGGCTGTTATGAACATAGTGGAGCATGCTCGGGAATCCTCTGGATATATGCCTGGGAGTAGTATAGCTGGGTCCTCGATAGTATCATCCCATTTTCTGAAACTGCCAGGTTGATTTCCAGAGTGGTTGTACCAGCTTGCAATCCCACCAGCAGTGGAGAAGTATTCCTCTTTCTTCACATCCTCACCAGCACCTGCTGTCTCCTGGGGTTTTGTTTTGTTTTGTTTTGTTTTTTCATTTTTATTTTCTATATTCTATGTTTACATTCCAAAGGCTTTCCCCTTTCCCAGTCCCCCCCCCCACCATACGTCCCATAATTCCTCCCCCCCCAACTATTCCCCAATCATTCACACACACACACACACACACACACACACACACACACACACGATTTCTCTGTTCTGGGTCTACAAAACTGGATCCAATCTTTACAGGCCCAGGGTCCTCTCCTTTCTTCTTCTTGGGAATCATTTGACTTGCTAATTGTGCCTTGAGTATTTAGGGCTTATGGGCTCATTAATATCCACTTATCAGTGATTGCATTTCATGTGTATTCTTTTGTGATTGGGTTAACTCACTTAGGATGATATTTTCCAGATCTAACCATTTACCTACAAATTGCATGAATTCATTATTTTTAATTGCTGAGTAGTATTCCATTGTATAAATATACCACATTTTCTGTATCCATTCCTCCTTTGAGGGATATTTGGGCTCCTTCCAGTTTCTGGCTATTATAAACAAGGCTGCTATAAACATAGTGGAGCATGTGTCTTTATTGTATGCAGGGGAATCCTCTGGGTATATGCCCAGGAGTGGTATGCCAGGGTCCTCTGGGAGTGGCATGCCCAATTTTCTGAGGAACCTCCAAACTGATTTCCAGAGCGGTTTTACCATTTTGCAATCCCACCAACAGTGGAGGAGTGTTCCTCTTTCTCCACATCCTCGCCAGCACTTGTTGTCTCTTGAGTTTTTAATCTTAGCCATTCTGACTGGTGTGAGGTGGAATCTCAGGGTTGTTTTGATTTGCATTTCTCTGATGACTAATGATGTTGAACATCTCTTAAGGTGTTTCTCGGTCATCCAAATTTCTTCTGGTGAAAATTCTTTGTTTAGCTCTGTACCCCATTTTTTGATAGGGTTATTTGTTCTTTGGAGTCTAACTTCTTGAGTTCTTTGTATATATTGGATATTAGCCCTCTGTCGGATGTGGGGTTGGTGAAGATCTTTTCCCACTTTGTTGGTTGCCATTTTGTCTGACAGTGTCTTACTTTACAGAAACTTTGTAACTTTATGAGGTCCCATTTGTCAATTCTTGATCTTAGAGCATAAGCTATTGGTGTTCTGTTCAGGAACTTTCCCCCTGTGCCCATGTCCTCCAGAGTCTTCCCAAGTTTCTTTTCTAATAGTTTCAGTGTGTCTGGTTTTATGTGGAGGTCCTTGATCCACTTGGATTTGATCTTAGTACAAGGAGATAAGAGTTTAATAATACTTTTTGTGTGTGTGTGTGTGTGTGTCTCCTGAGTTTTTGATTTAGCTGTTCTTACTGGTGTTAGGTGAAATCTCAGAGTTGTTTTGATTTGCATTTCCCTGATGACTAAGGATGTTGAATATTTCTTTAGGTGCTTCTCAGTCATTCAATATTCCTCAGGTGAATATTCAAATGAGGCTACAAACTGTATTAGGTATTTTTTTATGCTAGAACTTTAAATGGCAGTGTAAACAGATTAGAGGAAACTAGTTTGTTAAGGGGGTGCTTTACAAATGATAAGTGCTGGTCTTGACCCCACTTCCTCAAGGTCAAGAACTGCATGACTTACTTTGCATATACAACCTCTTTTCATCCTTCTTTAAAGGGCCTTTTTACCCCCTTTTAAAGAGTGTCCTGTGACTCTGGAACTTTCTTGTCTACCTCTACCACTAAGTTCTTAAATGCTTCCTTAACCATGGGACTGAATTGACTGTTGCTATCAATGTGCCTGAGTATACATCATATGTAAATGTTTTTCTTGTCACTCTTTTAACTTTTAGAAATACATGGATCATTATTTCTAAGACAACTGATGTCAAGAAGTTATTACAAACATACTTAGGCTTATTATTAAATATTCTTCCATGATTTAGCCATCAGATCTCATTATGCTCTTTGGCAACTTTTTTCATTGAGAACTTCTGGCCTGAAACTAGAAGCCAATCTCAGTAGTGACATCTAAAGGTCATTAGATTAGAAGCACATTTTAAGAACACTTTACATCCTCTTACATTAGGAATTTGTACTAGGAAATCCACTCAATGTTTGATATTAATTATGGAAAGGCAAGAGGATGGAGGTGTTTTTCTTGCATGGAAAATATGCTCCATGTGAACCCTTGGGCACCTCGGTAGGTAGGGAATGACTTTGACATGGAATTTCAGTTTGGCTGCAGCATTAAGCAATTTAATTTCCATATCCATGTTTGAGGAGTGTGACATCATTTGCCTTAGCATTGACCTTCATCTTACTACTAAATCCACTTAATCAAAACCTAGTGAATCTAAGAACAAAAGGTTCAATTCTGGACAGTTTCTTTATATCCCAGTTTTTAAAAAGATGTGACTTTTAATCACAAATTTCACTCAAATTTTTGCTGTGGGATAAAGGCACTTGATGCTAAGCTTGGCAGCCACAATTGTTTTGATATCTTGGATTCATGTGTGGAAGGAAAGAATCAACTCTTACAAGTTGTCCTCTGACTCCAGTACACAAGCTCTGGCTGTCACAGCTATACATACACACAACCACACCACTCACATACAAATAAATTGTCAAGTTGGGAAAATATTGTGTAGTTATTAATCATCATAATAAAATAATGATATTTGTAATTACTCAAATATATTTGAGGAAGGCTGGCAATATATTATTTTGGTTGGTAAATGTTTTCCTTTATGTTATGCGAACCAATTTGTATATCTTCAGGTCACCTTTTGTGTTCTCTTATATGAAATAATGCAGGACATGTAAAATTTGATATACAATATATTGTGGTGGTTTGAATGAGAATGGCCCACTTAAGGTCAAGTATTTGAACCCTTAGTCACCAGGGAGTAGAGCTTTTCAAAAGGATTGTAAGGATTAGGAGATATAGCTTTGTTGGAGAATGTATGTCACTGGATGTGGGCTTTAAGGTTGCAAAAGCCCACACCAGATGTAGACCGAGCTGTGCTCTTTCATCCTGCTGCCTACAGATCAGGATGTAACTCTTAACTAGAGCTGCAGTGCCATGTGTGCCACCACGCCCCCCCAACACGATGCTAGTAGACTAAACTTCTAAAACTGTGAGCCACATCCCGGTTAAATGCTTTCTTTTATAAAAGTTGACTTGATCATGGTGTTCCTTCACAGCAGTAACTAAGACATAAATATTTATATTCATTTAATTATATAAAAATATGCATTTATAAATTTATAGATTTATATTAAGTATATACATACACATAACTACATACAGATATATGCACATATTCCATATTAAAATGTCCATGTGTTATATCATTATATTTGTCTAAGATTATAGTGAGTATTTTCCCATCATTCATTTTCTGGTCTAAATGCTTTAAAATAGAAAAGAAAAACAAAAATAGAACAAACAACAATGACAAAAAACAGTCACTGTTATAATCTGTTTACTTCTTGCGAGGACAGACATCTAAATAATATTCAGAGCTAGAGATGTTTATGCCATAAAAGCAGCATTATTTTCTACAGTTAAGTAGTCATTCATGATACAAAAAGGAAATGTATGTTCTTTGTTCTTTCATAAAAAAAATAAGACCTTGTCTTATATTTTTATGTGTGTGTGTGTGTGTGTGTGTGTGTGTGTGTGTGTGTGTTTGAAATGAAAGCTGCAGTTCCAGAGCTCAGAGGTACAGTTCTTCTCTTGGAAAGAAATCGGAAACTTAGACTAGGCAGATTAATGATGCTAACAGAGTTTTGATCCAGAGGAAAACATGCTTTACACAATGAGTAAAACAACTTGACATTAAACTATCAATGTGCTGTAAGTTGTAGCAACAGTAACAGGACTCAGTGTAATTTTTCTGAAGCCAAGCTATGCATGCAGTTCTCAAGCTGATGGGGGTGTGGCGGTATCTGTATATATTAAATGATGGATGCTTCTTGCTTTCTCATTGGACACACTGTTTTCAGGAAGGGATTGGTTCACTGACTAATGGCTTAAATCTGTCCCATTGTATCTGTGAGTTATGTGTGATATTTCAGAGATATAATTGTATGAAAAAATTAATACACACACATTATTTTCAGCACAATGATGCTCCACCAGATACCACTCCTTCCAAAACTATTTCTTAGGGCTGAAGAAATGGTTTAAGGTTTAAGAGCTCATATATCTCTTACAGAGGACCCAAGTTCAGTTCCCTGCGTCCAGCAGTCATAGCTATAATTCATTCCAGGAGAATTAATTCTGTACTTATACCTTCTGTGTACACCTGCTCATAAAAGTGCATACCACATCACACACACACACACACACACACACACACACACATACACACGCACACATGAGTGTATATACATGTATATATATACATATATACATATACATATACATAATTTTTGAAGTTCATTTGTAAGAAATGTTATGCTTAGATAGGAAAGAAATCTCTTCAAAATGCTCCTGAAAATAAGGAAGAATTACTTCCTCAAGAATGACTATGAAAGTCAACCAACAGCTGAGTATTTTTATGGGTGCAAAACACTATTTTAATAATACTTGCAGACATCACACATGCTTCTGTGGTCTGGCTGATGGCAGCATTGAAGAGTAAGTGAAATGCTGGAGGAAGTTGTTAAAACTTCAGTAGACTTTTAGACTCTCAACCAGACTGGATTTAGTTCCAGTTAAGCTGATTCCATGGAGACCAAGAAGGCAGCTGTGAACAGGAAGCCAGGCTTAACAAGGTAACAGAGGTCTTAGAGAAAACAAACACATTAGGGCTTCTGGGGGTGACAAAAGGAAATGAGCAAAGTCACACCATGCCCATCCCAAAGGCATTCCAAAAAGCAGGAAACATAGCCACAAGGCTGGTGTCCCCAGTGGAGACAATATTCTGCATAGCTGGTCAAGAGGGAAGCTCAAATAGAGAGCTATCCTTTCAACCCTCTTTGATGAACTTCGACTGTTCAAAGCCATGTTCCAGAAACCCAGGGATGGGCTTCCAGAACTTGAGACTCAGCAAACACTGAAATTATGACTTCCTGAGGCTCTCGTTTCAGGCAGCATTTATCTAACCAGATGACGAATCTCCTCATGCACAAAGAAATCTAAGGGTCATTATTGGCAATATTATTTATGATGGAAATTGGGGGAAAATTAAAGACAGTATTTTGCCCTGAATTTTCTCCTCACTTTATCAAATGTCAGCTCAAGCATTTGGAGGCTGAGCAATTTTTTTTCTGTTATCAAATGCAGAAGCCTTTGATGGTAAGCAAGACTATGATGAAAAAAATGATGAGAAACAGAATAGTTCTAGAAAATCAATAATATTTATAAATAGTTACATCTGATCTGAACACTAAAGTTATTGCCCTCTACATGCTGATGGAGGCAAAAGCAAATTACAGCGATCTAAAGTAGTTGAGTGTTAAGTTAGAAAATACATGGTTATCCTATACCCACTTCTAAAAGATAATTGGTTGTCACTTACTGTCCAGATGTTTCAGAAAGGGCCCAGGGAGGCCTAGTTAAAGTACAAGGAAAGGCTAGCAACAAAATCAGTCTTAAATCCCCAAATTAAGTTAAGCCAAGAAAGAAAGACAATAGTGAGTTTGAGATAAGTGGAAAGAAAAATTAATGGAAATGTGTATGAACAATGGAAAGAGCACGTGTGAGATGGCCGTGAAAACTTCTTGTATAGGTTAGGTAGTCCTGGGTCTGTTGCATGTCCAAGCAGCTTGGACCTGGCAATCAGAGGGATCAATATAGTTATTATAGTACCAGGATAGGAGGTTTGAGGAAGCTATGCTGGTCAGATGTGGGGAAAGATAACTTAACTCACACATATTAAACAGAAGTGTCAATGCATAATTCAGGTTTGCTGGAATAAGGATCTGACCAGTAATGGGAACTAGAAAATGAAAAGAAAGAGTGAACTTATAAAACATGTATAAAGAGGGTGCGAGACCCTGACAGACTAGACATGGGCCCATAGTGACAGGAGCAAGGCAGGCCCTATGACAGTCCTAAAATGTGGCAACAGCAACACTGTTGTTCCCAACAGTGATCTAAACTTTTCAGCCATTAAAGCTCTGGAAATGTGGGGACAAAGTCAACCGAACTTTCAACCTTTGTACCACACACCACAGACTGTGTCTCCAGGTGTGGACATGGGATAGACACACGCCCTGATAGAGAACACTCTCGGGGGTTTGAAGAGCTTTCTCCTTCCCTTCCCAGGTTTGACACCTCTTTCCAGGTTTGTTTTAATTTAGATCCCTATTCTGTGTCCTCAGATCCACTGAATTAGAGATGACCTGGTCCTCAGTCATCCCAGCCAGCTTGTGACTTGGACTGAGGATGGGAACTAGCTCCCAAACATTTGACAGAAAGCAGAAGCTACTGAGAGCCCCTGGGGACCCACAGCAAAACCACCACGTGTATGTGAGTTCACTTCAGCCTCCAGTTTCCTATTTCAAGACCCACTTTTCCTGTCTTGGCCTTTTAGATAAGCTATTTAAGCCACAAGCAGGGGCGGGGGGGGCGGGGGGGGCAGGGGGCGGGGTGGAGTAGTGCGGGCAGGGAAGGGAACTCAGCCTTTGAGACCTGCCATGGCTGCTGCTGCTGCTGCTGCTGCTGCTGCTGCTGCTGCTGCTGCTGCTGCTGCTGCTGCTGCTGCTGCTGCTGCTGCTGCCTTCCTTGATGTTCTGAGTTTCTTAGCACAATTTGCAAACTGTGATACTTGATGACAGTCTCTCAGCGGGCACCTTCAAGCGGGCCCAGAGCGCTGTAATTCTCCCTCCATCTCTCTATTGGGATTCTGCTACCCCTAAGGGAGTTTCCACCACCTCTTTTGAGTTGTTCTGCTCTCTTCACAAATAAAAGTTGCTTCTCATTATTCAACCTTCTACCCACTCCATTCTTGGAGGGAGGGCAGAATGAGATAAGAATGAGGTAAGAAGAAGCAACATCTCAATAAGAAAACATCAAACAGGACTCCAGCAATCCTTTCCACAGAGAGGTCTAGAGAACACTTCTGAGAAACAATGGAGACACCAAATAATGGGAAAGCTGAAATACTTTTTTATATTGGCTATAATTCAAAGCAGTGATTATTGACACCCAATTCTAACTTTTATAGCCATTAAATAAGAAATCTTATCTTTGTTCTAAGGAGGTTTTTATGTAATTTATGCAAAATAAAATACAAAGATAAATAAAATTGAATTTAATTTAATACAGAAACTAATAATAAGCTAAATAGATTTTTATCACCGACAGAATTGAAAAGAAAGAAATAACAGGAAGTGAGGGCAGTGGGTTAAAATGTCACAAAGAGAAAGCAGGATGCTGAATCTTTAATTATGGTGTGTGTGTGTGTGTGTGTGTGTGTGTGTGTGTTGGGGGTTGGGGGTGGTGATGTGAAGTCAGCTGTAGCCAGAACGTTGAGCTACTGAAGAGGCGGTGTGGAGGAACAGCTGCACAGGATATCAAGTAGGAGAGGAAGCCTGTCTGTAAGGTAAATGGTAGCACTCCAGCCCAGAGACACCAGCCAGTAGGTGAAGCAGAGGTGGCCGAAGGCCTTTCCCCTGCTTCCTAACATAAACATCTCTCTATTTTTTCCAAGTGGTTGCCAGCCGTGTCCTCCAAGGCACAGAGCCCTCATCAGCACTTTCTGTTCTCTTTTTAAAAAATAATAAGTCTCTTAACAGTTCTTGGAAAATGCCATGTGTTTGAGTTGCTAAAGAACGTTTTACAATCGGGACACTATTTTAAAAATTTGAAAACAGGTAAAATGGGCTTTCTCGGTTTTGCAGCTCAAGAAGGTTGGATCAAGGGCTATTAATAGTAAAACAAACCAAGGCCACTGTACAAACCAGCACAGTAATTCCATAGACTGCCGAAGGAATAAGCATTCTTAGGCAATAGCGCAGAGTTCTGCAGAGCATCAGCGAAATTTCAGAACGAGTATCGGAAACCTGACAGTAGCTATGGCCATGTACTTGCTCTCTACCAGAGCACACACATTAACGTTGAATATTATGCAACATACGAAGATGTACAGGATAAGAGCTGCTTGTGTTTAACCATTATTTCAAAGAAAAGAAAGTCAATTGCTCTGTGTTCAAAATGCCTTAGTTGTGAAATGTAGGTCATGCTATTGTCCACCACAGTCACCTACTGATTAAAACACTACTTGTAAGTCACTTAGTACAATGACTGGGCCATAAAAAATATACTAAGTGTAGTATTGGGAGAAATTCTTTCTATCTGCTTAAGTAAAAACAAACGGCCACCCTCCCACACTTACCAGCATTTCTGCTGTTCTGTGTGATGAGAAGCCCTGCCATGACTTTTATAGAGGCTTATCAGTTACTGGTAATGTCAGGCTGTCAGTTTCCTCTTTCATTCTCTTGAAATAAATATTTTTAGGCATTATTGATATCAGTCATTTCTAAAACAACTTAGCAGAACGCTAGCCCAGTTCTAGGATCCGAGGAAGCCATGTTGTTTAACAGGATTCGATTCCTTTGCATGGAAAAAACAAACAAACAAACAAATACAACTGGTCCTTTGAATGGAAACTAACAAACAAAAATAATCTAAAATTAAAAGTAAGTATTTGAAGAACACAACCAAATTATGAAATTTTCAATTCAGTTTCACTCTCTTGGTCAAAACAGCAGTTCACCTCTTTAGACTATTTATAACAGTGTAAGATTTCAAATTATAGTATCATAGCATCAAGGAATAGGTTGAATTTTGCATATATGGAAGTATAAGTAAGCCATATAACCTGTCATTTAAAGAAGACTAGAAAGATACTCCCCAGTCTCCTTTCACCATGGAAACATTGTGCTGTCGTTAGTATCCCCTAAGAAAGCCCTTGGAGTGGTTTCAAGCAAGAATTCTGATGAGAAAGGAGTGAAGTGAAGAATTCAGTGGTGATTGGATAGTAAGTTGTAGGAATAAGGAAGTGTAGACACAAATGCACTGCATATTTCCTATTAATTACTATCCCTCAGATGCCCCAAGAATTCTCTTAAAGTTAATCACAAAACACAACCCTGACCTTTAACAACACGTAGAGCTAAATGTAACTTTCAACATCTTTCAGAATTTGTCTTTAAGCACTTCCTCTGGAAAACATACAGCTCAACATGCTAAGATTGTCTCTGATAATAACCACAACAGGATCACAGCAAACCCATATTTAAAAACCAAATAAAGTCTTCCGTAGGGGTGGTTTGCCGCTTCCCCCACCACCACCTTTTTTTAACATGCAGGAACTAATTTAGCTGAGAAGAAAAAAGCAATAGCTGCCTACAGATGTAAGGAAACCAAATCCTAAACGTAAAATTCCTCAGTGGCAGGGTAGTCTGAGCAGTTTTCTGTTAAAAAGGTCCGCCATTCAGTGTCTCAGATAGAAAGCCAGGTCACTAAGATCTGCAGTTGCATGTAGCTGACTGCAGAAGGAAGAAAGCACCACAGTATCAGTTTTGGACACAACTCCATGTATTTACCAACAGGACCATTATCTACCCATTTTCAACCTGTTGCTGGTAAGTAGACACTAAAAAGTTTAAGGGTGAAATGAAAGACTGCTTTGAACAATATCAGAAACTAAAGACCCCAGGGTATCTGGCAGAACCAAACCTTCCTCTTTCTTTCACAGAAAGAGTTCATGAAATCCTGTCTCTTCTATAAACTCTTCCTTCAGAAAGCTGGTTGTAATTTGATCCACACACAGGTGGTCTAGATGTGCCCACTGGATTGATCCTACTGACTGAACTCTCTGTAAAACATGTTAGTTCCTATCCCTTATTTGCCTCCTACTTCACCTTTAAACCTGATTGATTTGCTAGACATCTAATTGATTGGACATCGAGTACAATTGAATGGACACTGGCGAATTATAAACTGCAAAAGTATTGGATATAGTCTCTTTTAAAAGAGATATATAATATATTACATGTAATATATTATATAAAATAATTATACAATAATATGTTATATAATATATAATCATATATAAATCAGCATCCTCAGACAAAAAAGTCTATAGTTTGAATAAAATAATGAGTGATACATGAACAAATACATAAAGGGTATATTCTCTCTCTCCTTTGGCCCTGATATATTTGCATAGATATGGTTTATCTCATAGATTTTTCTACCTGCTTTTCTTAAAATAAATAAAATAAATTCAAAATTTAGTAAATCCTTATTTCCTTACTAAAACTTATTTTAAAAAGTGTTATTCCATTAGTGAAGCTTATATATTTTGTCATGTTTTGGCAATGTACTTTTTACTCCTGTATTTGTTACAAACTCTTTTTCAAGATAAAAACTAAATGCCAAATGGAAGGAAAATGTGTGTGCCTGATTTGATAACATGGCAGTACATAGGCATAAATAAAAAGTAAATTGTATCCTTTCTCCGAACTCTGTAGCTCCTGTGATTTCATGACCTCTCGTGTTGCAAATCCACTCTATTCTTCTATTTGCCCTTCATAGACACTTCTAAGAACTAGGTTCCAGGGTCTCAAAGGTTTGTTTTTTAATCTATGTGCTTTTCTTCTCTGATCCTAAATCTCTAAACATGCATTTGCCTTTTTAAAAAATGTTTTAGGAGGTAACCCCTTAACCAACCACTCTAGGAATCTCAAATTGTGGAGCTTTCTTGGTAACTGATGTTTTTGGTTCTAGATATAAGCCTATGGTCTACCTAAATATTCTTTAAACAAGGGAAGGAAACCACTAACAAAGTGGGTTACTCTTTTTGGCTGAGAGATTTCAACTCTGTGTTAACTAGGTGATAATAGACAGGCTTTCACAAGGTAAAGCCTGGCACAATTAGACTACCCGATTGGTCTGAATATCTGTACTGCTTTTGGCTGGGAGAAAGTCTGCCATTCTTCTGTTCATTAATTCATTCCCTCTCATTTGTCAAAGGGAAAATTTTGGAAAGTAACAAACTCTCCATTTGGGCTTCCTCCAGAAGTAGAGAAAGGATTATCCATTAAAGCCTAATGTATTCATTTTCTTATTCTTGTAAACTCCAAGGGTGGGGGGTGATTTTCTATTCTGGACAACCCTAGATCTTCCTAAATTTTTTAATGATTACAAACTCATCCCTAAAGTTCAAATTTCTGGGTTTTTTTTTGTTTGTTTTTGTTTTTTGTGGAGACTCAGTTGTATTATGTGATGCTTTTCTGAAAACTGTCTTATGAGAGGTTGTATTTGCTGAAGCAGACATGTGGAACTTGTGAGAACAGACAAATGATGCTTTTCTGGAAGCAGCCTAGAAAAAGGCATGTGATGTTTTCCTGGAGTGAATGCTTGAGAGGAAAGTGATTCTTGGAAAGGGTATAAGTATAACCTGACAGACAGGGGACAGTGCTGTGTGGTATTGGTTCACCTTGCCACTCTTTGCTGGTCATCATTTGTGTTTTCACGGAGAGAAAATGCACCAAAAACTTCAGGTGGTGTTCTGACAGCTTCTTGCAGCTTCTGTGGTCTTGGGTTGATTGGCATAAACTCACAGTTGCTTCTGAATTGAGCTGCAGTTCCTGATTTATGAATGATGTTTGTGAGTGGATCATGCTACCTCTGGTGATTTATGTGAACTGAACTGCTGATATGCTTACAACACAGATTGGATTCAATCCAAAGACCTATTTCTAAACAGGTCCACATCCTCCTTTGTCCCATTAATCTTTCCTTTCCACTACGCTGATGGGTGTGGGCTAGAATGGAGGTCAAAGCATTTAAGTATACTTAATAAAGTAGGTTTTGAAGAATATAAGTCTACACATGCCTTGTCTACATCCACAGCTTTGTCACACACCTTTGTAGTTCATTTAAAGCAGTGGCTCTCAACTTTCCTATAACTGTGACCCCTTAATACAGTTCCTCAGGTTGTAGTGATCCCAACCATAAGATTATTTTGATTGATATTTCATAACTGTTGTTTTTGCTACTGTTATGAATTGTAATATGAATATCTGATATGCTGAATATCTGATATGTAAGTCTTGTGAAAGTGTCATTCAACCCCCACCCAAGGGGTCATGACACACAGGTTGAGAATCCCTAATTTAGATAATTTTATCCACTAGAAGAACCTATTTCTCCACCCATTAAGATTGAGTTGGTGATGTGCATCTCACTATTAAATGGTATTATGACACAGGGAGAGCTAATTTGGCACAGGGAGAGAACAGAAAATATTTTGTGCTTTGATCCTTGCTTGCTTTCTGAGATATGCCAGCTGCATTGTAGATAAATTGTAAAAAAAAAAAAAAAAAAAAAAGAATAAGTCAAATAGGAACTGGCTTGCTGAGAAATGTGGACAACCAGAAAAACATAAGTTGGATGATAGCAATAGTGTTCTTAGTGATAAGAGACATATAACCCAGTTCTATCACCAATAACAATAACAAAGGCATAAATAAAACCATGATGACCTGTGCCTCACTTAAAATACCAATTGACAGCAAGCATGGGGCCTTGAACCATGAAAACCAGACATCACCAGACAATTTTAGCCCAAATTATCATCACACAGCATTGTAAGCTATTTCAAGCCACTAAAGTTTGGTAGAATTTATAACCCAAAAAAGCTGCCTCCATGATAAGGGAAATAGAATTTGCTCATTGGAGATGTCCAGTTTCTCAACATGGGTTTTGGTTTCACTGTACCGAAAATAAACATTTGCTTTTGCAAATGTTTGCCATCAGCATGTTGTTGATTAGTAACATGTACATTTGCATTTCCATTAGCCAGCACTTGGGAGGCAGAGGCAAGTGGATTTCTGAGTTCGAGGCCAGCCTGTTCTACAGAGTGAGTTCCAGGACAGCCAGGGCTACACAGAAAAACTCTGTCTCAAAACAGACAAACAAACAAACAAACAAACAAACAAACAAAAGAGCCAAACGGAAAGAAAGAAAGAAAGAAAGAAAGAAAGGAAGGAAGGAAGGAAGGAAGGAAGGAAGGAAGGAAGGAAGGAAGGAAGGAAAAAAGAAAGAAAGAATGAAAGAAGGAAGGAAGGAAGGAAAGAAAGAAAGAAAGAAAGAAAGAAAGAAAGAAAGAAAGAAAGAAAGAAGGAAGGAAGGAAAATGCATCCACCTTGGAGCAGAGAGTGAAAAGCCATTGCACAACCTAAGGACCTTATAAACAGTCCAGAGATGAAGACCTCATATTGATAAATGTAGAAAGAATAGACATTAAAAAAAACAAGGATATTTCTAACAATTTCATGGTTGGAAATTTTCACTAAGAGAACTGAAGATGATAGTGTGGTGAGAGGAAAGCAAGAATCACAGTAAAGTAGAATCAGTGAGAACTTCAATCACCCAACACTGAGACCTTCAAGAGTTCCAACAATTAGATCATAGAGAGGTCCAACACTGAGACCTTAGAGAGTCCAACACTGAGACCTTGGAGAGGTCCAACACTGATACCTTAGAAGGTCTGATACTTCTTTCTCCCCCCCAACCCCCCCAGGAAAATTAGCAGGACGTGCACCCTGGTTCTTTATTGCATCTTTTATTGGTTTTCTCCAATTTAGCTGTCAGGAGAACTCACACCACAGGAGCTGCTGACATCCCTATGGTACTTCTGAAAAGTCCTCAGCAAACAGTGGGTTCCAGCTCCCCAAGGCTCACTAATACTTTCCATGGCATATAGTGCATAACTTCCAGACTACCAATGAAAATGCCTCCCCAACCCCTTCCTCAGAGAAAACCACTTTCCTCCTCTGTAGTTCCAAGGCATTCCTAACAGTCCTTACGATTTTCGTGTGATAAAACCAGTACTTATTCCCTCAGCAGAGGACTGAAAAAGGTGTTCAGTTCTAGTTTACACCACGAGGCAAGATGCACTTCTACATAATCATTATCAACACTTAGATCTTAAAGAAGTTCAATACTTAGATCTCTTTCTGGCAACCTAAGGAAAAAAATCTTATTTATCAAGTTTCTAAGGATTTATTTTACCTCAGAAATGTTTAAGAAAATAAGTTTTGTAGATTTTAAATCAGACTGCCATGGTCTCCTTGAGAAAATATCGGCAGTACTGAAAGTGCTGTGCACCCATGCAGAAAGCTGAGAGCAGCTGCGAGAATGAACTTTCCTATCACCTCCTCCACTGCACAGGAGAGGAAGCTGACTTCTGAAAGAAGTCACAGGAAACTATCTGGGTTTCAATACCTAGAAAGAGATGAAGTGCCCAGAGTCAAGAATCATTCAGAGGTTTCTTGACAAAATCTCATTTACTCAGAACTTAGGTATCCATCTTTTTCTTTTGAGGTAATACTTGGCATTGATTCCTGGGGACAAGGTGAAGAGGGGAGTGGAAATTAAGTATTAATCAGTAGGTACCTAACTTCATTTTCTTTTGAAACACCTTAAAGTGCTGGTTTCCTTGTAGGATTACACTTATTTCAGAACACATGCTATACCTGCTTATGAATATAAGCTATTCAAAGGACATTCATGACTAAGGCCAGAATTATACATTATTTTTAGTTGTCATTAATATTCTTTTTATTCAATTTAGCTACCAGAAGAAAAATCAAGTTCCTAAATATTTATACAAATGACAAATATCTCAAAAGGACAAATTAAATTAATGAGTAAAATGATTTTACTTCAAGAGTAAGGAAAGAGAGAGACTTTAAAGACAAATCCTTTAAAGATGGGCTAAGAAATAGGTTGTTCAAAAAGTCTCTGATCCTCAGGTAAGGGCTCATTAGTTCCGTAAAGGATCACACAGATGTCTATCTTAACGGCTGGCATCCAGGCTTAGGAGCTTCTCACAATTTAAGGAAAAGGAGGGAACTTCCCTGTAAATGTAATACATTCTAGATCTCTCTCATGCATTGTTGCAAAGGATTCATAAATATTTAATTACCTGCATTAAATATGTATCCATGATAGACTGGGTGGCTGAGAGAGCAAGATGAAGACCACAGTGCACTGCTAAAGGGGAAGAATCTTCCTGGCATCCATTTATGTTACCTGGTCAAACATGTATTACCTGGTGCTACATGAATTTTCATTGATTCTCTGAACAGTGTTGTCATTTTTTCCCTTGGCAGGAATTTATATGTCATATGACTAATAGGAAAGGGCCTGAGAAGTCATACCTCAGAATGAAGAGGGGGCAATCTTTCAGGGTCTAAATATTAATTAGAAACTTAATATAAATTGAACAATTTGGAAACACATGATACTCATTTCCATTCCTCATAGTAGTTAGAAATTATCTCTTTTAACTCAAGTGACAGCACATGTTGGCAAGGATGTGGAGAAAGGATATTCCTCCATTGCTGGTGGGATTGCACACTGGTACTACCGCTCTTGAAATCAATCTGGAGGTTCTTCAGAAAATTGGAAATAGATCTACCTGAAGACCCAATTATGACCCACCATGCCACAGAGGCACATGTTTGACTATGTTCATAGTGGCCTTATATGTCATAGCCAGAAGCCGGAAACAACCTAGATATCCCACAACAGAAGAATGGATACAGAAAATGTGGTTCATTTACACAATGGAATACTACTCAGCTATTAAGAACAGAACAAAGACATCCTGAATTTTGCAGGCAAATGGATGGAACTAGAAAATATCATCTTGAGTGAGGTAACTCAGACCCAAAAGGACATGCTTAGTATGTACTCACTAATAAGTGGATATTAGCCCAAATTGTACAGAATACCCAGGATACAATCCTCAGAACTCAAGAAAGTTAACAAGCTGAAGGGCCCAAGTGAGGATACTTGGGAGGGAGAAAAAAGCAATCACGGGGTGGAGGGGGACAGAAGGAGGGAGGGATCTAGGTGGGAGAGGGAACAGGGAGGGGAAAAAGGTAACATGATCAGGTACTGGGGAAAACTGGAATAAAGTCCTGTGGGCCAGGAGAAAAAATAGAAAAATGCAACCTTGGGAGGGAAGCCTTCTAGAATGTACCAGAAACTTGGGAGGTGAGAGATGATCAAAATTCAAAAGAAAGGACCTCAGAAAAAATGCCCTACAGTGGGGAGAGAAAACCTGTAGAGTCCATCTCCATTAGATAGAGTTAAGTGGGGTTGCCATCTCACAGTCAAAAACACTGACCCAGAATTCTTCCTCTCTAAAAGAACTGCAGGGACAAAAATAAAGAAGAGACTGAAGAAAAAGAGTTTTAGGGACTGGCTCAAATTGAGATCCAGCTCATAATGGATGCTCCAAGGCCTGATACTATTACTGAATCTCTGGTATGCTTACAGACAGAAGCCTAACATGGCTGCCCTCTGAGAGGCCTAACAAGCAGCTGAAAGAGCCAGTTGCAGATACTTATTCCCAACCAATGGATGGAGGCCAAGGACCCCTGTGGTTGAATTAGAGAAAAGCTTGGTAGAAGCTGAGAAGAAGGGCAGCCCCATAGGAAGGCCAGCAGTCTCAACTAACCTGGACCCCCGAGATCTCTCAGACACTGGGCCACTAACTAGGCAGTATACACCAGCTGATTTGAGGCCCATGACACAATTAGAGCAGAGGACTGCCTAGTCTGGCATAAGTAAGAGAAGAGGCACCTATCCCTCAAGAGACTTGAGGCCCCAGGGTGTGGGAAGGTCTGGTAGGGTGGGGGTAAGGAGGGGTGGGGACATCCTCTTGGAGAAGGGAGAGGAGGAAGGGGATGAGGAACAGTCAGAGAGCAGACAAGGAGGGGATAACGACTGGACTGTAAAAAAGAATTGAAGAAATATAATTTTTAAATTGGATATTATATTTATTTACATGTCAAGTGTTATCCCCTTTCACCATTTCCCCTCTGAAAACCCCTTATCCCACTCCCCTGACCTGCCTCTATGAAGGTGCTGCCCCACCCACCCACCCTCTCCTGTCCTGCCTCCCTGCCCTGTCGTTCCCCTACACTGGGGCATCAAGCCTTCAGAGGACCAAGGGCCTTTCCTCTCACTGATGCTCAACAAGGCCATCCTCTGCTACATATGCGGCTGGAGCCCTGGGTCGCTTCATGTGTGCTCTTTAGTTGGTGGTTCAGTCCCTGGAAGCTCAGGCAATCTGATTGGTTGATATTGTTGTTCCTTCTATTAATAAATAGACATAATAAATAAATAAATAAATAAATAAATAAATATTGTTCTCAGAAAAAAGAAAATATCTCTTTTAAATGATATAGATAGTCTGGTGTATTTCCCTATCTCTCTAAAATGACAACTGCTTAATCTTCTCATTTTCCTAAAGAAAGATAAATTCAGAGAATTAGTTTCCTGCCTGTGGTACTAATTTCAGAGATGATACTGTGATCTCAAATACATACATTATTCTAAAATTACAGATTAGATTTAAATGGATACAAGTTCAATGCTTAACAACAACAAGGAATTAAATCTTCATACTTCAGATTAACTAAAGAGATTTTCTGCTTTTTGAACTCATGCCTTTCAGAGACAATAACCTTTTTATCACACATGCAGATTTTCTTTCATTTTTGCTTTCAAGGAGCACTATGAAAGTAGTTATCCTGTATGGCTGCATGTTAACACTGGATGTAACAGCAGAAATCACTTTTTCACCTTATCTATGTATGAGTACAGTCTGAATAAGTGAATAGTATTTGTCTGTTGTTGTGAAAGTTTAGTCCAAATGCCTATAAACACATTTCCAGGTTATCTCATCCATATGTACATTTGAAGACTTTATCCTCTGCCACAAATACAGATTTGAAAATTAGATCCGCAAATCCTTTAAAGGTGCTGATTACACTTCATTTTGAATGGCCACCATTTATTGGAACAGCAAGAAGTAAAACTATCTGTATTTGCATACAGACTGAAAGTACATAATGTGAAAATTCTATTTTCCTAGCAATTTAGTAACATATATTACATTGCAACTGCTGAAAATATAAAATGTCATCTTCCAAATAATACCAACATCTTCTAAAATAGTATTTTTAGTTAATAACTTAAATTTTGAGAATTACCTGCCAGCATGTAACACCACCCTCTTAACAGTGAAAGGCCACAGTTTTCCCTAATATGGCTTTAATCAAGCTAGACAAAGTTGCAACAAAAGAAGTAAAAGAGGATGCAAAAGAGGAGGTGCAGTAAAAACAGAGTGTCTGGGGGCTGAGGCAATGGCTCCTGGATAAAGCACACACAGCCCTTGCAAAGGACAGGAGTTTGAATTTTAGGACCCATATCAGGCAGCCCACACAGGCCTTAGTTCGAGCTTGAGATGGATCCAGATACCTCTGCCCTCTGACAGTATGTGGGTATGCACATACTTCCCCACAGAATATACATAATTAAAAATAATAAAAATAAATCGTTTAATTGAGTGTGGCTTACTGAAGTGGAGCAGAAGTTAATCACTGAGGTGTCTCTGGAGTAAACACATAAAAAGCAAAATTTGTCCTACACAAACATGGGTTATATAAACAGGGCATAGTGACAACGAGAGGCCACATGAGTAGACCTTAAACTCTGACTAATCATAGAACCACAGGCTATATGTAAAAGCATTCAACAAGCACATGCTGACTTAGAATTGTTGTCAGAGATCTTAGGTACAGTACAACTTCACAATGGACCTTTAATGATTTTCAGATGATCTTCAGAAAATTAATTTTCTTAATTTCATATAAGAAAATTAAAATGGGAAGCTGTTGCATTAGAGCTCCCCATAAGGAGGCTCTGAAAAGTCATTTTTTAATATTTTACCTTTGCAATGTATGACCTGGGGACATTTTAAAATTAAAAAAAATGGTAGTGGCTGAGGAGATGGCCCAGTGTAGAGATGCTTGTTCTCAAGCATGACACTAGAATCCACATCTGTAGACATGCTGCGCATGCCTGTAATCCAGCACTGGGAGACTGAGGCAGACCAATCTGAATGCACATTCCAGCCTACTTAGCCAGGCCACTTCCAATTTAGTGAGAGGCCCTCTTGTAGGAATCAAAGTAGACAAGGAAAGAGAAGGGGAAGACACCCCAAGTCTTGCTCTGACCACTGTCTGCATGGATTTAATTATGTTCCAGGATATTTGATCCTGTTTCTAGTTTAGGGTGTGGATCGTCCCTTTGCACACACCTTGACCCCCTCTGTCTGGAAAACAGACATGTCCTTGTACACGTTTTTATTCCCAAACCATAAAGGTAATATTAGTTTGTAGAAGGAAGCAGCCAGGTTTGAAAGTTATGTCTAATTGAATGGCAGAAAAAGTGAGAAATCAGAAAGATTTGACAGAACGGATGAGAAGAGAGAAGAAAGGGAAACTACTTAAGGGAAGGAGCACAGTGCAGGAAGGAGCACAGCGCAGGAGCAGAGTGGAGTTCATGGAGAGCACTGCAGCAGAGTTGAGAGGGAGAGTAGAGCAGCACAGAGAGGGAGAAGGAGTCAGTTTTACCAGGAGAGTTTTACAGAGACAGGTTGAAGAGAGAACAAGCTAGACACAGGTAGATAGAATGAGCAAGAGAATGAGAAGAAGCCAGAATATTAGAAAAGATTGCTACAGTTAGTTTGAGGTCAAGCAGAGCAATTCAGGAGAAGCTGAGAAGCCAGATTGACTCAGTTAGCATGGAGAGAAATTTGAGCCAGAACAGCTGAGTTGAACCAGCCAACTACAGTTCAGAAAGAACAAGAAAGAGTAAGCTTATTCAGCAGCATGTTTTAGAAACTGAAAACATTCTAGATTAGATTGTACAAAGACTAGAAGCTTCCAGGGCTAGGCCTAGGTTAGCAGACTAAGGCAGTAAGCCTCAGAGATGACAGGCGAATAAAAGTTACTTTTATATAAATAACACACACACACAAACGTGCACATGCATGTGCACACACACATACACATACTCTCTCACACACTCACACACACATATGCTCTCTTCCAGAGAGACATGCACACAGACATCATCATGCATGCATACATGCAAGCAAGCACCCAAGAACATTCAGGCACAACTTGAAACTCAACGGAAAGAACTAGAATATATGCAGGAGCCTCTGAAAAGCCAGGTTTTAATATTGTACCTTTGCAATTTGTGACTTGGGGAAACTTTTTAATTAAAAATTGATTGTGCCTGAGGAGATGGCTCAGTGTTTCACCTCAAGCATGACATTAGTACCCAGGTGATAAGTGGAGAAATATTAGCTCATCCTTTCTTCCTGATGCAAGGTCTTAAATGTGATTTTTTTGTGATACCAGCTGGCCTAGTGTAAAGGAGGGTTAGCTGCTTTAGTACAAAATAACCACACTGTTTCAGATTAAGTTCCTCCTTAAATCTTCAAATTGTCACAGAATGGTAGAACAGAAGGGGAGAGGGAGAGTGAAAGCAAAGAGAAGGGCTGGAAGTCTTGACTGTCACTCTTCCCGTGATCTTACACATCTAGGGAGCAACCTCAGTTCTTTGCCCTGATCCTTTGTTCCCTTCAAGGTAAAGAGGTTATTGTGATTTCTAAAGAGACATTTTATTTCTGCAGATCAATGGACAGCAGCTACAGAAAACACTGAGTTTCTTAGGAGTGAAAACTTCAGAAGCTCTAAGAACCCATTTCATTTTATCTTAAAACTCCTTACCTCTTAGTCCTGCAACCTACCTAACCTCACCTAGAGTAATATACTTATATTGACTAGTTTTGTATGTCAACTTGACACAAGCTGGACTTATCAATAAGAAACGAGTCTCCCTTGAGAAAACGCCTCCAAAAGATCCAGCTGTCAGGCATTTTCTCAATTAGTGACCAAAGGTGGGAGGGCCCACTGAGGGTGGTACCATCCCTGGGCTTGTGGTCTTGGGTTCCACAAGAAAGGAAGCTGAGAAAGCCAGGGGAAACAATCCACTTGGTGTAGACATTCTGGAAATCCAAATAGAAAAAGCAAAATGGGAAACCACATAGTGGTGTACTCTTAGGGCAAGAACCTCATTCAGCTAATCCTACAATTTATAAAAAAAGAAACATTACGCCACAAAGGAAACTATCTACAAGTCAAAACTTATACAAATATAATTAAAGGATGGGGTCAGATTCTTCCCAAAAAGCAAAAGAAGTTGGCAGCCTTTAGCTTTGTGGTTCTGGATGTATCAAGAATGACACAGGAATAAAGGGGTTGTGAAGTCTTCCTCCATGATTAAGAAAAGCTACTGAGGCCAGGTTGTGGCAGGAGAGTCCCTGTATGGAGGCTGTCATATGAAGTTGTAAAAGTGAAACCTGGATTGTATTAGAGACTCCAAAATGTTTGAGATGGCACTGGGGTGGGATACCTGCCAAGGAGAGCTCCAAATGAGAGGAGGTTGGGGAGAAGTTTCAGTCAACAAGCTGTAAAGAGTAGATCTGAATATCCATCTAAATCAGGACTTAGGGTTTCCCTGCTTCGTCTTAATCTTGCTTCCAAAACTTCACTCAGTTTTGGTCCAGTACTTCATCAAAATACCCCATTTCTTCAGTTATGAGATGCTGATATTGTGCTATGATTCTGTGCCAATGTATATTAGAAGTATGTAATTTGCTGTTTGCATTTATAGGAGGTTACAGTTAAGAGACTGACTAGAGTCTCAGAAGAGATGTTGGATTTTGAAACAGCGTTGAGACTGAATGATTTTACTTTATGATATGGCTATAAGTGGGGAGTCTCTCTCTCTCTCTCTCTCTCTCTCTCTCTCTCTCTCTCTCTCTCCCTCCCTCCCTCCCTCTTTCTTTTGTGGATTAGATGTAAGCTCTGAGCTAAGACTCCAGATTCACTCTGACTGTGTTCATGCTCTCCACCATGATTGTCAAGGACCAACCTTCTGAAACTGGAAGCAAGCCTCCAATTGAATGAATGTCTTCTATAAATTGCCTTGGTCATGCTGTCTCTTCATGGCAATAGAACAATAATCAAAACACATGCTTTGTCTCATAATGCAGATTCTGGATTTAGGTCACTGTTGGGAGAGGCAAGTAGAAGTGGATTATGAAAGAGGAGGAAGAGATTTTAAGTGAGGGAGGAGGATGAAAAGGGAGAGCATAATGGAATACATGTGACAGGAAGGCAGAAATATATTTACCAAGAAGCGGACCAGCAAGAGGAGAGCAGGAGTGATGTGGAGAGTCATGAACTGTACCAGCATTTTAATCCAGCAACATAGCTACTCTGACAGGGGATGGCTTCCATAGACCTTCTAGATCTTAGAATTCAGACACACCCTGGATTATAGTAAGATTTGTCTAGAATTCAGATTTGTCCTGCCCTTAGTACATACCTTTGACCCCTTTAGCTGGAAGACATACATGCCTTTAGAACAAACCTTTAATCCCAAATAAAGACATCTAATTAAGTAGCAACGTGACAAATCAGAGAAATATTTAACAGAATGAGTGAGAGGTAGGATACCCCCATCTCTCACAAGAACAGATAGAAAAAGAGGCTTCTTAAGAGGAGCACAGGAAGAGAGTGTTCAGTTTGTGGAGTCCAGAGCCAGTTTTTTTCAAACAGAGCAATTCAGTCAGAAGACAAGAGAAGCAGATTTGGAGCAGTCAACTTGGCGAGGACTTTGAGCCATAACAGCTGAGTTGAACCAGCCAGCCAGAGTTCAGAAAGAACCGAAAAGAGGGAGCTTATTCAGCAGTAAGCCTCAGGGGCTGAAACATTCTAGGCCTACATTAGCAGATGAAAGCTGAAGCTGAAGCCTTCAAGATCTAGATTTGGAGATTGGATTGTATGGGGGTTAGAAGTTTCCAGGCCTAGGCCTAGGGATAATTAGATAGAAACACTGTGCTCATGCCAAGTTGTGAATTCATAAAGCTTGGGTACAGCTCTTATCTCATCCCTTTATCTGAGAAAATAAAAGCAACATTTACAGCTGGGGAAAAGGATGAACAGTAAAATCTAAAAAGAAATATTCCCAGGGTCTGGAGATGCCTCAGTCACTAAAGTGCTTGCTGTTCTCAAGCCTGTGAGTCTGGGTTTAGTTCTTACCATGCACATAAAAAGCTGACTGCAGTGGTGTACACTTGTATCTCAACACTGGAGTGGCACTGACATTGGGAGACTCTGACTTAACACAAAGATCCCAGGTTCCCTCAGAGAGAGCCAGGTGATAATTAGGTTACTCACTGAATCTCCTTAAGACCTAAGGAGTCTAGTTTGCAGTCCCTGTTTATGGTTTGCAGTCCCTGTTACAGATGTCTCCCAGAAATGTTTTCTACCTAGCTGATTTTACATTTCCTCATGGCAAATGGTTATTGCTAATTGTCTTTTGTGCCTGCTGTACTGGATACATCCTTTGATATGTAAAGATCTCATGTTTAAAATACCCTAGCTGAGTGCAACAGGTCGCACTCAGACACCAAATACACGGAGATTCTACACCCTTTTCTGTGTCCTGGTGTTCTGTTTGCCACGCCGCCTGGAACCCGTACTTTCCTGCTTAAAAAAAGAATCCTGGCCCCGACCATGAGAGAGTGTGGTCCGCAACAAGATACCACCACATGACCAGATTTTTTTGGCAGAAGAAAAAGATTGTTTTCTGAATTCTAACTGGTAAATCCAAAATTTGGGAATGATCGATCTGGAATATTCAGAAGGCTCTGACCAAAGCATCAGCTTGAACTGACTCCAAGGGTATGCTCAGCTGGTCTGGCAGGGAATGAAGGGGCTGGCAGCCTTCCTATTTCTCTGTGCCTTATCTTAAATTTGCTTTCAGGGTACTTCTCCAGTGCTCTCCTATTGGAAATGATGATGAACTAAGCAATCTGAGAGGAAGTGGTCTTAATCAGAATTATTACTATAGGACAGCACTATCTGTTATTCAGAACAGACAGGCTGGTGAGTCCAACTGGAAGAAGCCTACAGAGAACAAAACTCTCATCTCCCTTTATGTTAGAAAGGCCTTAAGTCATTTTTGGAAAGGAACATATTTATCTTTAAATAATTCAATATAAGGATATTGGCATGCTACAGGATCAAGTAAAAGAACTTTAGTTTAAAAGACTTTACTAAAGTGGAGAAGCTTTCAGAGCATCACCACCTCTTCTACAGCCAGGCCAGCAGAAAACTTACAACATACAAAGTAAGTTCTTACCAGTTTCTTTTTTCCTGATAGAAAATTCATATTTTTTCTTATCAGAAAAGTTATTCTTGTTTCAAATATAAGTAGATCCTCTCCTGTTAAAACATATTTGTGATAGTTCCTAAGACATTTTCCAATTAATGATATTGCTCCCTTAGGTGTGAGCTCTATAATTTAAATAGTATCCTATATTCAAAGATGAAATTCATGCTGTGACACTTTATCAGAGGAGCAATCTGCCACTTTTTGACAGTCAGTGACTTGTGGCTGAATTCGTGATGCCTTTAAGAAGAACTTATTATCAGAATCGTGAACAAAATATCCATTACAACACAGAACAAGATTATACTTTTCAAAGCCAGTGATTTCTATCTGCCTGGGTGTGATGGATTGTGGATCAGCTCAAGCAATTTCAAATATATGATATTTCAGGAGATTATCAGACTTAGAAGATAGCCAAAATTCCTTCCATTCTTATTGGCATGAAATAAGTATTATTTTCTCCTAACTAGTATTATTCTGAAGAAAAAAAATTTAAAAAAGAGGGAGTTATCTGTATGGTACTTACCTATTGAGGAACAACAAGAACAAAATAAATGCAGCTATGTTTTATGAATATTACTATTAGACTTGATAATTAAAGATGAATGAAATGTAGATGATGCTATACAGTCTTCATGATTTGTGACACTGCTGTGAGATTTGCATCCTATGGTAAATCCACAAATTACCACCACCACCCCCAAATCAAGCCAAGTAAAAGGTCAGAAGCATAGCATCCTGCTCACCAACCTAAAAACCCTTTTAAGCAATCAATCCAAGTTATGGCTTGTGGGAAGAAGACTGTTTACTCATCCCTGCTGGTAGTTCTGGTGTAGACACGTCTACCTCTGTCAGTTAGAGACGTGAGCTTGTAAAGTGTTGAATTGAAACCTACATTATACAATGATGCCTGAGGAACTTTCGACTTGACAAAGAAATGGAAAAATGAGAAAGAACCGAGGGAGACAAAGTTGACATTGGTGTGTGTGTGTGTGTGTGTGTGTGTGTGTGTGTGTGTGTTAGTGTTCAGCAGCGTCATTTGAGACTGATACTAATCCCCACTCAGGAGACTGTGATCCCTCTATGGGATTTCATGTTCCTAGTCAACATGCACTAAATTCTGTATAAACATCTAAGAAGTTTACCCATAGTAAGTTGAACATATTTTAGAAATATAGTGTCAAGTACTATTTTAAGATATTTATCTCCTTATATCATCTACAGAAGTTTTAAAAATAAACAAAGTTGATTGATTCAGTGTTCCTACCACTTGCTATTTCCCAGTTTTGATATTGGATAACATGAGTGCCCTGTAATCAGAATGTAAATGTTGTTTGTATGCCAGGCATTGGAAACATGGAAGTTTAAATTGAAGTCTCATTTCTCCATGTACTTTCCATTCATAAAAATTTTAGGCAGAATAGTTTAGCATTCAACATTTCTGGGTACTTTGAATATGCATGTTTTGTCTTTGATCACCAAACACTCTGTATTTGAGTTTATATACATACCAATAATCACCACTTTTCTAATCATATCACAGCAGTCCTTGCCACCACCATCGTAAATTTTCATAGAACATGTACATACTTTTCTTCTCCCTTTTAGCATAAAATTTAAAGTTATGAAACTTCATACTATAACCCCTATTGCTCTAAGAACTCATAAAGAATTTTGATTCTGACTGGTATAAGGTAGAATCTCAGGGTCTTTTTGATTTGCATTTCTCTGATCTTAAGGACTTTGAACATTTCTTAAGGTGTTTCTCAGCCATTCCATGAGATGGGAGATCTCTCCATTTTCTGAGTTCTTCTTCTTTTCTTTCTTAAGAGTCTTGATGTCATTGTCATACATATCTTTCACTTGTTTGGTTAGAGTTATCCCAAGATATTTTGTTATATGTGGCTATTGTGAAGGGAGTTGTTTTCCTAATTTCTTTCTCAGACTGTTTTTCATTTGTATAGAGGAAGGCTACTGATTTGAGTTAATTTTATCTCTGGCCCCTTTACTGAAGTTGTTCATCAGCTAAAAAAATTCTTTGGTAGAATTTTTAGGGTTGCTTATGTATACTATCATATCATCTGAAAATAGTGATACTTTTATTTCTTCTTTGCCAATTTGTATCCCCTTGATCTCTATTTGTTGTCTTATTGTTCTAGATAGCACTTCAAGTACTATATTGAATAGATATATGGAGACTGGGCAACCTTTTCTTGTTCCCAACTTCAGTGGGATTGCTTCAAGTATGTCTCCATTTAATTTTATATCAGCTGTTGTTTTGCAGTAAATTGCTTTTATTATGTTTAGGTATGGGCTTGAATTCCTAATCTCTCTAATATTTTTAACATGAACGGGTGGTGTACTTTATCAAATGCTTTTTCTGCATATAAGGAGATGATCATGTGAATGTTTTCTTTGGGTTTGTTTACATAGTGGATTACATTAATGGATTTCTTTTTTTGCCAAGTTTGATCATCATTATTTTTCTCCCATGGCTTATATATACCACCAAAATACTCCAAAATTACAATGTAAAGGACATTGTATTTTTCTGTTACTGAATGAATATAAAAAGACATCATCTTCTCCAATACATTTACATGAAAAATAATCAGGTAGTACAGCTAAAGAAAACAAATTAACCCAAGAACCCACATATATTCATTACTAAGAAATGTTTTAGATTCACATAGTGTGAGAAAGCCAGGTAATTTTTTCGATCATTGTTTTCTTTTTTTCCCCCTTTCCCAGTTCCCCCCTCACCATATGTCCCATAAGTCCTCTTCCCCCCACCTCCCACTCCCTGTCTATTTCCCAATCACCCCCACACACACATACACACACACCATTTCTCTGTTCTGGTACTCTCCTACAAAACTGGATCCAGTCTTTTCAGGACCAGGGTCCTCTCCTTCCATCTTCTTGAAAATCTTTTGATTTGCTAATTGTGCCTTGAGTATTGAGAGCTTCTGGACTCATTAATATCCACTTATCAGTGATTGCATTTCATGTGTATTCTTTTGTGATTGGGTTAACTCACTTAGGATGATATTTTCCAGATCCAACCATTTGCCTACAAATCGCATGAATTCATTATTTTTAATTGCTGAGTAGTATTCCATTGTATAAATATACGACATTTTCTGTATCCATTCCTCCTTTGAGGGCTCCTTCCAACTTCTGGCTTTTATAAATAAGGTTGCTATGAACATAGTGGAGCATGTGTCCTTGTTGCATGCAGGGGAATCCTCTGGGTATATGCCCAGGAGTGGTATGACAGGGTCCTCTGGAAGTGTCATGCCCAATTTTCTGAGGAACCACAAGACTGATTTCCGGAGCGGTTATACCATCTTGCAATCCCACCAACAATGGAGGAGTGATCCTCTTTCTCCACATCTTTGCCAGCACCTGTTGTCCCTTGAGTTTTTAATCTTAGCCATTCTGATTGGTGTGAGGTAGAATCTCAGGGTTGTTTTGATTTGCATCATTTCCTTGATGACTAATGATGTTGAACATCTCTTAAGGTGCTTCTCAGCCATCCAAATTTCTTCTGATGAAAATTCTGTTTAGCTCTGTACCCCATTTTTTAAAATAGGGTTATTTGGTTCTCTGGGGTCTAACTTCTTGAGTTCTTTGTATATATTGGATATTGGCCTTCTGTTGGTTGTAGGGTTGGTGAAGATCTTTTCCCAATTTGTTGGTTGCCGTTTTGTCCAATTGACAGTGTCTTTTGCCTTACAGAATCTTTGTAATTTTATGAGGTCCCATTTGTCAATTGTTGACCTTAGAGCATAAGCTATTGGTGTTCTGTTCAGGAAATTTTCCCCTGTGCTCATATGCTCATGGCTCTTCCCCAGTTCCTTTTTTACCAAAGTTAAATCAAGAGCAGGTAAACTATCTAAACAGGCCCATATCACACAAGGAAATGGAAGAAGTCATTAAAAAACTTCCAACCAAAAAAAGAAAAAAAAAAACAGGGCCAGATGAATTTAATGTAGAATTCTATCAGACCTTCAAAGAAGACATAATGCCAATTTCCCTCAAACTCTTCCATAAAGTAGAAAGAGAAGGAACACTGCCTTACTCATTCTATGAAGCCACAATTACTCTTATTCCTAACCTGCAGATCAATCTCACTTATGAATATCAATGCAAAAATAATCAGTAAAATTCTTGCAAACCAAATCCAAGAACACATCAAAACCATCATTTGCCATGATCAGGTAGGATACACCCAGGGATGTCAAGCAGTACTACAGATTATTCCTCTCAACTGAGGAATATTGAATGGCTGAGAAGCACCTAAAGAAATGTTCAACATCCTTAGTCATCAGGGAAATGCAAATCAAAACAGCCCTGAGATGGTTACCTCATACCAGTCAGTATGGCTAAATCAAAAACTCAGGAGAGAGCAGGTGCTGAAGAGGATGTGGAGAAAGAGGAACATTCCTCCTCTGCTGATGAGATTGAAAGCTGGTACAACCACTCTGGAAATCAACCTGGCGGTTCCTCAGAAAACTGGGCATGATACTACCAGAGGACCCTGTTATACCTCTCCTGGGCATATACCTAGAAGATTCCGCAGAATGTAATAAGGACACATTTTCCACTATCTTCTTAGCAGCCCAATTTATAATAGCCAGAACCTGGAAAGAACCCAGATGTCCCTCAATGGAAGAATGAATACAGAAAATGTGGCATATTTGCACTATGGAATACTACTCATCTATTAAAAAGAATGACTTCATGAAATTCTTAGGCAAATGGGTGGAACTGGAAAATATTATCCTACATGAGGTAACCCAAACACAAAAGAGCACACATGATATGCACTCACTGATAAGTGGATATTAGCCCAGAAGCTCAGAATACCCAAGACACAATTCACGTATCAAATGATATCCAAGAAGAAGGAAGGAGAGGCCCCTGGTCCTGGAAAGGCTCGATGCAGCAGTGTAGGGGAATGCCAGGACAGGGAAGCAAGAGAAGGTTGGTTGGGGAACAGGGGTGGGGGTTGGGTTATGAGACTTTCAGGAAGGGGGGAACCAAGAAAGGGAAAATCATTTGAAATGTAAATAAAGAATATATCTAATAAAAAGAAAAAGAAAAAAAATGTTCAACCTCCTTAGTTATCAGGGAAATGCCAATTAAAATGACCCTGAGATTCCACCTCATAGCAGTCAGATTGGCTAAGATCAAAAACTTAGGTGAGAGCAGATGCTGGACAGGATGTGGAGAAAGAGGAACACTCCTCCACTGCTGGTGGCATTGCAATCTGTCAGAACTACTCTGGAAATCAGTTTAGCAGTTCATCAAAAAATTGGAAATAATTATACCTGAGGACCCAGCTGTACCACTCCTGGGCATATGACACTCCAACATGTAACGAGGACACATGTGCCACTAATGTTCCTAACAGCCTTATTTATAATAGTCAGAAGCTAGGAACAACCCAGATGTCCTTCAATATAGGAATGGATACAGAAAATGTGGTACATTTATACAATGGAGTATTACTCAGCTATTAAAACAATAATGTCATGAAATTCAGAGGCAAATCGATGGAACTTGACAATATCCTGAGTAAGGTAACCCAGTCATAAAAAGACACATGGTATGTACTCATTGATAAGTGGATATTAGTCAAAAAGAAGTTCAGAATACTCATAATACCACTCATAGACCATATGAAACCCAAGAAGAAATAAGACCACACCAAAGTGTGGATGCTATAGCCCTACTCAGAAGCGAGAAGAAAATAATCTCAGGAAGTCCAAATATTAAATTATAAGAATAAATACAAGATATAGTAATATACACTTATAAGTCCAGAAGTGAGGAGGCAAATACAAGTAGGTTGCTCAGGCTCTCTGACCAGCCCATCTATACTACTCAAAAAGCTGGAGTCCAAGGAAATGTTTAGACTCGAAAAACAGGGTTAGATAGTACCTGAGGATGACTTATGCCCTACATACACACACACACACACACACACACACACACACACACACAGAGAGAGAGAGAGAGAGAGAGAGAGAGAGACAGAGACAGAGACAGAGAGAGACAGAGAGAGACAGGGAGACAGAGAGAAACAGAGACAGAGACAGAGAGGGGGAGAGAGAGAGGATAGAGACAGAGACAGAGCACACATAGAGAGACAGAGAACACAAACACACATATACAGAGAGAGACAGAGACAGGGAGAGGAGTGAAGGAGTAATGAGAATACTGCAACTTCCTAGAACATTGAGACTTAACTAAGAGACCAAGATAAAAAATAGAAAAGAAAAAGAAGATGAAAGAAAAATTAAGGTGGAAGAGGGAGAACTTACATTTTTCCACAGGCAGGCTGGCAGACATAGGAAAGTAGAATTTGCCATGCTTCATAGGGAGAAAGAGCCACCAGCTCTGTGGGATCTCAGGTGGCATGGCATGATGTGATATGGCATGATGTGATATGGCATGATGTGATATGGCATGATGTGATATGGCATGATGTGATATGGCATGATGTGGCATGGCCAATGGCCACTTCCACAATGGGCTTAGAGCAGCAGGTAAGAGATTAGAAATGCAACTAAACTGAGGGGAGACTTAGGGTGCTGAGCTGGGACTAAAGGTAACTGAACAACTAAGTCAAGGGCCGATTTAGAGGTGTTGAGCTGAGAATGAAAAGAAAGGCATCATAGCCAAGAAAGGCTTAGAAGAGCCCAGCAATTGAGCTAAAGCATATTAAAAATAACTTAATGTATGTGTGTTTCATTGGGGTAGCTGCTAGGCACTGGATGGTAGCTCAGTCTGCCCAGAGCTTACTGCATGGTAGTAGAAACTATACACTAGACTGCCGCAGACTCTCTGACCCACTCACCAGCTTTAGGTATTTTTTTCTACCAAGTAGATTCTATGACCCACACATAGAAAACTGGATCTGACATGCATGGAGTATGCACTAAAATAAGAAAAGAACCTGTTATGTCTCATAATGGTGCCCAGTTAAGATACAACTACCAATCCACTGGCCAGCATTAACAGTTAACACTGTTGAGCTGCTCCCAGGAAATCTAGAAAGAAAGAGGTTCATGTGTAAAAATTATCATTACTATTCTGTTTATATTTTTTTTAATTTTTATTTTCTATATGTTTACATTCCAAAGGCTTTCCCCTTTCCCAGTTCCCCCCCTCCCTATGTCCCATAGTTCCTCCCCCCCCACTATTCCCCAATCATTCCCCCTCCCCCCACGGTTTCTCTACAAACCTGGATCCAATCTTTCCAGGCCCAGGGTCCTCTCCTTTCTTCTTGGGAATCATTTGACTTGCTAATTGTGCCTTGAGTATTTAGGGCTTCTGGGCTCATTAATATCCACTTATCAGTGATTGCATTTCATGTGTATTCTTTTGTGATTGGGTTAGCTCACTCAGGATGATATTTTCCAGGTCTAACCATTTACCTACAAATTGCATGAATTCAGTATTTTTAATTGCTGAGTAGTATTCCATTGTATAAATATACCACATTTTCTGTATCCATTCCTCCTTTGAGGGATATTTGGGCTCCTTCCAATTTCTGGCTATTATAAACAAGGCTGCTATAAACATAGTGGAGCATGTGTCTTTATTGTATGCAGGGGAATCCTCTGGGTATATGCCCAGGAGTGGTATGCCAGGGTCCTCTGGAAGTGACATGCCCAATTTTCTGAGGAACCGCCACACTGATTTCCAGAGCGGTTTTACCATTTTGCAATCCCACCAACAGTGGAGGAGTGTTCCTCTTTCTCCATATCCTCTCCAGCATTTGTTGTCTCTTGAGTTTTTAATCTTAGCCATTCTGACTGGTGTGAGGTGGAATCTCAGGATTGTTTTGATTTGCATTTCTCTGATGACTAATGATGTTGAACATCTCTTAAGGTGTTTCTCAGCCATCCGAATTTCTTCTGGTGAAAATTCTTTGTTTAGCTCTGTACCCCATTTTTTGATAGGGTTATTTGGTTCTTTGGGGTCTAACTTCTTGAGTTCTTTGTATATATTGGATATTAGCCCTCTGTCGGATGTGGGGTTGGTGAAGATCTTTTCCCACTTTGTTGGTTGTCGTTTTGTCCTTCTGACAGTGTCCTTTGCCTTGCAGAAAATTTGTAATTTTATGAGGTCCCATTTGTCAATTCTTGATCTTAGAGCATAAGCTATTGGTGTTCTGTACAGGAACTTTCCCCCTATGCCTATGTCAAGGGATACAAATTGGAAAGGAAGAAGTCAAACTATCATTATTTGCAGACGATATGATAGTCTACTTAAGCGATCCAAAAAACTCCACCAGAGAACTTCTACAGCTGATAAACAACTTCAGCAAAGTGGCTGGTTATAAAATAAACTCAAGCAAAACAGTAGCCTTCTTGTACTCAAAGGACAAGCAGGCTGAGAAAGAAGTTAGGGAAATAACACCCTTCACAATAGCCACAAAAAATATACAGAAATCCATCAATGTAATCCACTACATAAACAAACTAAAAGAAAAAAAAAACCACATGGTCTTCTCATTAGATGCTGAAAAAGCATTCGACAAAATTCAGCATCCTTTCATGCTAAAAGTCTTGGAAAGAGCAGGAATTCAAGGCCCATACCTAAACATAGTAAAAGCAATCTACAGCAAACCAGTAGCCAACATCAAAATAAATGGAGAGAAACTTGAAGCAATCCCACTAAAATCAGGGACTAGACAAGGCTGCCCTCTCTCTCCATATATTTTCAATATAGTACTTGAAGTTCTAGTGAGAGCAATTAGACAACATAAGGAAGTCAAAGGGATACAAATTGGAAAGGAAGAAGTCAAACTATCATTATTTGGAGACGATATGATAGTTTACTTAAGCGACCCAAAAAACTCCACCAGAAAACTTCTACAGCTGATAAACAACTTCAGCAAAGTGGCTGGTTATAAAATTAACTCAAGGAAATCAGTAGCCTTCTTGTACTCAAAGGACAAGCAGGATGAGAAAGAAGTTAGGGAAATAACATCCTTCACAATAGCCACAAACAACATAAAGTACCTTGGCGTAACTCTAACCAAACAAGCCAAAGATCTGTATGACAGGAACTTCAAGTCCTTGAAGAAAGAAATCGAAGAAGACCTCAGAAGATGGAAAAATATTTCTTGCTCCTGGATTGGCAGGATCAATATAGTAAAAATGGCCATCTTGCCAAAAGCAATATACAGATTCAATGAGATTCCCATCAAAATCCCAACTCAATTCTTTTTTTTTTTTTGAGAGAAACACATTTTTTTTATTGTATATATTCTATATTTACAATTCATTTCCCTTTTTCTGGTTCCCCACCCCCAAAGGTCCCACATGCCCTTTTCCCTCCCCCTGCTCCCGCATCCACCCCCTCCCACCTTACTGTTCTTGTACTCTCCCACAATGATGTTTTGGTCCATTCTAGCACCAGTGTCCACTCCTTTCTTCTTGTGAGACATCACTTGATATGTGATTTGTGTCTTTGGTGTTCCAAGCTTCTAGGCTAATATCCACTTATCAGTGACTGTATACCATGGGTATTCTTTTGAGACTGGGTCACCTCACTTAGTATCACGTTCTCCAGCTCCATCCATTTCTCTAAGAATTTCATGAATTCATTCTTTCTAATGGCTGAATAGTACTCCATTGTGTATATATACCACATTTTTTGTATCCATTCCTCTGTTGAGGGACATCTGGGTTCTTTCCAGCTTCTGGCTATTATATATAAGGCTGCTATGAACATAGTGGAGCATGTATCCTTATTGCATGCTGGTGAATCTTCTGGGTATATTCCCAGGAGTGGTATGGCTGGGTCCTCCGGAAGTATCACGCCCAGTTTTCTGAGGAACCACCATACTGATTTCCAGAGTGGTTGTAGCAGCTTGCATTCCCACCAGCAGTGGAGGAGTGTTCCTCTTTCTCCACATCCTCGCCAACACCTGATGTCTTCTGAGTTTTTAATCTTAGCCATTCTGACTGGTGTGAGGTGAAATCTCAGGGTTGTTTTAATTTGCATTTCCCTAATGACTAGTGATGTTGAACATTTTTTAAGGTGTTTCTCAGGCATCCAAATTTCTTCAGGTGAAAAGTCTCTGTTTAGCTCTGTACCCCATTTTTGGATAGGGTTATTTGGTTTTCTGGGGTCTAACCTCTTGAGTTCTTTGTATACATTGGAGATTAGCCCTCTGTCGGATGTGGGGTTGGTGAAGATTTTTTCCCAATTTGTTGGTTGCTGACTTATCCTTTTGACAGTGTCTTTTGCCTTACAGAAACTTCGTAGTTTTATGAGGTCCCATTTGTCTATTCTTGTTCTTAGAGTATAAGTAATTGGTGTTCTGTTCAGGAATTTTTCTCCTGAGCCAATGTCTTCAAGGGTCTTCCCCAGTTTCTTTTCTATTAGTTTTAGTGTGTCTGGTTTTATGTGGAGGTCCTTGATCCACTTGGAGTTGAGTTTAGTGCAAGGAGATAAGAGTGGATCAATTCTCATTCTTCTGCATGTTGACCTCCAGTTGAGCCAGCACCATCTGTTGAAAAGGCTATCTTTTTTCCACTGGATGTTTTCAGCTCCTTTGTCGAAGATCAATTGGCCATAGATGTGTGGGTTCAATTCTGGGTCTTCGATCCTATTCCATTGATCCGCTTCCCTGTCACTGAACCAATACCATGCAGTTTTTAATATCACTGCTCTGTAATATTGCTTGAGGTCCGGAATATTGATTCCCCCAGAAGTTCTTTTGCTGTTGATGATAGTTTTAGCTATCCTGGGTTTTTTGTTATTCCAGATGAATTTGAGAATTGCTCTTTCTGGCTCTATGAAGAACTGAGTTGGGATTTTGATGGGGATTGCATTGAATCTGTATATTGCTTTGGGCAAGATTGCCATTTTGACTATATTAGTCCTGCCAACCCACGAGCATGGAAGATTTTCCCATTTTCTGATGTCTTCTTCAATTTCCCTCTTCAGAGACCTGAAGTTTTTGTCATATAAATCTTTCACATGTTTGGTTAGCGTCACTCCAAGATACTTTATATCATTTGTGGCTATTGTGAAGGGTGTCATTTCCCTAATTTCTTTCTCAGCCTGCTTATCCTTCGCATATAGGACGGCTACTGATTTACTTGAGTTGATTTTATAGCCAGCCACTTTGCTGAAGTTGTTTATCAGTTGCAGGAGTTCTCTGGTGGAGGTTTTTGGGTCACTTACGTATACTATCATATCATCTGCAAATAGTGATAGTTTGACTTCTTCCTTTCCGATTTGTATCCCTTTGACTCCCCTCTGTTGTCGAATTGCTCTAGCTAGTACCTCAAGTACTATATTGAAGAGATATGGCGAGAGGGGAGAGCCTTGTCTAGTCCCTGATTTTAGAGGGATTGCTTCAAGTTTTTCTCCATTTACCTTGATGTTGGCTACTGGTCTGCTGTATATTGCTTTTACTATGTTTAGATATGGGCCTTGAATTCCTGTTCTTTCTAGGACCTTTAGCATGAAAGGATGCTGAATTTTGTCAAATGTTTTTTCAGCATCCAATGAGATGACCATGTGGTTTTTTTCTTTGAGTTTGTTTATGTAGTGGATTATGTTGATGGATTTCCGTATATTGAACCATCCCTGCATCCCTGGAATGAAGCCAACTTGATCATGGTGAATGATCGTTTTGATGTGTTCTTGGATTCGGTTGGCAAGTATTTTGTTTAGTATTTTTGCATCGATATTCATAAGAGAAATTGGCCTGTAGTTCTCTTTCTTAGTTGGATCTTTGTGTGGTTTTGGTATCAGGGTAATTGTGGCTTCATAGAATGAGTTGGGTAGTGTTCCTTCTGTTTCTATTTTGTGGAATAATTTGAAGAGTATCGGTATCAGGACTTCTTTGAAGGTCTGATAGAATTCTGCACTAAAACCGTCTGGTCTTGTGCTCTTTTTGGTTGGAAGACTGTCTATGACCCCTTCTATTTCTTTGGGGGTTATGGGTCTGTTTAGACGATCTATTTGGTCCTGGTTTAATTTTGGTATTTGGTAACTGTCTAGGAAATTGTCCATTTCCTCCAGATTCTCCAGTTGTGTTGAGTATAGGTTTTTGTAGTAGGATCTGATGATTTTTTGAATTTCCTCAGTTTCTGTTGTTATATCTCCCTTTTCATTTCTAATTTTGTTAATTTGAATACTGTCTCTGTGCCCTTTAGTAAGTCTGGCTAGGGGTTTATCTATCTTGTTGATCTTCTCAAAGAACCAGCTCCTGGTTTTGTTGATTCTTTGTATGCTTCTCTTTATTTCAACTTGATTGATTTCAGCCCTTAGTTTGATGATTTCCTGTCTTCTACTCCTCCTGGGTGAAATTGCTTCTTTTTGTTCCAGAGCTTTCAAGTGCGCCATTAAGTTGCTAGTATATGCTCTCTCCTGTTTCTTTTTGGAGACACTCAGGGCTATGAGTTTTCCTCTAAGCACTACTTTCATTGTGTCCCATAGATTTGGGTATGTTGTGCCTTCATTTTCATTAAGTTCTAAGAATTCTTTGATTTCTTTCTTTATTTCTTCCTGGACTACGGTATCATTGAGTAGAATATTGTTCAGCCTCCAAGCGTATGGGGATTTTCTGTTGTTTTTCTTGCTATTGAAGAACATTCTTACTCCATGGTAATCTGATAAGAGGCATGGGATTAGTTCAATCTTTTTATATTTGTTGAGATCTGTCTTGTGTCCAATTATATGGTCGATTTTGGAGAAGGTACCATGAGGGGCTGAGAAACAGGTATAGTCTTTTGCTTTAGGGTGAAATGTTCTATATATATATCTGTTAAATCCAATTGCTCCAAAGTTTCGATGAGTTTCTCCGTGTCTCTGTTTAGTTTCTGTTTTCCTGGTCGGTCCACTGTAGATAGTGGAGTATTGAGGTCCCCCACAATCATTGTGTTAGGTGCAATGTGTGCTTTGAGCTTTAGTAAGGTTTCTTTTACAAATGAGGGTGCCCTTACATTTGGAGTGTAGATGTTTAGAATTGTGAGTTCTTCTTGGTGGATTCTTCCTTTGACTAGCAGGAAGTGACCTTCTGTGTCTCTTTTGATGACTTTGGGTTGAAAGTCAATTTTATCTGATATTAAAATGGCTACTCCAGCTTGCTTCCTGTGACCATTTGCTTGCAAAATTGTCTTCCATCCTTTTACTCTAAGGTAGTGTTTGTCTTTGACTCTGAGGTGTGTTTCCTGTAAGCAGCAAAATGTAGGGTCCTGTTTCCGTATCCAGTCTGTTAGTCTATGTCTTTTTATTGGGGAGTTGAGTCCATTGATGTTAAGAGATATTAAGGAATAGAGATTATTATTTCCTGACATTTTTGATGTTATTTTTGTTTTTGAGTAGTTATCTTCCTTTGAGTTTGATGGAAGAAGTTTACTGTCTTGCTTTTTCTTGGGTGCCATTCCCTTCCTTGTGTTGGAGTTTTCCTCCTATTATCCTTTGTAGAGCTGGGTTAGTGGAAAGATATTGTGTAAATTTGGTCCTGTCATGGAATATTTTGATTTCTCCATCTATGTTGATTGAGAGTTTTGCTGGGTATAGTAGTCTTGGCTGACATTTGTTTTCTCTTAGGGTCTGCATGAGGTCTGCCGAGGATCTTCTAGCTTTCATGGTTTCTGGAGAGAAGTCTGGTGTGATTCTGATAGGTCTTCCTTTATATGTTACTTGGCCCTTTTCTCTTACTGCCTTTAATATTCTTTCTTTGTTTAGTACATTTGGGGTTTTGATTATTATGTGACGGGAGGTGTTTCTGTTCTGGTCCAGTCTGTTTGGAGTTCTGTAGGCTTCTTGTATATTCATGGGCATCTCTCTCTTTAAGTTAGGAAAGTTTTCTTCCATAATTTTGTTAAAGATATTTGCTGGCCCTTTAAGTTGTAGATCTTCACTCTCGTCTATCCCTATAATCCTTAGGTTTGGTCTTCTCATTGTGTCCTGGATTTCCTGGATGTTTTGGGTTACAAGCCTTTTGGATTTTGTGTTTTCTTTGACTGTGGAGTCAATGGTTACTATGTTATCTTCAGCATCTGAGATTCTTATTTCTATCTCTTGTATTCTGTTGTTTATGTTTGCATCTACGACCCCTGATTTCTTCCCAAGGTTTTCTATCTCCAAAGTTGCCTCCTTTTGTGATTTCTTAGTTGTTTCTACCTCTGTGTTCAGATCTTGGATGGTTTTGCTCAGTTCCATCATTTGTTTGTTTGTGTTTTCGTGTAATTCTTTAATATATTTTTGTGCTCCCTCTTTCATGACTTCTGCCTGTTGTTTCAAGTTCTCCTGCATTTCTTTAACTGATTTTCTCATTTCCTCTTTATTGGTTTCTGTCTGATGGCCCATATTCTACTGGAGTTCTTTAAGTGTTTTTTGTGTTTGGATTGTAAGAGCTTCTACCCTATTGATGTTCCCCTGCATTTCTTTAAGAGATTTGTTTATGTCTTTTTTGTGTTCCTCTAGGAGCATCATGACCTGTGCTTTTATATCTAACTCTTGTTTTTCTGGTGTGCTGGGGTATCCCGAACTTGCTGTGGTTGGCGAATTGGGTTCAGATGGTGCCATATTGCCTTGATTTCTGTTAATAACGTTCCTACGTTTGCCTTTTGCCATCTCTTTATCTCTGGCGTTAGTTGGTCTTATTGTAGATGGCACCCTGCTGAAAGCACAGCACGCCTGTCGCCAGGAGACAGATCCCTTCTAGCAGTGTTGTCTGTGCTGGACTATGCTCGCTCTGAGTCCAGGCCCCTGACTCCAGCTGCTAGAGTTCCGAGCTGTGCCCCGAGGCGGCAAGGTGGCCCTCGCTGCTAGTCCGCTCAGAGAGCTGGTCCCAGCCGGGGTAGTCTGCACCCGCAGCTGAGCTTTCTGTGCCCGGATCTCCTGCAGATCTAAGCTAAGCTATATCTCTGGCCATGCACCTGATTCCAGCCGCTCACTGCGTCCAGCCTGCCCGCTGTTTGCGTGTGGGGGTCTGAGGCAAGATGGCTGCCCCCACTGAAAGCACTGCGTGGCCTTGGCTGAGCTGCTGGTACCCGGCTCTGCCGATCCCTTCTGGCTGAGTTGTCTGTGCTGGACTATGCTCGCTCTGAGTCCAGGCCCCTGACTCCAGCTGCTAGAGTTCCAAGCTGTGCCCCGAGGCGGCCAGGTGGCCCCTCGCTGCTAGTCCGCTCAGAGAGCTGGTCCCGGCCTGTAGTCTGCACCCGTAGCTGAGCTTTCTGTGCCAGCAAATAGCTGGATATAAAATAACTCAAACAAATCAGTGGCTTTCCTATACTCAAAGGATTAACAGGCTGAGAAAGAAATTAGGGAAACAACACCCTTCAAAATAGTAAAAAACAATATAAAATAACTTGGTGTGACTCTAACCAAACAAGTGAAAGATCTGTAGGACAAGAACTTTAAGTCTCCGAAGAAAGAAATTGAAGAAGACCTCAGAAGGTGGAAAAATCTCCCATGCTCATGGATTGGTAGGATTAATATAGTAAAAATGGCCATCTTGCTGAAAACAATCTACAGATTCAATGCAATCCCCATTAAAATTCCAACTCACTACTTAATAGAGTAAGAAAGAGCAATTCTCAAGTTCATATGGAATACCAAAAAACCCAGGATAGCAAAAACTATTGTCAACAACAAAAGAACTTCTGGGGGAATCACCATCCCTGACCTCAAGCTGCACTACAGAACAATAGTGATACGGGACCAGATGGTTTTAGTGCAGAATTCTACCAGACCTTCAAAGAAGACTTAACACCAATACTTTTCAAACTATTCCACAAAATAGAGACAGAAGGGATACTGCCCAACTCATTCTTTGAAGCCATAATTACGCTAATACCTAAACCACAAAAAGATCCAACAAAGAAAGAGAACTACAGGCCAATTTCTCTTATGAATATCGATGCAAAAATACTAAATAAAATTCTTGCCAAACGAATCCAAGAGCACATCAAAACGATCATTCACCATGATCAAGTAGGCTTCATCCCAGGGATGCAGGGATGGTTCAATATATGGAAATCCATCAATGTAATCCACTACATAAACAAACTAAAAGAAAAAAAACACATGGTCATCTCATTAGATGCTGAAAAAGCATTTGACAAAATTCAGCATCCTTTCATGCTAAAAGTCTTGGAAAGAGCAGGAATTCAAGGTCCATACCTAAACATAGTAAAAGCAATCTACAGCAAACCAGTAGCCAACATCAAAATAAATGGAGAGAAACTTGAAGCAATCCCACTAAAATCAGGGACTAGACAAGGCTGCCCTCTCTCTCCATATATTTTCAATATAGTACTTGAAGTTCTAGTGAGAGCAATTAGACAACATAAGGAAGTCAAAGGGATACAAATTGGAAAGGAAGAAGTCAAACTATCATTATTTGGAGATGATATGATAGTTTACTTAAGTGACCCAAAAAAACTCCACCAGAGAACTTCTACAGCTGATAAACAACATCAGCAAAGTGGCTGGTTATAAAATTAACTCAAGCAAATCAGAAGCCTTCTTGTACTCAAAGGACAAGCAGGCTGAGAAAGAAGTTAGGGAAATAACATCCTTTACAATAGCCACAAACAACATAAAGTACCTTGGAGTAACTCTAACCAAACAAGCAAAAGATCTGTATGACAGGAACTTCAAGTCCTTGAAGAAAGAAATCGAAGAAGACCTCAGAAGATGGAAAAATATTTCTTGCTCCTGGATTGGCAGGATCAATATAGTAAAAATGGCCATCTTGCCAAAAGCAATCTACAGATTCAATGCAATCCCCATCAAAATCCCAAATCAATTCTTCATAGATCTAGAAATAGCAATTCTCAAATTCATCTGGAGTAACAGAAAATTCAGAATAGCTAAAACTATTCTCAACAATAAAAGGACTTCTGGGGGAATCAATATTCCTGACCGCAAGCAGTACTACAGAGCAATTGTGTTAATAACTGCATGGTATTGGTATAGCAACAGGCAAGTAGATCAATGGAATAGGATTGAAGACCCAGAAATGAACCCACAGACTTATGGTCACTTGATCTTTGATAAAGGAGCCACAACCATCCAGTGGAAAAAAGATAGTCTTTTCAACAAATGGTGCTGGTTCAACTGGAGGTCAACATGCAGAAGAATGCGAATTGACCCACTCTTATCTCCTTGCACTAAGATCAACTCCAAGTGGATCAAGGACCTCCACATAAAACCAGACACACTGAAACTATTAGAAAAGAAACTTGGGAAGACCCTATTCTGTTTATATTAACACTGGAAATTTATATGGTGGCAGTCATTCCTTAACCAGCTAGTTTCCCAAATAAAAGACACAGAGACCTTTTAATATTTCAAAGCTTAGGCCTTAGCCAGGCAGACTCTCAAATAGCTCAACTAAGTTAACCTAACCATCTAGATCTATCCAGCCACGTGGCTAGCTATACCTTCCAGGCCCATAGTCATGTCAATCTCCCATCATGGACATGATAAAAGCCCTTTCTTCTTCCCAGGATGTTCTGCCTATCTCTTTCTACCACCTAATCACAGGTTTTAGCCTTTTATTGACCAATTAATTAACTTGGGAAGCAAAGTTTGCACAACAAAAGTTGGTATGTGTGAGAATTTGCTTGTCTTAGGGTAAGCAGATCTTGGGATTTAGAAGTTAGCATTTGAATACATACCAGCATGAGAACAACCCCAACAGTCATGCCTGTTAATAAAACAGAAATGGATAGTGCAGGGAATAATAAGAATGACAGTACATAGACTTGTAGGTACCCAAACCAAACATGAGGCAACCACCCAAAAAAACAATCTGTGAATCTTCTCCCATTGCCAGGGCAAATGACACAAGGCTGCTGAAAGTGTGTTGTGGAACTCAGCACAGTAGCTTAGTTACACAATGGTACTCAGGTAGGTGGGTCTTCTTCATCCTTTCAGATCCTTAGTGAATTCTAGCAGAATTTATTCTACCACTACAGAATGCCTTCTCACCTATAAGGCCAGAAAGACATGTCTAAGTCATTGACTTACTAACACAAGCAGAAAACCCCTAAAGCAGACCTCCCAAGACAGTCCAATGGGAAGAAGACATGTCATCCAAACATAGATGAAACAATGTCCAAAGGCAAAAAAAAAAAAAAGGAATAATGCCTTCTATTGCATGATACTGTTTATTTCACCTTATAGTTAATTTTTTCGCACTTATTCTTAAATTTAAAATTTGGACTTTGGTTATTATGCTACTGTGTTTCTATTTTGTATCTCCCTGGAGGTATTTTATAACTATTTCTTTTCTACAAAATGTTACTCTCAGACTGCTATCCTACTAATATTTTACCTCTAGTTTTATGTATTACTTCTTATTTAACTACTTAAGTATTTATACCCTTATCTCTAAAAGTGAAATCTACAAAATGTGTTTTCCCAATATGTAGTCAAACAAATGTGTCTCTGAACTTCATCAGGGACACAGTGGAGTTCACAAGTCTCTCCCACAGTGTTGAGAAAATAATGTGGGAAAAATGAACATTTTCCCATAAATAGTAGCACCCCCCAAAAAAAAATTCACATGAAATAAAGAAAAAAAGAATACAAGCAAAGGGAAAGAGAAAAATGAAAGATCTATGTGATACACAAAAGAACTAAGAGACTGGATGCACAAAATACAGCAAAGGAAACAGAAGACAACAAACACTACATGACACTTGTATAACCCGTCAGTTCCTTAGTAATGAAAACCAAAGAGACTGAGATAGCTGATACATCAAAGAATACATAATTCCCAGAATGACAAATGACCATAGAGAGTATTCAAACAGAGTAAGGAAATCAATTCAGGAAACACACAACAAAGAAATCAAAATGAATTTAAAGTCCAATAATTTGGATGAGAAATAAAAACTATGAAAAAAACAAGGAAGTTGAGACACTGAAAGGAAAACAAACAAATTCTGAAAATAAAATAAAGATTATGTCAAGAGAATCATCAAGACAAAGGAAAAGATTTATTTCATGGGCAGGAGATAAAGCAAGGATGATAATATATACAGACATATATAAAGAAAAGCTAGCAGACAGCAGATATAACTAACATATCTAAGAACTCAGATTAATTCAGAAAACCAAACATAAAAATGTATAATGAAGAAGTGGAAGGACCTAGGGGCTTTCACCAGCCCTATACCAACCTGCCTCATGTCAAAACTAGGCCAAGATCCATTCTCCACCCACAGGAACATTCTTGAGTAAAAATTCTCAGAGTGTACTGACTGATAGTCACCTGATGACTGGAAAGTCCCAGGTAGAGTTCAAATGCATGTCATGCTTGCTAGCCAATACATTTAAAGGTCAATGTGCTTATCCAATAAGTTTGAACTGTAACCTTGCTGATGTAACCTGTGCCCCTAAAAAGTATAAAAGCTGCTTGTAATAGCCATTTGGGGTTACCTTCTAATAACCAGCCTTGAGGGAATGATTGAAAGTCAACCCCAATGTTCGGGAAAATAAACCTCTTGCTTTTGCATCAATCTGCATCTTGGTGTCTCACTCAGGGGCATCTTGAAGTAAGCACCTCTTACTGAGGGTCAGGGACTTACAGAGGAAGAAGCAAGATAGGTAAAAGTCATAGACAACTTATTCAATGAAATTAAAATTTCCCATACCTAGATAAAAAAAATTAACATCTAGAACCTTAAGTAGACAAGAATGGTGAAATCTCTCCACAGAGTATGGTAGTCAAGTTGTCAATAACATAAAGCAAAGAAATAATGATAAAGAGCTGTAAATGGAAAAGGCCAACACCACACACACACACACACACACACACACACACACACAGAGAGAGAGAGAGAGAGAGAGAGAGAGAGAGAGAGAATTTCCTGTAATCAATATCAGCTCACCATAAGGTTAGCAGCTCTAAAAGCAAATGGAATGATACTATCTTGGTTACAGTTACTATTGCTGTGATGAAACACCATGCCTGTGATGGTTTGTATATGATTGGCCCAGGAAGTGAACATATTAGGAGGTGTGGCCTTGTTGGAGTAGGTGTGTCTCTGTGGGTGTGGGCTTAAGACCCTCCCCCTGGCTGCCTGGAAGTCAGTCTTCCACTAGCAGCCTTCAGATAAAGATGTAGAACTCAGCTCTTCCTGTACCATGCCTGCCTGGATGCTGCCATGTTTCTACCTTGATGACAATGGACTGAACTTCTGAGCCTGTAAGCCAACCCCAATTAAATGTTGTCTTTTATAAAACTTGCATTGGTCATGGTGTCTGTTCACAGCAGTAAAACCCTAACTAAAACAATGCCCAAGAGCAACTTGTGGAGGAAAGGGTTTATTTGGCTTACATATCCTGAGTCACAGACCTTTAAGGGGGAGCTCAAGCAGGAGCTCAACTGTGGCAGGAACCTTAGAAGCAGGAGCTGATACAGAGGATATGGTCACTGGCTTGCTCCTCACATCTTGTTCAGCCTGCTTTCTAATAGAACCCAAGAACACCAGCCAATAGTGTCCCCAGCCAAAATGATCTGCTCTCTCACCACCACCAATCACTCATTAAGAAAATGACCTATAGAAGACACTTTTTCAGTTGAGATCCATCCTCTCCTTTAGCCTTTGGCAAGCTAACATAAAACTAGCTGGGCCAGATATATTTTAATCCTTAAACATCAATAACTATCAGACCGCAAAGAACCAAATAACCCTATCAAGAAATGGGGTACAGAGCTAAACAAAGAATTTTCACCAGAAGAAATTCGGATGGCCGAGAAACACCTTAAGAGATGTTCAACATCATTAGTCATCAGGGAAATGCAAATCAAAACAACCCTGCGATTCCACCTCACACCAGTCAGAATGGCTAAGATTAAAAACTCAAGAGACAACAAGTCTGGCGAGGATGTGGAGAAAGAGGATCACTCCTCCACTGTTGGTGGGATTGCAAGATGGTAAAACTGCTCTGGAAATCAGTTTGGCAGTTCCTCAGAAAATTGGGCATGTCACTTCCAGAGGACACTGGCATACCACTCCTGGGCATATACCCAGAGGATTCCCCTGCATACAATAAAGACACATGCTCCACTATGTTTATAGCAGCCTTGTTTATAATAGCCAGAAATTGGAAGGAGCCCAAATATCCCTCAAGGAGGAATGAATACAGAAAATGTGGTATATTTATACAATGGAATACTACTCAGCAATTAAAAATAATGAATTCATGCAATTTGTAGGTAAGTGGTTAGATCTGGAAAATATCATCCTAAGTGAGTTAACCCAATCACAAAAGAATACACATGAAATGCAGTCACTGATAAGTGGATATTAATGAGCCCAGAAGCCCTAAATACTCAAGGCACAATTAGCAAGGCAAATGATTCCCAAGAAGAAGAAAGGAGAGGACCCTGGGCCTGTAAAGATTGGATCCAGTTTTGTAGACCCAGAACAGAGAAATCGTGTGTGTGTGTGGGGGGATGATTGGGGAATAGTTGGGGGAGAGAGGAATTATGGGACGTATGTTGGGGGGGGAACTGGGAAAGGGGAAAACCTTTGGAATGTAAACATAGAATATAGAAAATTAAAAAAAATACTTGGGACTAATTTTCCCCTTCCTCCATCTAGCAATGCATCTTTGCGAAGGCACAATGGCTCTACACTTCAACTTTATTGCTAAAACAATGGGGATAATAAATAACAATAAATAATGATTGAAAACTTAAAAAAAATCAATAACTATCAATTAGGGTTACTATACCAAATAGAGTTATCCTTTAAAATTTATAAATAAGATAAGCAAAAATTAAGACTATTTATAAAAAAACAAGCCAGAACTTCAAAAGGATTACAAATTTAAGGAATAAGCATGCCTCATTTGGGCTGGGGAGATGGCTCAACAGTTAAAAGCACCTACTACTCTCTCAGAGGTCCTAAGTCCAATTCCCAGCAGCCACATGGTGGCTCACAACCATCTGTAGTAAGATTCAATGCCCTCTTCTGGTGAGCCTGAAGATAGCTACAGTGAACTCATATATAAAATAAATAAATCTTAAAAAAACAAAAAACAAAAAAAAAACAAAAACCAAAAACCAAAAAAACAAACAAACAAACAAAATGCCTAAGAACTGTGTCCAACACAGCAAACAAGCAGAATCTTTGCACTAACAGGACCAGAATGGATACAATCATAAGAAACATCAACATCAAATTCTTCTCATAGTAACCATGAAAATGACTTAAGCTCACGATTAGAATGGTATAGACTAGGATACAGATATGTCTCAGTGGTTGAGAGCACTTAGTGTTCTTGCAAAGGACTCGAGTTCTCTTCCTAGTACACAGGCTGTTAACAATCATCTGCAATTCCAGTTATCCAGAGAGTATGCCCCTTTTGGCTTCTGTAAGCATAGCTTACAAATGATGCACATACAGGAAGGCAAAACACAAACAGACTGAGCCAGCACAGTCAGTCTCCAGGGCAGGAATGAGGATTAAAAAGAAAAAGACAATTAGACAACATTGTAGCAGGAACATAGCCAGTTCTGAGACTGTGGCTTTTATACCATTTTAATTACATGCAAGTAATAAGGTCAGTTCTAGGTTATGGAAAAAGCAAGACAATAAACACAAATATTCAAGGAACAAGCAAGGCAACAAAGTCCTGTGACCTTCACTGTTTCTAAGGGCTTATCAGGATGACAAACATCTGAGCCTACTTCCCTGTCCTATCACAAAGTCATATTCTTGCCTGAAGCCTACTTTTTTAATCTAGCCCAAAATCATACTCTTGCCTGAAGCCTACTTCTTTGTTCTAGCCCAAAATCAGATTCTGGCCTGAGGTTACTTCCTTGTCCTGGCCCAATGTCAAATTCCTGCCGAGCAGCCCTGAAAACTCTCTGCAGCACACAGACCTATTTAAATTAAAATAAAAATACACACTAATTGTATCAAAAATAAGATCCAAGAAACATAGTAGTAGATAGCAAAGAGCAAACTCAGAGTCAGAACAGAAATCCAACCACCAAACAAATGGAAGCCATAAGCAAGCTGTGAGTTTTAAGGTCGTGAAAAGGTAGAGTTCTAATCAGAACTAGTCAGAAAAGATACTACCTTAATAAGAGGAATAGTTCATAAAAAACATGTAAAAATTGTAAATATTTATACATTGAATATTGGAGCTCTCAATTTTGCAAAACAAAAGATAGAAAAAGAACACATACATCCTGATGCATTATAGTTGGAGACTAATCCATCACTTTTATATTTAGGCAGGTCTTCTAAACTAAAAATAAGCAAAGAAACCTCAGAGCTAAAATACTCTATAGATCAACTAGATTATTAATTATCTGTAGTCCATCAAACAGATAAGGGATAGATAATGATATATGTAGCATTCCCTAAAATTGATGGAATTATAGGCCACAATGCAAGCCTTAATATGAGAGAGAGAGAGAGAGAGAGAGAGAGAGAGAGAGAGAGAGAGATGTAAAGACTATAAAGGACCCAAATTCAGTCCCCAGTACACACACTAGGTAGCTCATAACTACCTATAACTCCATTTCCAAGGAACCACTTACTACCCCTAGCTTCTACAGGTACTCCAACCCATTTGGCATACATGCACATAAATAGACACATAAAATTAATATTTGTTTTTTAAATGAAACCACTCATTGTGTCATACCAAGTCATATTGTGGCAAAACTGGAAATCATTAGCAAGAGAAACATCAGGAATTACACAAGTACAGACTGAAGTGAGGGCAAAATGGAAAAGTTCGTAGGATCAAATGAAAATAAAAGTACAACTTCTAAAAAACATTGGGATACAAAATAGAAGTTCTATGAGGAGATTTTACTGGAATAAATGCTGACTTTAAATTGAAAAGTCATTAATAAAAATGATGTAATTCAAAGTTTTAGAAAATAATGATCAATAGACTGAGGAGTTGGTTCACAAATTAGGAGTGATTAGTGCTCCTGCAGAACACCCAGGTTCAATTCCCAGCACCCACATTATCTGGGATTAGGTCTGAAATCATACATACAAACAACAAAAACAAACCCAGAATGGTGCATTTATATATATATATATATATATATATACACACACACACACATATATGTATATATACATATATATATTTGTTCATTTCCATATATATGCATATATATATGCATACCTACTATATTACATATACACATACATATATAACAATGATAAAGCAAAGGAGACTATCAACTTGGGAGTAAGCATGGGTGGTCTCAAGGGAGGATAGAGAGTAGGAGCTAGAGGAACAAAATAGGGAAGAGTAATATAATTCGATTTCAGTTAAAAACATATTTTTAAAAAATTAAGTCAGCCAGGTAGTGGGGGCGCATGCCTTTAATCCCAGCACTTGGGAGGCAGAGGCAGGTGGATTTCTGAGTTTGAGGCCAACCTGTTCTACAGAGTGAGTTCCAGGACAGCCAAGGCTATACAGAGAAACCCTGTCTCGAAAAACAAAAAAATAAAATAAAATAAAATAAAATAAAATAAAATAAAATAAAATAAAATAAAATAAAATAAAATAAAATAAAATAAAATAAAATAAATAAAATAAAATAAAATAAAATAAAATAATAATAAATTAAGTCAATGCCAAATCAGTACAAGAAAAGAAATAATAAGGGTTGGGAAAAATAATGAAATGAAGACAAACTAAAATAAAAAAAAATACCAAAAAAAATCCCAATGAGATAAAGAGTTTGCTTTAAAAAATAATACTAGCAAATATTTAGTCAAACTAAGAAAAAGAACAGAAGGAAAGAACCAAATTAATAAAATATGAGATGGAAAAGAAGTCACTACAACAGCTTCTAAAACAGAGAGTCATGGGGAAACAATTTGCATACCTACTTTCCAAAAGGAGGCAAAATTTAGAGTAGACGAAACCTGTGACACTCAAAAACTACCCAGATTAAACATAGAGGATATATCCAGCTAGAGGAGAAAAGGACTGAGGCAGTAATAATCTCCCAGCAATTAATAGATTCCCTTCAGAATTCTGCCAGATCTTTACATTTTAACTGACATCAATGTTCCTAAAGTTATTCTATAACATGGAAATGAAAGAAAGACTCCCAAACTCATCCTACATAGCCAGTATATTCTAATGCCAACACACATAATAAAGCAACAAAAGAAAACTTTAAGCCAATTTTTATAATGAGCACAGACACAAAAGTTTTCAAAAAAAAGAGACTACTTTGATTAAATTAAACAATGTATTAAGTTGATATACCATGATTAGGTTTGTTTCATTCTAGGACCACCAGAATGATGTAACATTTTCAAAAAACCAAAGCAATACAATGCACAAATGGGGTCCAAAAAAGTGCTATGACCTGCTTAATAGATACAGAAAATAAATTTGACAAAATTCAGAACCACTCCATGATAGTTCTAGAGAAATTAGGAATAGAGGTAACATACCATAACACATGGAGGCTATATATGATGATGTAACAATATGTAGCAAAAATGCTATCTATGAATAGCCTATGAACAAAATTATAAGTGGGGAAACTAAAACCATTCTCTCTAACATGAAAATGAGAACAGAGTAACTACCTTTTTCATTTTATTGAACATACTCCTGGAAATTTTATCTAGAAAAATAAAGCAGGAAAAGTAACCAAAAGGACAAAGGAAAAGCCGGCAAATCTTTCCTTTGTATATATGGTATCCTGCACATAGAAAACTAGAAAAATAAAAAAAAATCCTAAGATTCATTTGGAAGCACAAAGATCCAAGATACCAACACCATCAACAGAATTAGTGATGTTGACAATATTATAAAACCCAATACAAAGTTATAATGCTGAGATATTTTAATAAAAGCAATGTGACACTGGGACAAAAGAAAACAGGTGAATGGATCAAAATAATAGTTACAGGGGAAGCAATGAAGAAAAGAAAACCCACACACCTAATGACCAGTTTTCAACAAAAGTTGAAAAAGTACATATTAGAGAAAACTTAGCTCCTTCAACAAATGATGCTAAGCAAACTTTCATAGCTACAGGTAGAGAATGACACTAGAATGTGTCTCTCATGTCAATGTAATAGCTGATCTATCTGAATCTTTGAAATTGCTAAAATAAAGCATAAGTCAAACACTAAACTCTAAGATAGCAGAATAAAGAAGGAACTTTTTGAAAATATTTAAGAGTTGGCAAGATGGCTTCACAACTAAATGCACTTGCCACCAAGCCAGGTGACAAGTTAGAGCCCTAAAATCCACATGACAAACAAATCCTTCAAGGTGCTCTCTGACCTCCATGTGCCACATGCTTATGCATGCGTGTGCATGTGTGTATATGTGCTCACACACACTCACATTAAATAAAAACGTTATTAAGAAATATACTATTAGGGGAATAATATCTCAAGAACAAACAGAAAGATTTTTCAAATAATAAGGAATTAAAAAGCAAAGAATATAAATGGCCCACAGAATGACGTATCTTTGCCAACTATACATAACGCAAGAGTCTGAGACCCAGAATGTATAAAGAACTGTAAAAAATAAACAACAACAAACAAAACTTCTGATCAGTAAATGAGCACATGAGTTGTACAGACAGGTCTCAGAAGTAGAAATATGTATGATCAGTAACTATATGAAAAATGTTCAAAATCTTTAGTCTTCAGGGAAGTAAAATCAAAATTACTTTGTGATTCTCTTTCACACAATTCAATGTCATCAGAAAAACAGATTATAGCAAGTGCTGCTGAAGCTGTGGGAAAAGGGAATTCTTTACAATGTTGGAGAGAAATGTAAAATAATACAGAATTATGAAAATCAACTTAGAAGTCCCTTTAAGAACTGTGTATATACCTACCTTATGCTTCAGTATTACTAGTTCTGGCATATACACAATGAAATTTAAATCAGCAGCATGCAACACTTGTAACATCAATGTTGACTTCAATAGTGTTCTTAAAATACAAGATATAGAACCAACCTAGAAGTCCCACCAAAAAAGCCACACCTAGAAAGACAAGTATCACATGCATCTATCTTATGCTGGATATATTTGTGTAATACACACACACACACACACACACACACACACACACACACACAATGTGTGTATTGTGCAATATACACACATATATATATACATATATATATGGTAAAGGTAGATGGGTAGATGGGTATAAGAAAAATTACATGGGAGGAAGACAGTCTAAAGGCAAGATAATGGTAAAACAAGATAGGTAATGGGGGTAAGGTATCTGTCACATATATGGAATCTAGATTAAGTATACGTACATATATATATATATATATATATATGATAAGAAAGCAAGATGGAAATTATTTGAATGAATAGGAAAGGGCATTGGAGACAAGAGGATACAGTGAGCTGTGAATTGAACAATATGCAATTATATATGTGTGGGTGTATGTGTGTATATATACATACATACATATGTGTATATATATTTATGAATATCATATATTCAGTGATATATTTATATATATATATATGTGAAAATAGCATTTAAAAACTCATTGTATAATATTATAACAGAAAAAAAAAAGGCCAGGCCAGAGATCTGCTAGTTGTAGAAAGGATTCAAAAGTACCAGCCAAGACTGGTAAGTCCACCCAGAATAAAATTCCAATAGGTCTCTTGGCAACCCAAAAATTAATCTATAAAGGCCATATCCATCATTTTTAATTTGTTTAAAATGTGTAACAATAGGTTTGAAATAGTAGACACAAGTGATTTCATTTCATATGTTAATTCATCAAAAGGAATAGATGTCCTTAACAATCAATTTCCAGTAGTAAGAAATACTTAAGAAGTAACAAAAAGCAAGAATCCATAAATATAACAATCCCTCTTTTGTTTAATCACAGTTGTTGAAGAAGATGAGGGATAATGGGAATATGAAAATAATAGATCAGGTGGGAAAGATTGCTCAGTAGTTAAGAGCACTGATTACTCTTACCCAAAGTCCAAGTTCAAAACCTAAGTGGTGACTAATAACAATTTATACCTCCAGTTCCAGGGAATCTGATAACCTCTTCTGGTTCCAAAGGCTCCAAGCTTATACGTGATGCATTTGAAAACATATAGGCTTATACATATAAAATAAAAGCATATTCATTTTAAAAAAGAAAATACTATACAGCCAACAAAAAGATGCGAAATCACTTAAAAATCACCTTTAAGTTTTGGAAAATGTAATCCCAACTAACTTCCCTGGTCATACTGTAATGAACAGTTCTTGCAAGAAGGTGGGAGAATAAACCTCAACCCAGCAATCCAGTTTTTGCTAAGACCTTCACAGGAAATAATGTTCTTTCAAACTGTGTGGATTAACTGAGAGCAAATTAGCAAAACACAAAGTGTAAAAGGAAAAGGGGAAGGGAGTGGGTCTGAGGAAATAAGTCCATTATGGATTTGTCAAAAATGACCATCTGTGATATCCAGTATTTCTATTGAAAATGGTATCCAATGTTCATTCATCTACTGAGAACTGTAGATGTTTAGATATTCCAAAAATCCAGATTTTCTTATTAAAGTACATTTTCCTCACTCTTGTAACCTTCACACCTGTGTAAATGGGCCTAGCCTATGGTGATAGAGGCCTAGTGACCTAAAGCAAGCATCATTATCTTGCCTGAGTCCATCTAATCGCCGTGATAACAAATCCTTCCCCAGCAATCTCTGACATTCCAGAATCCCTACATCTTTAGTGATTAAATATTAAATTATTATTTTTGAAGAACATATGAGTATCAGAAAAATAATTACCAGACAAATATCTCTGTTCTAGCATTTTACTAGAAACTGATGAGCATTGTATAGCACCACTGAAAAAACTTAAAATGTAAGCTGATGTCATCCTATTAATTTTCACAAGAAGTATTCTAGCAAACTGAGACAACAGTCTGCTTATTTAAGAAAATAAAAGGAACCCATTGTCTCCAGATTTATGATAAATCTGTTACTGCAGTCAGAGGCATCTGTTGTTACTAGCATTTTGTGCCTGTGAGTAGATATGAATTGGATACAATTTTTAATTTACAAAATATTATTTTTCGATCTCATTTCCAAATTTAAAGTTTTAATGAGATTTAAGGGAAAATAGTTCTTCCCACACTTGAAGACCACAGGGCTTAGTTCATCTAGGAAAGAAAGTGCATGCACCGAGAAACAGCGTGTTTCTGTGCCTCTTCAGCCTAATAATTCTGAGTCCTAATAAGGTAACATGACAACCTGGTATTTGTAAGAATACAAAGAATACTGCATATCTTTGAGGGGAGGATTATTCCAAGTGTTTCCAAGGTATCTGTCCTTCTAGCAGGACGTGTTGAGGCTGTGATTCAAAGCAGAAGATGGATGGTATTCATCCTCCACAGAGTTTATGGACCCAAAGGAATGGATTCAACGGGCGGTGGTTAGCACAGCTAAAATCCTGGCTTTTAATGTGGACTCAGTTTTCCTCCATGTCACCCTGAAGTTTTGTACACACTCCAAGTCATGTGTATCCAGAGTCATGCTTTGGCAGAGAATTTAGGAATGCTGGGGCAGAAGGAGTGCAGAAGCCGGTTCTCATTGGTCTCTCCTCTTCCCCAGTATGTGGCTTCATAAGCAGCTTACTTTCATCATATACTGCAATACACGGGGGATGTGGAGAGGAAGGTTATGATTATATTACAGAGGGTCTATCGAGATCTAGGACTCCCTGTGCTTGCTGCTCTTCACCCGTGGGCTCATTGTTTCACGTCTGTAGAACCTTACTGTCTGGTTAGTAAATGTAGACTGAGAAACTCTCACACTAGAGTCAAGGAATAAGACTGTCCATGGAAATCACAAAGAACAAAATGATCTTCTCTTCCACACTGGTAGTCTTTCTGAACATCCTGGCTCAGTGTTGTAATGATTGGTAGGAAAGATTAATAACTATGCCTGCCTCCATGGCCTCTGTTAATAATTACATGAATCCAACCATCTGTTTGTCACTTCTCTTTCTTGCTTCTCAACATATGTGAAATCCTCATAGGAAAGAGGAAGACTCTTTACTGGGTGTTACCTTTGCAATCCCAATATCTACTAGTACTCAAATGATTACAGAAAAGGCAAAATATTATGGGGTTTCCATTGTCAGTTCCAAAATTTCCTAAACAGCTGACTTGTGCTGATTAGGCAGAGCCTTACTGTTTCTGCTGGATCCAGACACTGCTACTGATTCATGTTTGGTGTTTGCTTTTGAACTGGACTACTAATATCCTGATAATGAAGAGTAGAATCACTCCCAAAAGAACTGTTGCTAAACTGGTCCACAACCCTTTTTTTCATTACAAACCTTTCTCTTCAACCTCTGTCAGGTGGGTTAGAAGTGAGGTTGAAGGGTTTAAGAACCCTAAATAAAGTAGGTCTTGAAAAATCTAACCCTATAGGTGGCACCCAATGTGGCCTAGGCATAATGGGTAACTCACGTCTAAAAAAGTAGAGAAATCAGCAGATTTTGATGGGTTTGCAACATTGTTTAAGGAAGTTGCAAAATAACACCTACTGTGGCTGGGGCCAGGGGGTGGGGTGGGAGTTCCTGTCTTGCTCCCTAGAGGGGGTTTTCTGGTTTTGCTTCATAGTCTTCATGTACACCATTTTGAAAAAGACTTGGGGAAAAGCTGAAAATTCAGAAGGTTCACTCAATTCTCTTGTGTTAGAAAGATTTTCAGAGTTGGCTCTGCACTTAGAGGGATTACAGATAGAGGTTGAAGGGCTTGGAAAACAGGAGCCAATAGGAGGAGAACAACAGGGTCCAGGCTTGGAGTCTGAGTCCAGGAAGCAGACTAGGCTGGAAGGCAAACTGCCATCCTGCCCTGCTCCGCGCACTTTCACTGAAGAGTGCCAGGAGCACCTTCATGAAACAAGGAGCCAGGAAGAGCAAGAGGTAGTACAGGAATAACCTGTTGGTGTTGACCCAAGTGCACTGCCAGAGGCACCTCACCTCACATTAAGTCTGTAGTGGGCTACCAAGTAGAAGGAAAAGGATACCTAAACCAAGCAAAAGAGTTAGAGACAGCTCCAATCCCACTGTCAGGAGTTCCAGAAGAATACCAAGCTACACGACTATAATGTACATGCAGAGGCTGTAAGTTTAGTCTCCGTGAGTCCCTGTGAGCCCAGGTTAGTAGATTCTCTGTTTCCTTTTGTAGCCCTTGACCCGTCTGTCTTCTGCAATCCTTCCCTATCATTCACACAATTCCCTCAGGTCCACCTAATGTTTGGCTGTGGATGTCTGTATCTGCATCATTGCTTGATGCAGCTTCTCAGATGACAATTGGACTAGATACCAATCTATGAATATAGAAGGATACTGTACATTTTTAACATAAAGTAGCTTCTGCTAAGATATAACTTTTAAAAAGAGTCAAACAAACAAAACAAACAACAAAAATACATGAAAATCCACTTCCAGAACAGCTCTGGGTATGTGGAAGTAACAGGCTGTGTTCAGATGTACTTCCTGGTTATCAAATAGAAGGGGAGAGGTGACATTCTGCTGCGGCATACACTAGCACAGCTGAGTCACCCAGCCTTCAGATGCTTTAACACAGTTGTTCTCAGCCTTCCTAAGGCTGTGACACATTTTCATGTTGTGGTGACCTCAAACATTAAATTATTTTATTACTACTTCATAACTGAAATTTTGCTACTGTTATGAATTATCATATCAATTATCTGATATGCTGGACTGTATTATGAGACCCCATGAAAGGGCTGTTGTGAGCCATAGGTTAAGAAATGTGGATTTGAGTCTGCCTGCAGCTGGGCAGAGCCTCTTGGAAAGGCAGAACTCTGGGATTTTGACTTAGTTTATCCCACACCAGGACATGTGCTTGGCTATAAGGAAGTGCTGAGACACCACTTTGGGGTCTGGGAAAGCACAGTCTGAACATTGGGAAAGCCGGAGCTGTTTCAAGGGTCCCCAGGTCTGCAACGAGGCTAGGGCCATGAGATTCTCTGACTCTGGACATCCAGGCTCCACTGGGAGTTGCTGAAGAGCCAAGAACAGGAGGCAGGGAGCATGGCCTGGCGAGGACTGGCACAGGTGGGCTTGGGACAGTATCTAGGTCAGAGTGGAGATTTGGGGAGAACTGGCTTGTCTCAGCCATGATTGTCCTTAGCTAGGTGGAGGAAGGCTAGAAGGATAGAGAGGCTGTCTATAGGAGATTTAGCTGTGGCTGTGTAGTTGAATGCCTTCTCTATGGCTTCCCATGGTAGATCTTGATGAAAGCGACAGTCCATGGTTCTAAACTGTTTATTGACTGTTCATTGTTGAGAATGGATGTGTGCCAAACTGTACCCCCTTCTCAGGGTGGGCCTGAGATTAAATACATTTTTCAGGGAGGAATGTCTGAGAAGGATTCCTAGAGACCCATACCCACCATCCTAATCCCTGAGCCTCAATTAAAGTCCTGTGAAACAAGTTGCACCTATAAAGATTTTCAAGCCTGGCAGATTACCATGTAGAGTCCCTAAATCAACATTTTGAACATCAGCTGGAAAGTTATTAGGACAGTCTTAGGCTTACATCAAGCCCATTGACAATATTAGGAAGTCACTATAATGAAATACCATAATAGGCTTAAGGTGAGAAACTGTACTCCACTGAAAGAAAACCAGTATTTACTATTCACTCATGCATGTGCATGAGTACATACATGCACACATATCCACACATACATGCATAATCACATGTGGTTTGAAATGGGGACATGAGCTTTGGAGATTGCTCTACAATTTTCCAAGAACATTGTTCTGTTGGTATAATCACAGTCTAAGTGTGCAGCTAGGTACCAGGAGCACAGCTACAAACATCACCCAGCCATCCTGTTTCCAGGAAGCACAGGCCACAGATAATGGATTAAAGCTTTCACAATTCCCAACAAGTATGAGGATTTATACACAATTCCCAAATGGCCACCTGTAATCACACTACACCTGTAAAGTGTTGTGGATAAGCCTGGTGTTGTTCTTGTGAACCAATCCCCTAATGAATAAAGGAGCCAATCACTGGGCAAGTAGGCAGGATTTCCAGGTTGGATGACAACAGAGATAGCAGAAGAGAGTTAGTTGCTTTTAGAATTGGGATAGCAGAGGGATAAGATGTAGCTGCTAGAGTTTCCTAGTATCATGGTGGATCCACAAGAATCCACCCCCAGAGGGATGAGATTTTAATAAGGCTTACGACATTAGCTTTTAGTTGTTGTGTCCAGAGATTGAGTTAGCATTGTTTCTGAACTAAGTTGTGTTACATTTTCCTTCATGCAACGGCTTATCTGGGTTTAAGAGAGAAAGGTATGATGGCAAAGTGTGGGTTTGCCAGATGTGCACCACAAAGGCTATGGGGGCTTTTAAGCACGGGGTTAGCATGGTAGTGACCTGCCACTAGAAACCAATGAATCTCCATGATATAAAAACAGATTGGCCATTGCCCACCAGTACATGGCTGGCCAGGCCACCAGGGCTGAGTTAGAGGTACAAGCATGGGAATGTGCCAGTTTAATTTTTTCCCTAACAGTAAAGCTCCTCAAGAAACATAATTTCACAGACCTACCTCAATCTGGCCAAATCACTCAAGGTGCTCAGTCTCCTGATCAAGATGAAAGCTGGCATAATCGGCCTTCTAGTTCATCACTGTAAAACAACAGGGGCAGAAAAATAGCATGGCCTTTAACCACTTATGAGAACTGAAAAGAGATAACAGGAGAATAGAGGGGGAGACTCCACAAAATAACTCCAGATTTGAATTTAAGTATTGAGAAACCAAAACCCTGGTGTCAGAAGGGAACAAAATTCCTTCTGCCTTTGATTTCTGCACTCCTCTATAGCTGGCTGCAAGCCCCTGTAGTACCCTAACCATCCACCACACAGGTGTCCTACGACAACTGTCTACAAGCCCTGGAAGTCCCCTCCCCACTCACCACACAGGAGTTCTACTTGTTGATAATGTACCATCATGCCACTGTACTCTTTACTACTCTGCAGAATAATTGTTCTGGATGGAGATGTCACTTCCAATAAAATTAAGTCTAAACTTGAAATTTATTTCTTTGTGAGATAATAGCCTAAATGAAAGCAAGCTTCTAGAAATTTATTCAGCTCCCCATTGTCCATACAAGAAAGGTTTTTTTAGGCGAAGTGGTGATGGATTTAGCATCTTTTTAAGTAGAATCATTTCATTTGGAAATAGTTAGATTCCTTATTTTTCCTGAATATATTGTGATTCATCTATGGTAACAAGCATTCCTTTCCTTTTTAACTAAGTCCACTTTAAATTTATACAAAACTTTGTTTTATACATACTTTATTTCTATGATGCATTTCCTAAAAGCCTCCTACTTATTTGAAAATCATGGGATCATGTAGGTGGTTTTCTTCCTGTAAACAGAAATGACATGGCTCTTACTTCTCCTTCCAATATAGACGCCCCCCAACCCCCACCCAATCACATGGTTTGTATGTTGAAGGTAAAAACAAAATCCTTGCAGGTCTTTCAATTGAATCACAACTTAAAATAACAGATTATATTTACTTAACACGTCTTCTTTTATGTTATCAAGGGGACTTGTTGTTTTCCTTTCTTCACAAACTTTTCTACTATTTTCTACCATGCTGATGACTAGAGGTCTAATTTATAAAATGTTGTCAGTAATAGCTCGTTGGAATAATTCTCACACTCATCTGTGGATTCAACTATGTGGCAGTTGGCAACTTCAACCCACTTGAAATAGTTCCCATATCTCAAAAATAGTTAACTTTAAATAACCCTCTTCCATCTGCCTTAGATAACAACGCTGGAAAGGCAGGGAGCAGAACACAGTGTCTCCAGCTGGGAATGCTAACAGACTTGTTTATACCATACCTGTCTCCACATCATGAATATAGAAATAGCATGGAGTATAATTACTCCTTGGAATGTTCCTGTCGCTATAAAAAACTAAAGCCTGTTCTAGATCTTTCTTTAAAGTTGTCTGATCAATTAGGAACATCTTGTAGCTTCAGCTCCTGAAATCAGAAAGGCAAGAACACCAGGCCACGTGGTGGCTGTTGTTTATCTGCACATCACCCTTGTTTCTTAGAAGTACTGCATCACAGGGATGTGTGTGAACAGCAGCATTCAGAGGCAGTTTCTTTACATTTATATGACAGTCATCTATTGACTTTTCCTATGCTCTGAGGAATGTACCAAGTATGGAGATTTTGAACAGAGTGTTCTCCTCTGACATCCCGAAGCTTATAGTTCATATGTTAAAGCACTATGCTACTACACAGTGTTTGCTTCCCTTTGAGGATTAATGTTAAGCAAGATCTTGAGTGTGGAGTGGGTGAAATTGGTATCTGCTGGCAGTCCAAGTGAACAGAGAGAATAAGGAGGCAAGAACATAATAAAGTTCCAAACAAGGAGTGGTGTCAGTGAGACAGGGCGTGGTAGGGAGGAGCAAGACAATGACACTGACCCATAGGGGACAACCTGCTGTTTAATAAACAAGCTTATCAGAGCACATTTAATAAGAAATATTCATGTAAAAATTTTAATATGAGTAATGAAATTATTTTCAATGTGCATCAAAATAGCAGGCTTCAGTGCACTTGGTGCCGTATGCTAAATAGAAGCATATTTGCATAGCATCTGATCAGCAGTTTTAAAAGTGCTTTTATTGGAAGCTAGCAGAAGGCTTCCAGGTGTCACTGTTTTCAGCAGAAAGATATTTTCTGTTCCCACATCTCCACACTTAGTGAACATGACATTATATGCTAAAAGGACATTTTCAATTTTTAGATTTTTTAAAGAAGTATTTATAAATATGCCAAGTGTTTTTTAAATCCAAATATAACTTCTGTCCAAGAATAAAGTGTGAAAAATAAACAAGTAACTGGCTTTAAAGGTTCCATGAGCTGAACCTTTAAAATGTCCTAGAGGACGGACATACCAGGCATGTTCCTCTGTAACTAAAACGTGAGCATTTACTCTAAAATTCCTATTGTAGTATCTTTCTAAAGGACACACTTTAATAATTAAATCACAGTGTGTAAACAAGGTGGAGGAGTTCTTGTTACATGATAAAATTAAATATGCTGCTGCCATCCAGGCATCATATCCTTCACTTTGTAGAATTTTTTTCTTTAAATGTTTTCTTTTTTTTATGTGTTTGAGTGTGTAGCACACATACATGTGTATATACATTTTTGAATAGAAAGGGTGTGTGCATGCACTTGGAAGCATGGGGTGAGTTGAGGGTCTTCCCCAATTATTCTCCACTTTATTTATTGAGACATGGCCTCTGGGCTGAATACAAAGCTCAGTTGGTCTCCACAGTCAGCTAGCTCTGCAGATTCCTATTGCTGCCTTTGAGTACTAGAATTATAAGCAAGCTGGAAATCTGAGTGCTCTAGCTAACAAGGCAAGTCATTGCTTTACTCCACTGCTATCTCCCCAGGTCTAGAAAGCCTTGACTTCTCTGACAGAATGTCTTCCCTACCCTTGGAACCTATTCAGTCTTCCTTGGCACTAAACAAAACTAACACTTAGAAGGACAGTGGAGCTTCTAACTATCCTCAAGACTCTGGTGACCTGTCAAGAAGGAAGTTCAGAAGCTAGAGATTCAGGTAGTCAGAGACACCAAGCAGAGTTCAGGGCTAGGGCAACTCAACATGTTCTGCCAACACTTCCTCCTCAACCCATACAGTTTCCTTTGACCATCCACAAATTTAGTTGTCACAGCCCCTTGGCATCACAAGGTGTCATTCAGTCTGGGCCACTGCCACATTTAAGGCCTTATTCAACACTTTTCAACACTGCCTGCTTACCTCAAGGTTTCTCATGATCTCTCTTTACCCACTTTTCATACCATTTCTGGTCTGTTTTTATACAATTGGAATGACTGTAGGACCACATGGGATGACAGGTACACATGATGAAGCCAGCTTGGAAAACCTGATGCAAGACTGGGCAGAAAAGAAGTTTATGCACATAAGCTGTTCAGGACCACATCAAATGCAGACAAACCCTCTACTGATAAAGCAGTCTGTGTATGTAAATGTTTTTTCTGCACATGTGTCTATGTAGCACATATGTGTCAGTTGTTCACAGAGGCCAGAAGAAGGTGGATTACAGATGATAGTGAGCCTCTATGTGGGTGCTTGGTATAGAATCCTCATCCTCTACAAGAGCATCCAGTGTTTTGACCACTGAACCATCTTTTCAGTCACAGACACTTTTTTTAATACCTATAACAAACACTCAGGTCAAAGAACCACCATGGATCATGGACCCAGACCACGCTGATGGCAGAGACATTTGGAATACTAGAGCAACAACAGACCTGGGAATCCAGAAAGATTCCAAGCCGGCGATTTTCAGATTTATTGCGGAGGCTCAAGAACAGCTTCCCCAGCACGGTTTCCCCATTGTCTTCCCTCAGCACCTCGCTTTTTCCTAACTCCCCTAAGAATCTTGTCCATATGACCCATGGGAACATCTGGTTGAGACATTTTGAAAGCAAGATGTATGTGATGAGAAGACATGAACATGCTCAGGGCCTTGCCGTAGAGCAATGGACAGCATCCGCAGGCAGGAGTCAGGGATGAGACTGTGTCTTCTCTCCTGACTCATAACTCTAAGATAGAAACAATAAATGTGAGAAAGCAGAATTTTTGCTGTCTTAAAATCAGATGTGTTTTTATGTGGTATTAAGGTAGTACCTGTCTTGCTGCTTATGAAAAGCAAACTGAATTAAATCTAGTTCCTTCAAAGCTGGGTTCTTGATCTTCCAGAGCTTCCCACTTGTCTTCTTGCCTTTATTTTGCTTGCTAGAGGTCTGACTACCACCACCCCACCAGAGTCATCGGTCACTATTTTTGAAGAATTAAATTAATTATATAGGAGTTTGTCTTGCATATCCTGTTCTCTACTACAACTTGCAAGGACTAGCTGGCATTTATTTCTGCTTTTAAGAGGAGCCTCTGATTGACAGAGCCTTATCAGAGTGAAAATACTTGCTTTGCTCGTTCACCTAGAGGTCTAAATTGGCATTCACTAGCCTAAAGTTGATGATGCTCTCTAAAACCCACTGAAGTTATTAGCAATCAGATCCAGCTAAATTGGCATTTAATTTTAATTTTTAATTATCTTTTAATAGGGCTTAGAGATATCTCAGTTGCAAAAGTGGTTGCCATGGAAACATAAATGCCTGTGTCCAATCCCATCAGCCATGTAGACAGCTGTTATCTAACAGAGGTAAAAGGCTTGGAATCCCAGTGCTGGGAGAGGCAGGAACAAGCAGATCCTTTAAGCTTTCTGCATACCTAGTTTAGTCAGTGAGTTCCAGAATCCACAAAAAACTCAAAAAAAATATGAAAAAGTGATTCAGGAAAGCACTCACTACACACACACACACACACACACACACACACACACACACACTTTTTTATGAATTATAAATGTTCATAGCAAGTAACAATGCCAATATCCAAAATGTTCAACAACAAATTCAATAAATATCACATATAGCATAGATGTAAATGGTACATTAAAACAACCATGCTAACTATTCTGGAACTAATGCTTCAGCCAAGTTCTTGTCTCTGCCAACTACAAAGAAAATGTTCCCCTCTTTCTTTTAGCAATGGAATAGCAAAAGTTGTTGAGCTCCGTGTGCAGCCACACCACTCACATTTTTGTTGACCTCTTGACCTCTTCACTCTGTTCTTTTGGATTAGAACATGACAGTGACACTAGTGACTATGTAGATAAGGACTACAAAGGTATAAAAGAACTGAACTTACCTATTATGTCTGTTACAAAAGAGAAAACAATCATATTAGGCCATTGTTCTTTCAGGAACCTATTGTTTCAGTGACTTGGACTTTAAATAATACATCCTACTAATCTATTAAAAATTGTCTGTTTTGCCTTATTTTATCTTCAGTCTAAATTACTGGAAACTGACCAAACTTTTTTCCAACTGTTTTATCTAGATATAGATATAGAGATAGAGATAGAGATAGAGATAGAGATAGAGATAGAGATAGAGATAGAGATAGAGATAGAGATAGAGATAGAGATAGAGATATAGATATAGATATAGATATAGATATAGATATGCGATGTGGAAATATGTACAGTTCTCACTATGCCTATAGTTCAATTTCCTAGGACAAGAGGACACTAATAGCTTTTAACACATACTGGTTAATGTCCTAATCAAGATCCTTTCCACTTAAAAAGAAACAATAGGGATCTACTTTCAGATTATAAAATGAAGCCCTAGCAAGTAACAATGCCATATGTCAGCAGAAACCACAGCAAAGTAGCTAGAGAATGGTGGATGTAAAGGAAGAAAATTGTTTGTTCTCTGAACTTCCACGCAGGTTCTCATTTCCAGTTTACTTTGTAGAGTTTCTCTGTTTCTTCTCTTTTGGGATCAGCTTTCTGGCAAGGGGGTGATAATTTACTTGTTGCCTCCTGCTATTATTACTCCACACACAAAAAAAGAAGGTCTCATTGTAGGCAGACATGATTTGAATATGTTCCCAAAACATGTTAAACTCTTGTTTCATCTTATTCTTCTCAGGACTCTTCCTTTGATAGAATCCCATTACCACTATGCAGATGTCAGTCCATGTGGATGGGAGGACAGTCTTTGTGCGTCCTTTGGTTCTTTGCCTCCCTTATTTTGTGAGAATACCAACCAGCCAAGCTCTCTACCCAGGCTCTGAGCTAATCTGATCATTCGTCCCCAAATGTTCTCGAATCTTCTGCAAAACTCTACATCTGCATCTTCTCTTCCTCCTAGGATGTCTCTCATGTTTATCCAGATAATGTTCTCACAACTCCTTTTATCTACCTAGGGTAGATCATGCAGGCCAGAGAACCAATTACCCTATAATCACTTAAGAACACAGCAAACCATTGGACTGAGCTCAGGGACCCCAAAGGAGGAGCTAGAAAAAGGACTGAAGGAGATGAAGGAGTTTGCAGCCCCATAGGAAGAACAACTACATCAACCAACCAGACCCCTCCAGAGCTCCCAGGAACTAAACCACTAACCAAAGAGTACACTTTGGGGGAGGACCCAGGGCTCCAGCTGCATATGTAGAAGAGGATGGCCTTGTCTGCCATCAGTGGGAGGAGAGGCCCTTGGTCCTATGAAGGTTTAATGCCCCAGTGTAGGGGAATGTCAGAGCAGGGAAGTGGGAGTGGGTATGTGGGTGGGTAGGGGAGCATCCTCATATTAGCAGGGGGAAGAAGGATGGGATAGGGGTTTGCCAGAGGGGAAACCAGGAAAGGGGATAACATTTGAAATGTAAATAAATAAAATATCCAATTAAAAAACCTGCAGAATATATAGTCTGATAATTTCAGTACACATATTAGTTCCTATGTGCAATTTTCAGTTTCTACTTAAAATTTCAATCATTAAAAATTAAGCCCATCATAGTCTATTGCAAATTACTTTTAAAATAATATCCTATGCAAACTTATAAATAAGACAATAATATTTTATATTTCATTGTAATTTATGTATTAAAATGATTATGTTTAAGTTTTATGCCTTCTTTGAATAGCCCTCTACATGTATCTTAATCAAGAAAGAGAGGAAGGATTAAAAGGTGGTGGAAGAAAGAACAGAGGAAAAGAAGGAAGGGATGGACAAGAGGGATTCTTGATAAGGGATTCTGGGTAGAACTGTCTAGTTGGTGCCACCTTTAGGAGGTGACAAAATCATGTGCTTACTCAGCATATTAATGAATCAATCCAGCAAGGAAGAATAGGTAGGCTCTAGGGAAGTGGGACTTCCTTAGAAGTCAGTCACTGGAAGCATGCCTTTGCACAGTTTATCTTGTGCCCTGCACCAGTTCCAATTCTCCCCCTCAAAGGAACCAGGCCTGTTCTCTCATCCTTTATTATACCCAAAGCAATGGAGCCAGGTGATGTGCAGACTTCTCTGAAGCCATGCATCAAAATAAATCTTTTTTTATCCCAACATTTTACCTAATACAGAAAGTCAGAAGTTAAGGAAAAGATGGAAGAGATAACACAAAAAGAATTCAGGTGTAAGCATTGAGAATCTCTGGCCTGGCTTCAGATATTAGCTTCCTTGAGTTATCTCACTAAAAGATACTGTAGTAAAGCTATGTATGCACAGAAATGAAAGGGAATAACATGAAAAGCGACATTAGTAGAAATGTTGTTCACAGAGTTACAGAGCATGGCGAATTCTCTCAATTTGCAACAACAGGAATATCTAGTGAAAGACAGGGTTTTTATGTTGGCACCATGATTTTATGTAATATAGTAGTACATGCATGAGAAAGGACAAAAGAAGTAAAATAATAATAAAAACAGAAAAGCACTAGCAGGTGAGGGAAGAGGATGCTACTGCTAATCCAGTCTGTCAGCAGGCTCTCCATTGCCTCTCAGACCTCCACAAATCAGCTTCTGAAGATTCATATTTGGATCAATAGGAGTCTGCATTCAGTCTATGTCAGTGTCAGAGACTGTATTCTTGCTTAACCTGATTGAGAAAGAAAAGAGGAAGATTCAGAGTAAGCAGGTCAGTGTGGCCAGGGCAGCAGAAAGTTGCACAGAGAAGCAAGCTGTGAAAAATTTGCTTGGGAAGGCATCTTTGGAGAATCAGATGAGGAGTGAGGTAGTCTGTGGACCCAGGTTGAAATGTTCTCATAGGTTAAAAACTACATTTAAAATATTACTGGTTTTCTTTGTGGCTACTTTATACAAACACATCCTAGAAAAAAATAAGAAAGGAAATTAAGGTTATGGACTCCCCCCACACACACACACACCCTACCATTTCCCCTACAACCCCAGCCCCCTCAAGTCCATGAAGGTTGTCTTTTGACTAATTTGTCCTTGCTTTATTCCAAAGCTTAGACCACTCTGGCACTAGGTTCAGCTTTAGGTGTATGAACAAATGACTTTCTTGGGACAGGCCCTGTTCTCACTAATTCACCTATATTAGCTCACTTAAGGCTCAGATAAACGTGAAGAGGAAATTAAGGTACAGGGAGAGATCAAGAGTCTGGCCCTAGGTCATCCAGCCTGTGAGTGGCAGTGCCAGAACTTAAATACTAGACTAATTGACTAATGCTGGTGCTCTTAGTACCATGAAATAGTTCTTCACCAGACAGGAAGCCAGACTATGACTACAGCACACAGTAATCTCTATTTGGCACAAGCAGATCCAAGGATAGCATCATTTAGAGGCAAACTGGAGGAACCAGTTTGGAGGGAAGCAGGACTGCAAGAAAGGCTGAGCAGTCAGCCTGCCTCTACTGTATGGCCCCAGTTTTTGTTTACCTGAATTTTAATTAGTTCAAAGCATAAAGACATTGCTTCTCTGTCTCTTTCTTTGTTTTGTTACTCTATTGTTAAACAAGGAAATGTTCCCAAACTTAAACAGTAGCATCAAAATCTGCCCCAGTTCTGAGAAGCACCAGGTATTTTCTTAGATTCAGAAATCTCAGTTTGCCCCAATTAAATTCCAAGGAAGTGATAATAAGCAATTACTCAGAAATGTTTGGGTGGTTGTTTGGCATGCTTAATCTAAATTATTTCTTTATGTAATTATTTCTGCAACCTACACAAACTCAAAGACATTATTTTCATATTTTATAAAATAGTAACTGATAAAATAACGTATTAGATAAGTAGGAGAACGGAAATATATTAAATAGTACCATTCATTGTGCATTCTTTTCTTCCTTTTTTTAATTCTAAGACTTTGGCAGGTGAAGTTGTTTATTCAGGGCACTAAGTCTGTTTCTGAATGTTTCCACTGAGTTCCAGAGAAGAGACCAAACTGCCTGCCAGACTTGAACTAGCTAGAACAGAACGGAAGTGAGTCATTGCCTCCTTCACCCACACTCTGAAACTGAACCTGAAAGGAGAAAACCTTAATGCACACCAGCAGTCTGGCCTGTCTATTGTTGTGACCACATGTGCTAAGTGCTTATGGCAGCCACTGTCAACAAATTCTTGCTGAGAGAACAGATAAGTGACTTTTCCTTCTGTTCTGCCTTTAGCTGCAATCTGCAGGGAGCAAGAACCCACAGAGTTCCTGAGTTTCCTGAGCCTTCATATAGCCTTGGAGACATATGGGCAGCTACAAATCACCACGAACTTCATATGATGAAAATAGAATTCCTAATTTCCTCTCCTACACTAAGTACCATTCTGTCTGTCCAGTTGCTCAAGGCAAATTCTAAGAAATGCTTGATTCTTCTCTTCCTCTCATTCATTGTTTCCACACCCTAAACAGGCCTTGCCCCTCAAATGCATCATGAGATTACCACTTGGTGCCGTCCCTGTTCAACACCTATCTTTTTAAGCACCACAGCTGCCAAACATCTGCTCTCCTATAAAAGGAATATTTGAATTTCTTCATTCCAAGTTTGTCCATCTGCAATTGAAATTCCATCTAATAGCAAATGTGGACACTTTTACTTATGACTACTGTCTAATTCCTTGGCCTATAATGCTTCCTGTCTTCCTATTATGCTTATAACAAAGTTCTAATCTGCCATGACTTGTAAGTTAAAGATACTCAGATTTCCAGCTCATTACTCTGACCTGACTTCAGTTATAATGTCCTTTGTACCCTCAACTGAGCATAATGTGGTCCCTCTCATTCTAAAGAAAGCATCTTTTTAATCTCTCTATATGGAAATCTCTTTCTCTAAATCTCCATGTGGTAAACTCCTTCTCATCATTCAGGTTTTAGTGAAAGCATCTCCTCATTCAGGATCCTCCTTGCAACACACCCACATTAGGCACATTCTGTTATCAATTCATTTTCTCTACAGAACTTAGGATGGTCTGAAATAATGTTGTGAACATATATGCTTAACCTCTCCACTTAGGAAGCAAATTTAGGTAAACATAAGGAAAATATTAGTCTTGTTCAAAGATTCCAGTAAATGTTTTTTGAATCAAAGAGCAGTATTCTGTAGAAGTTAAGCCTGATTCTTCCTTCCAGTCCCATGCTCCCAGAAATAAGACTCAGACTCAAAAAATATTTACAAATAACTTGGCCATATAGCTAGGTTTTTTTCTGACTTGATTATAACTTAAAATTACCCATTTATTCTAATCTCTGTTCTACCATGTGGCTGGTTCCCTATACTCAGGTACCATGCATCTGTCGCATCACATTTTCCCAAGCAGATCTCCTGGCTCACATTAGCCCAGAATCCTTTCTGCTTAAAGGATGTCTTCTCACCTCATGTTTCCTGCCTAGGCTATAGGCCATCAAATTTATTACTGACGAGTGCCTCACCCACACAGACACAAGATACTTCCTCTACAGTGTTTGGGGTTCTTTTGGTTACTTTTTGTTGAGTGTTATTTGATTGTTATGCTATCAGGTCTCTATAAGCAGGACAGAAGTTATTATTGAGACTAAGCTTTTTTATTTTGGTTTTAGAGCAAAATCTGACAGACTACTTTTTTAGAAATACTTTCAAAATGTAAGTGTATCAACATGCCAGTTCTAACACATCTGCAAAAATTATATTTTTCAATCCTGTCGATTCTGTGGGTATAGCATTCAAGAACATTCTAAATATTGCATACATAAGCACAACCAGCACAGTGAAATGATTCTTTTTACCACACATTTTATCTTGATTCTATGCCTCTCCCACATATTTCTGTGTATATTGATCATTTTCTGTGTATACATTTTCTGAGTTTAAAATGTCGGAGAAAGAAAACTGAAATAATTCTGCAAAGGCAAATAAATCTGTTGTTACTCAGCTGACTTCTCATTAGGAAGTTAACTTTTCTGAGTAGTTTAGAGATGTCATTTAGAATGATTTTACTTTACTGAGCCACTGTGAACTCATGGAACCCTGAGGCTACTTGTTCAGGATTGTCACAAAATGCCACATTTTCCCAGCCACCACTAAATGGTGTTAGTCTGTTTGCCTGACCTTCAAAGTCTAGGAATATGGCTTCTATCTACATAAGAAGAGACTGGATTTTCCCTAAAATGTGTCTAAATGGTTTTCAGCTTATTGCAAAAACCTAGCCTCTCTATTTGAAGTAGTTGTGTTCCAGAGAGAGGTATTTGTTTGTATAACAAAATATGTTCAAGGTTTTAAGTTTGTTCTATAGTAATCCTCATTTGTCCATTTGACTTTCTGATTGGTCCTACATCATAGCATAGCTCTGGCAGTTTCTGCTTTCCATTTTTAATCTCTAGTCTAGAGAAGTTAACTGAGAATAACACAAACTGAAAAGTCCAATGTATGAGTCCTAGAGAAGAATAATTAAACCTAGACAAACAGATAACCAAAAAATAAATAAATAAAATAAGGAGATTCAAAGCTATTCTAAGAACAATCTTCAAAATAGTTATTAAATAATAGCTTAAATGATACTCCACTATAGGCATAAATTTTTTGTAATCTTCCATTAATAAGGGTTCAACCTCACCTTTAGTCCATGACCCAGCAGAGGTAGTGGAAGAGAAAAGTTATTAGGATATGGAGAAAGTAAACCTGTTCAGCAATAGTTCTTTGGAAATGAGCTCAATCTTCTTTGGCAACAGTATAATCCCATAGCAAACACCAAAATAAGAGTCAGCGGCTTCAGTCCAATCATCTTGGCAGGCAGACACCAGGCATGAACCATCAGCTCTAGTCCAATGCTGAAGAAACTGCCAGGCTCACCAACCAGCCTGAGGCAAGATGCCACAGTAAACTCAAGAGCAGTTCTTAGGCAAGTTTCTCAAGGCCAGCAATTCCACCAGTTGAGCTCAACATTACTATGTAAGGCAAACTAATACATGCATGTTGCTTTCAAGGAATCATTTGACATAACTGACTTTCCAAAGAAACTAGAAATTTCTACTTCACCTTATGAAGTATTATCCAAACCATTAGTATTTAAATTATTCACTGGTTTCCCAGTTATTCACTGTTTGAATGCCTGGTTTTACAATAAATTACTCCTACAGGGATACAAAGGCCGCTGAAGGAGTACTGAGATTATCTGCACATACTTGAAGAGGAAGTAGCAATAACAAATATTTCTCTTCATTAGTTAGAAGAATTTTGAAAGAGCCTTACTCTTGGACACAACATATAACTCAGTATAAGATGTAAAACAGTTCCTTTGGGACTTTAAAATCTATTTGTAAACATAAACACAATAAATATTAAGTTTCCTAATATAAATGATAAGTGAGAGCTAAAAAATTTAGAATCCCTTTCCAACTAGAGATATTTAATAGAATTATGTGAAGAGCAACTTGACCAAGTGTCTATCAATATTAACTAATATTTTGAAATTAAAAACATTTAATAAATTATCCTAATATAGAGATTATGTTGCTATAAAAATGTATATAAAATGTTGATTGCTGGAAATTTTCATTTTTGCAAATTATAAAAAGATCCCCAATACCTGACAATTACATACCAAATATACACATATGCATGTTATATATCCATGTAGTATGTCACATTCTCGTTATGTTTAACCTGTGTGTGTGTGTGTGTGTGTGTGTGTGTGTATGAATATGAAGGTAGATATGATTGTCTCACAATATCCATACGGTGTTCAGAGAACAACAAGAGATGTCAATGTTCATTTTCCCCATTTTTTTAAATAAAATCTCTTATTGTTCACTACTGTATATAACAGGGTGGAGAGCTTTGAGTGAGCTTCTATCTCAAACCTGCATCTCACTGATGGAATAGGGGAATTATAGAGATACCCACCTCTGGTTTTTATAGGGACTTGGGGCATCTGAACCAAAGCCTTCACATTTGTGTATAACTTTCTGTTGTTATTGTTTTCAATGTGGTATGTATGTGTGTGTGTATGTTTGTACATGTGCATGTTTATATGTGTGTATGCATGTAAATGAAGGTACACAGAGAAGCCAGAAAGGGGTGTGTGACTCCTTGGAGCTGAAATGTGAGACTCCAGTGTGGATGAAGGTAACCAAACTTGCATCCTCTGGAAGAGCAATATATCATCTTAATTCCTGATCCATCTTTCAAGTTCCATATTCTTATTTTTTAAGAGATTTGGAATTATAATTTATCATTACCTAGTAATATCTAAGAAATAATAAGTGATAAAAGAAAATTTTCAGAGAGAATGATATTGTATTCCAAGGATATATAAAGAAAAATTGTTTACATATAATAAATCATGTAGTTCCCTTATTTAAGAGAATACAATATTTCTAAAAGATATATGAAGTTAGTTTCAGATGTCTCTAGAGATAAAGTAAAAGATAAGCTATCAAAGAAGTAAAAGTTTTATTCTTATGATATTACGTTTTTAAATAATATAAATTTTTAACAGATACATATCTGTTTATCAAAAGTGCTTGTCAAATATAATATATGGATTATTTTTAACTATTTATATTTTCCCAATTGAACTGAGGAGTACAATTGCAAAATGAAACAAATTACTGCATTTTAGGATGGAAAGTGTATTAATAAATTCTTAAAATCTACTGAGGCTTTTAAAAAGGAATTGCCATTAATAACATCTTTTTTCTTCAACATAATACTTTTATTGCTGATTTTGAAATTTCACATAATGCACCCTGAGCATACTCACAGCTCTGCTCTCCTGGGTCCATTTTCCAAACCTCCCTGGGAAACCTCCTCCCAGAACAAAGAAGAAAGAAGGCCAAAATCCATTTTGTGTTACCCATATTCTTACTGGACCATGGGCAATATGCCAGTGACCTTACCTTTAAAGAGAACCAAGTCCTTCCCCATTTCCACCCCCTAAAGAAGACTCTGACTATGAAGAACTACACTTCGGCATCACTATCACAATTTTTAAGAGTTTTCTCAATGGCTTTCTATCTAAACTTTTTATTTTTGAGGAGTGGGGTTTGAGGTAGGGTGTTAGTTGAGACTGCTGGTCTTCCTATGGGGTCACCTTCCTCTTCAGCTTCTTCAATTCTTCCCCCAATTCAACAATGGGGGTCCCTGACTTCAGTTCACTGTTTAAAACCACTTTTCCATAGGACTACCTTTTTTTAAAATTGATACTAGGTTGTCTCTGCAGACTCCTTCACCACTGGGCCTACCCTTGCGCACACCATGCATCTATCTGGCTTGTCCACTGCTGCTGTCTTCCATCAATTAGCCATGCTTCAGTACTAGGTTGTCTTTGCAGACTCCTTCACTGCTGCACCTACCCTTGGGGACTCCATGGGTCCCTCTGGCTTGTCCACTGCTGCTGTCTTCCATCAATTAGCCATGCTTCAGGCCACTAGATCTCTGGGCATGCCTCAGTTTTGAGTGCACTGCCTAATAAAATATTCTCAAGTAACACCTCTTTATTATCATGCTCATTATTGCTTATTAAATTTTGCATATAAATACAGTTATAGTGATATCAAGGGACTCATCTCACAAGTATTGAAACATAAAATGAGGCAGTTGTTATAATCTCTTAGAATTTATTGATTTATTGAATTTTGAATATAAATCCAGTTATGATAATATCAAAAGTCATATCTCATTGTTATTGAAACACACAAAATGAGGTAACTGTTATAATCTCTTAGAATTTATTGACTTTTTTTTCACAGTTTCTAGTCACATCCTGTAGCAAAATATTTTCTCCAGCTTCTAGATCTATAAGTTTTATTAAAAATAAAACTATGATCTGCCTTCTTTGCTCCGGGACAGACCAGACAGGCAAAACCAGGTACTCAAAGATATCCCAAGTTTAACACCACTAGGGACACAGCCCACCAGGCTTCTGCCTGTGCACAAGGCCTGGGCAGCTCTGAGAGACTTCTGTGTGCCAGCCCTGTCCTGGGCCATTTGTCCTGCAGAGTGATTGGAATTTGGAAAGTGTCCCTGCAGCATATGCCATCTTCGCTCCCAGAAAGCAACACCAGGTACACAGAGTAAACACAAGTATAACATTGCTTGGGGCAAGGCACACCAGGGCTCCAATGGCACACAAGAGTAGGGCAGCCCATCAGCAATCTGTGCCAGGGGAAGCCCAGTCATCCAGAGGTGCTGAATAGCCTTACAGGCTCACAGGAGGTTCAAGCATCAGCCAGTGACAATAGGCCCACCTAACACCAGAGATAACCAGAGGGCAAAAGGCAAACTTAGGAATGTTACTAACAGAAATCAAGGCAGTATGGCGGCATCCGAACCCAATTCTCCGACAACAACAAGTCCTAGATATCCCAACACACCTGAAAAACAAGATCTGGATTTAAAATCACATATCAGAATGCTATTAGAGGATTACAAGAAGGACATAAATAAATCTCTTAAAGAAACACAGGAGAACATGAATCAAAACCCTTACAAGGGAAACACAAAAATCATTTAAAGAAATTCAGGGGAATATGGGACAACAGATATAAGAGGAAATGCAAACATCACTTAAAGAAATACAAGAGAACTTGGGTCAACGGGAAGAAGCCATAAAAGAGGAAACACAAAAATCTCTTAAAGAGGTTCAGGAAAACACAAACAAACAAGTGAAGGAACTGAGCAAAACCATCCATGATCTAAAACTAAAAGTAGAAACAACTAAGAAATCACAAAGGGAGACAATTTTGGAGATAAAAAACCTTGGGAAGAAATCAGGGGTCATAGATGCAAATATCAACAACAGAATACAAGAGATAGAAGAAAGAATCTCAGATGCCAAAGATACCCTAGAAAGCATTGAATCAACAGACAAAGAAAATGCAAAATGCAAAAAGCTTGTAACCCAAAACATCCAGGAATCCAGGACACAATGAGAAGACCAAACCTAAGGATTATAGGTATAGATGAAAGTAAAGATTTACAACTTAAAGGGCCAGGAAATATCTACAACAAAATTATGGAAGAAAACTTTCCTAGCCTAAAGAGAGATGCCCATGAACATACAAGAAGCCTACAGAACTCCAAACAGACTGGACCAGAACAGAAATGCCTCCTGTCACATAATAATCAAAACCCCAAATGTACCAAAGAAAGAAAGAATATGACCCAGAAATGAACACAACTATGGTCACTTGATTTTCAACAAAGGAGCTGAAAACATCCAGTGGAAAAAAGATAGCCTTTTCAACAAATGCTGCTGGTTCAACTGTAGGTCAGCATGCAAAGAATGCAAATCGATCCATTCTTATCTCCTTGTACTGAACTCAACTCCAAGTGGATCAAGGACCTCCACATAAAACCAGACACACTGAAACTAATAGAAAAGACACTGGGGAACACCTTTGAGGACATGGGCACAGGGGAAAAGTTCCTAAACTGAACACCAATAGCTTATGCTCTAAAATCAAGAATTGACAAATGAGACCTATTAAAATTACAAAGTTTCTGTAAGGCAAAGGACACTGTCAATAGGACAAAATGGCAACCTACAAATTGGGAAAAGTCTTTACCAACCCTACATCCAACAGAGGGCTAATATCCTATGTACACAAAGAACCTAAGAAGTTAGACTATCCCTGACCTCAAGCAGTACCACAGAGCAATTGTGTTAAAAACTGCATGGTATTGGTACAGCAACAGACAAGTAGATCAGTGGAATAGAATTGAAGACCCAGAAATGAACCCACAGACTTATGGTCACTTGATCTTTGATAAAGGAGCCACAACCATCCAGTGAAAAAAAGATAGCCTTTTCAACAAATGGTGCTGGTTCAACTGGAGGTCAACATGCAGAAGAATGCAAATTGACCCACTCTTATCTCCTTGTACTAAGATCAACTCCAAGTGGATCAAGGACCTCCACATAAAACCTGACACACTGAAACTAATAGAAAAGAAACTGGGGAAGACCCTGGAGGACATTGGCACAGGGGGAAAGTTTCTGAACAGAACACCAATAGCGTATGCTCTAAGATCAAGAATTGACAAATGGGACCTCATAAAATTACAAAGTTTCTGTAAGGCAAAGGATACAGTCAGAAGGACAAAACAGCCATCAACAAATTGGGAAAAGATCTTCACCAACCTTACATCTGACAGGGGGCTAATATCCAATATATACAAAGAACTCAAGAAGTTAGACCCCAAAGAACCAAATAACCCTATCAAAAAATGGGGTACAGAGCTAAACAAAGAATTTTCACTAGAAGAAATTCGGATGGCTGAGCCACACCTTAAGAGATGTTCAACATCATTAGTCATCAGGGAAATGCAAATCAAAACAACCCTGAGATTTCACCTCACACCAGTCAGAATGGCTAAGATTAAAAACTCAAGAGACAACAAGTGCTGGCGAGGATGTGGACAAAAAGGAACATTCCTACACTGTGGGTAGGACTGCAAGATGGTACAAACCGCTCTGGAAATCAGTCTGGCAGTTCCTCAGAAAATTGGGCATGACACTTCCAGAGGACCCTGTCATACCACCCCTGGGCATATACCCAGAGGATTCCCCTGCATACAATAAAGACATATGCTCCACTATGTTCATAGCAGCCTTATTTATAATAGCCAGAAGTTGGACGGAGCCCAGATGTCCCTCAAAGGAAGAATGGATACAGAAAATGTGGTATATTTACACAATGGAATACTACTCAGCAATTAAAAATAATGAATTCATGCAATTTGTAGGCAAATGGTTGGATCTGGAAAATATCATCCTAAGTGAGTTAACCCAATCACAAAAGAATACACATGAAATGCAATCACTGATAAGTGGATATTAATGAGCCCATAAGCTCTGAATATTCAAGGCACAATTAGCAAGTCAAAAGATTCCCAAGAAGAAGGAAGGAGAGGACCCTGGTCCTGAAAGGACTGGATCCAGTTTTGTAGGAGAATACCAGAATAGAGCAGAGAAATGGTGGGGTGGTGATTGGGGAATAGGCGGGGTGGGGGTGGTGGGGGTGGAAGAGGACATATGGAACATATGGTGAGGGGAGAACGGGGAAAGGGGAAAGCCTTTGGAATGTAAACAAAGAATATAGAAAATAAAAAAAAATGTAAAAAATGAATAAATAAAAGAAAGTACTCCTTAACCATGGGGAAAAAAAGAAGTTAGACTACAGAGAGCCAAATAACACTATTAAAAAATGGGGTACAGAGCTAAACAAAGAATTTTCACCTGAAGAATTTTGAATGGCTGAGAAGCCCCTTAAGAAATGTTCAACATTATTAGTCATTAGGGAAATGCAAATCAAAACAACCCTGAGATTTCATCTCACACCAGTCAGAATCGCTAAGATGAAAAATTCAGGAGACACCAGGTGTTGACAAGGATGTGGAGAAAGTGGAACACTCCTCTACTGCTGGTGGGATTGTAAGCTGGTACAACGACTCCAGAAATCAGTCTGGAGGTTCCTCAGAAAACTGGGCATGACACTTCCAGAGGACCCTGCTATATCACTCCTGGGCATATACCCAGCGGATTCCCCAGCATGAAATAAGGAAGCATGTTCCACTATGTTCCTAGCACCCTTATTTATAATAGTTATAGGCTGGAAAAAACCCAGATGTCCCTCAATGGAGGAATGTATACAGAAAATGTGGTATATTTACACAAGGAAATACTACTCAGCAATTAAAACCAATGAATTCATGAAATTCTTATGGAAATGGTTGGAACTGGAAAATATCATCCTAAGTGAAGTAACCCAATCACAAAAGAACACACATGGAATGCAGGCATAGGGGATTACCAGGATAGAGAATTGGGAGGGGATTGACTGGGGAATGGGCAGAGGGAAGAGGGCTTATGGGACTTATGGGGAGGGGGGAACCGGGAAAAGGGAAATCATTTGGAATGTAACCAAAGAATGTAGAAAATAAAAAATAAAAATAAAAAAACAATGATATTTTCATGATATTTCATGAAAATATCATGATATTTTCACAAAAACTAAACACTATTAAGACAAGCTAAAAGAAAAAATATATAATATATATTTTAATAATATATTTAATAATATATATAATATATATAAATATATATAAATATATATAAATATATATATATAGGCAGCACAGCCTATATAACTAACTTTCAGAATATTTTTGGTAATTCATCCTGAGGTGTCACTTAATTAAAATTATGATAAATATTATAATATATAAATAATTATTATTCACATGATACTGATCCTTTTTAATGTATTAGTGGTTGAGTATAACTAAAGAACTGTGGTTCCATGTTCTCTGCTGTCTCCCTCTCAGGGTATCCAGAGCTGGTGCATTTTGGGTTGGGGTAGGGGCTTTTCTAAGGATCTTCATGTTATAGCTCTTTTAGGTGAAGGCCTTCTCTGATCTTTGATGAAACAGCTCTCAGAGATGAATTTAACTTGTGCATATTTCTTTAATGGGGTAGGCTTGTATACAGACACTTTATTCGTGGTAAACCAAGGGTTATATAGTTTTGGGGAATGGGGTGAGGATGTGCAGGGTGGGCTGAAGATTTAAGGTACTGAGATACTTCATGAGCATGGTGAGCCGTTCCAGGAATCTCAGGTACAGAACTATATGACATTGCTCAGGTATAGTGTCAATGATCCCCAGAAAAGAAGCCCCACTGACAAAGGGAGTCTGCCATTTTACTCTGACCTTACCAGCAGGGTTTTCTGACTGGGAACACAGTGTAGAAGATTGGAACAGATAGCAGACTGCATTCCATATTTTCATAACAGAACAGAGAACAGGTTGTCAGAAATGATATGTTCACTCGCAGTCTTAACTCTTAAAAGTAAAATGGCAAATAACTCAGACTGGAACTGCATTTGAGACACTTATCTTTACAAATAGTTACTCTTGCTAGGTCCTGCCTTTAATCTGATCACTCAGGAGACAGAGGCAGGCAGATCTCTGTGAGTTTGAAGCCAACCAGGTCTACAGAGTGAGTCAGGATAGCCAAGGTTATGCAAATCAACCCTGTCTCAAAAACACAATGAGTAAAAACAAAACAAGCAAATAATTCTTCTTAAGTATTTGTGGAAAACAGTGTATGTGGTCACTAAAGGTTAAAGTCCAATAAATGAAACATTCTCACTAAGCTATCCTAATACTGTGATAGCTTTCTATACTTGTCCTAGAATCCTATTAAAGTCTGATTTATAGGGATCCAGATTAAATATTCCAATCCTAAGAATTTCATTAAGAATTATAATTAGATTAATTTTCTCTAAACCATAACATTCCATTTTTCTACTCTTGTTACCTAAATCATCAGAATAGATTGTATAGGAGAACAAAGAGAACTGAACCAAATTAATTTTTTCTGAAGAAACTTCAAAAAGGTGTGGATAACTTTGGAGGCCACTTCTAGAAACTTGGCAGGAATTTGACCTTGGGCCAGGACAAGGAAGTAGGCTTCAGGCAATAATCTGATTTTGGGCTAGAACAAAGAAGTAGGCTTCAGGCAAGAGTTTAACATTGGAATGGGACAGGGAAGGAGGCTAAATATCTTGATCATCCTGATAAGCCCTAGAAACAGAGATCCTGGAACTTGTTTAATTGCCTTGTTCCTTGACTATTTGTGTTTATTGTCTTGCTTTTTCCTTAACCTAGAACTTAACTTATTACTTACCCGTAATTAAAATGGTATAAAAGCAGACTGGGGAAAAATAAACCCACTTCAGCCCCAGAACTGACTGGGGTCATGCTACAGTATTGTCTAATTGTCTTTTTTCTTTTAATCCTCTCTCCCTCCCTGGAGAACATGTTGATTGACTGAGCTGGCTTAGTCATAAAGGAAAAGAAAAGACAAGAGAAAGAACAAGTGAAAGAATGTGCTAGCTGGGTTTAACTGTCAACACCACATAGTCTAGAATAACCCCTAGCAGGAAGTCTCAGTGAAGGATTGTGATTAGGACTATGAGTTGTCCTGTGAGCACTGATTCTGATAGCTGAGATGGGAAGACTCACCTACCATAGCTCCATTCTCTGGTCAGATGATCTGGATTGTGTAAGCGAGGAGAAAACCAGCTAATCACTAACATGTCTTCATTCATCACTCTCCCTTTCTCATTATGAAAGTGTATGACAAACTTCCCTAAGCTCTTGCTGCTATAACGCCCCTGCTATGGCGGACTATAATATAGAACTGAGACCTGAAACAAACTCTTTATCTCCTAACTTGCTTTTGTAGAAGAGAAAAATAAAAAATGAGGAAGAAGTGAATGGGCAGGAAGAGAGGCAGAGAGGCTGGGAGGGAGGGAGGGAGGGAGGGAGGGAGGGAGGGAGGGAAGAGAAACAGAGGCAGAGGGCAGTTCAGGTGCTTTGCTGATTCTCTAGCATACATGCATACTGCTCCTACTATATAAGATAATTATTATTTTATATTAACAGCTTGACTGAAACTGATGAATTTATCTTTGAGAACTTTTTATTGCCCTTTCTACACAGACTTCTTCAGTGAAGTTGTCTTGTTAATGTCTTTTTCTAATTTTCTACTCATTATCAAGGGATATGATGAATGGAGTGTTCATTACTGTCATTCACTGATTACTTCATCACTGACATTTTATGGCAGAACATTAGAAGAGCAAATTATCTACCAGACCCAAAGGTAGGGAGAGTAGGAAATGGTTATTCTTGACTGTTGACTTGAATGACTGAGGGAAGTCTAGCTGCGTAACTCTGGTGTGTCTGGAGGTTCTTGACAACTAGATCCAAAAGACTCTAACTTAATCTCATGGATGAATCCATTAATAGACTCAAAATATAAATGTAATGAGAGTTCCTAGAGCCCATCATGGGCCCAATGAATGAGCCCCAGCAATGGCACACTCCTCAGTTACACGCACTCACCTGGATATCTCTCTCTCTCTCTCTCTCTCTCTCTCTCTCTCTCTCTCTCTCTCTCCCTCCCTCCCTCTCTCTCTCCCTTTCTCCCTACCTCTATTCTTTCCTCTCTCCACTTCTCTTGGAATTGATCTCCCAAAATAAGTTGATCTTTATTTTCAGTCTATTTCTTAGGAACCAACTTAAAGCATTCAATCTTCATTCAATCTTTATTCAAGAACATTTATTTCTTTTACCATTAGATGTAAGAAAGTCAAGAGCCAATGAGCACCAAATATGAATCTTGAGAGAAAAAGAGAATTTTTTCAGGCGCAGAGGTATACTTTGCATTCCCTTGAATTTATCACACTGAAGACCACATCCTTCCTCTTCTCCTCCAAGCAGCTCTAGTCACAGTTGCTCATCTCTGGCGTCCAGATGAATCACATACTGATGATTACTGATGATTACTTAGTCTTGCACAACATTTTCTTTTTTATTTTTTATCAACTAAGGCTTGGCTTCCTAATGCTTTTGGCACCTTAACCTCAGTCTGAATTGGTCAACTTGAATATCCTAACTTTTCTTTTCCCATTTCTGTTATATGCTTTGACCTCTCCTTCATCACAAAGTCATATTTCACCTAATAATATCTTGCTACATTTTTCTGTTCTTGAAACTCTTTTATTCATCTGGATGCTTTTTCTAGTGAAGCAAAAAGTAATTTCCCAATATTTGGCAACTTTAAAATGTTTCCCTCCAGTTATAATATTAAAATATTAAATTTAATTCACAAATAGTCACATGATAAAGAATCTTATCTTTTTTCTAAATTAGAAATTATGGCTTTTTGTAAGTAAATGTATGGTATTTTCTATTCGTCCATTCCGTTTATCCCAAAGTCACACAAAAAAGATTCAGAGGCATTTACTTCATGTCTTGTTATTCATTTGTATGAGCCTGTATAGTAGTCAAACTTCTAAGTAACTCCTCATATTTGAACAACCATATGCTTATGTTTTTAACCTGATCTTAATTATAATTAATTATAATGCATTATTTGAAATATTACAATTTATGGGCCATATACACAGTGAATCAGAGTTACGGAAATGTTTCTTATAAAACATTTTTTCTTTGAGCCTGGAGAGATGGCTCAGTAATTAAGAAAGCTGTCTGCTCCTACAGACAACCCAGATTCTCTTCCCAGCACCCACATGATGATTCACAAGCATCTATATGTCCTGTTCCAGGGGAATCTTAATTCTTTTTCTGGCCCTCTCAAGCATCAGACACTCATGTGGTATGTAGAGAGAGATGCAGGCAAGCACTCATAGAAATAAAATATTTTTAAGAAATATTTCTCTAGATAAATACCTTTTTACTTAGCAAATATTCCAATGGCTCATGTCACAGGTAATATTTTTGCTTCTTCCAGGAACATTACCCTTACTGTGTGTGCATTCTAGGCATCCTGACAAGGTTGTCAAGTCCATTCATATGTCACAATGGGACCTGGAGAAAATGTCTCTCTAAAAATCATGTTCTTTTAACACGAGACTCTTTCAGAATTAGATATGCTTTGCTTTGTTTTGTTTGTAGAACTCAAAAGTAGTACATATTTTACCCTTCTTATTTTATTAGGGTTTCCTACAAGAAGCTACTGTTGACATAACCAAAACACCAACCAACTACCAATCACAAAACCCTAACATGTCAGTAGTTAACCCTTGTCAAGTATGGTTGTAAAGAGACTTACTTGTTTAAGTTGGTCATTTGTGTGTGTGTGTGTGTGTGTGTGTGTGTGTGTGTGTGTGAGAGAGAGAGAGAGAGAGAGAGAGAGAGAGAGAGAGAGAGAGAGAGAGAGAGAGAGAGATTCTGTGTTCTGTGTGTGCATGCATATAGAGGCCAGGAGTCAACGTGGAATAGCTTCTTCAAGTTTTATTCACCATATTCTTTTGCGACAGGAGTTCACTAATTGACTAGACTGGCTGGCCAGTATGCCTCATTATCTTCCTGTCTCCCCCTCTCTCGCACTTGATTACAATACCGAGCTTTTCCCAAGTGGGCACTCAGGACTCAAACCCATGCTTGACTGGCAAACACTTCCCTGACTGAGCCACCATCTACCTAATATCCATATAACTACATTTTACTGCTGATGTTTAAATTCCTTTGTTGGATCACATGCTCTAAAGCATTATAAGAGACCATGGTTTCCTGCAACTATTTTGTTTTGTTTTAATAACACAAAAAAATTAAACCATCTTTCTCAACATTTGATTTTAAAAAAGGACTTGAAACATGACCTAATAATGCTTATCACAGCATTATGGAAAGCAAAAATTTCAGGTCCTGATCCCACCTCCTCCTTCATTTCCTCTCTTTGGCTTTGAATTTAGCTACTTTTTGTTCCAACTCTCCCTTTATGAGAACACTCTTCAGAACAGTAGATGTTTGTTTCGTTTTCTCTGGCCTGTGTGTGGGTGGGTAAGCATTCAGCATGAATTAAAAAAAACAATGCTACAAAATGTCATTGCAGTACTGAAAGTCAGGGATCACCCAGTTGCTAGGCTATCACCAAGCAACAGTAAAAAGTAACATAATAGTAAAAACATCTACTAAAGAAAAAAGAGTAGGTATATTTCATAATGCTTCTACTGAGTTACAGTGTGTCAAATTATTTGTATGCCTTATTTGATATATTATTATAACATTTTGGGAAATTTAGCTCAAAATTCAAACTATTTTTCCAATGTAGTAGATCCAGCCAACATCAGAGTTAGAATTTTATAACAAGACTAACTTCTAAGTCATGTTCATGTCCCCATGGCATGTTGTAAAGGCCAGAGTGGTCAGCTCTTCCACCCAAATGAACGCAGAATAATTAAGAGACAAGGAATTCCTGTGTATCTGGACTAAACAACTCAACCTACAAACCACTTTTTTTCAATATAAGTTTAAAATACGATTTCAAAAGAAAAAAACAAGGTCATAAAGCTGAGTTTTCAAAGAAGACAAGTGAATGTTTAAAAATAAATGTTTTATAATTTGTTCCCATAGGTTTAAAAAAGCAAACAAACATGACTGCCACTTAACCTGGAGTAAACTGGGATATTTAAAACACTATGACCAGTGGTGACAAGCTTGACTTTATCATTTCCTTTCACAAAGTAGGACTTCTCAGGACCAGGAAGTAAATGTCATAGCCAAGTGACCCACATAACAGTACATAGCCTGCAGTTGTGTATGATAAAGCTTCAGAATGTCCACAATATACAATGAGGTCCAGTGTCTTAGACAACCAGTAGTGGATAGCAGAATCATGTTTAAGTATTCCAAAACCCAAGTAATATTTCAAAGAAAATGCATCTTCCTTTTGCAACTCAGGCCATTATCTTCTAACAATAACACTGTCTGTAGACATACTTGCTTAGCTATTAAATCACAAGAGCTTCCTGAGAGCTTCCTTAGGGCTAGAAATAGTTCCTACTTAGCCAGTAAGCTTAACAGCTAAAGACAAACTTAAAAAAAAAAAAAAAAGACCTTGGCTATCACCATGCCCCTCGTCTAAGCAGAATAGTATTTCTAGCATTTTGGGGAACTGGATATTTTAAAGCTGGTGTTGCAGCATGTGCCTATAACTTCTTTTGTACAATGTTTTTACACTTGGAAATGCCTAAGTTTCTTGTCAATCATATATCCAAGGCTTTGATTGTTACTTATAGTTATAATGTGGACTACTTGTAAAAACTATGATTCCCCTGTCATATACAGTGCCTAAGCTGTACCACTAACCAAGGAGAATAGGCATGACAGACATAGGAGTGTGTCCTCACCTGCATAGCAACAGTATCCAAACTCCCTGGAACACTGAGTAGTGCTGATTTCCAGATAGCCTAGAAGGTCTTAAAGGAGATAAGATTGTTATGTTCTTCCTACATTCTAGACGTTTCCATGGCTATTTTAATTTTACTGCCTTGTTCTATGTTATTATATTGGCCAAGAAAACAAATTAATAATACCATGTTAATGATATAATAGTTATAAGAAAAGACAAAGTTGTCACATTTTATTCCTCATATTTATAATGGGTACATTTTAAGTTTTCTCATAGAGAAAAATAACTCCCAGTGAATTATCTAAAGAAGCATTTACAGTGTTTTGGGAGTTGTTTACTTTTGACTTACACATTAATGCAAAAAGACTCCAGGTGACTATTCTAACACAGCCTGCGTTGGTCCTTGAAGTCACTTAATACAATTTATTGTTTTTGTTTTTGTTTTATTAACTGTGGTGAAAAGTATTATCAACAATGTTGGTGCCAGAGGACTAGGGTCATGTGGATGTTCCTGATGATGTAGGCCAGCAGCCATTTGACACTCATGCAGGGAAACCACAGAGTTCTGTGAGCAGAGCTTTCATGGTGGATGCTGGTGGGACCTCAGAAGCCCAAAAGGTTCATGGGAATGCTGACTGAAAGGATCATGCTCAGCAAATTTTGGATGAAAATCAGACTCTTTCCACAGTTGGAATACAGGACACACATTTTTCCACTGCAGCAAAACCTCATCTGTATTTTGTATAAGCCCCAAGATACTCCATGAGTAGAAGTTATTTGGGCTATAGTGATTAAGACTATACAGAAGTCACTTCATTGGAGCACACCCTGCGTGCCAGACATAGTACAATGATACCAAGTACCAAGTATAATGTCTGTTTTGCAGTCTTTCAATCTTGCTTTGACATGGTCCTTCCTTGGTATTCTATCCTTTCCTTTAAGAATGAAAATGTCTACCCAGTCCCATCATATATCGGATATAAGTAACCTTATTTCTGATTTTATAGAAACTTGCAACTAAGAAGTGAATATTTAAGGATGTTGTGGATGGCCCTGGTTATGCCTATATTTTGATGGTAATTCCACTTTCCCAGGAACATGGAATGAGTCACATACTCAGGTGACTTCTTGTGAACCTTCCCCCAAATGAATAAAGAGACCAATCACTAGGCAAGTAGGCAGTACTTCTTCTGGGTTGGACAGAGGAAGAGAGGAAGAGGGAGGGAGTTAGGGGCTTTTTTTTTTTTCCATGGGGATAGCAAGAGGGCAAGATGTAGCTACTAGTGTCTCCTGGCTTATGTGACTCTGCCAGGATTAGCCACCAGAGGATTTAGATTTAATATGGCTTACAAGATTAAGATTCAAGTCATTGTGCCCAGTGATTGAGTTACCATTGTTTCTGAACCAAGTTTGTGTGGTGTTTTCCTTCACATAGTGACTTGACTGGGTTCAAAAGAGAAAGGTAAAGTAAAGCAGCAGGGTGTGGGTTTGCCAGATGTGCACCATGAAGGCTATGGGGGATTTGAAGCATGGGGCTGGCATGGTAGAGACCCACCAGTGGGAACTTGGTGAGCTGGGTGGAGTCAGAGAGTCCCCACGAGATAAGAACTGGCCATAGAGACTGCCAGGGCTGAGAGAGGCTGGGTGTAGCACAAGGAAACTTGCCGTTCTTTTTAATATTTTTGGCAACATAAAGAGACTGAAATTCAACTTTTGAATAATGTCAGGGCTATTTAATCTTTAGGAGCAATCAGTAGAAATGCTTTTGGCATTATGAGAAGACCATAACCCTTTAGGAGACATGAGCAGAATATGGGTGTGAAATATCTCCAGAAAGGCTCATGTGCTTATGGCTTGGTCTCCCAACTAGTTAGTTCAGTCAATGAGGTATTAAATCACGAGGGCTATGACCATTTATGAATTCTTTTTTTTCCATGTTTTGAAAGGTTTTTATGTTTGACTATCAAAACTGGAAACATCCTCACATACATCGTCTGTGCTTGAAAATGTCTCTATCTACATGATCACATTTGGTTTTGTTCTTTTACACTATTAACGCAGTGAAGCATATTACAGGGTTAGGTGTTCCTGTGTAAAAATGGTCCCCAAGTTACTGGATTACATTTTACATTTGTGTGATTATTTTTTCTTATCCTTCCATTTGGTCTAATCATATTTTTATTCAGAAGTTTAAGACTTTAGGTCTGGTTAATGCCGAGGTGGGATTTTTTTTTATTTTCATGTTTTTTTTTTTATTTTTATTTTCTATATTCTATGTTTACATTCCAAAGGCTTTCCCCTTTCCCAGTTCCCCCCCCACCATATGTCCCATAATTCCTCTCCCCCCCAGCTATTCCCCAATCATCCCCCCCCCCACAATTTTTCTGTTCTGGGTCTACAATACTGGATCCAATCTTTACAGGCCCAGGGTCCTCTCATTTCTTCTTCTTGGGAGTCATTTGACTTGCTAATTGTGCCTTGAGTATTTAGGGCTTCTGGGCTCATTAATATCCACTTATCAGTGATTGCATTTCATGTGTATTCTTTTGTGATTGGGTTAGCTCACTTAGGATGATATTTTCCAGATCTAACCATTTACCTACAAATTGCATGAGTTCATTATTTTTAATTGCTGAGTAGTACTCCATTGTATAAATATACCACATTTTCTGTATCCATTCCTCTTTTGAGGGATATCAATGTTAGTATGTTACTGGGAAGCAATTGTAAGACGTGTGACCTAGCTTGAGGAAGTACAACAGTAGGAACCTAGCCTATAAAGATATACTTTGGCCCTGGTTCCTCTCTAGTGTCTTTGCTTTCTAGCCCATCAGAGTTTATTTCTACCACATTAGCTTATCTTGAAGACACTCTGCTCCATTACAGCCTACATGAATGAAACAAGCTAACTATGGTCTGAATCTACCAAGAGTGTAAAAAAAAGCAACTATTCCTCCATTTAAGTTCCTCTTTCAAGTGTTTTTCATCATGATGGGAGGAGAAAAAAAGAAAAAAGGGGGAAAAGAGATATGAAAGACCCACTTCCATGGATTCTAATTTCAGTATACACACTTCCAATATATGGCAAGTCAACACATGAAAAGCATCCAGACAAGTGAACTACTATTAAAAACTGGGTAATAGAGAAACCTTTCTAGAATAGGACTCTACAAAATACAGCCCACAAGCCAAACCTACTTGTCAACTGTTTTTATATGGACCATAGCTTAAAATCAAACTACTTTTTTTATTTTCAAGTGTTTCTGCAGAAATGAAAGAATAATAATATATCACAACACTTGAAAACTGTCTATTGTAAAATTCTAATGCTCCAAAAAGTTATATTAGAACACAACCACACTCATTACTTCATACCCTCTAGTTCTCTTTTTGCTACAACAGAGTAGAGCATTCGCTATGACCATGTTGTTCAGAGAGCCTGAAATGTTTACTATCTGCCCATCCTAGAAAAATATACATCAAGCCCAGCCTAGCGGAACCAGGTTAAATATGATGGACTTAAATAAAAAAAAAAGATATGCTCCTCAAGAGAGAAAGAGACTTAGTCTTGGGAAAGAATAAGCATAGTAAACTATGAGAAAGATATAGGGATCACTCCAACTGCAGTGTGCATGAGACTGTGGTCAAGGAGAAAGCTTATGAGGAAAAGATAAGGTGATAGATTAAAAATTTGGGCATTGTTTGACTCATAGAGGCCCTTGGCCTGAGAAGGATGAGGAGGAATGAAGTCCGCATCTCTACCAGGCTACACTTCTATTTTCCAAAAACAAAGTGAGGCTTTAAAAATATAGATTAACTTACTCAAAAGGAAAGGGGTTTTTGTTTTGCTCTGTTCTTTCTAAACTGTTTTAGTAATAGAATGTAAGATGGATAAAAGATTGTTAGGGAGGGTATAGAAAAGCAGGAGACTGAAAACAAAGGTTTAGATAAGGAATCTTTAAGTTCTCTCAGAAAAGAATAAAGAGAGCTATGTACATAGATGCCAGATTGGTGTCTGAATACCCAGAAAGGTGCAAAGACAATATGTTTAACTTGTACTGATTGACTAAAAGCACAAAAGGATATAAGGGAGGAGGGAAATCGAAGAAACGGGGAAGAAGGAAAGGAGGAAGGCAAAGCTGATGGATCTCAGCAACTGAACAATAAAGAAATGAAGGGCAGATACAGTTGATGCAAGGAAGCCAAGCACATTAAAGTTTTACTTTAGTGGGTTTTAATGATGTGATGGTTTGAATATTCAGTGTCTCTCACAGGCTCACAATGTAGATGTATTTAGACTCTCAGTCCCCTAGTGTAGGATGGAAAACCATGCCAGGAAGTTTGGAAAAATAGAGCAAGTTGAGACCTGGAGACTTGTTGAGTACACACCCAAGGCTTAGGTGACTCCCAGATCCCTGCCAACTCCTGATTTGGAACACGTGCCATGTAACTTGTAGTTACTTAGGCCCAAAACAGACTTCTCCATGCTAATGAGGTACATTGAGGCCCAGAGGGCTTGGCCAATAAGCTTCCCTTCCCAGAAAATCCTCCCTGTGAAAGGTATTTAATCTCAGGCCCACCCTGAGAAGTGGGGTATGGTTTTACCCATCCATTTTCCAGCATGACAATAAATTGTCTAGAACCATGGACTGTCTCTTTTCATCAAGATCTGCTGTAGAGAGCCATGGAGTAGGCTTTTGCCTACAGGGCTACAGCCTAATCCCATAAAAGGTCTCTCTGTGCTCCCAGCCACAACCATCACTAAGCCTGCCTCCCCCAAGCGAGTACAATCATTCCCCCTGAGACAAGCTGGTGCTCCCCTTTCCCACACCCCACTGGCTGCAGACTATATACTGTCCCTAGCCCTCGACCCCTGACTCTGACTCAATTTTCTGCTCTTCTGAGACTCCCAGCAGTGCCTAGATGACCAACAGCCTGAGAACCCCACCAGCAGTGTCTGGATGATCAAGAGTCTGAGAACCCCACCAGTGTTTGGATGTCCAAGAGTCTGAGAACGCACGGCCCTGGTCTCCTTGCAAGGCCCCCAACCCCAGCCAGCTCCAGCTTTCCCACATCTCACACTGTGCTTTCCCAGCCCTGGGGCTGTGGAGCAAGCACAGCCAAACTCCCTGTGTTCTACTTCCCCAACAGATGTGGGCCTACAACCCTACACTCTAGGGGTATCCTTGCTTATGGTGACTGTAGACCCTTTAAGAGGTGGGATGTAGCTTTCAGAAGGAAGTCTTTAGGAGTGTCAGCTTTTGAAAGAAGTTATGCCAAGGCCCTGGTCCCAGCCTCACTCTCTGCTGCTGATCTGCCATGATATGAACAGCTGCCTGCTACCCCACACTCCAATGTCCATGATACTTTACTCAAGTACATGGAATTAAGCAATTACTAACTAAACCTCTGAAGCTGTGAGCTCACGTAAAGCTGTGTCCATGGTGTTTTATTTTTCAGCTATTATGATTACACAGAAGTAAAGAGAATTAGGAACAGGGTATATGCTTGGGAAGGATAAAATGGCAGAATATGAAATGCAGATACCTCTGGAAAAGCAGAGACAAGAAGAAGGGCTCATCCTTCCAGAGGTAAGTCTGATTTATTTTCTTTTATCATTGAATATCTTGGTTTCTTGGGCATAGTGGTCTGGGCTGGCATTTGTGTTCTCTTAGTGTCTGTATGGCATCTGCCCTGGATCTTTGGCTGTTATCGTCTCTAGTGAAAATTCTGATGTCCTTTTTCCCTTACTGCTTTTAATATTCTTTCTTTGTTTTGTGCATTTGGTATTTTGATTATTAAGTGACTGGAGGAATTTCTTTTCTGGTCTACTCTATTTGGAGTTCTGTAGGCTTCTTGTATATTCATGGACATCTCTTTAGGTTAGGGAAATTTTCTTCTATAATTTTGTTGAGGACATTTACTGGCCATTTATGTTGGGAATCTTCACTCTACGTATTTGCCCCAGCCAGCGGAGTCTTCTACGTGAACCTGAGGAGAGAACCGATGAATGGGGGACAAGAGACATGAAGAATGAGAGCAAGACAAGTGGTCTGAACAAGCTCCAAAGAAACTTTTTTTTTTTTACCAGCTTATAATCAGTAAGCAAGGAGAAAACTCATGACTGTTCAGGGGTGGGAAGTTCCCATGGTGAAACAGAGCATTCTGCCAAGCAGAATGTATTGTTAGGGCAGTCATCTATTTTTCAAACTAACTGCCTAACTACAAAAGAGTCAGCTGATTACTAAAGAAACAATTCAATCCATGAGAAATAGAAGCTTGGCCCTGGGAGTGAATCAAACATGGAGTCAAGTATGCTAAGATATACCCATTTGCTCCTGGTACCTATTATCCTTAGGTTTGGGCTTCTCACTGTGTCCTGGTTTCCTGGATGTTTTGGGTTAGGAGATTTCTGCATTTTGCATTTTCTTTGACTGTTGTGTCATTGTTTTCTATGGTATATTCTGCACCAGAGATTCTCTCTTCTATATCTTGTATTCTGTTGGTTATGCTTGCATCTATGACTCCTGATCTCTTTCCTAGGTTTTCTATCTCCAGAGTTGTTACCGTTTGTGATTTTTTTTTATTGTTTCTACTTCCATATTTAGATCCTGGATGGTTTTGTTCAATTCCTTCACCTGTTTGATTGTGTAATTCTTTAAGGGATTTTTGTGTTTCCTCTTTTTTTTATTGGATATATTCTATATTTACAATTCATTTCCCATTTTCTGGTTCCCCACCCCCAAGGCTTCCACATGCCCTTTTCCCTCCCCCTGCTCCCTCATCCACCCCCTCCCACCTCACTGTTCTTGTCCTCCCCCACAATGATGCTTTGGTCCATTCTAGCTCCAGTGTCCACTCTTTTCTTCTTGTCAGACCTCACTTGGTATGTGATTTATGTCTTTGGTGTTCCAAGCTTCTAGGCTAATATCCACTTATCAGTGACTGCATACCATGGGTATTCTTTTGAGACTGGGTCACCTCACTTAGTATGACGTTCTCCAGCTCCATCCATTTCTCTAAGAATTTCATGAATTCATTGTTTCTAATGGCTGAATAGTACTCCATTGTGTATATACACCACATTTTTTGTATCCATTCCTCTGTTGAGGGACATCTGGGTTCTTTCCAGCTTCTGGCTATTATATATAAGGCTGCTATGAACATAGTGGAGCATGTATCCCTATTGCATGCTGGGGAATGTTCTGGGTATATTCCCAGGAGTGGTATGGCTGGGTCCTCCAGAAGTATCACATCCAGTTTTCTGAGGAACCGCCATACTAATTTCCAGAGTGGTTGTACCAGCTTGCATTCCCACCAGCAGTGGAGGAGTGTTCCTCTTTCTCCACATCCTCGCCAACACCTAATATAGTCAAAATGGCAATCTTGCCCAAAGCAATATACAGATTCAATGCAATCCCCATCAAAATCCCAATTCAGTTCTTCATAGAGTTAGAAAGAGCAATTCTCAAATTCATCTGGAATAACAAAAAACCCAGGATAGCTAAAACTATCATCAACAGCAAAAGAACTTCTGGGGGAATCAATATCCCGGACCTCAAGCAATATTACAGAGCAGTAGTATTAAAAACTGCATGGTATTGGTTCAGTGACGGGGAGGCGGATCAATGGAATAGGATCGAAGACCCAGAATTGAACCCACACATCTATGGCCAATTGATCTTCGACAAAGGAGCTGAAAACATCCAGTGGAAAAAAGAGCCTTTTCAACAGATGGTGCTGGCTCAACTGGAGGTCAACATGCAGAAGAATGGGAATTGATCCACTCTTATCTCCTTGCACTAAGCTCAACTCCAAGTGGATCAAGGACCTCCACATAAAACCAGACACACTAAAACTAATAGAAAGGAAACTGGGGAAGACCCTTGAGGACATTGGCTCAGGGGGAAAATTCCTGAACAGAACACCAATTGCTTATGCTCTAAGAGCAAGAATAGACAAATGGGACCTCATAAAATTACAAAGTTTCTGTAAGGCAAAAGACACTGTCAAAAGGATAAATCGGCAACCAACAAATTGGGAAAAGATCTTCACCAACCCCACATCTGACAGAGGGCTAATATCCAATGTATACAAAGAACTCAAGAGGTTAGACCCCAGAAAACCAAATAACCCTATCCAAAAATGGGGTACAGAGCTAAACAGAGACTTTTCACCTGAAGAAATTCAGATGGCTGAGAAACACCTTAAAAAATGTTCAACATCCTTAGTCATTAGGGAAATGCAAATCAAAACAACCCTGAGATTTCACCTCACACCAGTCAGAATGGCTAAGATTAAAAACTCTGAAGACATCAGGTGTTGTGTTTCCTCTTTAAGGGCTTCTACCTGTTTACCTGTTTAAGGGAGTTATTTATGTCCTTCTTAAAGTCCTCTATCAGCTTCATGAGATATAATTTTAAATCCAAGTCTTGCCTTTCTCGTGTGTTGGGGTATCTGGGACTTGCTGTTGTGGGAGAACTGGGTTCTGATGATGTCATATAGGTTTGGGTTTTTTTTGGCAAGGTTCTTTCGCTTACCTCCAGGAGCTATCTGCTTATCTCTGGTGTCAGTTGGTCTTGCTGTCTCTGGCTGGAGCTTGTCCCTCCTGTGGGCCTGTAAGCCTATGTCAGCACTCAATGGAGACCAGCTCTCCCCTGGCAGGACCCATACCATAGGTTTCTATAGCTCCCGGTGCAGATGATGGTCAGCAAGTCTGATTTTTTTTTTAAGTAAGTTGCAAAGAAGGGAGATGTCACTAACTAGGTTTAAAAGATAGTTTAGAGGTAAATTTAGAAACTTAATATTCACTGTTTTCAGATTCCACATCAACATCACAGCTTCTATAAATGACATGGATAAAGAGACAGAGAAAAAGAGATACAGAAACAGCAGAGAGAGACAGAGAAAGGGACAGAAAGAAGAAGGTGAGGAGAAACCAAAGGAAGGAAAAAAGGAAGGAAGGAAAAAGGGAAGGAAGGAAGGGAAGGAGGGAGAGAAAGAGAAAAGGAAGACAGAATCATTGGTACATGATTCAAATATTGGCAAATAAGTAATTGCTTCTGGAAATCTTTGGTGCAGACTATGAATACAAGAAAATACTAGTTTCATTTTTTCCTTTTTACCCCACCCAAATTATATATTTTTTATGAACATCCCAAATCCCCTATCCCCACTCCCTTTCATCTTTGAGAGGACAGCACTCTCCATCGCCACCACCCCCCCCCATCCTGGTGCTTTGAGACTCTGCAGAATTAGGAACATCCTCCTCCACTGACCCCAGATGTGGCAGTCTTCTGCTAATTATGTACTAGGGGCCTCTGACCAGCCCTTATATGCTCTTTGGTTGATGGCTCAGGCTCTGGGACCTTACAGGGGTCCAGGTTAGTTGACAGTCTTCCCGTGGGGTTGCCATCTCTTTGAGGGCATTCATCCCCCTCCCCCAATTATATTTTAAGTAGAGCTTGGAAAATAGACCTGCAATACTCTCCTGATTGACCTGCATTTATTTCCAGCAAGAATTATAATAAACTTTGTTTTAACCACTGAATGATTCTAAGAGCTCAGAGAGAGTTGAAGGAAATCATTTGACTTTTACCTCCAGCAAACCTAGTAGACACAATGCATATCCACAAAAAATATATGCAGCCACATATTTCCACAAAAGCTTTAGACTTAACAGAAATAAATACATCTCAATGAATAATCATGAGATCTATAAATACAAGTATCTCTTTGTGTTTTATAAACAACAATAAGAGAATAATGGTATGCAGAGAATGAAAAATATCTCCACTATGGATTTATGTTCACTAAGAACTTAGCATCTGCACCTGCTGCAAGACAATATTTGACTTGCAAAGGAAAATAAGTTTTAGAACAAAGCTAAATATATTTCCTCACTTGGATAATTACTGGAGTGAGTCATGAAGAAGTTACAGCCTAAGTACCCCCTTATCAAGGCATCCTAAGTCCAGAATACCAAGACACCATAAGACTACAAGGATTTATATTTGCATCAGAGAACAGTAGAAAATATCCTGTGGATCACATTACAAAGAAAGGAAGAGTGTACCGTTTGCCTATTTCATCTTACACTGCCCACCTCCACATCTTATAATACATTCTATTTTAAATAGGGTTAGAAATTGTCTAGATTGCTCACTTCACAGTCTTATTACCAGTAACTGAGATTATTAGAAAGCACAGATGATTTATACATCTTCTTATTTGCTGGGCAATACTGCCTACATTGCTCCCTAACAACGGAATCCTTTCTACCTCCACCAAGGAGCCCAGGGCCTTCTAGCCTGTGGGCAAGATGGCTGTGGCAATAATTTAACAAGAATATTCAAAGCTGCCTTCTAAAATCACTGAAAAGAAGGCAACCAACTGCTGTGTTAGAAAGGATGACTTAAATCTGGAGAAAAGATAACAAAGACTTTCCTCCAAGGATTTTATCTTTTATTATGGTTCCTCTATGTTTCTTTTATACTTAAACTAAAATTCTCCCCATTTACTAAGGGAGGACTAGCTCACAGAAATATGCACGTTATGTCTATCACATCTGTCACTCATGTCTTCTAGGAGCCTGAAGGGTAACTCAGTTCACTCATGATACTGAGCAGAGGCAAAAAGGAGTTCCTCCCAGGGTGAGCTTCAGTATTTTACTCCACTCCTGCACACTTCTATGTAAAATTCTACAGACCAAAAGATCTCCTCTCTCTCTCTCTCTCTCTCTCTCTCTCTCTCTCTCTCTCTCTCTCTCTCTCACACACACACACACACACACACACACACACATACACACACACACACACAGGCACACAGGAAATCACACAAGAGGCAGACACAAACATACATGCATACACACAAACCCAAACACCAATGAGTCAGGAACAAATGAGTGTCCATTATGTGAAACCCTGTGTCCCCAGAATTATAACCAGCCCTGGAATTTATTTGGTTTTGTCTTCATCAGTTTGGCTACACTCACCCAACACCAACATAATTTTGCCATTAATAAAGGGAGGTAACATTGCCACATGAGTCCAAACAAAGGAACACAACAATTTACTGCCTTCAAGGAAAATAACTATCAGTGAAATATATAACAGTGTCTTGGTGGGTACAGATGGAATCCAATGCCAAAACAGATTTGTTTTATGCCTTTATTTTTTCTCATGGGCAGCTCATCTCACATCCAATTTCGTTATAATAATAATAATAATTATTATTGTTGTTGTTGTTGTTATTATATATTTGTTTTATTTACATTTCAGATATCATCCCTTTTCATCATTTCCCCTCCAAAACCCCCCTATTCCATCCCCTCTCCTCCTGCTTGACAATCCCTACCAACTGCCCACTTTCCTGACCTGGCATTCCCCTACTATGAGGCTTCAAGCCTTCACAGGATCAATGGCCTCTCTTCTCATTGATATCTGAAAAGGCAATCCTCTGCTACATATGTAGCTTGAGCCATGAGTCCCTTCATGTGTATTCTTTGGTTGATGATTTAGTCCCTGGGAGCTCTGAGGGTACTGATTGGTACATATTATTGTTCCTCCTATGGGGTTTCAAACCTCTTCAGCTCCTTGGGTCCTTTCTCTAGCTCCTCCATTGGGACCCTATGCTCAGTCCATTGGTTGGCTGTGAGCCATGGGTATGTTGATTCCCCTTCTAAGAAGGACCAAAGTATCCACACTTTGGTCTTACTTCTTCTTGAGCTTGACAGCCAATTTCTAATTCACAAATAATCTTTAATGATTCTGCGTCTTCCAAAATAACTGTCAATTTTTATGAGTACAATTGCCATTTTGAGCCAAATAACAAAGTCTTAAGTCAACTTCAATGTCTAATTCATTTGAGTATAGTGTCACATACACATCTATAATCCCAGAAGTCAAAGGAATTGCCACTGAGTTTCAATATCTCCCTTGTCTATGTATTGAGAAATGAACAATCCAAGGTAACACAAACAAGCAAAGAAACAAATGATCTATTTCAGTTAAGAATAGTGCCATACATCTATGATCTTGGCCCTTGGGAAGCTGAGACAGGAGGATCAAAAGTTGTAGTTCAGTTTTGATATCATGGAAAGATATAAGCCAGACGGGACTTCATTAGACAAGTTTGGACTACATAACCAAGTCCTGCGTCTATTAAAAAATAAGTCTCCATCTCTGTATCCTTGGTTTCTATCTTACTTCCCCTCTCTGCTCTCCTATCACTCGAGTAACTTAAGAATGCCTCTACTCTAGAGCCTCCTTGCACAGGACATGTATGGTCATGTTGACTAGCTCTATTGCTGAGTAGATAAGAGAATGACTACATAAAACTTTATATTTCCTCACTTGCCTTAAGGTTGGGTTTATACTTGAGATTTTATATGCTTTGGTATTACTGACACAATAATTCTCCATAAAGTCAAATAAATCTGAAAACATTACACAAGTCCAGTCAGAGAAACAGCTGTTTAAAGAGAACTGCGGGCTCACAAGCTTAAGTTCAGCAACCACAAAGAGGTGTGCTGGAATTAGAAGGAAGTGACTAAGTAGCTCAGTGACTAGCTAGTGTCTGTCATCACAGAAAGCAACAATAGCCCTTATTGACATCAAGTGTACGTAGATGGTAGGAGGAGTCTTGGTCTCTTGCCTGAATCTCCTCCTGGGTGACACCGCTGGACTGTCTGGCCCTCGAGAGCTGTGAGTCATCTGTTGCTGCTCTCCCTGGCATCAGTCCCCTGGGGACTATGTGTGTTCCCTTAGTGCTCATCAGTAGTGTCTTCTAGAAAACAAACATCTACAGCCTGTGTTGTTATAGAGGAGAAGCATCCTTTGTCCACAGAGATCACATTGCATAATAAGTGAGTAAGTGAATATCTTTTTTATTTTTTATTTTTTTAGTTTTTTGAGACAGGGTTTCTCTGTGTAGTCCTTTCTGTCCTAAAACTCATTCTGTAGACCAGACTGGTCTCAGAAATCTGCCTGCCTCTGCCTCCCAAGTGCTGGGATTAAAGGTATGTGCCACCACTGCCTGACAATCATTACCTGATTTATTCTCAACAGACTGCATCAAAAATAGAAAGTAAAAACAAAAATAGAAGTTAAACATGAAGCATACTTCTATGACTGAAGACTTTGAAGTCCAAACCATGTGTTTATTGACTTCATATTCACACACTCTAACACACTAAGTGAATGGAAATTACTGGAAATGGAGGAAGACAGGATCAATAGCACATTATAGATTCTTCAGCAATCCAAGCAGCTGACCCATGTCTGACACCACTAGGTGCAGAAAACAAATCAAATAACAGAAATCCACTAAATTCCTCTTATTTGTATCCTATAGGTAGTTCCCTAACCATGATACAAAGTAGCAGATGTGAGAATTGAAATGACCTATATAATATGTAGGAATTGCATCTCACAATCTTACATACACAAGAAATATATTTAGTATATTCTATATTTATGTTTATTTTTTTCACAATGAACGTCTATTTTTCAGACCATGAGAAATTGTTACCTTTCCAATATTGTGATAAGTACCTAAAGTAATTAACTCACAAAAGAAATGGCTCATTGTGGTTTGTGTCCCATGGATTTTTTTTGGGGGGGTTGTTTTATTTTATTTATTTGGTCAGAAACAATGTTAATTTAGAGCAGTTTTGCAGTTTTCACATGGATTAAGTATGGGCTAGCAACAACAGCAAAGATGCTTCTGAGGGTCTCCAGAGCCCTGAAACACTATAGCCTAGATCCTTTGTCCATGCTCTCTCCCAAAGGGAACATTTAACTCCCTTCCCAAGAGCCTTTGACCTAGGACTCTACTAAATAAGCCTTATTGCCAAAAGATATAAAGCATGTGTTTCTGTATGGAAACATGATTTAAATACATATCTCTGCTTCCAACACTATGTAACACTGACACTATCTTACCAGTTTTCCTCTTTTCTCTGTTGATGTACTGTTTATGTTACTGAAAACAGATATTTTTTCTCCCACAATATATCCTGATTTTATGTTCCCCTTCCTCCATTCCTTTCAGTTCCTTCCCACCTTGCATTCTAGCATTCTATCCAGATCCACCCCTTCTCTGTTTCTCATTAAAGTACAAACTTCTAAAGGGTAAAAATAATATATAATTTAATAAGATAAAACAAAAACTAACACAACATAATAGGATAAAACAAGCATGCTGAGGAAAAAAGAGCCCAAGAAAAGGCATGAAAACTAGAGGCCTACTCATTCTCACACTCACGAATCCCATACGCACACAAAACTGTAAGATATAATATACTTGTAGGGTAGAAAGAAAGAATATATATATGTGTATATATATATAAAGACATAATAAAATAAAAATAAAAAATAAGATAACATTTAAAAAGCAACAAACATGGCTGGTGAGATGGCTCAGCGGTTAAGAGCACTGACTGCTCTTTTGAAGATCCTGAGTTCAAATCCCAGCAATCAGATGGTGGCTCATGACCATCTATAATGAGATCTGACACCCTCTTCTGGCGTATCTAAAAGACAGCTACAGTGTACTTACATATACTAATAAATAAATCTTTGGGCCAGAGCAAGCAGAGGTCCTGAGTTCAATACCCCCAAAGTCACATGATGGCTCACAACCATCTGTACAGCTACAGTGTACTAAAAAGCAATAAACAACAAAGGAAATCCCTGGCATTGTAAGAACAGCAACCTTCAAAGATGCCATGGAGTTAGTCTTCTATATCTATCTACTGCAGGCATTCAGCCTATACTTAAGAGTAGCTTGGTTCCTGAGTAAGACTCCATTGGTGAAAACTAAATTTTCATTTGCAAGTGGTTATCACCTGGAGATTGCACCTTAGTTTGGGATAAGGGCATGTGTCCACCTCTCCTTTCAGCTCTAGAACCCCATCTGGTGCAGCTGTATGAAGGGCCAGTGCATGCTGCCCCACCTTCTATGAGTTCATATGTGTTGGTCCTTTGTGTTTCTAAGGCCTTATTTTCTTGGTGTCTTCCACCCTCTCTGGTTCTTACAACCTTTCTGTCTCTTCTTCTACAGAGTTCCCTGCGACTGGAGGTGAGGGATTTGATAGAGATATCTTCTTTAGGACCAAGTGTTTCCAGATCTCTCACTCTGTACCTAACACCATCTGTTTCAGGACAATGTTATGGCTATGGGTCATAGTATTGAAGGATTTAGACCATGACCAATTTGACCAATTGCTTTTGGGGTGTGACAAGTCAACCTTAAAAATGTTTAAAGTTTCAGGAAAAGGATAGCTGTAGAAAAGTAGATAATAGAGCAAGACACAAATTTTAAAATGCTATAAAATTAACCAAGATGAACACATTGGACTTCCTAAAATTTTTCAACTTTTCTTATAATGGTTTATTGTTTTAAGTAGAAAAATGAGAAACTATAAATAATGAGACTATGAAAAAGGGTCAAACAAAGGTGATAGATAAGCAAAGTCTAGTTTCAAAAAAAAATGGTTGTAAGGAAAAAAGATCTGTCTGCTGCAATAAGATTCCCGGAGAAAACTACTTAGATTGCACCACCCCTTGCTCTGACTTGACTGTCCTCCTTCCTTTGACCAGTGGATGTTTCTAGATACTATTCATGCACAACTGTGAGATGTCTCTGAAGGCTTGGGGTCACTCTCTGAGATCTAGTAACTTAGACTGGAAGGAAGTGTCCTATTCATGTCCAGCTTAGACCCCCAAAAGAACCCTTTGCTAAAACCCTCACCCTCAGAAGTCAGAAACCAGGCTTTGGACCTCAGTCTCACCTAGCAGAGATCCACCTATTAGAAAGATGCTGTTTTAAGGTGGCCTTTGAAGTTTAGTTTCTTACAGGGTACTCTAGATTCCCAAACTTTAGATGTTGCTGTTGTTTTAATTTGATGACCTCCTTTCTATTCTGCTTGCAATACCTACAAGACTCTTTGAATGCTACCTTATGTTATTAGTGAGCTTGGCAACTAGTTCCATGCAGATCTCTAAGTTTAATACCTGCATTAAAAAAAATCATGAAGGCCATAGAAATGACTCAGCTCTTGCAGTACACCAGTTCCCAGCACAGTACTGTCTGCAACTCCAGTTCCAAGGCATCTGATACCCTCGTCTGGTTTCTGCAGGTATTCAGAATGCACATGGTGCATGTACATACACACAAGCAAGTACTCATTCACATAAAGTAGAAATAAATTACTTGAATTATGAGTAGTTTCACATTATTGGACAGAATTCCAATTTTACTAAAAAAATAATAGCACTAACCCTTTGTATAGAGAAAAAAAAGGAAGAACACAAAGAAAGAAAGAAAGAAGGAAGGAAGGAAGGAAGGAAGGAAGGAAGGAAGGAAGGAAGGAGGGAGGGAGGAGGGAGGGAGGGAGGGAGGGAGGGAGGGAGGAGGGAAGGAATTAAGCAAACCAGCTCTAAAGCACTGATAATTCTGGGCAATTCTTCTAGAGCACACAGTAGTTAAGGCTAACTAAAGTAAACTGAGAACTTTTTAAAGGAACTTCCCCTGGGTGCATGTTTAAAAGGCATTTCTTTCATAGTATCGGTCACTACACATTTGTAGTTACCTATGTTAATGGAAAGCTGAGGCAGAAAGCCATAAATTCATCTTCCTTTCGTCATACTTAAAAGAAAATGGATTGGCTCAGTCAACTCATGCTCACCGAGATGACTAAGTACTCATCAAATACTGCTAACTTAATGGCACAGAAACCTTGTTGGGCTAAGGTGACAGGAGAGATATTTGGTGGCTCCAAGGATAGGCAGAGTTTTCCTTAGACAGGTTGTATCTTATTGTATGTCGCCCTAGATTAGCTCTAATACAAAGCAGGAAAGAGGAACCGCTATAGTGAATTAGACTGAGCACATGTCTTCCCTTTTAACAAAGGAGCTTATTCAGTTCAGGTGTGCTGGGGCATTCTTATGGAGATGTCAGCCAGCGTGAAGTTGGATAACATAGGTGTTATCATATATCCGCTGCTCCCAAAGCAGCAGTTTTGAAACAATAATCCATGTCTTCATTGTGCTTTTCCCAATGCCTGAATGTTGAGTACTTGTGCATTTTCACCTGGTTTCTCTTGTGCTGTGGGGAGGTAGGAAAGGGTCTCTCTCATTTTTTTCTGATAAAGAGGAAGTGTCACACTTGTTTGAGATCAGAAAAGCAATAGTGGCAGTTGCCACACTTGGAGAGAAAGAGCTGAGCCCATAAGTTTACTGGTCTCCTGAGGATGGTCAGCACCAGAGACAGCAGTGCATTAATGAGGAGACCACCTGCTCCTGAGCATATGGGCTGCAGCACACAGGAAAACACTCAAAAGTAAGGAAGTCGAATTTCCAGTGATCAGGATGATAAAATTTTAAGCTAAGACAATTTGCGTATTAAAGAAAGCATGGTTTCACTTTCTTGGTACTATATAGCTGCTAAGCTTTAAAGGCTTTGGGTTGCATTTAACTGAATATATGCAGTCAAGAAAAGAGGTTTTCTTTGTTGTAAAGTTAACTAAATCTCATGAGAAAATTAAGACCACAATCTAAAAAGTAAGTACGCAAAGACAAATAAGTTTTGCTATTGAGAAAAACTTCTATCTTTATAAAAATAGCCAGGTTATATGACAAGTTGATTAAGTGGACCCGTGGGAGGGACAGTGATGATCAGCACTCTTACAGCACTGCTTGTAAAGTTACTGAAAACAAAATGGTTTTCGTAATGCCAGGAACATATTACTGAGCAGGAAGAGGAGGTGAAGGAGGAGGATGGGGGGAAGAAGGAGGAGGGGGAGGAGGAAATCATATTTTGGCTTCACAAAGATGTGCTTGGCTTCTCCTTGAAGATTACTCTGTTCAAATGAAAGCATTAAAGTCTGGACAAAAATATATACTTTGAAAAACTAAGAACATTTTTGATTAAATATTTATAACAGTTTAAAACCATTTCCCCAGCCAAGTTAATTTAAGAATCTGGGGGAGGGAGGAGAGTTTTTTCTTTGTTCAAAAGGAAGAAGAGTCTGGCATTTTTTGAGTGAAGTTTTAGTCTTAACATAGCAACTTTAATGAATTTGTTAAATATTATAAAAATGTTTTTAACAAAAGTCCTGATATTTTATTTGTTTACTTCTAGCATTTACAAAACAAAAGTTAGATTGGATTGATATCATTCATGTAGTCATTTAGAATTGCTTGAATTTTCACCTATGTAAGGGCCACTTCACACAAGTTAAGGAAAAGGGTCCCTTTCTAGGATTTCTAGGATGTTGCAGAACTAAGAGTAGGTACTAGGTACCTAGGGCATTGCTGCCTTTTGTAGCTGCCTGAAATAAGTATTGCATATTCAACTGGCTCTCCAAAGTCTTACATTTAAAAATGATGTGTTAGTGTACTAAATAAAAATGGAAAAAAATCTAACCAGCATTGAGTAATCAATCTAATTTCACATCCCATTCAATAATAATAATAATAATAATAATAATAATCATACTAATAACCATAATAATATGTGTATTACAAAAAACCTAAATTTCAGCATGAATTTTGGGGGAGGTTGTTTATTTATAATTTTTGTTTTTGTTTTCCACACCAGAACAAATATTTGCTTTTAAATGTGTTTTATACTATTCATTAAGTATTCCAAGCCCTGTTTCTTAACATTATACTTTCTTACATGTATGGAAAAAATGGAAGCTTTTCTGTTTCAGAAAATGAAGCAGCAAATGTTAATAAGCATTTTAAAACCTTCTGTTCTTATACTTTTTCCTGAGAATCAGATTTTTTTCTTTTATCAACAAGCACAATCTAGGGATTATTCTTGCTAATATTTACTGAACTATAAAACTGAAAATTTCCTAAATTTCCTTGATTATCACTGGATAGTTATAGGGCTTGTTAAAGTAATGAATAACAGGAAATAGAGGACATATTTCACCAAGAATACCAACATCCTTTTATTTAGAGTCAGAGTAAGCAGTCTGTGAATGATACTAAAGATAAAACATCTTATTATTTGGCATATTTTATTTGGCTATCTACATTGAATGGCAATTAAACATTTCTTCTAAATAGAGTTTATTTAAACCTTCCTTTTCTGATATTTAAAAGGCCATCTTTCAAAGCACATGCTTTGAAACAGTTTGAGAGGCTCTGAAAATGCTTCCTTGTATAAAAGCAGAGTGTTAAGGAGGAAGGCTTTCTATTATTAATGGAGAGGAGTGCCAGCAGAAAATACAAGGAGACAAGAGTAGCAGCAAACTCATGAATAAAATAGTACCTTAAAAGCACAAGACTTCCCTCGTCCCCAGCACATAACACCTGCCCACTAAAGTTTACTCAGCAGGGAGTAATGACAGTACTGTTGCTTCAGAAGAATATAACCATTCAATGCGTAGAAAAGTTATTTCAATATCGTGAAGTCTAGAGTAAGTAACACCAAACACCCATTGCCATATCTTAATAACTCATCCACCAAGTGAGCTTTATGCTTTTCATGGATCCACACAAATAAGGATTTACTCTAAATCTTTATCTAATGCATCTTTTCCTTACACCAAAACCAAAGTCAAATGTGCAGGTTATTCTATCTGAGCATGCTGTGCCAAGGCTAGGTTCAGCAACATTGGCATCATTGTAAAACTATAAGTAATGAAAAAGAAGTATCAGAATATGGGAGAAGTTAATTCATACAGATTGATCACACTTCAAAACTCTAATAACCAATAATGTTCAAGTTTGAACCCAATTTTTTTTATGCTGGCAGTAACATTCCCAGAAGAACCAGTTTGGAAAGCTTATAGGGAAAGTAAAAGGTTTCTACCAACTTCTTTGCAAAGTGAAGAAAAGCAACTTCATCTTTAATGAGGCTCAATGTTTTATAACCTATCAATCTTTATTTTAGTGCCTTAGCCTATGTGTTCTATACATATTCCTGATTCCTCAGTGCTTCACTTGCAGGGACTTTCTTCCTTACTTGGTTCTCATAAAAGTTTATTAATGGAAAACAACTAAGTAAAAATGGCTAGAATATTATTATTTATATAGATAATAATATTATAGATAATAATATAGAGATAAACACATTATCAACCATTGATGAATGTTTCCCCTGCATCAGTAAGTAACTCAAAGCAGCGATGTTTCAGGTAATGTATAAGGATAGAACTATTTATTTGGAACGGATGTTATTGCCTTCAGATAATAATAGCAAGTAGAATTTCATGGAAAATTGCAAAAAGAAAGGAGGTGGCCATAGAGTCTTAAGAGAGTAATGACCAATGTTTCAGTAAAATAAATTAAAACAATAAGTAAGATACAGAGCTAGATAAACAGCTCAGTAGGCTTTGCTGTATAAGCATGAAGACCTGAGTTTAGACTCCAGCACAGACGTGAAAAACTGGGTAGTCACACATGTACCTGTAACTCTAGTAATGAGGGGGAGAAAGGAGGACCACTGGGTGTTGCTGACCAGCAGCCTAGCCCCAGGCTCAGTGAGAGACCCTGTCTCAGAGGAATAAGTGGAACATGATAGAGTAGGATAGTTGATGCCTACCTTAGATCTCTAGGCAAATAGACACACACACACACACACACACACACACACACATACACACAGAGAGAGAGAGAGAGACAGACAGACAGACAGACAGACAGACACAGAGACACAGAGAGACAGAGACACAGAGAGACACAGACACAGACACAGAAACAGCATACACTACATACACGTACACACACACACACACACACACACACACACACACACAGAGAGAGAGACAGAGACAGAGACACAGAGACAGAGACACAGAGACACGGAGACAGAGACACAGAGACACAGAGAGACACAGACACAGACACAGAAACAGCATACACTACATACACGTACACATACACCACACACAGACACACACACACACACACACACACACACACACACACGTTACAGGCTTTTCCATGTCCAATCACAGACTTCCTCTGCACTAATGTGATTGGATAGGGAAAGTTGTGAACCAACGTGCTAGCTGGACACAAATCCACTAGAAATTTAAGATTATTAGCTTAAGAGTTAGCGTATTAATTTTATTTTTTTGTTGTTTTGTTAGGTGAGTAGCTGGATGGTGCTAAAAATGAGTCATGTGACTCAAGCACAGGGAGAGTTTAAACAAAGACACTAGTAGCAGTGCTGAGGTCCCCTGCTATGAGAAAGTATAGGCTGCTCTGGGAGAAAAAGAATGGAGTTGTCTGCTCTGGGCAGAGCCTAACCACAAGATGGTATAGATTGCTTCACTTGCCTCACAGGAAGCTCACATTCTGTCTGACGCGGGCTCCACGGGGATCTTGAGTGTCTTCCTGCTTGGTAAGATAGGAAAGGCCGGCCTAGTATAGGCACATGCAATATTTTAGTTTACTTCATTTGTTTTAGATTGTTTTGATTTTCAAAATGGGTGTGATTTTGAGTTTTGTGGTTATATTATTGCTCTGGGAGAGAGGTCTAAATAAAGGGTTTTCTGATTACTGACTCAAGGATCTGCTGATCCTTTGGAAAAAGGTTTTGTCTTTGTTATTTTGGAAAAGATGATTAAGGTATTTACACCTTCCAGAGTTATATGGATCAGATATGATGAAGGGAGACCTCCTGAGGACTAGATTCCAGAGAATCAAAGAAAAAACATATCTTGGTGATACTAAAATTTTGTTTTGAGATTTATATATTACAGAATGTGCAGCCATGGTGAGTTTCATCCTCAGACATGCTGAACTGACCTGCTTGAACTCCTGATGTCCTGGACTTCAGCCAGATCCAGTCAAAACACAGACATCAGAGATTAATCAATCCTTTGTTCCCTACCTTCCCCCACCCTTCATAATATCTCAATGCCCATATTAAGCTTGAAGAAGTTAAGAAGAATCGTCAGCACAGATCCCTGGGCTTTGGGGCTGGAGAGGGTTATTAATAGGTTGTCTTTCTAGGGAATGTAGAAATGGTCATATTTGGAACAGGGAGGAAATAGCTAGAATTGATTGTATAGCCATAATCTCATTTGGTAGAAATATTTATAATTGTTACTAAGTTGAAGTCATAAGTTCTTATTTTGGCACAGAATTTATTTTGATACAAAATCAAGGTTTTCATTGGTATAAATTCCTTCTGTTGATATTAAAAATTTGTAAGTACAGGGCTTAGACCCAATTCTTCTAGTTATTATAAACAGATCTGAGATGTTTAAGTCTATGAGTTTAGGGCCAAGTAGTAAAATCAAGGCTTTATTGTTTAAAAAAAAGTCATTGTTTTGTTGTTTATTGTTAGGGTGTTTTCTGATTTATTTAGTTTAATTATAAATAGCTGAGGGTAGTTAACAGACCAGATTACTTTACATAGACAGTTGGTTTTGAAAAGCATCAGAAATTCACAGAATATGACATTGAATGTTATTTATCCACTTGTTGCTAAGGTATATCTGCTCCTAACAGATCCCCATTCGTGGACTAAAGAAGCGGCTGAACATCTCTACCTCCATTGTGGCTAGGTGGCCACTGGGCAGAAAGTGCCTATTTCTCCCGCAGACCTGTACTGTCCTTGAGAGGACACAAGTTGCAGGTTAGGAAAGCTTAGTTCTGCCAAAACAAAATAAGCTAGTCCTTAATAATTCCTGTTTTCCAAGGTCTTTCAGAATATACTGGGCCTGAAGACTGAAGACGGATGCTTCAACCTCCTGACTCACTGGGGCTGTATCGGTCTTCAGCTGTCTCTATAATTGGTCTCAGTTCTGAAAGCTGTATTAGAATTCCTATAATTTCAGATAGTGTTGGTCATACTAGGATTTTTGACAGGGTTGAAAGACTACTTATACTCTCATAGTCAACCCAGGCTATTTAGCATTGCGAGAACATATTTGAGAAGATAGTTTTCAGATAGTATACAAGCTAAACCGGGACATAACACATAGATTATAGTCTTTTAAGTTGGGATAGAAGAGTGTTCGATTTTATTTGCAAAAATGATGGACTGGGTGTTAGGTCTCTCTTATACCATATGATTTACAGAATGGGAAGAGTTGTGCCAAAATTTTATTTTGAGAGAAAGGTTTTTTATTTAATTAAACAAAAAGGATGATATGTCCCAGGGTTTTCCCGGTACAATTACATTAGTGCAGAGGAGGTCTGTGATTGGACAGGGAAAAGAGAGGCAGAGCTAAGGGTGGAGAGAGGGGGGCACGCTAGAGGGTAAGGAGAAAGAATCGTGGCCACGGACATGAACCTGCGTGGCAATTACCAGCCACAAGCAGTTAATTTTCCACAAGGTTAGAAACATTGAGATAAAGCTTTTATCATTATCAATTGGCTCTAAAATTATTGTATTGACATCTTGTAAATTGTGATATTATTGATATTTAAATCTGATTGGTTAATTAAGCATTAAGAGTCTTGATTCTGCCTGGTAGTTAGGTGATGAGGTGGCAGATTGTGGGGTGTGTGGGGTGTTGCATGGAAGCTAGAGGTATTCAGGACCCTGCCAGAGAGATGGTCGGGCAAAGGCTAGAGACTTGGCAGACCGCCAGAAAACCCACCTCAAATGCCTGGCAAATTAGCCCTCAGCATATTTGTGAGATGGGCAAAATTTCTGTCTTTTTGCCACTCCCTTTAAACTATTCTCATTGTTTATTCCTGACAAACACTTAACAGTTTCCCTTTGTTTTCACTGAAGCATCCATCAGTCTGAAATAAGCTGCCTTCCTTCCACTCTCATTTAAAACTTATCATTTTCTTAAGTCCCCATTTTTGTTATGTCCATATATGTGCACACACATATTTATTATAATATATGCATTTTAAAATTAATCAACATATAAACATTTTACTTAAATAATATAGACAGCATTCTGAATCCTTGAGAAAAGCTGATCTACTCAAATACAATTAAACAATTAGTTATTAATTTTGGCATGAAGGTAAAATTAAAATTAAAAATCTGTCTCTGTCTCTCTCTGTCTCTGTCTCTCTTTCTGTCTCTTTCTCTCTCAGTATATCTCAGTATCAGTCCTTTATTTTATATGCCACAGTTAAGCATTACCTACAGTCAAGATTTTTTTCCCATTGTACTTACATGTAGAAACATTGAAAACTCATTTATGTCCTTACTGAGTTTTCTGAGAATGGTAATATTGAATTTTTTGCCTTATACATTCTGTTATGTTCTATTTTTCTGCATTCTAATTAATCTGCTTATATCTCTATTGAGCCTTCCTTTAGAATAAATATATTGATAGTGCTCTGGTAAAATAAAAGCAAATATTTAATAAAACACAAAATTATTCTGAAGAGCTACCCAGAAGAGTACTACTGCACAAAACACAAGTATTCTTTTTGGGGGCTATTCAGTTGCTTCATAGCTATTAGATAAAGAAATATCCTACTGACTAGCCAAAAATGCTTACATGTGTTTTGTGCAGTAAATGGTAATATTTAATCTTCCAAGGGTTTGTGCTGGAGTTTGCCTATGTATTCACTATATAGATGTGTTTGATTTTCTCTGAGAAGATTAATTTGTCACTATCTCCTTCAATTTCTTGTCAGTATCATGGATGAGTTGAATTTGAAATCTTTGAATTTCATTCTTTACCAATACATATGGAATATGGGGAAACAGCTTAACTTCTGAAGTTTCTGTAGGTTGCTGAAGCATAATTTCTCTGTTTCCTGAAGTAATGACTCTGAAACTTCTTATATATGAATAAATGCCTTGGCCAACAGCTTTGGCTCTGTTCCCTAACTAGCTTATTACTCAGTGTTCCTGTTTAAAGTAGTCTAAGTCATGCGACAAGGCAGGTTACCTGGTCCACAGTTTCGTGTGACTATCTTCCTCTGGGTCTGGGCTAATCTTACACCTGACTCAGTCCTAGAATTCCTCTCCTTCCCTCCGTCTCCCTCCCTCCATCTCCCTCCCCCTCACCTCCCTCTATCTCTTTCTGCCAATGTTACATCTTCTAATCCTGCTTCAGCTCATTGGCCAGAAGCTTTTATTGAAAGGTGATGCTTCTACACAGTATATCACACAAGAGAATCTCTATATATAGCCCAGACTAGCCTTGACCTCTATGTAGCTGAGGATAACCTTGATTTTGTGGCTTATACATTTTGTTCAATTGCAGAAGCAACTGAGGCAATGAGAAACCACAAGGATTGAAATTTGGATATGATCGTCAGCCCACAAAGCCCCAAATTAACTATGTGAGGTAAGAGAAGAAATCTGCATTTCCATGGGAAGTGAGAAACTAGCAGAAAATATGCATGTATGTCTTCTCTTTATTCTAAAACATCAAGCATCTTTCTCTCGCTCTGACACCCCAGGGCTACCATCATGCTCAGATCGGCCATATAAACTTTGCCATGATTAATAACTTAGAGTGTAGCACAGGATGGGTCTGAAGAGTTGGATGAAGGGAGAGTTAGCAAGGAAACTCTGGGCCTTCCATTCCCGGGGAGCTGTCTTCCCTCTAGGAAGTTTGACCTCGCTGCCAGGGTTTGCAGGAAGGAAATCATAGAAAGCAGGAAAGTAGGAAGGGCACAGTGGCCAAATTAATCATCAGTTTATAGACAGGCTACTTCCTACCTGATATTCAAGTGGTATCGTTTTTGGCACCAAAAATATAATGCTTACTAGCAGGAATATATAGAAAAGACTGAAAATAGTTTTGGAGAGAGATTCTTTAATGATTCATCATTTTAGAACTATATGAACTGTGCATGTAGCTTCATCTCTGCAAATATATATATATATATATACACACATATATATGTATATATACATATATATATATATATATATATATATCTCACATTAGTAAGAAAGAAAATTAGGCTTGATGTTGCTACTTCTAAGAAAGTATGCCATGAAACTGATCTGTCACTGTAAAATTCCACAAAGGCTATATGCTGAGATTTAACTTCATTTCTGTAAGATTGTAACATTATCACTTTATAATCAAGACAATTTTAGATTTTTCAGAGTCTGGATGTGTTAAAGTGGATTCTCCTATCCTTAGACAGCATAGTTATTTGTGTCCCTCAAAGAATCACTATTGCCAACTTGATAATGTCCAATCCTGATATTGTCTACTCAATTTCAAGAGTACAAACATATAAACCAACCAAGGCAGATGATTACATCTGCCTTGAGCTTTGATTAGATCATGGCAGGAAAAGTCATAGTCTCTGCTGCATGGCCCTTTGAATGCTCTCAGGTCATTCCTGGCACAGTAAGCTTGCCCTGACAGAGACTATCAGATGATACTATGCAGAAAATGAAGTCTCTCTCTCTCTCTCTCTCTCTCTCTCTCTCTCTCTCTCTCTCTCTCTTCTCTCTCTCTCTCTCTCTCTCTCTCTCTCTCTCTCTCTCTCTCTCTCTCTCAAGTAGCTCAATGCAGAGAGGCAGGAGCAAAATTCCCATTGCTGTATTTAATGTCCATGTTCCTGCATACCATTTCATTTTCCTCTTCCAAACACATTCATTGATCCTGATCACAGATTTTTCAACCACATCTGGTTCTTTTAAATTCCTACTTTTTACTAGAACTTTAGTATCAGAAACTTTCTCACCATATATTGCCTTTGTTTTTTTTTAATCTCTGCAATGTGCCTAGTAGCTCTACACACTCATATCCAACATGGCATCTCCCATTCCAGTCTACACTAGAAGCCCATCTCACTGCAGAATGCAGTTAAAATTATAGACCCACCTCCTAGCCAAAATCATCTAGTATTTCTGTGACAAATATTTAAGCCAATAACAATATTCATAATTGTGGATGTTTCTCCAGGAAAAAAAATTAAAGTTATCTTTAAAAACAGTTTATAATGACTTGAGTTATATTTGCATGAAATTTTCACTCTGAGAGGAACTTTCCTAGATCCTTTGAAATTATTTTCTTCGATGGTCAGACTGTCCTGCAAGTTCAAGGCTTGATTCCTCAGTGTAGAGGAATGCTAGGGTAATGAGGCAAGAGTGGGTAGGAGGATAGGGGAGCACCCTCATAGAAGCAGGGTAAGGGGGCATGGGATAGGGGGCTGTGGAGGGGAAACTGGGAAAGGGGACAACATTTAAAATGTAAACAAATAAAATATCCAATTTTTAAAAATTATATATATATATGTGTGTATATATATACGTATATATACACATACATACATATACATGTATATGTGTGTGTGTTTGTATTTGTGTAAATGAGAATTTTCCCCATAAGCTCATATATTTGAATATTTGGTTCCCAGTTAGAGGACTGTTTAGGAAGGATTAGGAGGTTTGGTCTTGTTAGTGGAAATGCAGAGCTGTGTCACTGGGGATGGGCGTTTAGGTTTCAAAAGCCTATACCAGTCCCAGTCTTGTTGGCTTTCTGTCTGCTGGCTTCAGATCAGGATGTATGCTCTAGCTACTGCTCCAGCACCATGTCCACCTGCTTGCCTGCCTGCCTGCCTGCCTGCTTTCCTGCCTGCCCGCCTGCCTGCCTGTCTGTCTGCCTGCCTGCCCACCTGCCTGCCTGCCTGCCTGCCTGCCTGCCTGCTTTCCTGCCCACCCGCCTGCCTGCCTGCCTGCCAATGCACTTCTCCTCCTTCTATACTACATTACAAAGTAATAGAAATTCACAACTACTTAAAGTAGTAGAAAGAATTAGAGAAAGAATTTTAATTTCCCTTTCTACATGGTTTTCTTTCATATTGAGTTTAAGCCTTGCTTTGTTCTGATCACAACACAAAAAATCTTTAATAGTAATATTATGCACTCCCTTTCTAAAATATTGATAGACTGTCTTAAGATAAATCTTTAAGCCCCAATATTCTGATTAGGCTTCTGAAATAAAAGCACACAAACCAGAGGTGTGTGCATGTTGTGGATGGGCCTGGTGCTGTTCTTGCAAACCAATCCCCTAATGAATAAAGGAGCCAATCACTGGGTCAGTAGGTGGGACTTCCAGGTTGGACAGAGGAAGAGAGGAAGCAGGAGAGAGTTAGTTCCTTTTAGAACTGGGACAGCAGAGGGATAAGATGTAGCTGCCAGAGATTCCTAGTATCATGGCAGATCCACACAGATCTGCTACCAGAAGGATCAGATTTTAATAAGGCTTACAAGACTAGGTTTTAGTTTGTTGTGCCCAGAGATTGAATTACCATTGTTTCTGAATTAAGTTTGTGTTGGGTTTTCTTTCACATGGCAGCTTGTCTGGGTTCAAGAGAGAAAGGTATGGCAGCAAAGCATGGTTTTGCCAGATGTGCACCACAAAGGTCGTGGGGAATTTGAAGCTCCAGGCCAGCAAGTCTCCATGAGTCTCCAGTGCATGGCCTGACAGGGTACCAGGGCAGCAAGTTAGAGGCGCAAGTGTGGGAACGTACAGGTTCAACCTTTTAAAATATTTTATTCAACATATGCAGTTGTATGGACTACTGTGAGACAATTATACCTATCTGCAGCTGACCTGGGTGGTAAGGAAATGAAATGCTACCCCTAGAAAGCACTATAGGATCTGCATTTCCCATGCATGCCTCCTTCCTTGACATCATCTCGTACTCACTTTCTCACTCGGTGTTCTATCACATTGGCTCTTCTTCCTTCCCACTGTGACTCATGTTCCTGAATCAGGGCCTGGGTGTCTGATGTGCTTTCTTGTTTATTCTTCTTGGAAAGTCTTTCCCACACCTAACTTCACGACCTGTTGTTTTCTTCAAATGTTTACCCAGTGGTCATATTCTTAGTGAAGGACTCCCTGGTCTCTTGGCTAAGATCGTGAATGTCCATCTGATTTCCCAGGCCTCCATGTTTGGTTTGTATTTCCTTGTTCATTCTCTCTCTCTCTCTCTCTCTCTCTCTCTCTCTCTCTCTCTCTCTCTCTCCACTATTTGGGTATGGAGCCCCGTGGCACAGGATCAGCTCCAGGAGTAGATGGAAACTGGAAGGCCCCTGTCCCAGGCCACTCCTTGGCTCCTGTGTCCTGAGGGTTCTGGGAAGGTCCCTCTGAGCAGCATTGATGGTTTTACCTGAGCTCACAGGCTTGTCTGTACTAATAGGAGGCTAGCTCTCTCCCTGCCCCATTTGGGTATCTTTCCTGTATTTTTTAAGGGAGCTATTTATGTCCTTCTTAAAGTCCTCTATCTTCATGAGATGTGATTTTAAATCAGAGTCTTGCTTTTCTAGTGTTTTAGGGTATCTAGCACTTGCTGTGTAGGGAGAATTGAGTTATGATCCCAAGTAGCCTTTGTTTCTACTGCTTATGTTCTTGCACTTATATCTCATCATCTGGTTATCTGTGGTGTTATCTGGTCTTTAAGGATATCATATTCTTTTAGATGGAAAATTTTATTCTTAGAATATTGCTAAATATCTAAGACATTTCAAAAATAAGGTGGTGTACATAGAATAGCTCAGTCAGAGGACAAGACCACTTGCTGTGTAAAGCATTAGAACATGAGGTCAAGTCCCAGAACCCATGTAATAAACTAAAATTGCTGGTATCTTAGGGTTTTACTGCTATGAACAGACACCATGACCAAGGCAATTCTTATAAAGACATTTAAATGCAGCTGGTTTACAGGTTCAGAAGGTCAGTCTATTATCATCAAGGCAGGAGCATGTCAGTGTCCAGGCAGGCATGGTACAGGAGGAGCTGAGAATTCTACATCTTTATCTGAAGGCTGCTAGCAGAATATTAACTTCCAGGCAACTAGGATGAGGGGCTTAAAGCCCATACCCACAGAGAAACACCTACTCCAACAGGCCATACTTTGTAACAGTGCCACTCCCTGGGACAAGCGTATACAAACTACCACAGCTATACATGCCTGCAACTTCATCACTGAGGAATAGAGAACAGATCCAGATAGCTCAATGGTTATTTAGCCAAAACAAACCAGCAGTCTTCAGCTTCAGAGAGTCTCAAAGCAATAAGATGGAGAGCAATAGAGAAGACATCACCATCTGTACGGCTCTGGTCTCACACCTATCCACATGCTTACATGCATATACTTGACACATAACACACACACACACACACACACACACACACACACATGCACACAGGTAATTAGTAGGGTATTCTAGGTGGATAAGTTGGAATGGTATTTCTAAATCAAATATAAATTTACACAGTGTTGCATTCTTCAGTATGTTATGCTTATTTTTTCTTAATTGAAAACTCTTTGCTTCTGAAACATTGATGTCAACTAATTCTTTGGCTGAAATGTGCAACAATTTCAAAATTGAAATACACTTAACAGATGCCCCAACATAACAGGTTCTTGCAGTTCCTTTTTATTACATTTTAAATATACAAGCAAGATATTAAATTTAAATTTATTCCATTCATTTCTCAGTGTATTTGTGCCACCAGCCTTTCACTGATCCTAAGGTCATTTGGTTCATTATTTCTTGTTGTCAATGTGTAATTCTTTTATGCTTTTACTTAATCCTGTATTAAATTACATAAAGCAAGATGAAACCTTTATCAACAAGTACATTCACTGAGATTCTTACTTTTCCATATGTCCTGTGTTTCTCCCTATTAGTTTTTTTTTTATTAGATTCTGGCTTATTCTTTCCTCGTTTATTTCTGAAAACACAAATAGATAATTGGTTTTATCTGCTTGTTTACTTATAATAAGCAAAGCATATTCTAAATAGGTTAAACTTGCTTTGCTCAACTTAGCAATATGATTGTGATACCAAAGAAAAAATGTATAGAAGTCTCTTTTATTCTGTTGAAACCTTCTTCTGTGATGGGCTCTTATTATAAGTATTATAATATTTGTATATATCCTTGTATATACTGTTTTTAATTACATGTTTTTAGAATTTCCATAGAGTGTACATCTTTGTCAAAAGATAAATGTACTTGTTTGTTTTTTTCTTTATTTTCTATATTCTTTGTTTACATTCCAAAGGCTTTCCCCTTTCCCAGTTCCCCCCCCACCATATGTCCCATAAGTCCGCTCTCCCCTAACTATTCCCCAATAACCCCCCCATTCTCTGTTCTGATGCTTGTTTTTGTTTTTAATTAATTAAATTATTGATTTACTTTATATCCCAATCACAGTTTCCCCTTCCTCCTCTCCTCCCAGACCCTCCATCTCGCCTCCCCTACCCCGCATCCATCTCTCCCCACTTTCTCCTCATAAAAGAGATATGCTTCCATAGATTTTAACCAGCCATTGCATATCAAGTTGCAATAAGACTAGGTGAATCTTCTCCTATTGAGGTTAGACAAGGCAGCCCAATTAGGGAAAAGAGATCCATCCAAAGGCAGTCAACAGAGCCAGAGACAGTCCTTACTCCTAGTCCCACATAAAGACAAGCTGCAAAACTGTCACATATGTGCAGAAGGCCTAGCTCTGTCCTGTGTATTGCTGTCTGGTTGGTGGCTCGGTCTCCATGAGCCCCTGTTGGCCCAGGTTAGTTGATTCTGTGGGTCTTCTTGCAGGGTCCTTGACCTTTCTTACTCCCCTCTAGTTCCTTCAATCCTTTGTCTCATTCTTCCACAGGATTCTCCAACTCCACCTAAGGTTTGGCTGTGGGTCTCTGCATCTGGTTCCATCAGTTGTTGGATGAAGCCTCTCTGATGCCGATTATTCTATACTCCTGTCTGTAAGTATAGCAGAATATTGTCAATAGTATCAGGGGTAGGCTTCTCTCATATCATGGGTCTCAAACTTTACTAGTTGTTGTTTAGCCATTCTGTTTAGAAGTAACAAGGATGCCCCCCAAAGGGGGTAGGCTGGCACTTGAATCTTTCTGAAAAGAGGAATAGAATAGACAAGGAATAGACAGAGGGAAGGGATGGGGTAGGGGAGGGGTCAGGGAAGAGAACAGGAGGAACCAGGTGTAGATAGAATAAAGGGAAAGACTACTAAGGGACACAGCTGTGATAGGTTGGGGGGACATCTCTGGGGCCAGCTAGAAATTTAGGATAATGGAAACTGCCAGGAATCTATGAGGATGACCCTATCTAAGACTCCTAGCAAGGGACAATATAGAGCCTGAAACATCAATCTTCTGAAATCAGGCAAGACTTCCAATGGAGGAACTGGAACACCAATCCAGCCACAAAACTTTAGACCTACAATATGGTCTCCCTACCAAATCTGCAGGGATAATTGTACTTGTTATCATACTAGACCAAACATAAAAATTTCTCTATTTTATTTTCTAACATTCAGTTGTAAAGGGCATTAAAGCTGCTGTCTCACCTGCTGACTGGAACAAGTCAGATATCATGTAATTCATAACTAATTTTATTTTATGTACAAAATTAGTCTCAGTTAAAGTTTGAATCTTAAAAGGTGCATGGATGGAAATAACAATTTCTGGAAAGAACCTGTCACCACAAAGGCTGATTGGCAAGACTAGAACTTAATGATGTGTAATGGCTGAAATGTTGCAAGCCCAGAGCTAAATTATCTTAGGTCATCATTCATCCCTAAAATACCTTCTACTCTATATAACTTAACATTTTTATAATGATTAGGTAAATCCTTTGTAATGTATGAATAGATATATATCCTAAATTAATTTTACAAAGAAGATTGCAGGTGAGTGGTGGCGGCCCATGCCTGTAATCCCAGTACTATAGGAGGCAGAGGCAGGCAGATTTCTGAGTTTGAAGCCAGCCTGGTCTACAGAGTGAGTTCCAGGACAGCCAGGGCTACACAGAGAAACCCTGTCTCGAAACCCCCCCCCAAAAAAAAGTAGATTGCATCTTAAAATTTAAAAAGCCTTTTAAAAGAAATGATCAAATTTATATTAAAGCTTATATAGAAATATTAAAAGGCAAGAGTAAACAAGAAAAGTTTTTAAAAGACAGGAAAAAAACAAGTATATTATGTATCATAATATATCATAAAATAGGATAGTGATAGTGTAAGACTAGACAAGTAAAAAGAATAGAAAGCTCATAAATAGACATAAGAATGTAGTGGCATCTCAGATTATTATAACAAATTAACTATTTAATAAATGTTACTGGAAAAATATATTTATCAAATTAAGTTGTTTCAATGTTATGTATATACAAATAAGGCTATATCACCCTGAGATATAAAACTTCAACAGATATGAAATTTAAATTCAAAATGTAAGACTAGGTAAATGCAAGAAGGAAAAATGTTGTTTATAACCTTGGAATAAAAAAGGTTTTTCTAATGTGACACAATCTTCAGAAGCAATAAAAAAAACTTGACTAATTTATACTCCATAAGAAAAAAGGCACAAGAGTGAGAGAATGACCCTCATAATATGGAAATGTATACACAATTCTGTTCATAATTAAAAAATAAACCCTGGAGCATATGGAGAGACAGACAGACAAAAAGGCCCAGCAGAAAATGAGCAATTTGGAAAAGTTTAGGAAAAGGCAATTCACAGAAAACACTACAAACATTTAAATGTAAACACATCGGCAAATCTGTGCATTTAACCCCTGCTTTCCACTCCAAAGGACACAGGATTATACATGAAAAGGCATTATTTAAGAAAAATGAATTCAAGAAGATATATAAGAAGTTTACAACCTATAATCAACATACAATGAATAAGGGTAGCAAAGTCCTAAAATGGCAAGTTACATATATGAAATGCCAAGACAAAATATATTTCATTTCGGTATTGACAAAGAACATGCCAATTAAAACAGGGTTGCATTTTATACCCAACCAAGCTGTCCAACTTAAAACTAGTGCTAATAGTCACAAATAACCTGAATAGATCCTGATATACAAGGCATTAGAAACTGTGCTGAGTCCCCAGGAGCACTGAACAGCTGTAAAAAATAGGTGCAATGTGAATTCTCCCAACAGTTACACAATTCAGAAAAGTACAGAATAACAGCATGAGCCTTTTTGAGATGAATATACATGTAAATAATGTGAATTGTAAGTGCAAATTCTGGACTCAGGAGGAGAGAGTGGGTTTGGCCATAATCAAGCATCCAATTATAATTTATCAAATCCTATCTTCTAAGGAAGGTAGTATAAGCTTTCATTTTCTCAGTCAATGTTTTCTATGTCTGAAATATCTCAGAAAATAAAAATGATAAGAGAAGGAGAGAAGACAAGTGTTTTGATCCTAGGACAAAACCCATTCTAGTCTCATGTCTGCCGCTCACTCTACTCAGTGCAGGGAACTGGGACTGAGAGCTTTACTTTCCTAATCCTCAGTTGCTCATTTGCATAATAAGGATGATGGCATGGGGAGCTGCTTTAGGACTGTCAATAGCTAGCACACAGTAAGCTCTCAATGTATTTTATATCATTCATGAATTATTAACCACCATAAACATTAATTATTTATATATAGGTGTATATATAAATGCATTCCAAATGTGTGCATGTGCAGAAGATTCATGCATCAGTATCTTGGAGCACAGAGATACTTGCATTCTTATGATTCCATCACCCTTTTTTATATATAATCCTTTTATTTTGTACGTGCTATTTTAATTTTAAGCATGGAAGAAAAATTTTTTAGATAATCAACAGAACAGCTGCTAGGGGAAAAAAATAGAAATAAAATAGCTCAATGATTGAAGATCGAAGCTTAAAAAAATAGTTTCACAGTTAACAGCTGCGAGTCCCCGAAATAAGAATCTGATAACCACATGATTACAATGGGGAAAGGAGGCTTCTGATACTGAAAATTTGTAGCTGAAGAGCTAAGAGCTATTGGAAATTAATGACAAAATGTTAGTGTTGATAATTTTTCATAGAGAAAATTGATTACATGAAAAGAAAGAGAGAATGTGGTAATAGTGCCACTTACAAAGGTTAAATTCATGTCAAGGCATAAGTGAGAACTGTGAAACATACATTAAACTCCATTTTAAGTTTTTAAAACCTGATTTGAATAAGGAAGACTAAATATAGGTCATGCAGATGGCAACCCCATCTTTTGTCCCTAACCATCTCCTCTTGTTCCTGTCCTCTGATCTAGATGCCTGCAGACACACTCATTGACACGATGCTTCTGCTTTTCCTGGAGAGACGGCACACAGAAAGTAGAGAAACCCAGATACCATTCTGGAACATCACACTGGTTGTGACACAGTAGCAAGCTTTTGCCCCTTGAAACTTTTATTCCGCTGTAAGGTAGGAATTGCAGTAAGCTAAAACCTCACTCGGACTCAAATCATTGAGAAAATAAGCAAAACACCATCCAAATGCAAGATGTTAACCTCAGGAAACATTATGAAAAGCAAAAGGACTAAATAGAACTATTTCTAAATAGTTCTTCCAGGAAGGAAAACAAACCCTCAGTCTCTTTGGCTTCCTGTTTCTGTACCTCCCACACACAGTTAAGGCAGATGCATTAGAAAATTTCTCTGTTGACTTCCTCAGCTAGGACATACTGCCAGGCACCTGTGGGTTGTGTAAATCTTAATTTGTTCACATAACCAATACTATTTGAGTCTTGTTTGAACCTCTTACATGTTAGGCTTCCTAAGAGTGACTCGTTGCAGGAGCAGCAATATTGCTTTCAGAGATTAGCAATTCACATGGGGGAGAAGGAGCATGACAGAGGAGGTAGTAGATCACTACAAAACAAAACATTTTGAAAATAAACTAAAATTCCCTATTATAGTCCAAGATCAGAAGAGTCATGGGAAAAGGAATAGAAGACGTAAAGGGGACAGAGGGCTTCAGGAATTATTTGGTAAGTAGGAAGCCCATTACATCTTATAATGAGAGGGTCTTGTCTCAATGGGGAGATAGGTTTTGAGCAAAGGCTTAGAGGATGAGATAATTGCCTCCATAATTTTCTAGTGATCAGTCTTCTAGGAGAGGGAAATCTAGTTCCAAAGCCCCAAGGTACAGCTTTCCTGGCGTGTTTGGAAACATGAGAAAGATGTTTATGATTGCAAAAGATGAGTCCGGGTCATCCAGAAAGGAAGCACTCAGAGAATCTTCCTTAAAACTCTCTTTTTTTTTTTAGATATATTCTTTATTTACATCTCAAATGCTGTCCCCTTTCCTAGTTCCCCTTGAAAATCCCATAACCCATCTCTCCTTTCCCTGTTCCCAATCAACGCTCTCCCCCTTCCCAGTCCTGGTTTTCCCCTACACTGCAGCATCAAGTCTACCCAGGACCAGGGGAAAACTCTTTACCTAAAGCTATGACCTCTATTTCAGTAAATCAAGAGTAAACTTCTGCTGTATATTATTTTTGTGTTTCCTCTTTCTATCTTTACCCACCCTTCATAAGAGAGAGACAGATTGGTTTTCATATGTTTATGTGTGAGTGGCCAGTTGATACCATGGCACACATGTAGGGGACAGAATTTCAACCTTGGATAGAGGTCCTGTCTCTGACATTGTTTAAGAAATGCTTTCCATAATCCACACAAGATGATCCGAGAGTTCCCACCTGTCTCAGAATCTGTGCAGCACACACCAAGACCATGTTCTCAGCACGAAGGTGGATGTATTTTCTTCAGAGGGACAAAGACAGGAGAGGGGAAAAAAGAGGAAAGAGAGAGAAGGAAGGGATGTTTTTAGTGTATAGACTCTCTCACTATCTGCATGTCATCAAGCCTGGTTCTGGGAAAAGCACTTCCCTTGATGGTCATCTTGTATTAGGGAACCACTGTGGTGAGAAATCTAGGGTTTTTTTTTAAACTATTTTTATGTATTTTATTTTATGTGCAAATGCATTACTTACATACATGTATGTGCACCATGTTCATGCTTGGTGTGTTGAGGTGGTCAGAAAAAGGCACCAGATATCCTGGAACTTGAGCGTTACAGCTGGTTCAAAGCCACCTTCCTCTCCGATGCCTTGTGGTGGTATTCTTAATGTGGACTCTGTCCTTTCAAATGATTTTGCATTTCTGCCATTTGGAACCATTCACTGGTGTGGGGGTGGGAGATGTCCTTGGAGCATCTTTCCTTCTGTACTAGAGCTCTGGAGCTTTTCTTTAACAGTTACACCTACTTCTTCCTGGTCTGCTCCTGGAAGTTTGCTCATGTTTTTCTCTTTGGCAGTCCGCACATCTTTCATATCCTTCTGATCTACTTATGCCAGTTGCTGACACTCCTTCCCATAATTAACATAGTCTTTATTACCTGCCTGTCTCTCAGCATTATCTTTCACCCTCCAAGCAGACTGGCTGATTAACCTCAATCTAAAACATCCTAGAGTTTCTCTAGCCTAAAGGTCCAATCATTTCCATACTCCTCCACAAACCAGCTCAAAAGTCATGAGAAACAAATAGGTTATATCAGAAACGGCTCTACTCCTTAATATTAATTTTTCTGTATTTAGTTATTTTTTCCTGTTGCTGTGATAAAGAACTTGACCAAAGCAATTTAAGGTAAAGAAAGTGTATGTTTGGCTAGAAGCTTGAGAATACAGCTGAAAGAAACTGTAGCTGTGACTGCAGGAACATGAGGTAGCCGGTCACACTCTGTACACAGTCAAGAAACAAATAGGGATGGATGTAGTTCATGTTCTCTTACTCAGTACACATCTCAACACCCATGGGACAGGACCAGCCACACTCACCTAGGGACAGAGCCATCCACAGTCATGGTGGACCACCTTCCCACCTCACTTAAATCTCTCTATAAATGCCCTCATGGATATACTCAAATATTTATTTCCTAGCTGATTCTAGATTCCATCAAAATGATAAATCGAAAGTGTTACATCCATATTCTGGCATCACTTAGCACTAGCTAGCAATTGATTGTTTTGTCCAGGCTTCTGCTTTCAAGTAGTTGGATTTTAAAATACCTTAAGAGTATCTTTAACAATCAACAAAGGTAAAACAGTACTTTTCCAGTGTAAAAGGGTTCATTTCAGGAGATCTTGTACAAACACAAAGGAGGATGTCACTGTGGAATTGAGCAAATGGAATGCACGTGGTCAAATGTGCATTCTTCCCTTAGTTGGGGCTGTTGGTTGGTACAGTTCAAACGAAGATCCCTAAAAGTTAACAGTTATCTATATACTTTCCTTTAAAATAGTTTGGTTATTTCTCCCCAACCCACTCCCACCTCCTGTACTGAAATGCTATCAACTTTACAAAAAGAATATTCATCACTCCCCAAATGTTTTTGGCATCGGTAAGATATTGTTTCTGATACCCATCCCTCATAGGAGGTCAAGCTGTTATCTTTGACTTTAATCAAAACAGCAAGGCACACGTGTGAGTGATGCCCCAGGTTCCCCTGAGAAGGAAATGGATCCAGCAAACACCCTGCAAAATTTCCTGCCAATTATCAAGAGCAAAATAATTATACTAAGTAATCAATCAAAGATAAAATACAAAAGAAAATAAAACAAAATGATCATTCACCACAATCAAGTAGGCTTAATCCCAGGGAAGCAGGAATAGTTCAATATACAGAAACCCATCAATGTAATCCACTACATAAACAAATTCAAAGAATAAAAAAAGCATGGTCATTTCATTAGATGCTGAAAAAGCATTTGACAAAATTTAGCATCCTTTCATGTTAAAGGTCTTGGAAAGAACAGGAATTCAAGGCCCATACCTAAACATAATAGAAGCAATATACAGCAAACCAGTAGCCAACCTCAAACTAAATGGAGAGAAACTTGAAGCAATCCCACTAAAATCAGGGATTAGACAAGGCTGCCCTCTCTCCCCATATTTATTCAATATAGTACTTGAAGTTCTAGCTAGAGCAATAAACAACAAAAGGAGGTCAAAGGGATACAAATTGGAAAGGAAAAAGTCAAATTATCACTATTTGCAGATTATATGATAGTATGTTTAAGCAACCAAAAAAACTCCACCCAGAGAACTCCTACAGCTGATAAACAACTTCAGCAAAGTGGCTGGATATAAAAATAATTCAAGCATATCAGCAGCCTTCCTATACTCAAAGGAAAAACAGGCTGAGAAAGAAATTAGGGAAATGACACTCTTCACAATAGCCACAAACAATATAAAGTATGTTGGTGTGACTAACCAAACAAGTGAAAGATCTGTATGACAAGAACTTCAAGCCTCTGAAGTAAGAAAGCAAAGACCTCAGAAGATGGAAAAATCTTCCATGTTCTTGGATTGGCAGGATTACTATAGTAAAAATGGCCATCTTGTCAAAAGCAATACACATATTCAATTCAATCCCCATCAAAATCCCAACTCAATTCTTCATAGAGTTAGAAAGAACAATTCTCAAATTCATCTGGAATAACAAAAAATTCAGGATAGCTAAAACTATTCTCCACAGTAAAAGAACTTCTGAGGGAATCAGTATCCTGGACCTCAAGCAGTACTACTGAGCAATAATGTTAAAAACTGCATGGTATTGGTACAGTGACAGGCAGGTAGATCAATGGAATAGAATTGAAGACCCAGAAATGCACTTGATATTTGACAAAGGAGCTAAACCAAACCCCGACACTATTATGGATGACAAGAAGTGCATACCAAAATGAGCATGCCATGATTGTCTCTGGAGGGGCCCTGCCAGAGCCTTATACATACAGAGGCAGATGCTAGCAGTCAACCATTGGTCTGGGTCTGGGTCTGGGTCTGGGTCTGGGTGGAGGAGTTGGAGGATGGTCCAGAGGCGCTGAAGGGGTTTACAGCCCCATGGGAAGAACAAAGATGTCAGCCACCTAGATGCCCCAGGACTCCCAGGGACTAAACCATCAACCAAGGGGTACACATGGTTCCAGTCAAAAAATGTGGCAGAGGAATGCCTTGTCTGGCATCAGAGGGAGGAGTGGTCTTTGGTCAGGTGAAGGTTCAATAGATGCCCTAACAAAGGGAAATCGAGGGTGGGTAGGTGGGAGTGGGTCAGGTGGAGCGGCGTATACCTGGAGGTAGGGAATGGGAGAAGGGGTTGGGGGTTTTGGGGGAGGGGGGAAACTGGGAAAGGTTTTAGCATTGGAAATGTAAATGAAGATTATATTCATTAAAAAAAATAACAGTAAAAAAAAAAAAAAGAAGAAGAAAAAGACCCAGAAATGAACCCACACATCTATGGTCACTTGATCTTCGATAAAGGAGCTAAAACCATCCAGTGGAAAAAGGATAGCCTTTTCAACAAATGGTGCTGGTTCAACTAGATGCTATCATACAGAAGAATGCAAATGGATCCATTCTTATCCCCTTGTACTAAGCTCAAGTCCAAGTGATCAAGGACCTCCATATAAAACCAGACACACTGAAACTAATAGAAAAGAAAGTAGGGAAAACCCTTGAGCACAGGGGCACAAGATAAAAAATTCCTGAACAGAACACCAATAGCTTATGCTCTAAGATCAAGAATTGACAAATGGAACCTCATAAAATAGCAACATTTATGTAAGGCAAAGGACACTGTCAATGGACAAAACAGCAACCAACAAATTGGGAAAAGGTCTTCACCCAACCCCACATTCGACAGAGGACTAATATCCAGTATATACAAAGAACTCAAGAAGTTAGACTCCAGAGAGCCAAATAACCCTATTTTAAAAAATGGGGTACAGAGCTAAACAAAGAATTCTCAACTGAGGAATACTGAATGGCTGAGAAGCACCTAAAGAAATGTTCAACATCCTTAGTCATCAGGGAAATGCAAATCAAAACCACCCTGAGATTTCACCTCATACCAGTCAAAATGGCTAAGATCAAAAACTCATGAGACAGCAGGTGCTGGAGAGGATGTGGACAAAGAGGAACATTTCTCCTCTACTGGTGGGATTGCAAGATACAACCACTCTGGAAATCAGTTTGGTGGTTCCTCAGAAAATTGGGCATGATACTGCTGGAGGACCCAATTATACCACCCCTGGGCATATACCCAGAGGATTCCCCAGCATGTAATAAGGACACATGCTCCACTATGTTCATAAGGTGGAAAAAGACTGAGGAAGACACCTATTGTTGACCTCCCAGCCCACTCACAGATATGTACACACACACACACACACACACACACACTAGCACATTGTAGCTGTTTGAATTCTAATGCTAATTTGTGTCTCCCAAATTCATTTGTGAAAGAGAATCTGCACATAGCTTCTAGGAACCTGCCCCCAGTTAATTCTCATTGAGTAAATAAAGATGCCAGCAGCTAGTAGTTGAGGAGGAGAGAGACGTGGTGTGTGTGGGCAGTACACTTACCAAGAAACTTGGTAAGACTGAGTGGGTTCAGAAACCCCGGCCCCTCATACCAGAGAACAGTGTGCACTTCACCTATCATGTGACCACAGCACTCCATGGAAAGGATCATGACCATCAGTCACATAGAGACAGTGTACCAAGGTACCTCGGCATGTACATGAGGCATCCCTATACATCTCAGACCAAGTCAATAGGAAGTATCTGCTGTCAGACCCCAACCCATCCCAAAATGTATGTAAGACTCTGTAGAAGGAATAAATGTGTGTAAGAATTATTTTATCAAGCATAGTCCGAGAGCTTCTGTCTACAAGAGCTATAACACCTTTTGGGAAAGAGAGTTCCTTCCCGAAGTCTGCCACTGGAAGCTGCCCAAGCCCACGGCAGTCACTTCCCGCCCAGTGGGTCCAGCCTTGGTTCCTAGCCTCCACACCTCTCACCTCATGGCCCAGCCAAGCTCCCCTCCCCACTGCAGCGATAGCACTTCCCCTCCCTGCTCATGCCAGCCCACCAGCCACACGGCGGCATCTTGCTGCTCTAGGCTAGCAGCAGCCATGAACGTCCCTCTCCCCTTCAGAGAGCACAACTCTCGCTGCTCCAGCCTTGCCAGAGCCCTCAGATCTCTGCAGATATCATCTGGCAAGGCAGGATTCCCAGGTTTGAGACTCAGGGAAGCAGAAGGAGGGAGCTCCACCATGCCTTAGAAGAGTGGAGAGGAGAGAAGAGACGCCAAGCCTGAGCTGTAGGCAGGAGGGAAAGGCAGAGCCTCCATGTAAGGGGGCCCAGAGGACTCAGCCCAAAGGACTGTTCAACTGGGTATGGAGCAGCCAAGATGGAACCTAGAAATTAGCAAGTAGTAACTCAGGATTATCAGCAGGAGGTAGACTCTGCTGCCCCCCTACTGTGCTGCGTAAGGCATATTAAAATAGAAAGGCTGTGTGTGTGCCTTTCATTTGGGAACATAAGCCATTGAGGTGGGAAGCAACCCCACACCAGGATTTATTATTTATAAATATTAATACAATAGCATGTACATGTAAGAAGGTTAATGTTCTTAAATAGTAATATAATTGATATATCATAAAATATATGCATACGTATATTGAAATGTCACATCATACCCCATTAATATTCACAATTTTTCATTTTTATATATGAACTCAAAATAAATTTATGTTAAAGCATACATGCACACATAGCTTCAGGCCAATTTTATTTTGTATGTAAAAATAATGTTAGCTACACTGCTTCAAAAAAGATTCTATTTAATTTAAGCATCCTAACTCAGTTGAATTACCTGCCAGAGCAATGGGGAAAGTTGTTGGTACTCTCATTGGATGCTGTTGGAGGATTACCTCAGACCATTAAATGGAAAGTGTTTGCACACGGGAGCACAACAGCTGTAGTTCAATTCACTTCGGTGCAAGCCTAGTCTTTGCGATTGACTCTAAGATTTGCCAGTCTTCAGTAAATTATATGAGAGGGGAATAATGTAATCATTACTTACCCGAATTGTAATGTATGTCTACCTTACTGTGGAAGTGAAATTAAAGCAATGAGCAAACGGAAGGGTTCATTTGTGGAAGGTTGAGGCGCCTGCACATTCAACTTTTTATGGTCTAGAATGGGACAATGTAGAAAGCAAATTCATTATAAGAGAATGTAAATTCTATTGGGGCTTTTAAAAGCATAAAGAATTAAGCCCAGCTTATTGCCATGCAACTCTGGATCTCCTAAACTGTACATGTAAGTGTCAATAATGCAGTGGTAAGCAACAGAGAACAGACTCATCGCAGGAGACTCAAGCAGTTTCACTAGGAGGCAATGGCAGAGCAAAGGAGGAAGCAAAGAAGGGAGGAGCATGCATGGCGCTGATGCAGCTCTCCTGTGGGATCCTGACGACCGTGTGGGCAACAGAAACCTGTTTGCTTTAACATGTGCATGCGTGTTTTAACATAAACTTATTTTTAGCAGATATCTACAAATACAAAATTGTGTACAAGGTGATGTTTCAAAATACATGTATTGGCAGCACAAACTTAAGGAAGAGGAACCTTAGGAAGAGGAATCTTGCCATGTGAGCATTGAAACCAATAGCTCAAAAGTTTTAAGAGAGAGAGAGAGAGAGAGAGAGAGAGAGAGAGAGAGAGAGAGAGAGAGAGACAGAGACAGAGACAGAGACAGAGACAGAGACAGAGACAGAAGTAATACTGTTCACTGACATTTATAGGGAGAGAGAAATGGAGACAGAAAGCAAAGCTAGCTGAATTCAAGAGCTATTGGAGTAAATACTAGAAACGTAAGTCCATGTGAAGATGTTTAGCCATTCTTCTCCCGCAGGAGGCTAGAAATCCTTTACTCCAAGTATTGAGAATGCTTGTTCTCTGTTTCCGAGGTTGAAGGACAGGAATCACTTGAATATTTTAAAGAAAAAATAGGTTAAGACATAGGAATATATTGGATATAGATCCAATACACAGAATATAGACAAGGATTATACAGTTTTGCAAATAAGAATTCCATTTATTCAGGGGTCAATGGTAATATCTTATTACAAATTAAGTAGGTAACGTTTGTTGTACCTATACCATGTACCCAACAATTGTTGAGAAAGCTTTGTAAATTCAATAGAATTTGTTCTATACAGAAATTGGATGATAAAGAACTAGAGTTCTTTCTATTCTATCAGTGAAGGACTGGATCAAGAGAAGACTGAGTCATGTGTCACTTTTACTCTGCAACCCCTGGATCTGGGTTTTAAATCTGGGGCTCTCCCATTTTTCTACTGCCCTACTGTGCTCATGGTGTTCCTACCCACCTGCTCATTATGCTCCTCACCCACTTGCACCCCTCTCATTCACATTCAGAAATTGTTCCCACTGTCTCGCTTGAGTTGCTCAAGAAGGAACTTTTTTTTTTGTCATTCTAGATTGTATTCTGTTCTCTTATCACTCCCGATAACATTTGCAGTACCTTTCTAGAAGTCAAATGATCAGTCTCCATCCCAGAAAGTGTTTCAGTCTTTGAGTTGGTGTTGGTCCTCTGAATCATAAATTACTGCTGTAATGGGACTCGGGGAGGGGGTGGAGACAGAGATGTTGATTCCAGTTTGTGTGCCTGATATTCAGATACAAGTCTGTACCCAAGATGAACCATGTTTGCCTGCTTTGACTACTGTGGCAATTGATGCAGACTGACAGGGCTTCAACATTAGAAAACACTTTGCTCACAGTTTGGAGGCTGGAAGCTCAAAATGGAAAGTTCAGTATGAGTGTCTGCAATGGGCTTTCTTGCTGTCTCAGATAGCCTGGCATTTCACTACGTCCTCGTTTGATAGAGAGAGGACAGAAGAGGAACGAACACAGGAGAGGGTGTGAGCGTGATGTCCTCCCATGTTAAGACATTACTGGTACCTTGAAATTAGAGTGCTACTAGAGTCTGAACCCCTATCTCCAAATACAGTCGATGTTGATGTTAGAGTTTGTATTTGAATGAGCATGGTACATAATTCAGCCTATGGCATTTTTGCCATTAAGAAAAAATATTGAAATTTAATATAAATCTAGTCAACAGGCCTGGAACTTCATTTTCTATGACTTAACAGGGAATCTGCCTTAGTTTGGCAGTGGGGGTTCATTAGATTTCATGTATGTCCAAACAAAGGGAATAATAGCTTCAGGGAATTTACTTTATATATAAAAAAAGAAACTGGGAAAGCAATTCTTAGTTCAATGAGCATATCTGAATAAAGCCATACCTGAAGGAAGCATTGACAACAGCTGGTCTGTCTGCTTTGAAAAGTCCAAATCCTCAGGCACAAGGATAGTCACTATTGTCCATGTGCAACGTGGAGGTGGCAAGTGTTTCCCCAGTGCTCTAGCTAGACGCTTTGCCTCCTATGGACTTCAGTGATAGGGAAAACAGATTTGGAAGTAACTTAAGGACCCAAGGCAGCTGGTGACCAAACTCACTGAGATGTGGGGTGGCAGAGTATTTATTTGTCTAGCAAGTATTAGGCCCTGACTGAGATGCCTCAGCACCACAAAATAGAAGAAAAATAGACAAAATCAATGAGACTGATTCCCCTATAGCATATTCCTGGGCTAGTGTAACCTAGAGAGTCAAAATTGCATGACCTATGACCTCACACAGTTTAGCAAGACTCTAACTGTAATAATCAAATTTAGTATAAAATCATCTACACCTGAGTCGGTTTCCTTCCATTATCTCTGTTAGAATGACTGACAGCTTAATGGAGCTCAAGGATGCAATCCTTTCAGCACTAACACCTAGACAGTGAGAGCAAATCAGGACAGTTGGCCACACTGAGTCACGTTTCCACAGTCAAATCGGAGATTCCTGTCAGGGTGAAACTATAGACAATATTATCCCCGTCCTCCCCAAACATGGTACCTGGACCTAGTAGGGGTAGCTCTTCATTTAATCAGAGTGAATCTTTTCCCCTTAGACCACTGAGAGATAGAGATATCTCAAAGGATGAAGAAGTTTGGTCTGCTATTTGTTGTTTTTAAATGACACTAAAATATTATTTCCACCTTTGACAGAGGGTTCATTTGCCTTGCCTATTCTAGTTCTCATAAAACAATAAGCTCCTGGAATTCCCGGTGGCCAACTAGCAGCCTGTAAAGATAACAACTCTATCTTCCCCGAGTATAGCAAACCTCCAATCAAACGTAACTGCCAGGTGTGCCCAGAGTCTCAAATCCAAGTTAGTTTAACAATGATGGGCTTGCATTTTGGGACCTTTGCTGTACTTATTTTAAAATCAAATGATGGTGATTTGATTCTTGGAAAATAAATGTGCAGCACATGTATTAGACTCCAGCCAACAATTATAATCTGATAAGGAAAACATTTAAGAAAGCACAGCTTTTGAAATAGATTGAGATCATTGATATTATTAACAATTATTGATATCTGGTCATGTTAACTTTAATGAACTTGACTTCTATCCACGATAATTTAACAATACTACTTACATTTGTGAAGATTATATAAACTATTTAAATAAAGTCTATACTTAGGGCACTTGTCTTGCAGCAAGTTCCCGTGGGTGCCTGTCCTTGGATGACTGTTCTCTCTATTGCTCCTGTTCAGAATTGACCTCAACACTTCTCATCAAAACTGATTCTCAGACTGGAGAGATGGCTCAGAGGTTAAGAGCACTGACTGCTCTTCCAGAGGTCCTGAGTTCAAATCCCAGCAGCCACATGGTGGCTCACAACCATCTATAATGAGATCTGGTACTCTCTTCTGGTGTGTAGGCATACACACAGACAGAACATTATATACATAATAAATAAACAAATCTTTAAAAAAAATAACAAAAAGAATTGCCTATTTCTAGCCCGGCGGTGGTGGCGCACACCTTTAATCCCAGCACTTGGGAGGCAGAGGCAGGTGGATTTCTGAGTTCAAAGCCAGCCTGGTCTACAGAGTTCCAGGACAGCCAAAGCTACACAGAGAAACCCTGTTTCGAAAAATGAAACAAAACAAACAAACAACAACAACAACAACAAAACGATTCTCAGACCTTTAGATGGGCACATCCAATATGATGTACTAACAGGTACCTTGGACAGGTTTATAAATGTTTTAGAAAGAGAAAAGGCAGTTACTGTGTTATTCTAATATTATGTTCAAAGTATAGCTTATACTGAATTTCCCAGAAGTGTTTGTTGTCAAGCAACTAAACAAGCAAGCTGAAGACTTCTAAAGTCTAATAGGATTTTTCAAAAATAGTTACCTTTTCCCCTCAGCTCCCTAGATGATACTCCATTTCAGATTTCTAAATAAAAGAGAGTTATTGTGAGGAGGAGGAGGATGCACTCACTGTTCACAGTCATGAGCTGCCCTTGGGCACACTTCCTCAGCTCTAACTGCCTTTGAGCTCACTAAGTCTCCAGTTACCACTTCCACATCTATTTCCCTGTAAGATAATACCTTTCTATCACTCTTTCCCCCTCGTAGCACCTGCATTTAACTAGTCTCCTTTTCTGCACCTAAAAAAACCTATCATGATTATGTGGGGGGGGGAAATAAATCACTCATTGAACAATCTAACATATTTTCCAGCATAAAATATAAGCAGCAGCACTAATTCATAACACATGAGAGCAAATCATGTAGAAATGAAGCCATGCTGGTGGCTGTTGTTTATTCAGAGGGTATGGTGCATGGCTGAAGGAACAGGTGATTCTTTGATCCTCTTGTTTTATGTTATAACAGTGCCTTAAGGAACGCTAACTCTCAAAATGGGCTATTATATGTCATCTATAATGTCTGCTTTTCAGTGGAGAGTACCTTCAGATATCTAGTCCTGTGGTTATGAATCATATATAATGAAATGTTATCATCTTTCCAGCAGCCAGTGAAACATACTCCAACATCCAGTGACAGCAAATATATTTTAGAAAATTATTTTATATGAGCATGATTATGTATTTTTAATTGATGGAACTTACATGAAATAAAAAAATGGCTACTTTATAGGAACTAGTGGCAGTGGTATTTGCATTTTCAGAAAGGAATATTAATTTTCAAATAATCTTTTGGTTAAATTTTAGTATTAGGCACAGATAATATTCAGTTTTATCCTCTGATCCTGTCTTCAATACAAGTAGCTGTGACTAGTAGAAATCTGGGAGATGGTCCAACCCAGATCTTCAGTGAAAAACAGATGGTGAAAACTTCAGCCACTCACCAAGGATCATCAAACCAGGCGTGGGAGATCCAGAGAACCAGGCGTGGGAGAAGCTATGGGAGCACTGTGCCTATGGGAGCACTGTGCCTATGGGAGCACTGTTTTAGAATCCATGCTTTTCCCCCTTGTTCCTAAGTGTCTTTGTGTGGAACAGAAGCAGTCACAGTTTCCTCCAGGGCACAAGGCACAAACACCCTACCTTAAAGTGCAAGTTTCAAAGAAATGAATTATAATAAGACAGACATCATAAGATAGAAACAAACTTTGAGATCCCAGGCAATCTTGTCCTATTCAGTGAACATAAGAAAATATATACAAAGTCTAAAATGTCTTGAGTTTCAGAGAATGCTCTATTAGTGAGTCATACTTTCAAAATAATGATGGTTAAGGAAGTGACTGACGGTGCGTGGGTGAGAGGCATGTTTTTAGAAGTCACATGAGGAAAAAATAGTTTAGCATGTACACATCTGAGGCACGCTGTCCCCACTCTGACCAGGGCTTCCGCAAATGCTCAGACTGTCCCCGACTAACTCAGAGCCACTTTGCTTTCTGCCCTCTTGCTTCAGACGTTCTTGAGCTCAGGAAACAGTGTTCTTTTCTCTGAATAATCCACATTCCTTCACATCTCTGTTAGCTGTCATTGATTTATCATTGACTGAAAACAACATTTCATTTATCTCCATTTACAATAATCCTTCATATCTTCCAAACAACTGATCTAATATCACCTCCTCCTTGAAGGCCTCACGGATCTCCAGACTTTTATCAGTGCCTACATGCCACGCCGCTTTCATTGTGTATCTTGTAGAAATGAATCCAACATACTGTGTTCTGTAGAGTATTCCTCTCCTACCTACTAATTAAAATCTAAGTAAAACCTAGAAAAAGTACTTTATTTTCATATATAATGTAGTGTTAAGTTTCAGTACACACACACACACACACACACACACACACACACACACACAATCCTGGGCTTTCAGAAACCATATATCTTTAGATTATATTCCATTTAAGAAAGACCACTGTGACATGGGTGTTTAGATATAAGCAATCTCTTTGGCAAGCTAAGTATGAGAAAAGAGTTACTAAAGGAAGAGAATAAAAAAAAAAGGTAATTAATGATGAGAAGATTCCTGCTGTGGAAACACACTCAGTCCTGTTGAGGTCTCTCTGGAAAACCATGTAAAAAGTACCTGTGACTGTCACCTTGCAATGAGGAGGCAGGGGCATTATAAATCTGTCCACCCTCTGGGTTGAGGGCTACTGGAGAGGAGGATGGAAGACTGACTAGAAGTCACTCTTGCCTTGACTATGTGAAGACACAGCTATCCTCTACTTAGCCAGAGAAGACGCTAATGCAGGTCTTCAGGTTGTAAGACAGGTGGTCAAGATAAATACAGCAACTTCCTGCATGGCACCTGACCTGCTGCGTGGCCAGAGGACAGAAGCAAATACAGGCCTACAGGCCTTACCCAGCAACTGCTCATCTTGGTTAGACTGTTTCTACAAGCCTGGTTGCTGCTCTTAACATAAGTGAATGTTGAAAAGGTACTGCATTTACTACTCTCTCAGGCAACTAAAAGCAGTGCGTGTGTGTTTATGTATGTGGTTTGATTGTGTGAGTGTGTGTGTGTGTGTGTGTGTGTGTGTGTGAATCACCATCATACAAAAAGGTTTGATTATCATGAATAAATTAAATTGCTCCTGATATAAACTAACCTCTAAGAGAATGTTTTGATTATAGTAGAATAATACCTTAAGATTTTTTTCCACTCTAAAGAGTAAATACACAATAGTTATAGGAAAATTCAAAACACACAAGATAAACTTAAAACGTAAAATAAGTACTTGGTCCCACCAAATCTTACATGGAAAAAAATAGCATTGAGTAATAATCCTGTTTGTAAAACTTAAAGGATTTACCTTGCAATTATTTACTACCCATTGATTCGCCTGTGGTAAATTTACTGAGCTTGCTGGTTGTTCATCAACAAACTTCCTGCCTATCAAGTAGTCATCAGGTAGAAATGAGTATTTCTGTGTACTGTTTATTATTGACTTCTAATTATCCTGCAACATACTAGAAGGGTATAGTGCATGGCATTAGTATTTAAAACATGTGTAAACTTCATCTTGGACACAACTTATGATAACATTCGAATTTATCTGTAATCTAGATTTTCTAGCATACATGCAGTATTTCAAGGTCAATGTCTGTACTTTCACATACAACTCAAAATTTACAGATAAGAGATTGACCACAACCTTGCCTATCAGCTTACTGAGAATTTCAGGGATGTCCAGTTACTATAATCAATTTGGTCATTTTCAATGCTCTGAGTAAATTATAGTTGGAATCTGTTTTCTATGCATTACAAAATTGAAAATATAGATTTTATTAACTGCCATGCAGAGCATGTTGGGACTGAGAATTTGCCAGATCTGGGAGAATGGAGAACATATGTGTGCAAAATATAAACACAGATAGACTCTGTCTTCGGTTCCAGTGCACAGAGTGGAACACACACTCTGTAGAAATGTCCCTCTGAGAAAATAGTTGGCTCAGAACCCAGCCACAAACACATATACATAAAGCATCCCTCAATCTAAGGCCTATGATTCTCCTGGAGTCTTCACATATCTTCTTAATGTTTATAGAGAACACTTAACTCTAGTGTTTCCTAGTCACCAACAAAAGAGAATGACACAATAAGAGAAAATTTGCAGTGATGCACACAATCTATTACAAGGCTAGATTCTTGGTACTTACTGTTCTCTGAACAGCTGAGTTCTTCCAAATCCAGAAATATGGAATTCTTATGACTAGAAGAAACATATAAAGAAAGAATGTTAAAGGAAGTGAATTTGAATTCTCCATGACACTACTTCAGGAGGAAATGTTAGGACAAAAGCAGATTGTGAGGAACGGTCTCCATACAATGGCGAATTCTAGCTCCCAGGCTCAGTCCTGCTAAGTCAAGGAAACTTGCAGAAGCTCCACTAAGAGGCCAGTGCCGCAGGTTATGCTGAAGTTTTCCAGCTGTCAGTCTCACCTAGAAATTGTTATTCCAGGAACTTCGGCTCTCATAGGCGACTTCTACCTTTTCCTGACTTGCACAGTTAAAAATTTGCTTCTTGGGATAAAGTAAAAATTTTGTGACATCTTCAGATATCAAGTTTGCCAATAACTGTTTATATTCAAGTCTGTGTTTAAGTTGGAAATGGATACATTAATTTTTGCCACATCAAGATGGTTTTTCACTCTCAATAGCGATGGGTCAGCAGATGACACCATTTTAAAGTTTCAGAAACCACTTCCTTCCAGAAGCAGTTAATTACTGTGGATGATCAAAATCCACATTCTGGGAGACTTTTATTAAAGTCTGGGAGACTATGTATTAAAGCCACCCTACAATTTTTAATGTAAATTTAGTCCTTGTCTTAATCAGGGTTTCTATTCCTACACAAACATCAAGACCAAAATAGCAAGAAGCAAGTTGGGGAGGAAAGGGTTTATTCAGCTTACACTTCCACATTGCTGTTCAGCACTAAAGGAAGTCAGAACTGGAACTCAAGCAGGAAGCAGGAGCTGATGCAGAGGCCATGGAGGGATGTTTCTTACTGGCTTGCTTTCCCTGGCTTGCTCAGCTTGCTTTCTTATAGAACCCAGGACTACCAGCCCAGGGATGGCACCACCCACAAGGGGCCCTCCCACCTTCATCACTAATTGAGAAAATGCCCCACAGCTGGATCTCATGGAGGCATTTCCTCTAGGGAAGCTCCTTTCTCTGTGATAACTCCAACTTGTGTCAAGCTGACACATAAAACCAGCCAGTACAGTCCTATCTTTTTTCCTTCAAAAGTACCAGCTATTTTTAACATGACAAGAAGAAAATACAGAGAAACTAGTTATAATATTAGCATTTTACTTTTCCATAACATTTTAATATTATCAGATACTTCGGAAACTACGCCTCCTTCTTTCTTCAACGCCTGATACTTCATTCCATGTTACATCTAGGGAATAATTTTCTAAACCTGAAATTACCGCACTTTTCAAAATTATAATTTGACCTACATCTAAACTGCATATGTCTTAGAGTATCAGAAGCACAATAATAATTATACTAACTTACTGATGAATGTTGTCAGTTGCTTCAGTTCAAATTGGTATATTAAAACAGGTTCAATGCCTTGACTTGTACCAAAGACTTCAAGAGTTCTATCTTGTTGCCATTACAGCAGCAAAGAATATGTCAAATAAAAGGAATCTAAATCTGATCCCTAGAGTTCAGATGAAACAATTGTCAGGATACTTTCAAACATGAGAAAAAATATGCTTAAATAAGATGGGTTCTGAGCAGTTAAGAAAAATCCTGTACTTAAGTAGGAGATTGGATTACTAATGCTTTTGAGATGTGAAAGTAATACTTTAGCCTCAAAAGCAAAGGTATAAATCTGTATTCTAGATCCTAGAGTCTAAAATCCTTAATTTTGAGGAATATGCTATGTCTAATGTGTTAAAATAGTATTCTTCAATTATACATATGTAATTATTTTATTTGCTTTTTACTTCCAGCATACACTTAAATTTCAATGTATTTTACAAATAGAAATAACAGAAAGTGATATGCATAGGAAAATATTTATGCATGTATGGAGGAGAATATTTGATTAAATTAGATGCACTTAATAATTACTGAACATCTGCCACATGCTAAGCATAATGATAGGTCTTCCCAAGAGATACTTGTTTGGATAGTGTGCTGGTTAGTTTTTACCAACTTGACACAAACTAGTCACCTAGGAAAAGGGAACCTCAGTTGAGAAACTGAGTTGATAATATTGGTCTGTGGAGCATTTTCTTAATTAGTGGTTGATATAGACAGCCCAGCCCACTGTGGGCACATTCCGTGTCTTTAGCAGTTGGTCTTATGTTGTATAAGAAAGCAAGCTGAGCAAGCTAATAAGCAACATTCTTTCATGTTTTCTCCTACAACTTTTGCTTCTAGGTTTCTGCTTTGAGTTCCTGCCCTAACTTCCCTCAATGGTAGATGTAATGAGAATGTGCAATCATTATTAACCCTTTCCAGGTGGCTTTTCATCATGGTGTTTTGTGACGGTAACACATAAAAGTAACTGTAACAGAGAGTATCTTCACATTATCAATAGTTTGAAATTACATATAAGATCTCTACATATAATAATATATGCATATATTTTATATGTAATATATAATAAGTTTACAAACTATATGAGGTGGGAGTAAGAGATATGACATATCAAATTTAAATATTATAAACATTTCTATCTTATCTTACTTTTGAAGAAATAATATGCTGTTATAATTTTTTCTAGTGAAAAAAGCATAGCTTAGGAATATTCTTATGTTTCCACAACAAAATTATGTTTGATTAATGTTTCTTTGAGTGATGATTTTAAATTCGTATCATGTTGGTTTATCTATATCAAAGAAAACAGAGAAGTAAAAGAATTGCTTTGAATACCATAACTGTAAGCCTACTTAGTTGTCAAGATTAATTGGCTGTTATACGCTCTGGGAATTAATGAAACAGAGTCCCTGACTTTCATGAATTTTCCTATACTATGACACAAAACAGAGGATCTATCTTGCAGTTTGTTTTATCTGTATCATATTTTAGGACTGTGAGTACTACATGTTGCTATGAGACTATATCAAATACTCCATGTGCTGTTAGAAACTACTAAGAATTCTAAGTCATAAAAAGAAAGTCTTACAAATCATACACAGTACTGCAGTTCAACAATTATACACCTAAAATATCATTAGAAATCATCTATTTTGTTTGCACAGAAATGAAATTACATTATGAACCTTAGAATGAATCATGTCCAAACAAAAGTCAGTACTAAAGGTTTGTCTATGCAACTGGTTTATTTTACAAACATATAAATGATATTCTTTTTATTAACCAATTGAGTCTTTGTGGCCCTGACACTATTACAGTAGTAGGACATGTTAAATTACAAAGCTAAAGCAAGAAACTGGCTTTGATATAAAAAATGGCAATTATGCTACTAACAACATTTGATAATATATCTAGAAATGTCACAGGTCTATATATTCTTACTTTAAGATTTTTTTGCTGAACTTTTTCACAAACCCTGACATTACCAGGTATGTAAGGTGATTGCCACTCTTTACAGAATACCTCTACAAGAGGACATTTTCACATTTTGCTGGTGTGGGAACTGAGTCCACAGGGTGTAAAGTAACCTACATTCCTGTATACAAAAGAATGGTATACAAGAAGTGCAGTTTTGAGTTCTCTGTCATTTGTCTCCAAGTATACTGCTCGGCATTCAGATCATCACTCCCCCTCAATCACGCCTGGAACTCAAAGTATAAAATACATGCTACACACTTACCATTGCATTACTGTAGCAAAGAAATTAACTTCGCTTTTTTTAGGATTTAATCCCTAAAATATTAGGATTTTCTGGTATATTAGGATAAGGTAGATGCAGTAAAGATATTCCCTTGCCTTTCAATTTTAACTTTCTTCGTAGATTTAGGTAATTAAATAGTAGGGGAAACCTGTAAATTATGCTTGCAAAGAGGCACTTAAAGGAAAATTTGAAAATTGGCCATAGATTTTGTTATGGTAGGCGTTTAAGGCTGTGCTTTCATAATCCACATGCCTTATTTTGTAAGCAGTGCTTAATGGAGGTGTTTGAGAGTGGGTGAGATTGATTTAAGTCATTTCCTCCACCCAAAGAACCTGAAATTGGCATACATGGACCAGACCAGCCCAACCTGATTTTTCAGTATCAGAATCTACTGGGAATCCAGCCAACAAGAAAAAATAATAACTGCCTAATGTAGTAGAAATAGCATCACATACACACAGCCAGCCAGGCAGAAATGTGCTTTAGGAAAGCAACACTGATCTAGGGCTAAGACAGTCAGAATTTGTGCAACTACTCAGCACAAAATGAGCCTTTGATGAACAGTAGCAGGGAAGAAATGGAACAAGAGTTTGTTTGTATTGTTGACTGACTAGTGATACCTACAGAGTATTGTCCCATGCCATATCTGAATGCTGGTATACCTCAGTGATGGGACTCTGCTGTGATTAGCCTTGAACAGAGACAGTTTCCTTATTTAAAAATACATTAGTGTTGAAGTAAAGGAAGTATAAAGAAACAAGTAGAAATTACTCACTTGTAAGAAAGGACACAGGAATGGAGATGGGAAGTGCCTTTAAACAGCTTGACCTCCCTTCTCTGCTCCTGGAGAGACTCCAAGAAAGACTTCCTGGTTGTGTTGAAAATCTATTTCTAACCAATAGTTATCTTAATCTCACCCTCAGCATCACCTATAATTGTATTGCATATTTCACTGTTAAAAAGAGAGCTAGAAAGTATCTGCCTGAAAGCTTTCAATTGCATAATGAAGATGAGAGCTGAAAACATTAAATAAAACAGAAATCCACCTGACAGAAATCCACCTGACAGAAATTCACCTGACAGGGGAGCTGCAGAATCTTCTTTGAACAAATAGATGAACTTTCTTCTCCTTGTTCTCAGCCAGTGTCCATGACTCTGACAATTTCTGTATATCTTCACTCTGGTACTCATTTTAGCACTATCAGTATGGTCTTTTCCTCTAAATTGATTTGATGTGATTTTTTTCTTTTGTATAACAAATTTACATAAAGAATAATCTGTCCCAAATTTACATAAAGAAAAATATCCCCCGGTAATCTGGAGGTATATAACATACTACAATGTTTCTATTATTTACAAAAATAATTCCAAATAATAAAATATAATATAATTTTAACATCTCTATCCAAAGGTCTGAAAGGCTCTGAGATTCAAAATCTTTTGAGTATTGGAATGATGCTGTAAATGGAAAATCCTACACCTGACCTCACATGATGGATCCCAGTCAAAACACTAACACCACACATTTTATTTGGTACCGTCAGGGTGGAAAAGACCTCAGCCTGTTCAACTGTGACAGGTCTTTTCCAGATATGTTCATTTATCTGTGCAAGCAAAAGAAAAATTTCAAATCCATATTGTCTATGCATTTTATAAAATGAGAATTCACTCTACATTATATTATAGTCAGTCTTTACCTAATGAAAACTGCTACCTAATGAAAACATATGTCTAATCCGCTTTCTTTAAATTGATGAGAAAATTTAGAGAAACCCCCCCCCTTCACAAGCTGAGACTGTCCTTTTAATATAATTTCAAGGGATTGAAACATTCAAAAGTAAGTTTGTCTTTAAGTGGTTCACTGACAACTAGTGCTGTAGTGCTTGTGTCCATGGACCTTATGAGATCCCAATAATATCAGCATGATATGACCAGTGCTGCCTACCACATATTTCTAGAAAACACTGTTCAGTGGTACCACCTAGGATTGATAACTGAGTCACTTGATTATTTCTGGTCATATTTCAGTCTTTAATATTTTTGTTTTAAATTCTGGTGGTTTGAATAAGAAGTTCCCCAACACACACACACACACACACACACACACACACACACACACACAGAGTCTAAGGCATTGGAGTAGTTGGTTCCCAGTTTGTGGCAAGAAGTATGACCTTGTGAAGAAAGTATGTCACTGGGGGTGGGCTTTGAGGTTTCAAAAGCTACTTGGCATTCCTGTTGCAGCCTCTGCTTTCTGGATTCAAGCTGTGAGCCCTCAGCTCTGGGCTTCCAGCTTAAGCGGCCATGTTGTCCTTGAACTTTAAGCTACAAATAAACACTTTTGTCCTAGTTTCTGTTGCTGTGAAAAAAAATACCATGACCAAAGGCAATTCGGGAAGGATAAGGTTTATTCAATCTTACAACACTCAGAACACATCAGTGAGAAGAGTCAGGGCAGGGATGAAGCCAGACTATGGAGGAATACTGCATACTAGCCATTCAACTCTTTACATCTGTTCATCATGGCCTGATCATCCTCTTTTCTTACATAATGTGGCACCAACTATCCAGCAGTGGTACTGTCCACAGTGTGCTAGCCCCTCCCTCACCAATCATTAATTAAGAAAATGCCCTACAGACTTGCTCATAGGCAAACAGAAAATAAAGTTTCTCAGTTCAGATTCCTCTTCCTAGATAACTAGAAAGCAACCTAGAAAAAAATTCCTTCTGATATTACAGACTGAATTTCAGATAACTTAGTGCCAATTTAAAACTTCGTTAAGTATATCCTTAGCAAGATGTAGCAGCCATAGCTGTCTGTTTTGCTTGTGATCACCTCTGTATTTAGTTTGAAATGGAATTGTATCTTAATTGATTGCCATCTCTTACAGCAGTACAGAGAGTTCTGACTCAGGGAGGATCACTCATATTGGTGACACATTCATTGAATGCTCCGAAAGATACTGAACTATGTGAAGCTATAGAATGCTATGGTTGGAACAGGTTCTTAAATTCATGTCTGGGGAACCTAATTTAGAACCAAGCTCTTTCAGAAGTAAAGCCTTTGGAGTGGTGTTTTGGTCATCAGACTGAGTTTCAGGGAAAAGATTTAACACTATTACCAAGGGTTTGTTGGAGAGAGTTCAACTCTATCTATCCCCTTCTCCTATTCTAGGACACAGCAAGAGGTCCTCACTGGAGGACTGCCCCTTAATTTCTCACATCATAACTTCCAATCTGAAAAATAAACTTTCATATTTTATAAATGGCCCAAATATACTCAGACACACTCTAGTAAGAACTCTCCACCAGTTACAAAATTCCATAGAATGGCTTTTTGGTTGGCCATACAACAGAGTCAGCCATAAAATGTATCACCTTGTAACTCCAGGACAAATCCTAACAAGCTTGGCTGGCCTGTGCTTGCCTTCTACTCTTGTGGATTAGTGAGTTCTAAATAAAGCAAAACCTTGTCTCCTCACCCCACCTCCACTAAAAGCAAGAATCATACTGAATAAAACATACTGTAGACTGCTTATGCAATGAAGAACATTTACCTTGGAATCAGAGACTCAAGTTTGAATAGCAAACTAACTCTAAATTCAAACATAATAGAGAAATCACAACATAGTATGTTTCCTGTCTCAAAAGTGGAGAATAATTATTCTTTCCTTCTGGACTGTAAGGAGAATTAAGTTGAATTAATATTTTAGTTTAGCTGAGACAGACAAAATACTGCCTTAATTATTTTGTTCATTAAAATTTCATGATTGCCTAACTTCTTTCTTCTCTAATCTTCTAAAATAATAATGTAAATGGATTTTCCATGCTTCTGCTCTAAAAAAGTACTTTAGAAGTTTAATAATAAAAATATGGTTAACCATCTTCTTTTTAAAATAGCAGGAACTAAACTGATGAAACTGTTTCTTCAGAAATAGTCTCCTAAGTGTTAACATCTGAGGCTGTTGCTATTGTTTGTCTGGGATTAACTAGAAAACACAAACCTGGAAAGGTTACTTGAGGGAGGAGGGGCTTCCTCACAGAGTGGGGCCCAGAAATAAAGAAGTCTGTGAGGAAATGAGTCTTGGCTTCCCCTATTGGCTTTTCCTCCTTCCCCATGAGTGCATCTTCCCTAAATACTACAGCTGTAGCTGCTCTCTCCTGACATCAGAACCAGCACTTTTGACTTTCCTGAATCCTCTAGGCCTTTCTGGCCACTTGAGACTACTGAGGAATCTGACCTCAGCGTCTAAACAGCTCACAGATTAGAAGCTTTCCAGTGTTCCGATAAGCATTTGGAGAACCAAAGCGATATCCTGTAAGCCAAAGCCAGTCTAGTAAACCCTCCTGGTAATATGTATCCCCCTCTCTAGGTTGTATTCCTCTTGAGAACCTTGGCTAATACAACATCCATCTGTAACTAAATTTTATGATTACCATTTCAAAGAAAAATTGTAATAAACATTTATTGAGCTTTCATATGATATAAACTGTGGACAACAAGTCAACATTGAAGCTATGAACAGGAAAATGATGTCTGGGGGCTGGCTGGTGAGATGGTTCAGCCAGTGAAGATTCCATGCTGTCAAGTGTGACAGCTTGAGTTTGATCCCCAGGATACAACACTCCCAGTATTATCCTCTGACTTTCACACATAGTGCACACACATATTTGATAAATATAAATTTTTAGAAAGTAGATGCTGTTTAAAATATATTAAGTATGAATAAATTATATAATTAAATAGTTGAATTGTCTTCATAAAGTAAAATAAATGTCAGCACACAATCATTTTAGTAACATATGATATGAGATTAAACATTATTCCTAACATAATTATAGCATTGCTGCTGGTTTGGGTAGATAAAAAGCATATTCAATATAAAATATGAATGTTACATAAATAAATAAACAAATAATACAAATACAAATGTTGATATATCCAAGTAAATACTAAGAGACACTTTGCCAAATATAGTATTAAAACCAAGTAATGATTTAATTTCTTAATGACCTAAGTTAAAAAAAAATTTATTATTAGTGTACATGCATGTGTATGAAGCCTGTGTGTCTGTACACAGTTTCAGGAGTCTGTGCTTTTCTGTTGGGTTCTAAAGATTGAACTCAAGTCCCCAGGCTTTCACCAGCTTGTATAACAAATGGTTTTACAAGCCATCTCTGTGGCCCTAATTTCATAAGTTTTATCTTGGTTATCTTTCTTGGTATTCCACATTCAGATTTCCAAATGTTTCTTAAATTTAAGTTTGAAGCTACCACATGAAACAAGCTAAACTGAAGCCCTAACAACATGGCGAATGCTCCAGTGCCAACACGTGCATAAGCAACTCTTGTCTGTCCTCTTCTCAGAGTCTAATTTCTATTGCCTTCTTGCATCAAATGTGGTACTTAAACCAAATCTTCGATGCTTGGATTCAAAAGTGAACACATGTAGCTGCTATGTGTGAATGTTTAGAGGAGGCTTTCTCACTGTCCTCTCCGGGCTACTTTTAATTAGTATCAGCTGGAATGACTGTTAATAAAATAATTCTCTGTGCTCCAGCATCCCAAGATTATAATGACTCCTTATAGACAATATGTCAAACTCCCCAAATATGTTGACTTTTTGGAATGACAAATGAGAAGGTTGCATATGGAATTAAGGAGGCCAGTCCACTGACCTTAAATATGGAGAGCATCCAGATATGCACATGCTATATAAAAGTAGAATAGCAAGTAAAAGAAGAAAATGTGGCTACAGAAGGAGTCCCAGAGATGCAGTGTGGCCTACTGGTAAGTTGGAGCAGTCATGAGCAGATTGACTGTACCTAGCAGATGTTGCCGAGGGTAGGGAGATGAATTACCCTGTAAATCTCCAGAAGGAACCAACTTAACCTAAAAGAGACATATGAACTTCTAGTTTAGAGAAAAGAAAGGTTACACATTTTTGTTAAAGCCAACATCAAGTTAAACAGAGAGAAACTTGAAGCAATCCCACTAAAATTGGGGACCAGACAAGGCTGCCCACTCTCTCCCTATCTATTTAATATAGTACTTGAAGTCCTAGCCAGAGCAATCAGACAACAAAAGGAGGTCAAAGGGATACAAATTGGAAAGGAAGAAATCAACATATCACTATTAGTAGATGATATGATAGTATACGTAAGTGACCCCAAGACTTCCACCAGAGAACCCCTAAAGCTGATAAACAGCATCAGCAAAGTGGCTGGATTATAAAATTAACTCAAGCAAATCAGTAGCCTTCCTCTACTCAAAGGATAAGCAAGGTGAGAAAGAAATTAGAGAGATGACACCCTTCACAATACTCCCAAATAGTATTTCATACTTAGGTGTGACCCTAACAAAGCAAGTGAAAGATCTGTATAACAAGAACTTCAAGCCTCTGAAGAAAGAAATTGAAGAAGGCCTCAGAAGATGGAAAGATCTCTCATGTTCATGGATTGGCAGGATCAATATAGTAAAAATGGCCATCTTGCCGAAAGCAATATACAGATTCAATGCAATCCCCATCAAAATCCCAAATCAATTCTTTATAGATCTAGAAAGAGCAATTCTCAAATTCATCTGGAGCAACAAAAAACCCAGGATAGCTAAAACTATTCTCAACAATAAAAGGACTTCTGGGGGAATCAATATTCCTGACCTAAAAATTTAAAAAAAAAAAAATCTACCAAACAAAGTTTGGCAGGTCTTCACAAGGCAGGCCAAGTGCATTTCTGCAGCCACTCTGTTTCCCTGGTGTTCACTGAGCCAGCTGTGTTCAAGGCTTGCCCATCTTACTGCAACTCAGAGCCCGCTGGCCCCTGTCCCTTTCACACACCCGAGTCAACCCAACACTGAGATGGGTCTGGTGCCCATTGCCTGAGTTAGCAGGAGCAGGCAGGGCTCTGTAGCTGCCTCCAGGCAACAGGGATTTGCTGCTTCAGTGCTTAGCTTTTTGTTTTCCCTCACAGCAGGAGTGAGCCAGTATTGATTGATCAAAGCCCTGTTTCTTGAGAAAGAGTAAAACAGGCCCAACTTTAGTATAGAAACAATTACAACTAGGATATATAAAACTTCAATTAGCCCTTGGAACTCCTATTTTTGTACTCATTAGAGAGAAAAATTAATTTTGACTCTAGGGATCTTAGGGACAAGGGGACCGTTTGTCTAGATTTCCCTGCCCTACGATTCCTCAAGGACCATAATTATTATGCTTGACTTTAAAGAGTGCTTTTTCCAGGTATTTATTTCCTCTCTTGGCCAACTGAAGATGAACTTGGCAGACAGGCTGAAGACACTTGGGATAGCCAGAGTGGTCAAGAACCCTGACCCCAGGAGAATAGAAATAAACAAGAGTTCTCAAATACTAGACTCTACTATTTATTTAAATTGGGGCGGGTAACAGTTTATTGGGTGGACTGGGGAAGAATCAGAATTTTCGAGTCACAATGGCAGCTTTGGAGCTCCTGTGTGAGCATCTTCCAGAAAAGTCCCATGGTGTCATATATGGAACTTGTCTTTGTCAAATATCTCTTTATGCATTTCCTTTCTAGGACTCTCTTGTTACAACTGATAATGGTTTTATTTACACTAGCAAATCATGTAAGGAATTTTGGGATTAATAGAATATTAATCATGTTCCTGAAATACATTACAATCCATGTGGTCAAGCTATTGTAGAACAACACCATAAATTACTTCAACACTAAAATTTTAAATAAGATGGTATATACACGCCCCCCCCAAGTCCTCATTGTGGTTGCAGACTCTCTGCTCCAGTTTTGAATGGAGAATTTTAACCGTTGGGATTAAAGCAGACAAGCAGGAGGTCCATTAGGTTCCATGTGGCTGAGAAGTATTTAATACATATATCTGAAGTGACCAGGCAGGGTCTGAGGGGCAGCAGGACAGTTAAATAGTCTGTGTCTAGCTGTCCTACTGAAAGCAGATGAAATATAAAGCTAATATCTGTGTGGACCACTCAAAGGAACTGAGAAAAGGTGTCAAATAGACATTGTGCCAGGGTGATGGAGCTTGCTTCTGACACAAGAAAGGCCAACTTATTCTCAAAATGAAGCTAAGGCAGCATAAAAATATGCCACTACAACATGATAAATATAATATAACCTTCTAGCCAAAATTTGAAGCATTTAAAACTAACAAAGTCTGAACTTCACCTGATAATGGTACTTTGGTCGTGTTTCATTCATCATGCATGCTAAATTAATTGTAATGATATTCAACACACTAAGGGCAGGGGATGGGTATAGGAAATAAGAGAATAGTCTGGATTATCTTTGTAATTTTCTATAGATCCAAAGCTATCATCTGCAAATAGTGATAGTTTGACTTCTTCCTTTCCAGCTTGTATCCCTTTGACCTCCTTAACTTCAAGTACTATATTAAAAAGATATGGAGAGAGGGGGCAACCTTGTCTAGTCCCTGATTAGACCTAGGAGATGAAAATGTAGAGAATGAGTCACAAATCACAACCAAGTTTTAGGCCTGAATGATCAGGAGACTGTACCTCAATGAGAAGGAAGAAAAAGAAGAGGAAGCTCTCTGGGGAGTCAGCAAGTAATGGAGTTTGGCATACTGAATTTGGGACTGAAATATAGGAGCCAAGTGTAAATATAATTGGCAGCTAGAGATAAAGAAAGTGATGTTGGTTGAAAGTTTATTATTGGAAATGTGAAAGTGAATTTAGTTAGTCAATAAATATACATGAAACTACTACTTATAAGGCCTTATATGGAGAATTTTTTGTGTTTTGATGTTTTCTTAGATTCGGTTGGCAAGAATTTTATTGAGTATTTTTGCATCGATATCTTGATTATTCTATTTATTTTAAAGACAACATAAAACACAGAGCAAACTTAAATAAGACATAGAAAGGTGTTCATTACAAAGAAAGCGCCAATCTGAATTCTTACAAGTATGAATAAAACCTCTTGCGTTTCAAAATTTCATAAAATAGATAAATTACCAATATTGATGTATCTGGAGATGGAGCTTTTGAGAAAGTAATTAGGGTCAAATGAGGTCCAAAGTGTAGAGTGGCAATCCAATAGTATTCCTGTCCTCATTAAAATCAAATAAATGAAGAATCGATGCCAGAGTTTGTTCTTTTCCTCCAGCTCCAATCTCCATGTTTATATGTTATATTGAGGAATTGGTAGTATGCAAGTCAGGAAATGAAAGAGAAGATTTCCGGGTACAGGATTGGTTAATACATTAAGAAGGAAACTTCTAGACATAAAAAATGATTTTTATTGTTCAAGTTCACCTAGCCTATAATATTTTCTTATGGCAGCTTTAGTTGAATATGATTGTTGGTACATAAAGACACATGATGTCAGAACGACAATAGGCAGTAAATAAAAATGAATAAATAAATAATATCATAAAGTATATTGAAAAATATTTTGTTTTTAAATATTCATTAAGACATTATACCAGATGTATTAAACCCTGAGATTAAGGTAATAAACAGAAAACAACTTCTCCCTGCACAGAACTTGCATTCTATAATGTCTTAAAAATAAATAGAATAATCAAGATATCGATGCAAAAATACTCAATAAAATTCTTGCCAACCGAATCTAAGAACACATCAAAACACAAAAAATTCTCCATGATCAAGTAGGCTTCATCCCAGGGATGCAGGGATGGTTTAATATATGGAAATCCATCAATGCAATCCACTACATAAACAAACTCAAAGAAAAAAACTACATGGTCATCTCATTAGATATTAAAAAAGCATTTGACAAAATTCAGCATCCTTTCATGCTAAAAGTCTTGGAAAGAACAGGAATTCAAGACCCATACCTCAACATAGTAAAAGCAATATACAGTAAGCCGATAGTTAACATCAAACTAAATGGAGAGAAGCTTGAAGCAATCCCACTAAAATCAGGGACTAGACAAGGTTGCCCCCTCTCTCCATATCTTTTTAATATAGTACTTGAAGTTAAGGAGGTCAAAGGGATACAAACTGGAAAGGAAGAAGTCAAACTATCACTATTTGCAGATGATAGTATGTGATAGTATAATTAAGTGACCCAAAAAACTCCACCAGAGAACTCCTACAGCTGATAAACAACTTCAGCATAGTGACTGGTTATAAAATCAACTCAAGCAAATCAGTGGTTTTCCTATACTCGAAGGATTAGCAGGCTGAGAAAGAAATTAGGGAAATGACACCCTTCACAATAGCCACAAACAATATAAAGTATCTTAGTGTGACTCTAACCAAACAAGTAAAAGATCTGTATGACAAGAACTTCAAGCCTCTGAAGAAGGAAATCGAAGACCTCAGAAAATGGAAATTTTTTTCCATGCTCATGGATTGGCAGGATTAATATAGTAAAAGTGGACATCTTGAGAAAAGCAATATACAGATTCAATGCAATCCCCATCAAAATCCCAACTCAGTTCTTTATAGAGTTAGAAAGAGCAATTCTCAAATTAATCTGGAATAACAAAAAACCCAGGATAGCTAAAACTATTCTCCACAGTAAAAGAACTTCTGAGGGAATCAGTATCCCTGATTCAAGCAATACTACAGAGCAATAATGTTAAAAACTGCATGGTATTGGTACAGTGACAGGCAGGTAGATCAATGGAATAGAATTGAAGACCCAGAAATGAACCCACACACCTATGATCACTTGCTCTTAGACAAAGGAGCTAAAACTATCTAATGGAAAAAAGATAGCCTTTTCAACAAATGGTGCTGGTTCAACTGGAGGTCAGCATGCAGAAGAATGCAAATCAACCCATTCTTATCTCCTTGTACTCAACTCCAAATAGATCAAGGACCTCCACATAAAACCAGACACACTGAAACTAATAGAAAAGAAACTAGGGGAGAGCATTAAGCACATAGGCACAGTGGAAAATTTCCTGAACAGAACACCAATAGCGTATGCTCTAAGATCAAGAATTGACAAATGGGACCTCATAAAATTACAAAGTTTCTGTAAGGCAAAGGACACTGTCAAAAGGACAAAACAGTAACCAATAAATTGGGAAAAGATCTTCACCAACCCTATATCCAACAGAGGGCTAATATCCAATATATACAAAGAACTCAAGAAGTTAGACTCTAGAAAGCCAAATAACCCTATTAAAAATGGGGTACAGAGCTAAACAAAGAATTTTCACCTGAAGAACTCTGAATGGCTGAGAAGCACCTTAAGAATCAACATCAATAGTCATTAGGGAAATGCAATTCAAAACAACACCAGTCAGAATGGCTAGGATTAAAAACTCAGGACAGCAGGTGCTGGCAAGGATGTGGAAAAAGAGGAATACTCCTCCACTGCTGGTAGGATTGCAAACTGGTACAACCACTCTGGAAATCAGTCTGGCGGTTCCTCAGAAAACTGAGCATGACACTTTCGGAGGACCCTCTTATACTACTCCTGGGCATATACCCAAAGTATTTTCCAGCATGAATTAAGGACACATGCTCCACTATGTTCTTAGCAGCCTTATTTATATTAGCCAGAAGCTGGAAAGAACCCAGATGTCCCTCAATGGAGGAATGGATACAGAAATTGTGGTATATTTATACAATAGAATACTACTCAGCAATTAAAAACAATGAATTCATGAAATTCTTAGGTAAATTGTTGGAATTGGAAAATATCATCCTAAGTGAGGTAACTCATTCACAAAAGAACACACATGGAAACTGATAAGTGGATATTAGCCCAGAAACTCTGAATACCCAAGACACAATTTACATATCAAATCATTCCCAAGAAGATGAAAGGAGAGGGCCCGGGTCCTGGAAAGGCTTGATGCAGCATTGTAGGGGATTACCAGGATGGAGAATTAGGAGGGGGTTAATTGAGGAATGGGGGGAGGGAAGGGGGCTTATGGGACTTATGGAGAGGGGGGAACCAGGAAATGGAAAAATCATTTGAAATGTAAACAAAGAATATAGAAAATTAAAAAAAAAAGAAAATCATAAAATCACTACAACGGGAGACAGAATAATAGTGAACATGTTCAGAGCAGCTGTGTCTTTAGCAGTCAAAGAACTCTAGAGACAGGGTTCAAACTGACAGCTACTCTGATGAAAATGAGATAGCTAAGCAAAATGCTGAACAAAGAGGTTTCTACATGAGAAAACAGAAAATCCAAAGTCTACCGCATTGGAAAACACTTGAGAGCACTTGAGCAATAGAGGAGATGGAGATTCAATGTGACTAAAGTAAACAGATGATGTGATGGCTGAGAGGACACTGTAAAAGATTGGGAGCCACATCATTGCTCTGTATATAGCATTGGCAGTACCCACTATTTATATATAATATAAACAAGACATATTGGGGGTTGGTCTTGTGCACTGTATAATTCAATTGCTGATTTTTGTATCCAGAAATCTGGTTCCAGTATGAATGTTAGCAATGTCATGATTATTGAACCATCTCGTGTATCAATGTTATGTAAAAAATGGTATCTAATTATCTCTGACTTGTTAATATATAAAGAGCTGATCAGCCTATGGTTGTGCGGAGGAAATAGAAAGTCTGGACTTCTAATCCCAGCCTGGGGTCCCAGGAAGAGGGAAGTGAAAGAAGAACCAGGTGAAAATACCTTAGAGAGATCACATGGATTGATTAGGAGGATTCACCATGAGGCTGTGAGCAGACATGACGATACATATGGACCAGAGCAAACCAGGGAAAGTCTCAAACTGTGGGCAAAGGATCTGTGGCCGGGTAGTTGATAGCTTAGAAAGTTAGAATGGCTCAGAACCTGCCCACCCTTTCTTACAGATTGTTAATATACTTAATAGGTCTTTGTGTCAATTGTTTGGGAACTAGAATAAGAACAAGCAAAGCTTCATCCTTAATTCGAAACTGCAAAGTCATTAAATTAATCTTAGGAAAAGTTGTCGCCAAATTTGTGTTTCCAAATGGTGATTACCAGTTTATTTTGAAAAAATAGTATTTTTGGAAGAGGACTTGAGATTAAAGAACAGGCTATTTCTACTCCCAGGTAAATTAAATACTGCCTCTGTGCAATCTGGTGAAAGGCAATAGTCAGGATAAAAGTAACATACCTGATTCCTATAAGAGAAAGAAATAACCCTCCAGGAGCTCCATGTGCAGCCAGCCAGTACCCAGCTGCGTTATTGTGGGCAGTGGGTTGCACTACTAGTAGTAGCTTCCAGGAACAAGTTTTTCCTATACGTGGGTACCATGAGAACAGTGAACTGCAGAACCTGAACTGTGGAGAAAACACGTGGAGTAAGATATATCATGTTCAGAGAAAGAAGCAGAGTAGAACAAGCCTTGGAGTCGGGAGCCTGAGGCTGAGATGCTCCATGAACATGATGGAGATAATTGCTGAAGATGGTCTTGGTGAGCAGGAATGCAGAAACAAGCCGGGTAAGTTCGATCTGCCTCCTGATGTGTCATAGAGGCCTTTCAAGAGGCAAAGGCAATGCCCCTTCTACACTCACCCAGGAGCTCAGCCACAGAAAATCCCTCAAGTTTAAAAATGGAAAGAAGAGATCCCCAAAACATTCTAATTCGCATACAGAGCCTTAGACCAAGAAATTCCAGCTAAAAGGAAAGTCCTACAGAGGTACCCCTCTAAGCTAGTTGATTCTGGGGGCGTTGTATTCTGGGTGTCCTCTAATCCTCTCTGACTCTCAAAATCTTTCCACCTTCTGTTCCACAGGATTCCCTATGACATCTCTGGGACACCTAGTTTCTATTTCCTGGCTATCCAAACAGTGTCCACTTTGGGTTCCCTTTTGTGGAGTGGACCTTAAGTCAAATCGGACATTGGTTGACTACACCTACAAGTTCTGTGCCTTAGCATATTTTTCAGGCAGGGAAGATTGCAGTTCAAAGATTTTGTGGCTGACTTGGTGTCCACATTCTTCAGGTACCCTTCATAGTTCCTTCCCATACTAAAGAACTAGAACTTAAGAGTAAAGGTTCCATATAGGCACCAACTTAACTTCTCAGTTTTCCATGATTTGTGTGGGTGTTGTCTTTGGCAATAGGGCCTCCAATGTTGGTGTGCAGAGAGCAACCATTTATGTTAACACCAGCTCAGGTAATTTGGGAATTTCCATAGGACCCCCACCCCTTCGGACAATATCTCAAAAGGCAGTCCTCAAAGGAAGTCTTATTGGCAACAAGAAATGGCAAGTTGTAATTCTCCATTCCTAGAAGTTAGGATCACCTTCATACAATCCAAGATGTTTCAGCTGCACTAGGTTTTCAGATCATCTCCAAGATGCCTCTCAAGGCTGTTCTTTACATTTTCTTCTATCAAATTCAGAGTCTTTGGTTTAACGTTGAAGTCTTTGATCCACTTAGGCGAGTTTTGTGCATGGATCTGTTTGCATTTTTCTTTTTTTTTAATTTTTATTTTCTATATTCTATGTTTACATTCCAAAGGCTTTCCCCTTTCCCAGTTCCCCCCCACCATATGTCCCATAATTTCTCTCCCCCCCAACTAATCCCCAATCATTCCCCCTCCCCCCACGGTTTCTCTACAAAACTGGATCCAATCTTTACAGGCCCAGGGTCCTCTCCTTTCTTCTTCTTGGGAATCATTTGACTTGCTAATTGTGCCTTGAGTATTTGGAGCTTCTGGGCTCATTAATATCCACTTATCAGTGATTGCATTTCATGTGTATGCTTTTGTGATTGGGTTAACTCACTCAGGATGATATTTTCCAGGTCTAACCATTTACCTACAAATTGCATGAATTCATTATTTTTAATTGCTGAGTAGTATTCCATTGTATAAATATACCACATTTTCTGTATCCATTCCTCCTTTGAGGGATATATGGGCTCCTTCCAATTTCTGGCTATTATAAACAAGGCTGCTATAAACATAGTGAAGCATGTGTCTTTATTGTATGCAGGAGAATCCTCTGGGTATATGCCCAGGAGTGGTATGCCAGGGTCCTCTGGAAGTGACATGCCCAATTTTCTGAGGAACCGCCAAACTGATTTCCAGAGCGGTTTTACCATTTTGCAATCCCACCAACAGTGGAGGAGTGTTCCTTTTTGTCCACATCCTCGCCAGCACTTGTTGTCTCTTTAGTTTTTAATCTTAGCCATTCTGACTAGTGTGAGGTGGAATCTCAGGGTTGTTTTGATTTGCATTTCCCTGATGACTAATGATGTTGAACATCTCTTAAGGTGTTTCTTGGCCATCCGAATTTCTTCTGGTGAAAATTCTTTGTTTAGCTCTGTACCCCATTTTTTGATAGGGTTATTTGGTTCTTTGGGGTCTAACTTCTTGAGTTCTTTGTATATATTGGATATTAGCCCTCTGTCGGATGTGGGGTTGGTGAAGATCTTTTCCCACTTTGTTGGTTGCTGTTTTGTCCTTCTGACAGTGTCCTTTGCCTTGCAGAAACTTTGTAATTTTATGAGGTCCCATTTGTCAATTCTTGATCTTAGTGTGTAAGCAATTGGTGTTCTGTTCAGGAACTTTCCCCCTGTGCCCATGTCCTCCAGGGTCTTCCCAAGTTTCTTTTCTAATAGTTTCAGTGTGTCTGGTTTTATGTGGAGGTCCTTGATCCACTTCTATGTGTAAACATCTAGCTTGACTAGCACCATCTCTCCCCATAGCCTCTCCCTCCCCCCTACCGCCTGACACCTGATTCCTCCTATTCCTAGCCCCATCTTCTCCAGTCCACTCATGAAATATATTCTATTCCACCTTCCAGAGAGATCCATGCACTCCCTCTCTTTACCTAACCTAACTGGATCTGTGGATTGTAGCTCAGTTATCATTTAATTAAAGGCTAAATCCACTTAAAAGTGAACACATATACCATATTTATATTTCTGGATTTGGGTTACCTCACCTGGGATGATTCTTTTCTAGTTCTATCCACTTAAAAATTACTTAAAAATGATGTCAATTTTTTAAATAGCTGAGTAATACTCCATTGTGTAAACGTACCATATTTTCTTTACTTTCTTTCTGTTGACAAACATCTAGGTGGTTTCCAGTTTGTGGGCTATTAGGAATATTTCTGTTTATTTCTGAATATTTCATTCAGTAGAGAACTTTTCAGTTTTATGAGTTTATACTTTTTTGTTGTTTCTGTTGCTGTTGTAATCTAGCTTTAATACCTGATGGTCTGATAGGATTCAGGGAGTTATTTCAATTTTCTTGTATCTGTTGAGACTTCCTTTGTGTTCAAGTATGTGGTCAGTTTTGGAGAAAGTTTGATGAGTTGTAGAGAAGGCATATTTTATGTATTTGGGTGAATTATTCTGTTATGCCCACTTGCTTTATAACATCTATTATCTGACTATTTCTATGTTTAGTTATTATCTAGATGACATGTCCATTGGTAAGTGTGGTTTTAAAGTTACTTACAATAGTTTATGAGGGTCAATTTGTGATTTATGCTCTAGTTATATGTCTTTTACGAATTTAGGTGACCTTGTGTTTGGGGCAAAAATGTTAGGAAATGGAATGTTGGGCTGGAAAGATGGCTCAGTGGTTAAGAGCACCGACTGCTCTTCCAAAGGTCCTGAGTTCAAATCCCAGCAACCACATAATGGCTCACAGTCATCCATAACAAGATCTGACTCCCTCTTCTGGAGTGTCTGAAGACAGTGTACTTACATATAATAAGTAAAAAAAATAAAAAGAAAAAAGAAAAAAATGGAAAGTCATTTTGGTGGATTATTTTTGTCAGTATGTAGTATTCTTTCCTAAGGACACCTCTCTTTTTATTAGTTTTGCTTTGAAGTCCATTTTGTTAGTTATTAAATGACTATGAGAGACTGTTTCTTAGGTCCATTTGCTTGGAATATGTGGTGAATTGAATATGCTTGGCCCATGGGAAGTGGCACTACTAGGAGAAGGTGTGGCCTTGTTGGAAGATGTGTGGATTGTTGAAGGAAGTATGTCACAGTGTAGGCAGGCTTTGAGGACTCCTAGTACACAAGTTCCAACCAGTATAGGAGAGACCCTCCACCTGGATGTCTGCAGAAGAAAGTCTCTTATGTTGCTTGAGGATCAAGATATCAAACTTTTGGCTCTCCCAGCACCTTGTTTGCCTGGACACTGCCACACTTCCCACCATGATGATAATGGATTGGACCTCTGAAAGTGTAAGCCAGACTCGATTAAATGCTTTCCTTTATAAAAGTTGCCTTGGTCAGGTATCTCTTCACAACAACGAAACCCTAACTAAAAAAGAATATATATTTCCAACCCTTTACCTTGAGGTAATGTCCAAGCTATCAAATGTGTTTTAAAAACCTTACTTTTAAAAAAGATTATTTATTCTTATGTGCATTGGAGTTTTGCCTGCATGTATGTCTTTGTGAGGGTGCTGCATATTGGAACTGGAGTTACAGAGAGCTGTGAGCTGCCTTGTGGATGCTGGGAATTAAACCTAGATCCTCTGCAAGAGTAATCAGTCCTCTTTGACTGCTGAATCATCTCTCCAGCCCCTCGATTGCCTGTTTTTATTTTACTAAACTTCTGAGCAAGTAATTTCCTGCTCATGGTTTCTCTACTCTATGAGATAGTACATTTTACTTACATACAGATCTCTGTCAGCTGTACTTTAACTCCAGCAGCATTTGATATAACATTTTCAGATTTTTATTTTCTTTTTCTAGAGATCAATTCATTCTGAAACCCAAAGAGAACTGGGATCTTGAAAATGTTTGAAGGAGCTTTTTATTTTCAAGGTTTTCTTCTAATTAACTCTTCATTCCTTTCTAAATTGTAGACAGAGAAACATGACTTGGTAACACTTTTGATAAGGTTGTCAATTTTTTCTTCTTTCCAAAATAGACTTAGAAATACTATGAGTAGCTTTACAAGTAAGAAGTTCAGGGTATAACTCAGAGGTAGAATGATTATCCAACATGAGAATGGCCCTGGTTTCAGTCCTCAGCATTGTGAAAAAACTACAACCAAGGTACATTTTCTACCATGACTTGATTTTCACATACTAATTCATGTACACCAACATGAAATTACAGTAGAAAATTCCACATCTAGCTTTATGTGACAGCTCAAGTCACATATTCGGGAAAAATAAAACTACTATATAAAATGCTTTTGGTTACTACTTTTTTGTGACTGTGATTTTATACTCACATATTTATGTGCATTTGAATTTATATAGTGTATCATCTTTGTAATACTTATCTTCTGAATTCAAAATATGTATTTGAGAAGGAACTATATCAATGTGTGCAGATCTAGTCCACACTTGCAGCTGAATCTGTAGCATTATTTTAAGTAATGTACATTTTCCTTTGTTATTGTAAGTAATCAAGCAATGGTTTATGCTGTTGTGTCTAGAATAAGAAATTCTTTCTATGCTGAGAGTGTAGCTTAGTTAGAATGAGAGGAGGAGAAGGGGGGAGTATTTCTCTATCCTGTAGTAGTAAGTTTCCTTAACTTGCACTAACATTTCTAGGGTTTTGCTCTTTACACTTAAGTTTTATTCATCTGGAAAATAGTATTGTAATCAGTATGACATATAACCTTTGCTTTACTTTTTGTTTTTATCACATGGCTGTTTAATTGTTCCAGCGTTATTTATGTGTATCTGTGTATGTCTGTGTGTGGGGGTAAATATACATGTCTGTGTGTGTGCTTTATCTCTAACTTAAAATGCCCAACTTGTAATGCACCAAGTTCCCGCTATATGATATGAATCTGTTTCTCTCTCTGGAGCTTCTTATACACCTATTAATTTATTCCTGACATAAAAGACATCTATGAACATAGCTTTAGACTGTGAATATGTAATGGAGCAGTATGGGTGAAAGAAAGTCATACACTTTGTGAGGAAATATTCCAACATGATGCTAGTGTAATTAGAAGCTGGTATACACATCTGCTGTGCTTTTGTTTTCTTGTTTGCTTTCTTATATGTAGAAACTTTGTTTAACCATCTAGTTCTAGTTCGTTTAGTGTATGTACAATTTTCTAAGTGCATTTATTCTTCCTAATCTAGATAGCCATTATTTCCTACTTATTTTTATTTCATTGATTAGAAATTATACAGAAGCCAGTAATGGTGGCCCACACCTCTAATTCCAGCACTTGAGAAGTAGATGCAGATGGATTTTTTTCTCTGTGAATTGAAGACCAGCCTGGACAATTTAATGGTTTGTGGGCTAGCCAGACGTGTGTTAAAATTGGTGGCCAGAGTCTGGCCAGGGCTCTGGCCACTGGGTGAGGCAGATACGGGAACTCTGACTGCTCGCACCCCAAGGCCACCAGGTGGGTTTCAGGCTGTGAGAAGTCTCAGGGCCCCCACTCTGTGGGTAGGGAAGGCAGTTTGGGGTCCCCGGGGAATGGGTGTTAAGGCCAGGGATGACAGGTTCTCAGTCTTGGGCACCACAGATGCTGCTGGATGACATTGAGGAGGTAAGAATGGGGTGGGGGGCCCCTCAGGCTGGTTCTAGCCTGGAGCTGAAGGGAAAAGAAGGAAAGGAGAGCTCCAGCTGGTTCCCTTGGGAATGAGTATCCTTGGTTTACTTGGATGGGTGAATGGCTTGGCTTGGCCAGAGGTGTATGTAGATGTGCAGAGAGGTTTCCGGTGGGAGACCAGATGCAACTCTTTAGAGGAAGATCTGCTCCATTGCTCCAGCACGGTGGATCCAGATGAGAGAAGGCAGTCCATGGTTTTAAAATGAGTGAAAAGTAGAGGCTTGCCATGGCCACATGGAGAGAGGGGGAAGGGAGAAGAGCCCAAGAGAGAGAGAGAGAGAGAGAGAGAGAGAGAGAGAGAGAGAGAGAGAGAGAGAGAGAGAGAGAGAAGCAAGAAAATAAGAGAGAGGGAGGAGGGGGAAAGCAGCCCCTTTTATAGTAGCCAGGCCTACCTGGCTGTTGCCAGATAACCCTAGGGAGGAGCATGCCCAGCTATTGCCAGGTAACTGTGGGGTTGGAGTCCAGACAGAATGGCCAGGGTCTTGGGGTGTGGCCCTACGTGACTGATGGCCTCAGAATTATGGAGCTGGAGCCTCTGTCCGGAGCTGAGTGTTTGGGAGCATGGCAAGAATTATCTGGTGGGTCTCTGGGGTTTAAACCTAGCTTGACCAGGAAAGAGACTGCCTTTCAGGGTTCCACAGTCAGTTACATAATGATACCCTATTTCAAAAAAGAAAGAAAAAACAAAAAAAGAAAGAAACAAACTGTATATAAATAATGATTACTAGTGAGGATAAAAGACATTCATGCTTGTTCCTAATATAAAAAATTATGATTGTTTAAAGTAATTTTTGTTGATTTTTATAAAGAAATTATTAGGAAACTGTCTGCAAATTTTACTCAATTTTTTTCTACTTTGGGTGAACTGAACATGTTAACCACATATAGGTAGATAGAAATTTTCCTTCTTTTTCTATTACATATAATATATTTATTATATATTGTACAAAAATATTTTTGTATGTTTTGAAGCACTGGCAAATCTATAAAATTTTCAGGACTTGCTGCCTATGTTTTGAGTAGATTTTTATTCATGGATTCAGTTTCTCTGGTGGCCATCTCTTCAGACACAAGCATACTCTTCTTAGGTAGTGAGAGACATTTACATTTTTATCGAATTAATAGTATTTGAGTTTACTTTTAAGTGTTTTTTTTGTTGTTGTTGTTTTTATAAAACTTTAAAATAAGGCAGTCACTGTGGTACATAATAATCACACTATTGGGAAGCCCAAATGTGAGGTCATGTTGTGGGGAGCATTAAACAGATCAACAAGTTCCCACCCTACTACAGAGGACAACAGCAGGCTGCATGGCCTTCAATGGGGGTGTTCTCATCCTGGCAGACACGCTGGCCTGGTGCTCCTGAGACATCTCCACCCAACTCACCAAGTTCCCTGGACTGGTGGGTTGTTGCCACGCCAGCCCCATGCAATGACTACCCACTTTGCAGTAACCTGGTAAAATCAAAACTCTAGAAGCTTATAATCAGTCAGATTTATATATTGATAAATTCTTCAATTCACAAGATGCCCACACAATAATTTCAGAGCCAATTGATGATACAAGCTTCCCACCTAGATTAGACAATATATACCAATTATTCTATCCTTGTATATTATAGCTACCTGTAACTATTTAACACCACACAGAATCTGAATCGTCCTGTTCATCCTCCATTTTCCTCCTCTTCTGTGTCACTCCCTGTCTCTGCAGCTCTTAGTTCTGCCTCCCTTTTCCCTGTCCAATCACACAGTTCTTGTTGCTTTAATAATTAAATTAATTGGACAGGATAAATCAGCTACAAGCCCAGTCTGGACTGTAGAATAAAAACCAATCTCAAAATTAAAAAAAATACAAATTGAATTAAATACTACTTTATTGCAGTTTCATTGTATTTTGAAATAATGTATGTTAATGAGTTCATAAAGAAATAGAGAGCTTTTGGTGTCATTTCTACTTGGAGAACACACTACCCATTTAGTGAAGATAAGTCCTTTCAGCCAATGCTACTAGTTTAAAGTTTAAAGATCAAGATAAGCTTTGGTGTGTTTTCTCTAATACTTGAATGAATGACTGCATTTTCCTGAAATAGTATTCTATAATGTAAAGGCATATCTTATGTCTGTCTACCATCATTCTTAATCACACACCCACACCACCTAATATACAATAATGAGTCAGAGACAAAATAACTCTTTTAAAAATCCTGCCTACTCCAAGCAGGAAGGAAATGAATGGAAAGTCTGTAAGAGTAGCTGTAGGGTAGCCATCTCCTTCCTCAATCATGAAGTCACTGCAGAATGGAAAGAGGAACAGAGAGATAAGGCTTTTAAAGACGTAGCTTACCAGAACCTAGAAATGTCACATGGACTTTCTTTTTAACCTAAAATTTGATCACATAGTGCCAGTAACAGACTTATAAAGGTATTTAGTTGTGTTCTCAAAAGAAAACAGACATTGATGGTCCATAGTGACATTGTCCTTGTCCTGAAATGATCCTTTCAGCAATCGCCATCTTTAGTCTTGACTTTTAAAATCTGATCTGACAGTCTTTGTAATTTCAGTTAAGCTTAGTCAGATGTTTTTGTTCCAAGTTTGATACTAAAAAAAAAAACAACATAATTTTAAAGGGTAAAATTATTATTCAAGATTTATCCTGTGGGGCTCACCTAGCTGCCCTGAGAGGCTTGCTGAACCCATGACCTTCATTGTCCAAACATCTCTCTACCTGAATTCCCCACTCCAATTCCCTCCTCGCTGGTTTTCCCAGGGGCACACAAACTGCTGGGAGATGTGCACCCCTGAGTTCCATTGTCCAGCCCAAACACACACACATACCAGAGGCCTGCAAAACTAGGATCATCAGGGTTATGCCCCCTCCCAATACTTGCTACAACTGAAACATCCAGGGACAGCCAAATGTCTAAAGCCAGTATAAACATAATCGACAAAACCCAGAGCAATATGACACCTTCAGAGCAACAGCTATCCTACTACAGCAAGCTCTGGCTATCTTAACACAATTGAAGCATAAGAAAATGACCTTAAGGGACTAGAGAGATGGCTCAGTGGTTAACAGCACCAACTGCTTTTCCGAAGGTTCTGAGGTCAAATCGCAGCAACCACATGGTAGCTCACAACCATCTGTAATGAGATCCAGTGCCCTCTTCTGGAGTGCCTGAAGACAGCTACAGTGTACTTACATATAATAAATTAATAAATAAATCTTAAAACAACAACAACAAAAACAAACAAACAAACAAAAATGACCTTAAATCTAATCTTATAAAGATGACATATATAGGCTGCTGGCAGAAAGTGTGGTCCAGATAAAAAGGTGGATCTTCTCACCTCAAAAGACCAGAATGAACAGTCTATCTTCCCACTTCAAATGATTAAGTTAAAAAAATAAACCCTCACAGTTGTGCTCAGTTTGGGATTTAGATAACGCTAGGTGTAGTCAAGATAACAATCAAGAATAGCCATCAGAGGTGTATTCTTTCATAGGAGATCTTATGTAGGACACTAACTTTGTTAAAGTAGCTTAAACTACTGTAGTAATTTCACCCAAAATACATTGGAAATTTTTTTCATGCATCAACAGTCTGATATAGCTGAAAGGGCCCATGCCTACCAGGAACAGCTTGAGAATCAACATCCAGCATCTAAAAGGAGAAGGGTCACAAAAGGTCATATGCACTTGGTCTGGAAGCAGCCAGTACCACATTCTCTAATTTTTCATTAACTACATTCAGACTTATTACCTTAACTATAAGGAATGCTGGGTATCATTTAAAAGTTTGTTCGCCGGGCGGTGGTGGCACACGCCTGTAATCCCAGCACTTGGGAGGCAGAGGCAGGCGGATTTCTGAGTTCGAGGCCAGCCTGGTCTACAGAGTGAGTTCCAGGACAGCCAGGGCTACATAGAGAAACCCTGTCTCAAAAAACCAAAACCAAAAAAAAAAAAAAAAAAAAAAAAAAAAAAAAAGATTTATTAAAAAAAAAAAAAAAAGTTTGTTCAAAAATTATTTAAAAAAAAAAAGAAAGAAGTGTTAGGCCGGATCAAAGACTTCCTTATGTGTTGGAATATTATATATGTGTGTGTATATATATACATATATATATTCAGACTCTTTGTTATGTAAAACATATGTGTATGCATATGATACACTATCAATATTCAAATATTAAGCACATTACATTCACTCCCATTTATACTTCCCAACATATAAACAGTATGTTTGTGTGTATGTACATTGTGTACATGTGCATATAGAGGCCAGAGGTAGATGTCTGGTATCTTTCTCAAAGTCTCTCCACTTTATTTTTGTCTTTTTTAACAGTGGTTGATTTCTTTCACTTGATTCAGGAAAGACAAAACTAGAAAAAATTTTTTTATAAAACTATACAAATTCATCACAATGTTTCAAGACAGTAAAAGCAAGGATTTGGCGATGGGGTGTGTATGTCGTAATGCTAACACCAAAGCAGTACCTTGTAAAGCAGAAGCAGCTTGCTGAGGTAAGAATACAGCCAGATGGCAGGCTGAATATATAGTAAGATAATGAATGAAAACAAATTCATTTTTTTTACTAAGTCAGCTATTATTATCTTCTGACTTCTAATATATATCTATAGTGTCTTTGGTTAAAAGAAAAATATGTTACTTCTGGTACCTTCTTTGCCATCTAGTAGTAACTGCATGAATTCCAAGAACCTAATTTCTCTAGTATACATGTTTATTGTTAAGTCCTACTAGGGCAGGGTAAGATGAAGTATTCAACTCACATCTTTATAATCACTATATAGACCATAGTTTGCACAAACACTAATGATCTTAGGGCCAGAGTGCCAAAAATCCAGCCCAGAGTGTTTTCTTATTTCTGACATTACCTCACGCTCTTGGCCAGGACTGCTGACCCCCAGGGCATTGTGCCAGAGATACCTTTTGTGTTTTTATTCCGTTTCTGGTTTCCTGTTAGCATTTTTGCCCACGTTTCATGCAAAATTCCACTCTACCAAATACATTTTAGTTAACCATGATTTTTATATAGGCAGAACCCTGTTATTTGAATACCAATTTATAATAAATTTAAAAATAATCCACATCAAAATTATTACATGCTGTTAGGTTTAGGAGATGTCAAAAGTATGGCAAAGACTCAAAAATGTATTGGAAGGAAAAAGAAAATCTATTATGACATCTTAATTATGGAAAAGTTAGGTTTTAGACAAAAGCTTGCTTTTGTGAAAAGGAAACCTGGCGGTGTATTGTATCATAATGAGACATTCTAAGAAGAGTGGCCGAGTTCCCCGTGCTCTCGTGGCCCGTTCAGCTCACTGCTCAGATAGGATTTACTCAGACTTTCCGCAGAACAGCACCATCTGCCTGATTAGTGCGTTTCCTTGGTACCCTGCCCGTTCCGGCTATTTAGGTTTTTGCTCTATTTCAAGAAAGGCACCCATTAGAGAAGGTCACATCTGTTATCACTTGAGAAGTCAATATATTTAAAACAACTAGACTAGCTCCCTGGTATTTTACTAAGTACTGAGACTCAACTTCTTTCCCTTGAATGCTAATAAATCATGAAATAATCTTTAATTTCCCTCTCTGCTACCAATTCTGAAATTTCATGAATCTAAAGTAAGAAAGAAATGCTCAGTGCAGGCTTTTTTTTTTTTTTTTTTTTTTTTTTTTGTGAAAGACACATTATAAACACAAACAGAAAAAAAAAACGCCATCTGTTAAAAAATAAAGTTAATTGAATGCTAACAAGAAATGAGAAATGTAAAACTGTTATGGTCTGTTCTAACAACTCCATTTCAAACACACGAAGTAGGATGCTGAAATAAAAAAATGGCGCAAATGTTTTTTAATTCAACTTTCTAGAAAGTATACTCTATTTAGGTGAGGATTTATGTCTTTTTTTCCTTTTTTTTTTCTTTTCACTGTGTCTTGAGTGTTGGGACACATAGCAAAATCCAGCTTTTTAAGTCAGAATTATACAATGGTTCGTCAAGATTCCCTGCTTCTTGTGTATTCATACCTCCTCCCACTTACACAAATGCTAATTTATATATTGATGTAATGGTATTTTATAGATGTAATTAACATCTGAAATAACCTTATGATTAGATCATCACCATAGGTCTGACATTATCACAGTAAAACACAGTTTTCTGTGATAATTATAAAAAGATACCACAAAAACAATTACTGACTACCTAATGGGAAGCACAGCTACATTGTAAATGGCCCTGTGGAGCAGAGAGTAGTGGACAAGAGTGAAAAGCAGCCCCTGGCGTACAACCAGTAAGGCATCAGGGACCTTAGTCCTACAACTACAAGTAGATTCTGCAAACACATAAACAAGCCTGGGTAAGAATAAGAGCCACCCCCTATAATGCAATACAAAAGGAAATGTATGTATTAAGTTATTTATATAGTAGTCTCTCAAAATTCATAAAGATTGATTCCAATACTTCTATGGATATTAAAATTCATGGACAATATAAAATAATGTATATGCAATACTTCCATATACTTTGTATTTTTTCAAGAATATATATAAAACTCTATTCATTATTATGTTACATAAACACTTATAATGTGTAGGGAATAAAAATTTCATTCTTCATGTTTAACCTAGATGAAGTTTTAAAATATTTTCAATTTACAATTGGTTAAACATATAGATCAGTAACCTATAAATATGGAAGTCTGACTGCATATCTCCATTTACAATTTATTTCAAGAAAGCAAGTTTAGGGTATATTCGTCTACAACATTACTTCAAATCTATTGATATACCTGTGGTATACACACAAATTTTAGTTGAAGAGACACAGCTTATTTCATTTAGAAAAGCTATACTGTTAAGTGTATGGTTGAATTAATACTGGAATTTTTCTTATATTATTTTAAATATGGCATATAGAATTGGAAAAGATTTAAATATGTCAACAATATGTGCTCACAGGAATCGGTTCTATAAAGTCTCAGAAAAGCTTGACTGTAAGTGCCCCAAAATTGCCTTCTGGTCACATAGGAAGGAAGGTTGAAGGTTTCTGAGTACACATAAAAAAATGATGTGTACCAATCGATAAATGCTCAGGCTTCTGAGTTGAACAGGAAGATGGCTTTGGCATGTTGTTGCTGTTGTTGGTGTTGTTGCTGTTACTGAGACAAGATATTTCTATGCAGCCTGTCCTGACCTGAGAATTTACAATCATCTTCTCCCCATTCTGGAGACTAAGATTATAGGAATGTGTCACTATGTCTGGCTGAGTTTTATCATAATAGTATTTCTTTCTATGCCATTCTTTTCCCAGAACAGGTTGAGTGACAGGTCTTTCATAAAGCAAAGCAACCAATAGCTCTTCATAGCTGTGACATCTATGAACTACAATGACTAGCAGGGCAAAATATCTCCAAGGGTATAGAAACACTCATATTGTGGAGGGAACAACAGCTATTGGTTTATTGGTCTAATTGGATTTATGGCCTCTTAGCAGGAGGTAAATCATGCCTGGTATTACTGGCAACATAGCCAACTTTTCCAGGCTAGTGAGGTAATAGATCTATTTTGTTGTTGTTGTTTTTTTCAAGACAGGCTTTCTCTGTGTATCCCTGGCTGTCCTGGAGCTCACTCTGTAGACCAGACTGGCCTCGAACTCAGAAACCCGCATGCCTCTACCTCCCAAGAGCTGGAATTAAAGGCGTGTGGCCACCACTGCCCGGGTTGAGGTAATAGATCTTATAAGAGAACCTACTACCTCTTCTTTACTAAACCAGCATAATTGCTAATTGCAATCTAATACTCATGCTTATATCCACAGATAGGCGTATCTCTAGCACATCATCGAAGAAGCTTCTCTTTGCAATGGATGGAGACTATTAAAGAGAACTACAATTGGCCAAAATGCAGAGAACTCATGATAATGAGGTTCCCAGCACCAATGAATACACTACAACACAACTGCTACAATTAAGGCTCATGGAACATCATGGAAAGGGGATGGGGGATACAGGAAAATTGTAAGATACAGAGGACCAGGAAACCTGCTGTGAGACTCTGTCTCCTAGAAATTACAGACAAGTTTCATCCATAATATCCCAACAATATGGCTGCCTAGTGAAAACTTGAACCAGGAAAACACCAATAGCCATGAAAATGTGGAGGGAGAAATCTTTTGGAAAACCACCCTTAAACCATGAACTACAGGTAGATAAGGAAAGTGGAGATGAACCTCCAACTGGGTTTTTCAATTCCAAATTGTTAGTCCTGAAATAATATATATATATATGATTACACATTATATATATATACATATATATGTATATATAATGTATAGGTGTATATATAACAATAACAAAGAAAAAGAAGCTATGAATTTATGAGGGAGGAAAAGGGCTCATGAGAAGGGTTGAAGGGAAGGGGAATTATGTAATTAAATTAAATTAAATTAAAATTTAATTTAAAATTAAAAATTAAATATTAAACAATATAAATGTGAGTATAAAATCTAAATAAAACAGTCAACAAATTGGAAAAAAAGTGTCCACCCAAAAACATCATAATACAATTATTGGTCATAATTTTCTTAAGGAAGACATAAAAAGGTACTGAACTAAAACTAGGGAAGGATAAATTGACCAGCAGTAAAGTTTAAATGTGTTTTAGTTGTTTTACTTCTTTGACAATCTCTAAGATATCTAACACACATATATATATACACACATACATATATATGTATATATATATATTGATCCCCCATTCTCTGTTAATCACAACTCTACCCCTACCTGCCCCTCTTCAATATTCATGATTTTTGTTTTTTGTCTTATGTACCATTTTGTTTAACTAGGGCCATAAATGAGCATTGGATTAGAACTTATCCACTGGAGGGAGTCACTAGTGGTTATCTCTTCTAAATAATCTCATCTCCCGCATTCTCTCACCCCCGACCAGCTCAAATCTTTCCAGCTCCCTTCCTGTTTTCATATTACAGATGTCCTTTTATCCCCAGTTCCTTAAGGCATCCCACTGTCAGTGGCTGCTTTCTCATTTCTAGGCTTCTAAAGGTGCCCTATATTGAACACAAAACATTAGAGATATAAAGGTTCTACACATGAAAATATTGAGTGTGGTTTTTTTTGTTTGTTTGTTTTTGTTTTGTGCCTGATATATCTAGCTCCATATTTTTGTTGTTTTATCCACTCACCTGAAAATGTTTTCTTTTTTCATAGGAAAAGAACATTTTTATTTATATACATACCGCATCTCCATTGTGTGTTGATATAATGGGTAGACATTCCCCATGTACCATTGGCAGAGAGGCGATGAACAAGGGCAAGCGAATCTCGACAAGACACAGTGCCCTTGGTATGGGCTCAGGAGAGAATAGCTGGGTCGCAGTGTGTTCTATTTCTAGATATTTGAGGAACCTCCATCCTGTTTTCCAAAGTGACTACAGCAGCATGAGTTCTCACAAACCCTGAATAATTCCTATTTTCCTACATGCTCTACAGCATTTTATGCTTTTTGATTTTCCTGTGGTAGCCATTCTGATTGATCAGGGTGAGAAGGAATTTCAAAACAGGTTTTTTCCCCCTCAAGGTGACTTATTAAGAAGGCGACCCCAAATGGTTATTACAAGCAGTTTTTATACTTTTTAGGGGCACAGGTTACGTCAGCAAGGTTACAATTCGAACTTATTGGCTAAGCACATTGACCTTTAAATGTATTGGCTAGCAAGCATGCCACGCATTTGAACTCTACCTGGGACTTTCCAGAGGGTCAGGTGACTATCAGTCAGTGCATTCTGAGAATTTTTTTTTTTTACTCAATAATGATCCTGTGGATGGACAATGGAACTTGGTCTAGCCTTGGGCCCAGGCAGGAGGAGGAAGCTGTAAGGAGGGTGTGGGACTGGAAAATCCCTTAGGGGCCCTCATTCCCCACTTTTTCCTTGTACAAGCTCCAATCCTGGAGCTAAGCTCAGGGGTTTTGGGTAACTAACTCATATTCTTCAGGTCCTGCCCTTCTCTCACCTAGGCCATTGAATATTTAACAACTCCAGATGATCTATATAAAAGCAACACTCCTCAGCTAAGGCAGCACATAGCCCTCCTTGCTGGAGGAAATGCTAAGTTTGATCCCCTCCTATTCTTCAGGACTACTTCTGATAAAGAAGTTAATGATTCTTGAAGGTGACTGATGGAAGTTTCTATTTTTTTCTATATCTAAATCAATGGCTATCCTCAGACTGTCATAATTTTTCTCTTGTAAGACCAAAGCAGAGGTCCTGATGGCTGCCCTGGCCACCCCCAACCCCAACAGAAGAGAGACATTAAGTGCTGTGAATAGGATGGGGGAAGGAATCAGAATCCAAAGATCATGATAAAGGTCGAGTGATCTTGGCTTAAGTGGACAGTCCATCTTCTGTGTCATCCAGCAGGGGTCCCTGGGTAGTGGGGCATCTGCAGGTTTCACGTGGGAAGCATGAACCCAAGCCGCAATACAGTCCACCTTGAGGACTGTGGGAGTAGTTAGCAGCACCAGGAAGGTCTCTTCCCCTGGGGTTCCAGCAACTGTGCCCGATGCCCCTGTTTGTAGACCCAGACACCAGTCTGAAGTGGTGAGTGCTCCGTAGCATCCCTGCAGCATTTAAGGCAGACAGTTTGGGCCAAATATCATGTAGTATTGACTGACGGGCTTGAAGTCTCAAGAAGAGGTTCCTATCAGTGAGTTGGGATAACTCTAAGGAGAGCCCAGTGGACACCAAGGGAGTTGGGGTACCAAATAGGATCTCAAAAGGGGCCAGATTAAAATGGTAGGGGGTGTTCCAGGTTTGGAACAGGGCCAGAAGAAGGAGCACCATCCATCCAGTCAGGGCCAGTTTTCAAGGACAATTCAGTTAAAGTCTCTTTGAGAATTCTGTTTATTCTCTCTGCCTGCCCTGAGCTCTGGGGACAGTACTCACAATGGAACTTTCAGTTAGTCCCCAATATCTCCTCCAATCCATGATTTACCTTAGAGACAAAAGCAGGACCATTGTCCAATCCAATTACCTTGTTCACTCTGAACCTCGGAGAAAATTTCCTCTAATACCTTCTTTGCTACCACAGTAGCTATTTCCTTCTTGGTGGGAGAAAGCCTCAACTCATCTAGAGAAAGTATCCAAGAACACTAGAAGGTATTTATTATAACCATATTTTCCTGGCTTAACTTCTGCAAAATCAACCTACCAATATACTCCAGGCCATTCTCTCCCAGGCCTGTTGCCCTCTTTACTCTTGTCTGTGTAAGCATCCACTTGCTGGAATACCTTACACTGTTCTACTGTATCTCTGGCTAAAACCCTAAGGCCCATGACATATACCTTAGATCCCTTGACTGCTTGGATGAGCTTATCCCCCAAATGTGTTCATTTATGTATTTGGCCAAGTAAGTCTTTTGCTTGCTTTTATAAAGTGTTGATCAGGCATTCAGGCTTCTATTGAGAAATCTCTGTACAAGTCTATAGTCCATTTTCCCCTGGATTTAGCGTCTTGATGCCCCCTCTCCCACATTCTTTAAGAAACTTAATATTTATTCTCTGTGGGATATTTTTCTCTTATTCTGTAGACAGCATCTTCATTTGATTGATGGTTTCTTTTGCTGTTTTATTTCTTTTGATTTTCAGAAGCTTTTCAGTTTCATGAGGTTGATTGAAATGTCCATTGTTCATTTCTCCAGTTTCCAGACTCCTATTTTGAGTCTCACTTAGGCCACTATATTATAACCAGCTTCAGAGTTGCAGATTTCATATTTTTATCTATTTTTAGTTGATTTTTGCAAGGTGAGATATAATACATAGTTTCATTCCTCTACATAAGGAAAACTGGACATCCAGTTTTCCCAATACCTTTTGTTAAAGATACAGTTTTTTCCTAATGTGCATTTTTGATGGCTATAAAATCAGGTTGCTTTTGTTGTATGAACTGAAATCTATGTTTGTTCTTCTTTTCCATTGATCTATGTGCCTGTTTTTGTGCAAGTACCATACTTTTTTTTTCATTTCTATAGCTGTGCAGTATAACAAGACCAGATACAGAAAAGTCTATAATATTATTCTTTTTGCTCAGAATTTCCTTGGTTGCCTTGAATTTTTGTGTTTGCAAGTGAAACTGAAACTTGCCTTTGCCACTTCTTTGAAGAATGGCACAGGAATTTTAATTTGGATTGTGCTGGATCTGTAAATTGCTTTTGGTATGATTATTTTCACAATATAAATTCTACCCATCTGGGAGCATATGTCTTCCCATTTATTCTTCTGTAATTTCTTTCTTCAGAGATTTAAAGTTTTCATTGTAAAGCTCCTTTATCTCTTATGTTACATATATTTTTGGATCCCCTATCTTTTCCTCAGTGTGTATATAGAAAGACTACTGATTCTTCTTTTTTTATTTAAGATTTATTTATTTATTATATATAAGTACACTGTAGCTATATTCAGACTCTCCAGAAAGAAGGAGTCAGATCTTGTTACAGATGGTTGTGAGCCACCATGTGGTTGCTGAGATTTGAACTCAGGACCTTTGGAAGAGCAGTCGGTGTGCTTAACCCCTGAGCCATCTCTCCAACCCAGGCTACTGATACTTATCTTAATTTTTTTTTGTTCCATCATTTCACTGAAAGTAGCTTTAATGAGCATCAACACAGACCATGGATGGGCATGGACCTCGGATATCAACACAACTTCAAGAATTATCATGGACCACAAACCTCAACTTGGTATCCACCCACCATGGCAGCAGAGCAGATCACAGACACAGACATGGCCTCTGGTGACGGTATAGAACATGGGGATCTTTCGAAGAGGATCAATTTAGAAAATGAACCCTTGCTCCAAGGCTTTGAAAGCTTGCCTGCTTCTATTTCTCATGACCCAGTGTGAATGCTCAAGTGCCCCTTTCCCCGTGCCCTGTTCTTTTTGTTTTGTTTTGTTTTTGTTTGTTTTTTTTTCTTTTTGTACTAGAACCTTCCCCTCAAACTGATCATTTTTCTTCCAGCATGTTAATTTACCTATTTGCTGTTGCTGTATGTAATTGGAGAGTACAACTTTAATTTTTCCCTTTCAGAAGCCTAATCTTGGCTGATCCTCTGCCACAGTGCCCAGAGCTGATCCAGTGCCACGCTATCTATACCCAAATACTGCCTGGAGAGAGCAGGTCTCCCAGGAGTGCTGACAAGCCTGTGAGCACAAGACAGGCCACCATTTTTTGCTCAAAGGGACCCATCTGGAGACTTCAGGACACAGGAACTGAGGTGCAGCCCAGGACAGGATCCTTCTGGTTTCTGTCTGCACCCAGAGCTGATACTGTGCCACAGTGCTCCATACCCAGATACCACCGCCAGGAGAGAGCAAATCTCCCAGGAACGGCAACACTCCTGTAAGCACAGGTAAGACCACCACTTCTGCTCAGAGGGACCTCCCTGAACCCACCTGCGGATTCTCAAACAGGTTCCTGAGGGGTGGAGTGAGGACCTAGGGGGCAATAGGCCCCCTGTTGTCTCTAGAAATAGAGACAAGAGAGTATTCTGATCAAGTCTTGTTTAATGCAGGTTCACATAGCCATTATATGGTAAAACATTTGGCAGTGAAAAATAAAACAGGATGTGGTAAGCAACCAACAACCTGACCTTCACAGAGAATCTAAGCTAAAATATACGTCAGCACACTCTCTCATTGAGAACTCATGGTACAGTCAGCAGCAACAGTTCCAGACTGACCAGACCACTTCCTGTGACTAATGTCCTCACCTTGACCCCGCTCAGGCCTGAAAAAGACATGTCTGACTCCAGTGGTCTCCTACACCTGCCCAGAACCCTCAGGACACAGGAACTGAGAAGCAGCGTGGAGCAGGATCCTTCTGGTTTCCATCTGTGCCCCAGAGCTGATCCTGTGCCACAGTGCTCTATACCTAGATTCCTCCCAGGGAGAACTGGTCTCCCAGGAGTACTGACACACAGGCTTGCAGGAGAGACAAGCCACAGTCAGAGACAGCAAGAACAGATAACACCAAAGATATCCAGATGGCGAAAGGCAAGGGCAAGAACATAAGCAACAGAAACCAAGGCTACTTGGAATCATCAGAACCTAGTTCTCCCACCACAGTGAGTCCTGGATGATGATAGAGGACTTTAAGAAGGACATAAATAACGTCCTTAAAGAAATACAAGAGAACACAGGAAAACAGCTAGAAGTCCTTAAAAAGGAAACACAAAAATCCCTTAAAGATTTATAAGAAAAGACAACCAAAGAGGTGAAAAAACTGAACAAAGTCACCCAGCATCTAAAAATGAAAATAAAAACAATAAAGAAATCACAAAGTATCTAAAAATGGAAATAAAACAATAAAGAAATCACAAAGTATCTAAAAATGGAAATAAAACAATAAAGAAATCACAAACTTTGGAGATAGAAAACCTGGGAAAGAGATCAGGAGTCATAGATGCAAGCATCACCAACAGAACACAAGAGATAGAAGAGAGAATCTCAGGTGCAGAAGATACCATAGAAAACATTGACACAAAAGTCAAAGAAAATGCAAAATGCAAAAAGCTCCTAACCCAAAACGTCCAGGAAATCCAGGACACAATGGAAGAACCAAACCTAAAAATAATAGGTATAGAAGAGAGTGAAGATTCCCAACTTAAAGGGTCAGTAAATATCTTCAACAAAATTATAGAAGAAAACTTCCCTAACCTAAAAAGAGAGATGCCCATGAACATACAAGAGGTCTACAGAACTCCAAGTAGATTGGACCAAAAAAGATATTCCTTCAGTCACATAATGTCAAAGCACCAAATGCATTAAACAAAGAAAGAACATTAAAAGCAGTAAGGGAAAAAGTCAAATAGCATAAAGACAGACCTATCAGAATTACACCAGACTTCTTACCAGAGACTATGAAAGCTAGAACATCCTGGGCAGATGTTATACAGACCCTAAGAGAACACAAATGCCAGCCCAGGCTACTATGCCCAGCAAAACTATCAATTACTCCAGATGGCAAAAGCAAGATATTCCATGATAAAAACCAAATTTACACAATGTCTTTCCACAAATCTAGCACTGCAAGGGATAATGGATGGGAAACACCAACACAAGGAGGGAAGTTGCACCCTACAAAAATCAAGAAAGTAATCTTATTTCAGCAAACACAAAGGGAGATAGCCACACAAACATAAAAATAACATCCAAAATAACAGTAAGCAACAATCACCATTCCTTAGTATCTCTTGACATCATTGGACTCAATTCCCCCAATAAAAAGACATATATTAACAGAATGGATCCATAAACAGGACCCAGCATTTTGCTTCATACAGGAAATGCACCTCAGTGTCAAAGATGGGCCCTACCTCAGAGTAAATGGCTGGAAAACACTTTTCCATACAAATGGTCCCAAGAAACAACTTTCAACCAAAAGTTACCAAAAAGGGTAATGAAAGACACTTCATACTCATCAAAGGAAAAATCTACCATGAAGATCTCTCAATTCTGAACATCTATGCTCCAAATGCACCCTCATTCATAAAAGAAACTTTAGCAAAGTTCAAAGCACACATTGCGCCTCAGACAATAAAAGTTGAGACTTCAACACCCCACTCTCATCAATGGACAGATCATGGAAACAGAAACTTAACAGAAACACATTGCAACTACCAGAAGTTATGGACCAAATGGATTTAACAGATATCTATATACCTTCTTCTAGCACCTCAAGGTATCTTCTCCAAAATTGGCCATATAATCGGTCACAAAATAGACCTCAACAGATACAAGAAGACTGAAATAATCCCATGCATCCTATCAGATCACCAAGGACTAAGCACTAAGGCTGGTCTTCAAAAGCAAGAAAACAACAGAAAGCCCACATACACATGGAAGCTGAACAACGCCCTACTTAGTGATAACTTTGCCAAGGAAGAAATAAAGAAATTAAAGTCTTTTGAGAATTTAATGAAAATGAAGGCACAACTTCATTTTCATTAAATTATTAACCCAAACTTATGGGACATAATGAAAGCAGTGCTATGAGGAAAATTCAGCTCTGAGTACCTCCAAAAAGAAACTGGAGAGAGCACACACTAGCATCTTAACAGCACACCTGAAAGCTCTAGAGCAAAAAGAACCAAATATACTCAAGAAGAAGGAAATAATCAAATTCAGGGCTGAAATCAACCAAATAGAAACAAAAAGACCTATACAAACAATCAACAAAACCAGGAGCAGGTTCTTTGAGAAATCAACAAGATAGATGAACCCTTAGCCAGACTAACCAGAGGGTACAGAGACAGTATCCAAATTATCAAGATCAAAAATGAAAAGGGAGATAAAACTACAGAACCTGAGGAAATTAAAAAACAATCATCAGATCCTACTACAAAAGCCTATACTCAACAAAACTGGAAAATCTGGATGAAATGGACAGTTTAAGACAGATAATACCTGGGTTAAGTCAGGATCAGATGGACCATCTAAATAGTCCCATGGCCCCTAAGAAAATAGAAGCAGTTATTGGTAGTCTCCCAATGAAAAAAAATCCAAGGACCAGATGGTTTTATTACAGAATTCTATCAGACCTTCAGAGAAGACCTAATGCCAATACTCTTCAAACTATTCCACAAAAGAGAAACAGAAGGAATGCTGCTCAATTCATTCTATGAAGCCAGTTACACCTTCTCTTTCTCTTGGAGAGGAACTAGCTTCTGTCTAATCAGGAACTTGTCGCAATTTCATAAGAGATTTTTTTCTACTTCTATCATATTTAATATATGAAATAGATTTTAAAAAGAGGCCGAGTGCATATTACTTTTACCTTCAGAAGACATCATGTATATTTAAGAGGCATTTAGCTATTATAAATTATTTTGATGACTTAAAAATGTCAATACTGAATTGTATATTTTAAAATAAATTTTATTAATTTAATAAAAAAGAAATTAAGAAGAAGGAAATGAACTATTTTCTATCTTGGACATCCTGCCATTTCTCAGAGCCAGGGCAACTGTGGGGATGGGCAGTGAGTTTTGGGGCAGAGACTTCCCAAGCTTCAGGCTACTGCGTACTGCCTTGTCAAGCGGCCTATTCAAGATGGCAGTGCCCACAGGCACCTGCAGGACAGCAGGGCAGCTCTGAGGGGCCTGAGAGACCCAAAGGCTCCAAGGTGAGTCACTGTGAGCAGAGAATATATGTGCTTACCTTGCAGTATCTCCAGAAAAAGCTAAAAAATAACGATAATACCCATAATAAGAATAAAAATCAGGTCTCATAGGAATATGCTTTTAAGAAGTGGTCTCATGATATTGGGGGAAAAATGAGTAGGGTTGTGCCCGTGCATGCACACAGTAGAAGTTAGTGAAACTAGAGACTCAGCAGAGAGGAGTATGGGAGAGGTATCGGAACACTGACACTGTCTGAGAGAGACAAAAGAGGCTTGGTGGAGACAGACAGAACTAAAGATGGTGGACTAGAGGCTGTGACAGTGTGACTGCGGTAGACCAGAACCTGTTGATACCAAGAGGATAAACTACTTTCAATAAAAAGATATAATTTGAATGATGTGCGTATTAAATGGAAGAACACAATCTTTGCTGTATTTCATTATGCATGTTAGGGTTTGAGAATTTAGGAATAACTCATTATGAAAACCAAGTTCAAGCCAGCAAAGTTATCTTTATTCAAAAAGCCGATATATCAGAGCGACAGCTAGGTTTAGGATCCAAACCGTGTCAGCAGGCAGGCAGGACAGAACAAATGTTTAAGACAAACAAAACACCAAACAAAAACCACCCATACAAACAAAACTCAGATTTGGAGGGGCAAGGGGAGTCCAATCAAGTTGGTGCACACATTGTGTACTTCCACACCTAGTGTTTCATGTGGTTTTCTTTAAAACAAGTATCCTAGTTGGTTTCCTTGAGGGTCCTGTTAGAAAGGCCCAGACTGGGAAGAAACCAATGAAGCATAGAGTGGGAATGGCCTAGATTCATCTCGATCACAGGAGGCCAGAAGCCATTTCTAGGGATTCAACCGTTTCTTAGAATTCAGCTATATACAAGATGGATTCTCTGCAGCTAAGAAGGTCCCCAGCAATGCACATTAACTTCATATACTTTATTTTACATTATTAACTCCTTCTTCTTCTTTATTCTATGTAGAATAAAAAAGTACACATGGATATTTTGCTTGCAGTTTTAAAATCAAGCTATTGCCCTAACCCCTGAGCTGCGACTGGGCCGCCAGCCCCTCCCATCTCCCTTTTGTTCCTCCTGGCTTTGCTCCACCAAGCCACCAGCGCTGACCAGGCTTCTCTCTCTGCCAGTCTTGCTTGGGGAGGCCACCAAATTTACCAGCCCACTCCCAACCCTTGCTCCAGAAGGGGTCAAGTTACCAGCCCCACCCGAGACCTTTGAATCTGCAGATAAAAACACACACACTCAGCTTTATTATTTTAAAACTTGCCTGTTAGCACAATTGCTTGGCGAAAATATCTCTCGCCTGGAGATTTGTGCCCTTAACAATTTATTATCTCCATCTCGCCTTCAGCCCTAAGCCTAATGGCTTGTCCCAATTAGCCCTTGCCAGACATCTCTGGCAGACCACCTGCAGTGGAGCTGCAGTCCCTGGCTGTAGGCCCTGGCTGCTCGAGATCTTACATGATTGATGGGTGCTCCTCATCCCAAAGCAGGAAAGTCCCCCCACCCCACCCCAGTCCCATCCCCTCCACCCTGCCTCCCTAATCCCGTGTCTTTTTCCTCTTGGGACCCAGAAATCCCATCTAAACCTTTTGACCAGCAATTGACTCCTGGTCTTCTTTATTAACAAGTCAAAAACCAATTAGGAAACCAGATCATATTATCAGCACCTCCCCCTACAAGTATATACATGTTGAATACACACACACACACACACACACACACACACACACATTTAGAGTCTTTCTGAGAACATGTGAGTTGAGAATATTTACAGGAATGTTCTAAAGGGCTGTCAATTTCTTTGAAGATTGCTTAATTGCATCAAAACATCAAACTATTCTTTTAATTTTTCCATGACATTTATGTTTTATACATTCTTTTTAAGCAATAAGTTATATATTATCTCTGAATGAGAATGAGCCCTATTGGCTGATATATTTGAATACTTGATCCCTAGGTGGTGGTATTGTTTGGGAAGGATTAAGAGGCGTGGCCTTGCTAAAAGAGGTATGCCACTAAGGGAAAGCTTTGAGTTTTCAAAGGACTGTCTCCATTCCCAGTGTTGTCTCTCTGGATCCTACTTGCAGCTGTCAGCTGTTCTTGCTGCCATACCTATGCTATGAACTCTAAGCCTTTAAGGCTGTAAGTCCAACTAAATGCTTTCTTTTATAAGCTGTCTTGATCATGGTGTTTTATCACCATAATAGAAAAATAAATAAGACAAAAGTTAGTACCAGGAAGTGGGGCTATTGGTGTAACAGATCTGAACATGTGGTATGGTCCTTTAAAGAAATGTGGGAGAGTTTGGGACTTTGTACAAGGAAAGCATTTGAACTTGTAAGTGTGGCTTAGTGAGACATCCTAGTCAGACCATGGGTGATAGTAGGGGCTGACAGCAATGTGGCCTCTGGAGGTCCAGATCAGGAGGTTTCAGAGGGGAACAATATTGGGCTGGAGACTAGTGGCAAAGAATGTGCTTTTGGCTCCCATCCTAAGGATTTGTTTGAGCATAGATTGAAAGTAACAGACTATTTTCAGGGAGTGGGGAAGCTAAAGGTATAGCAAGATCCATCAGTGGACAGTGAGGAACTGACGTTGGATTTGAGAGGTGATATTGCTTAAGAGTCCTTTCCTGGGCTTCTCTGAACCAAGATGGCCCAAGGTTCAAAGCAGGAACAGTGAAGTTATTAATGGTGGGACAATTAAGGGAGAAGACATAAAGTGCTCACAACTGTGTTGAAGAATTCCACAGTATGTCCATGACCAGCACATCCTCAGCTGTGCCAACTGGCTCCTATATTTGTTTAATGTGAAAAGATTTCATTGGCTCAGCTAATTTGGAGAAGAAGCCCTTACTTCTAGCCCTAATATATCCCTAATATCAGCTGCATTTGCTGACCTCTAGCAGTACTCAGAGCATGTTTCCTAATCGGGAAGATCTTTGAAAAATAACATTGTAGGGATGCACATAAACCATCTAGAATAATTCTCATCATTTTTGCCACATGTGCTCAGCAGGCAGGAAGGCTCACTATGTCCTGCTGCCTCACCTTTTGAAATAGTAATGCATATTCTGTATCATTGCATGTTGAAAGTACGTAATTTGCTTTTGTCTTTACAGGAGGTTGCAATGAAGAGATTTCCTTATGTCTCAGACAAGACTTTGGAAATTTTTTTTTTTTTTTTAACTTTTATTTTTGTTTATTTTTTGCTTTTTTTTTTTTTTTAATTTTATTTTCTATATTCTATGTTTACATTCCAAAGGCTTTCCCCTTTCCCAGTTCCCACCCACCATAGTTCCCATAGTTCCTCTCCCCCCCATCTGTTCCCCAATAATTCCCCCTCCCCCCTCGGTTTCTTTACTAAACTGGAAGCAATCTTTACAGGCCCAGGGTCCTCTCCTTTCTTCTTCTTGGGAATCATTTGACTTGCTATTTGTGTCTTGAGTATTTAGGGCTTCTGGGCTCATTAATATCCACTTATCAGTGATTGCATTTCAGGTGCATTCTTTTGTGATTGGGTTAATTCACTCAGGATGATATTTTCCAGGTCTAACCATTTACCTACAAATTGCATGAATTCATTATTTTTAATTGCTGTGTAGTATTCCATTGTATAAATATACCACATTTTCTGTATCCATTCCTCCTTTGAGGGATATTTGGGCTGCTTCCAATTTCTGGCTATTATAAACAAGGCTGCTATAAACATAGTGGAGCATGTGTCCTTATTGCATGCAGGGGAATCCTCTGGGTATATGCCCAGGAGTGGTATGCCAGGGTCCTCTGGAAGTAACATGCCCAATTTTCTGAGGAACCACCAAACTGATTTCCAGAGCGGTTTTACCATTTTGCAATCCCACCAACAGTGGAGGAGTGTTCCTCTTTCTCCACATCCTCGCCAGCACTTGTTGTCTCTTGAGTTTTTAATCTTAGCCATTCTGACTGGTGTGAGGTGGAATCTCAGGGTTGTTTTGATTTGCATTTCCCTGATGACTAATGATGTTGAACATCTTTTAAGGTGTTTCTCGGCCATCCGAATTTCTTCTGGTGAGAATTCTTTGTTTAGCTCTGTGCCCCATTTTTTGATAGGGTTATTTGGTTCTTTGCGGTCTAACTTCTTGAGTTCTTTGTATATATTGGATATTAGCCCTCTGTCGGATGTGGGGTTGGTGAAGATCTTTTCCCACTTTGTTGGTTGCCGTTTTGTCCTTCTGACAGTGTCCTTTGCTTTGCAGAAACTTTGTAATTTTATGAGGTCCCATTTGTCGATTCTTGATCTTAGAGCATAAGCTATTGGTGTTCTGTTCAGGAACTTTTCCCCTGTGCCCAAGTCCTCCAGGGTCTTCCCAAGTTTCTTTTCTAATAGTTTCAGTGTGTCTGGTTTTATGTGGAGGTCCTTGATCCACTTGGAGTTGATCTTAGTACAAGGAGATAAGAGTGGGTCAATTCGCATTCTTCTGCATGTTGACCTCCAGTTGAACCAGCACCATTTGTTGAAAAGGCTATCTTTTTTCCACCGGATGGTTGTGGCTCCTTTATCAAAGATCAAGTGACCATAAGTCTGTGGGTTAATTTCTGGGTCTTCAATCCTATTCCATTGATCTACCTGCCTGTTGCTGTACCAATACCATGCAGTTTTTAACACAATTGCTCTGTAGTACTGCTTGAGGTCAGGGATATTGATTCCCCCAGAAGTCCTTTTATTGTTGAGAATAGTTTTAGCTATCCTGGGTTTTTTGTTGCTCCAGATGAATTTGAGAATTGCTCTTTCTAGATCTATGAAGAATTGATTTGGGATTTTGATGGGGATTGCATTGAATCTGTAGATTGCTTTTGGCAAGATGGCCATTTTTACTATATTGATCCTGCCAATCCAGGAGCAAGAAATATTTTTCCATCTCCTGAGGTCTTCTTCGATTTCTTTCTTCAGGGACTTGAAGTTCCTGTCATACAGATCTTTCACTTGTTTGGTTAGAGTTACGCCAAGGTACTTTATGTTGTTTGTGGCTATTGTGAAGGGTGTTATTTCCCTAACTTCTTTCTCAGCCTGCTTGTCCTTTGAGTACAAGAAGGCTACTGATTTGCTTGAGTTAATTTTATAACCAGCCACGTTGCTGAAGTTGTTTATCAGCTGTAGAAGTTCTCTGGTGGAGTTTTTTGGATCGCTTAAGTAGACTATCATATCATCTGCAAATAATGATACTTTGACTTCTTCCTTTCCAATTTGTATCCCTTTGACTTCCTTATGTTGTCTGATTGCTCTCGCTAGAACTTCAAGTACTATATTGAAAAGATATGGAGAGAGAGGACAGCCTTGTCTAGTCCCTGATTTTAGTGGAATTGCTTCAAGTTTCTCTCCATTTATTTTGATGTTGGCTACTGGTTTGCTGTAGATTGCTTTTACTATGTTTAGGTATGGGCCTTGAATTCCTGCTCTTTCCAAGACTTTTAGCATGAAAGGATGCTGAATTTTGTCAAATGCTTTTTCAGCATCTAATGAGATGACCATGTGGTTTTTTTCTTTTAGTTTGTTTATGTAGTGGATTACATTGATGGATTTCCGTATATTGAACCATCCCTGCATTCCTGGAATGAAGCCTACTTGATCATGGTGAATGATCGTTTTGATATGCTCTTGGATTCGGTTGGCAAGGATTTTATTTAGTATTTTTGCATCTATATTCATAAGAGAAATTGGCCTGTAGTTCTCTTTCTTTGTTGGATCTTTTTGTGGTTTAGGTATCAGCGTAATTGTGGTTTCGAAGAATGAGTTGGGCAGTGTCCCTTCTGTCTCTATTTTGTGGAATAGTTTGAAGAGTATTGGTGTTAAGTCTTCTTTGAAGGTCTGGTAGAATTCTGCACTAAAACCATCTGGTCCCGTACTTTTTTTGGTTGGGAGGCTTTCTATAACCCCTTCTATTTCTTTAAGGGTTATGGGACTGTTTAGCTGGTCTACTTGATGCTGATTTAATTTTGGTATTTGGTATCTGTCTAGGAAATTGTCCATTTCCTCCAGATTCTCCAGTTGTTTTGAGTATAGGCCTTTGTAGTAGGATCTGATGATCTTTTGAATTTCCTCTGTTTCTGTTATTATATCCCCCTTTTCATTTTTAATTTTGTTAATTTGGATACTATCTCTGTGCCCTTTGGTTAGTCTAGCTAAGGGCTTATCTATCTTGTTGATTTTCTCGAAGAACCAGCTCTTGGTTTTGTTGATTCTTTGTATGGTTCTCTTTGTTTCTGCTTGATTGATTTCAGCCCTTAGTTTGATGATTTCCTCTCTTCTACTCCTCCTGGGTGAGTTAGCTTCTTTTTGTTCCAGCGCCTTCAGGTGTGCTGTTAAGTTGCTAGTGTATGCTCTTTCCAGTTTCTTTTTGGAGGCACTCAGGGCTATGAGTTTTCCTCTTAGCACTGCTTTCATTGTATCCCAGAGATTTGGGTAGGTCGTACCTTCATTTTCATTGAAGTCTAAAAAGTCTTTGATTTCTTTCTTTATTTCTTCCTTGACCAGGGTGTCATTGAGTAGAGTATTGTTCAGTTTCCATGTGTATGTGGGCTTTCTGTAGTTCTTCTTGCTATTGAAGACCACTTTTACTCCATAGTGATCCGATAGGAGACATGGGATTAGTTCGGTCTTCTTGTATTTGTTGAGGTCTGTCTTGTGACCAATTATATGATCAATTTTTGAGAAGGTACCGTGCGGTGCTGAGAAAAAGGTATACTCTTTTGTTTTAGGATGGAATGTTCTATATATATCTGTTAAATCCAATTGGTCCAAAGCTTCAGTTAGTTTCACTGTGTCCCTGTTTAGTTTCTGCTTTCCTGATCGGTCCATTGAGGAGAGTGGAGTGTTGAAGTCACCTACAATCATTGTGTTAGGTGCGATGTGTGCTTTAAGCTTTAGTAAAGTTTCTTTTACGAATGAGGGTGCCCTTGCATTTGGTGCATAGATGTTCAGTATTGAGAATTCTTCTTGGTGGATTTTCCCTTTGACAAGCAGGAAGTGACCTTCTGTGTCTCTTTTGATGACTTTAGGTTGAAAGTCGATTTTATCTGATATTAGAATGGCTACTCCAGCTTGTTTCCTGGGACCATTTGCTTGTAGAACTGTCTTCCAGCCTTTTACTCTAAGGAGGTGTTTGTCTTTGACACTGAGATGTGTTTCCTGTATGCAGCAAAATGTAGGGTCCTGTTTCCGTATCCAGTCTGTTAGTCTGTGTCTTTTGATTGGGGAATTGAGTCCATTGATATTAAGAGATATTAAGGAATAGTAATTATTACTTCCTGACATTTTGGGAATTGTTATTATTATTTGTATTTGAGTGGTTCTCTTCTTTTGGGTTGGATGAGATGGGGTTTCTATCTTGTTTCTTCTGGGGTGTTGTTTCCCCCCTTGTGTTGGTATTTTTCCCCTATTATCCTTTGTAGGGCTGGGTTTGTAGATAAGTATCTTGCAAATTTGGTTTTGTCGTGGAATATCTTGGTTTCCCCATCTATGGCAATTGAGAGTTTCGCTGGGTATAGTAGTCTTGGCTGAAGTTTGTGTTCTCTTAGGGTCTGCATAAGGTCTGCCCAGGATCTTCTAGCTTTCATGGTCTCAGGTGAGAAGTCTGGTGTAATTCTGATAGGTCTTCCTTTATATGTTACTTGTCCTTTTTCTCTTACTGCCTTTAATATTCTTTCTTTGTTTAGTACATTTGGGGTTTTGACTATTATGTGACGGGAAGTATTTCTGTTCTGGTCCAGTCTATTTGGGGTTCTAAAGGCTTCTTGTATATTCATGGGCATCTCTCTCTTTAGGTTGGGGAAATTTTCTTCCATAATTTTGTAGAAGATATTTGCTGGCCCTTTAAGTTGTAGATCTTCATTCTCATCTATCCCTATAATCCTTAGGTTTGGTCTTCTCATTGTGTCCTGGATTTCCTGAATGTTTTGGGTTACCAGCTTTTTGCATTTTGCATTTTCTTTAATTGTTGAATCCATGGTTCCTATGGTATCTTCAGCATCTGAGATTCTGTCTTCTATCTCTTGTATTCTATTGTTGATATTTGCATCTATGACTCCTGATTTCTTCCCAAGGTTTTCTATTTCCAACATTGTCTCCCTTTGCGATTGCTTAGTTGTTTCTACTTCTGTTTTTAGATTTTGTATGGTTTTGCTCAGATCTTTCAGTTGCTTGTTTGTGTTTTCCTGTAATTCTTTAAGGGATTTTTGTGTTTCCTCCTTTATGACTTCTACTCGTTGACCCATGTTCTCTTGTATTTCTTTGGGTGATTTTTGTTTCTCCCCCTTATTGGGATTCACTTTTTGCTCTATATTCTCCTGGATTTCTTTAAGTGATTTTTGTGTCTGCCTTGTATGGGCTTCTAGTTTTTGATCTATTTTCTCCTCTATTACTTTAAGAAATTTATCTAAGTGATCCTCGATCTGCATCTTTACCAGTGATTTTAGATCTGAGTCTTGTTTTTCTGGTGTGTTGAGATATCTGGGATTTAATTGTGTTTGTCTTGCAATGGCTTCTAGCTTTTGATCTATTTTCTCATGTATTACTTTAAGAGATTTATCTAAGTGTTCCTCTATCAGCATCCTGACCAGTGATTTTAGATCTGAGTCTTGTTTTTCTGGTGTTTCGGGGTATCCAATATTTATTGCTGTTGGGGAACTGGGTTCGGATGCCGCCATATTGCCTTGATTTTTGTTAGTAGCGATCTTACGTTTGCCTTTTGCCATCTGGTTAACTCTGGTGTTAGTTGGTCCTGTAGATACTAGCTGGTGCTTGACCCTCCTGTGGGGTTGTAAGGCTATTTCCCAGTGACTGGGATACCTGAATCACTGTCCTGCGGGGCTCTTGCTCACAGATTGCTGACAGGTGGCCTGAGTCCCCCGAGGTCTTAACCTCAGGATATCCCAGGTATTTGGTTCCGCCTGTTGGGCGGCTGCTCTGCACTGCTCCTGCTCAGGGTTCGCTGTCTGATATCCTGTTTCCCCAGGGGTCTTAAAGTTGGGATATCTCAGTTATCTGGTTCCGCCTGCTGGTCCCAAGCTGCTGGGAAGCTGGCTGGGTCCGGTTTCCAGCTTCCCTGCCACTGGCTGAATGGGAGGCTGGTTCGGCCTCCGGCTGGGTCTGGGTACCTGGCACACTGGCTGACTCTGGCTTCCTCAGCACCAGCTGGACGGGAAGCTGCAGGCAATATGGCAGCTGCCTGCAGGGAGCTCGGGGTCCGCCCCGCGCGCGAGTGCAGAGTGCACCCGCTATTCTGTGCCCAATTCCCACTCCAGGCCTGAGTCCCCGAAGGTCTTAAGCTCGGGCTGTGTCGGGTACCTGGTTCTGCCGCCGCCGCCGGATGGTTCTGAGCACCTGGGACGCTGGGTGACCCTCCGGCTTCCCCACCGCCAGCTGGGCGGGAAGCTGCAGGCAATATGGCAGCTGCCTGCAGGGAGCTCGGGGTCCGCCCCGCGCGCGAGTGCAGAGTGCCCCCGCTATTCTGTGCCCAATTCCCACTCCAGGCCTGAGTCCCCGAAGGTCTTAAGCTCGGGCTGTGTCGGGTACCTGGTTCTGCCGCTGCCGCCGGATGGTTCTGAGCACCTGGCACGCTGGGTGACCCTCCGGCTTCCCCACCACCAGCTGGGCGGGAAGCTGCAGGCAATATGGCAGCTGCCTGCAGGGAGCTCGGGGTCCGCCGCGCGAGTGCAGAGTGCACCCGCTATTCTGTGCCCAACTCCCACTCCAGGCCTGAGTCCCCGAAGGTCTTAAGCTTGGGCTGTGTCGGGTACCTGGTTCTGCCGCCGCCGCCGGATGGTTCTGAGCACCTGGGACGCTGGGTGACCCTCCGGCTTCCCCACCACCAGCTGGGCGGGGAGCTGCAGGCAATATGGCAGCTGCCTGCAGGGAGCTCGGGGTCCGCCCCGCGCGCGAGTGCAGAGTGCACCCGCTATTCTGTGCCCAATTCCCACTCCAGGCCTGAGTCCCCGAAGGTCTTAAGCTCGGGCTGTGTCGGGTACCTGGTTCTGCCGCCGCCGCCGGATGGTTCTGAGCACCTGGGACGCTGGGTGACCCTCCGGCTTCCCCACCGCCAGCTGGGCGGGAAGCTGCAGGCAATATGGCAGCTGCCTGCAGGGAGCTCGGGGTCCGCCCCGCGCGCGAGTGCAGAGTGCACCCGCTATTCTGTGCCCAATTCCCACTCCAGGCCTGAGTCCCCGAAGGTCTTAAGCTCGGGCTGTGTCGGGTACCTGGTTCTGCCGCCGCCGCCGGATGTTTCTGAGCACCTGGCACGCTGGGTGACCCTCCGGCTTCCCCACCACCAGCTGGGCGGGAAGCTGCAGGCAATATGGCAGCTGCCTGCAGGGGGCTCGGGGTCCGCCGCGCGAGTGCAGAGTGCACCCGCTATTCTGTGCCCAACTCCCACTCCAGGCCTGAGTCCCCGAAGGTCTTAAGCTTGGGCTGTGTCGGGTACCTGGTTCTGCTGCCGCCGCCGGATGGTTCTGAGCACCTGGGACGCTGGGTGACCCTCCGGCTTCCCCACCGCCAGCTGGGCGGGGAGCTGCAGGCAATATGGCAGCTGCCTGCAGGGAGCTCGGGGTCCGCCCCGCCAAGACTTTGGAAATTTTAAGCAGCATTGAGACTGAAAGGCTATGGGACTTTTAATATTAGAATAAAAGTATTTGCCTTATGGTATAGCTACAAGCCTATGGGAGCCAGGGAATGGAATATGGTAGTATGAACAAGAATAGGCTCAAATACTTGGATGCTTGTTTTCCAGCTAGTGAAATTGTTTGGGAAGGATTACAGGTATGGCCTCCCTTGAGGGGGTATGCTACTGTGGTCAGGCTTGAGGTTTCACAAGAGTCCTGGCATTCTCGGCAGTGTTCCCTCTCTCCGCCTTCTACTTGCAGTGTAAGATGTGGCACTGAGCTATTTTTGCCACTATCCTGCACTATAATTCTCCAAAACAAAGCTTTCTATTATAGATTGCCTTGGTCACAGTGTTTTCTCAGCAATAGAAGAGTAACTAAGACTTTCCCACAACCTGTATCCCTACAACCTTCCTGATTAGGAAATGTGCTTTGAGTAACAGTGCTCGAGGTCAACAAATGCAGCAAGGGATATTAGGGTTAGAAGTAAGGGCTTCTTCTTCAAATTAGTTGAGCCAATGAAATCTTTACACATTAAAAAAAAAAAAAGGAACCAGTTGGCACAGCTGAGGATGTGCTGAGACAGACATACTGTGGAGTTCTTCAACACAGTTGTGAGCACTTTATGGCTTCTCCCCTAATTGTCCCACCATCATCAGTTCTTCCTGTATTTGTTTAAGCACATGCAGGCACTCTGCTATGTTCAATGGCTTCATATCAATTTGATAACAGAAGATGCAAAAATAGGTTGACAATGAAATGAGAATACATAAATTTGAATTATTGCAAACTTGCCCTATCTCCTTATGAATACCTTTTCCTAGGTTTTTAGGATTTATCATTAAATACATTTACCAATACTAAAGGACCCAAGTTATTTTTGTAAAATCACAAATATAATGAATCATTTTACTGAATGTAAAAGCTATTCTGCCCCCCCCAGCCCCTCTCTGTTTAATACTATCTGTGAATTTAATTAAGACTGTTTACTTCCCTTTGTTAACTGATGTTACATAAGATCATACTTAACAGCAGTTCCTGCAGAATCCTTGTCATTTCCCTCTCCAAACAAATAATTCCATTTCTTACACAAAAATTGTCCTTCAGTTTTTGACTCAGGAAGTTTCAAGAAATATATTTGCATCAGGGAATTTAGGGAGTTATAAGAAGATGGCACAGAAGCACAATATGAAATAGAAATCGGCAGGAAAAAAATAAGAGAAGTAGAAAAAGAAAAGAGGCCAAGGAGAAAACTAAATGAAGTAGGAACATTAGTTCTGGGCATTCTAAAAGGACACAAAACATAAAAGGCATCAGAGATGAAGAAAGAGTGGGGGATAGAGAGAGGGCTTTGCGGGTGAGGGCACTGGCTGCTCCTCTAGAGGACCTGGGTTCAGTCGCCAGCACCCACATGGCAGCTAACAACCATCTGCAAATCCAGATTCTGAAGTCCTTTTCTGGCCCCTGTGGAAAATGCACAATACATTCTTCTGGACTTAGCAGACAATGCACACACATGATACACAGACATATATTCGGGTAAACCACTCATGCAAATAAATTAGTTTAAAAGTGTGTAAGCAGTAGTAAAAGAACAAAGGACAGATTTGCCTGGCACTTCAAATAGGAATATCTATCATATTACACACACACACACACACACACACACACACACACCTGTGTGTGTGTGTGTGTGAGCACATGTGCATGCATGTACACATATACACACACTTTACAAATAGATTTAGTAGTTCCTTCCTGCTGATAGGAAATTAATTTCCAAAGATGTGCAGTGATGTAATATAGTGTTTATGCTTTTAAAGAAAGGTGCTCTGTTAAAAGCAGCAAGAAAACTGAGCTAGGAAAAAAGATAGACCATGGGCTGTTTCTGCAGTGAAGTTTTCTAGTTACACATACTTAAAAGTAACTGGGAAACAATATGTGTCTAAGAGGTATCAGGGTGTAATAAAGATGGATATTTAAGTGCTACTGAATTTTGGGAAAAGGAGAAGACAAGTTTGTGATTGGAATGGGGAGCCTGCCCTGAATCTTCAGGAAAAGGGCATTGAGAAGATGGGTAAATAGAGGTGGTGATAGATAACCTAACAGTCATCTCAACGACCTGAATTCTCGCTCGGTGGTTGAGATGAGGTTGGGATGCTGCACTTGTGGCTTATGCACTCAGCAGTAGGCCCAGTTGGGATGTTAGCATACATTTAAAAGAAAATCTGCTCTAAGGAGCAGCATTTCATTCTTACTTTGGAGGTTATGGACCTGCTTGCTTCTGTTCTCCTCTGCTAACTGGTTTAGAAGAAGAATACAGACCTCAGTGAACCAATTCCCGCATTTCACCCATTCAACGAATGCATGAACGACACCCATTCTTTTTACAGCTTTTTTTTTTTTTTACTGTATATTGCCTCCCTAATTAATATATTATAGTATAGCAAAGTAATTCTCAAATTTAAGTGTGTCAACCATCACTGAAAGGACTCATCTAAACACAAATGGTGCAGTTTCTGATTCAGAAATTCTCGGATAAAACTTCTTACAAGTTATGGGCCAGAGTTTTACTCTCAGTTCCAGCTTCCTTATACAGTTTACTTTCACTTTCTCAGCTGGCACACTGCACAAGTGGCAAGCACTCCTGACTGTTGTCACAGACATGGTATACAGGGATTTGGAAATGTCCTGTCTGTACTTTGTCATTTCCCTTAATGGTACCCCTGCCCTCGTTCCTTGGTATTCTACCTCAGCCTCTTGCTATTCTTAGCAAGTTGGCTTCTTCAAACTTAACAGAGAAAGTATTATCAATAATCAGTGGCATTCAATGTGACACTCTGCAGGGAGAACAGAAAAGTCAGTACAGTACATGAATCCCAAAGGGCAAATTTCTCACACAGATAAATTTCAAACAAGCAGAATGATCTCTCTATATGAATGCCTGCTTATATACTATCTGCTCTCATATCAACAAACTATATATTCGTGGGTGGCACATACCTCATATAGAAATATCTGGAAAAAATTCCACCTGCACAGACTTTTTGCCATTATTCTATAATAATGACATAAATGACACTTAGGTCATATTAATAATTGTGGACTAGCTAGAGACGATTTACTGTGTAAATGGGAAAATGTGTACAAATTATATAAGATAATAATTTTGGAACTCAACAGGGCCCTGGAACCTATCCCCAGGGCACACCAAAAGATAATTCTAACAGTTGAGTGTGTGTTTATGAATCTTTATATATACACATGTATGGGAAAGAAAACTTTTTCCTAGAGAACCCTAATACAGTACATTAAGGGTGACACGATATGAGTTTGGTTATTTTGCAAAGTTCAGGCATGCAGTGTGTCTTTGGTATGTGTTGCAGACTTTTGCATACAAACTAGGACAAAAATACATTGATTTATGACTTCGGTGGCCCTTTTCCTCTTAATGCTGCATTCCTTCTCTGACAGACAAACGGATGAAGAGACAGTGGGTGATGAGAGAACGTATGTATTTAATGGTAGAACTGACTTCTGCCTTCACACTTTCCATGACTCCTTTCAACCGTTGTTTTCTTGCGTCTAAGGATCTAGGCTTAAATTATTTTACCTAAGTTATACGGTGATTTATATCATGCAACGGGGAGGAATAAACTATCGAATACTGTTTTGACTTTTGTTGTCCACTGTACGGCGGGCGGCTAAGGACATTTTTTTCTACAAGTTACAAAGTAGTGAACGGACTTCCTGGCATCTTCCTTTCCTTTCCACCGCCTCCTCGTCCGTCCCTCTAGTCCCTCGGGCGTGGAGATGAGTTATCTCCCTTCTCTCCTTGTTAACCAAGCCGAGGGAGTAGGCCTGCACCGAGCCCGGTGGCGTGGAGGGATGGCGCGCCACTTGTCCCGCGTCCCTCGGTGGGAAAGGCTGCCACGCCTCCGCGCGCGCCCGCCGCTTCCTGCCCAGGCCGCTTTTCCTTCTCCTCCGTCCGGACGCGCTCCCGGAAGGCGCCTGCGCAGAAGCGCCCGCCCCGCCCCCTTCCTCCCGGCCCCGCCCTCCTTTCTCTCCCGGGTTTCGCTCCCGAGAGCCGCAGGTAGCCGGTCTTCGCGTCGGGCTCTGCGGGCCCGCCCCCTTCCTCCGCCCCTCCCACCGCTCGGGTCTCCAGCTGGCGGAGATGAGGCTGCGGCGGCCGCGGCTCCGGCGGCCCCAGCGGTGGCTGCGGTGGGGGCGGCCGGAACCCGAGCGTTGAGGCGCGGCGGCGGCCGAGGCGGCGCTGCCTCAGCCGCTGCAGCGGGCTTCCCTTCCTCTTTAGCGTAGCCAGGAAGTTTGGCGCCCCTGTGCATGTGTGCGCGTGAGTGTGGGTGTGCGCCGTGAGGCTCGCCTGGCGTTTCTGCAGGCGCCGGGCTTTTTTGCCCGCGTCGCTTCCCGTAAGCAAGCCAGGAGCCGCGGAGCTTGGGCTGTGGCCCGGGGAGGGGGCGCGGCGGCGGGCGCTCTCCTTTTGTTGTTGTTTCCTCTGCCTGGAGAGCTGAAGGGGGACGCGCCTGGGTGGGGCGGCTCGCAGCCCGGGCCTGCTGGCCCCCGGGGCTCCCGGGCGGCGCGGTAGCTAGAGGAGAGCGGGCTTCAACATGATGGCGGCCGAGGCGGGCAGTGAGGAAGGCGGCCCGGCGACCGCGGGGGCCGGCGGCGGCGCGGCCACGGGCTCCAGCGCCTACCCGGCAGCGTGCCGGGTAAAGTTACCCGCGGCCCTGCCGGTGGCAGCCGCCCCGTGTCCTGGGCTGGCGGACGCGGACCTGGCCGCGGCCCTCGGTGGCGGAGCGGCGTCGGGGTCCGGGTTCCTGGGTTCCGGGCCGGTGGCCGGTGTCTCGGGGGGCGCCGCGCTGACCGGCGGTGCTGCTGCTGCTGGCGTGGCCGGTGCCGCCGCCGCCGGACCTGCGGGAGACGTCGCTTTCTCCAAGGGGACTCTGTCTTTGCCCGCTGAGACGCTCGGGCCGGGCGGCGGATTCCCTCCGCTGCCGCCGCCACCTCAGCTGCCCCCTTTGGGCTCCGGTCTGGGGACAGTGGATGAAGGTGACTCCCTGGATGGACCAGAATACGAGGAGGAAGAGGTGGCCATTCCGCTGACCGCACCTCCGACTAACCAGTAAGTCAGACTGCTGTAGGGAGAGTGGACACTGGCTCCCGGTAGGAAGTGGGAAAGAAGGGGAACGCATACCGTGCTCCTGCTGTTGTAATTTGTTTGACAAGTTTTGAAGTTTCGGGGTCCATATATAGGGATTTAGTTTGATCAGTCATTTTCCCCTACAGGCACTCTTCCTGGCGTCTTCGTTTATTTATTGCTTTTCTGGGAAGGCGTAAAAGTTTTTAAGATGGGAAGCATGGGAAACTGTATTCAGCGAGAACCGGATATGGTTCTGCCCCTTCCTAATTGAGATAGTGTCCGGGATTCAGCAGAACTTGGCACTATAAAGTCAGCCGCTGTCTATTGTAGCTCCCAAGGTTCCCTGCTGAAGCTTAGTGAGTGAGAGGCGTTGAGGACAGGTATTTAAATGAATGTATAAATGCAAGTTGCAAATTCATTAGTCAGAATGTTTTGTTTTTTACTGCAGTTGCAAACTCCTACTTACTGCCTGCTGGCAGCCTGGCGATTCATAAAACACTAGATCTCTTTAGAGAAGTGGGGAGAAAGAAGTTTTGTGAATTACAGGTGTGATTAAGATCCCCCGGACTGAACACTAACTTGTTCCTTAGAAAGATTAGATTATTTACATATACATGTTACATGTAATATGTAATATGCAAATACATTTTATATATTTACTATATCCAAGACACTAAATACATTAAAGTAAAACAATATTTTTCCTCCTAGCATTTTGGTAGTTGCTGATACCATATTCAGTTTGGAAATCAGTTTTGGGAGTTGATTGTGACATGATCAGGGCAAATGGCTCACCCTCTATAAGTTAGAGTTGTCTCCTCAAAGTGTTCTTTTCATAAGTGAAATGGGTATGTATTTATAATTATATGTTGATCTTGATGAAGGGAAAGTGTTGAGATGGGAAGAAGTAATAATAGGCCAAAAATGTTTTATAGATCTTTCACATCAATCATAATTTACCCTTAGAATTTCAATAGCAGTGGCGAATATTAGGGAAAAAATGTTTCATATATTGACACTTTCTGAATGCTTTAGAAGTTTTCTTTGGGAGGGTCAGTTTCTTTAAGAGACTTAAGACATGACTTTACAATAATCAGGGAGGCATTTTGTAATACTAATCCACTTTTGATTAGTCTGGGTATTGTATCACACTGTAATTTGAAAATGCATTGGTCACAAGGCTTTGTTTTTGCTGCATTTGCAAATTTCAATTTAGGTCTATTTTGATACTAGCCAGCTATGGTGAAAGGATGTTGTGTTTCTTTTAATGTTATTTGATACAAAGAATAACTTTTCATTCTAATTTTTCTCTAATTTGTGTCTGTGTACTGCAGTTTGTCAGATATGTTCTCAAAGGTTTAAAAAATTGCAGTACACTGTATACCTTTTGAAAAAAATCAATTATGTTTTTGTTGTTGTTGTTGTTGTTGTTGTTGGTTTTGGGGTTTTCAAGACAGGTTTTCTCTGTGTAGCCCTGGCTGTCTTGGAACTCACTCTGTAGACCAGGCTGGCCTTGAACTCAGAAATCCGCCTGCCTCTGCCTCCCAAGTGCTGGCATTAAAGGCATGTGCCACCATTGCCCAGCCTAATTATGTTTTTATTATAATAAAATATAGTTTTTAATGCTGAAAGAATATAATACTGTGACATTTTTGTAATTGAGTTAGGCATATTTATAATCTTGTTTTTTAGAAAGCCATTTGAAGATTTGGTAACTTTGATTTAATGTGTATGAGTGTTTGCCTGCATGTATGTATTTGTACTGTGCCAGTGTCTAGTGACAGAGGCCAGAAGAGGGCATCAGGTTCCCTAGAACTGGAGTTCCTGGTGGTTGTGAGCTGTTCAGTGGGTGATGGGAACCAAACACTGCTTTTCTACAGGAACAGCAAGCACTCTTAACTGCTGAGCCATCTTTCTAGTCCCAGGATATTGTTCTTAAATTATTTCTAGTAAGAGTCTATTTTATTTTATTTTTTAAGACAGGCTCTCGTTCTAGCATAAGATGACCTAGAATTCTCTGTGTAGGCCAAGCTACCCGTGGATTTGTGGTGAACCTGCTCAGCACCTCAAGTACTGAGATATAATAGGCTTGAGCCATCAAATGCACATTCTGGCTTCTAATCGGCTTTTAGAGAGGAATTTAAAATTGACAGCAAATTGAATAAGATAGATTATTTTTAGACTAAGTTTTTAAGAAAAAGCATGATTATTTGGGAAAAATTTGTGAGAAATCTGTATTTACTTATTTTAAAATATATTTAGGAATAGATATAAAGTTTACTAAGTGTTCATATTAAAAATGTCATATATATATATATATTTGTTATTTTTGAGGTTACAATTTAATTACTTTTCTCTCTTCCTTTTCTCCTTCCAAACCCTATCACACATTCCTCTCTGCCCTCCTCAAATCCATGATCTCTTTTTAAAAATTGTTACTTGATGCTTTTTTGTATTTGTTTATATATGTGTATGTGTATATGTATGTGTATGTATATGTATATGTGTGTGTGTATATATACATACATATATATATATAGTCATATACCTGAGTATACCCTGTTGGGTCATGTATACAATAGTGCTGTGAATCAAATCCAGGGCTTTGCACATAGTAGACAACATATCTGCCACTGAAGTACCTAGGCTAGTTTTCTAGTATGCTTTTAAAATTTACTACTACTTACACAAACCCACTTCTTTTTTCATTTTTAAAACAAGTTTTATTCTTCATGTCACACTCATCACTGAGTTGCCACAGGAACTTTAGGTCCTCTAGTTAGTGGTTCTATTATCATCTCTTTTGTGTGTGTGTGTGTGTGGGGGGTACATGGATGTGTAGTGTGTGCGCAAGTTTGTATGGATGCTCATACCTGTGTGTGTGTGGGGGGGCACATAAAACTGTCAAGTGTTTTTCTCTGCCATTTTTCTCATTTCTTTGAAGCCAGGTTTCTCTCGACAAACGTTGAGCTCAAATTTATTTTGGCTAGGCTAGTAGTTAGCACGTTTATTTACTATGTTCCAATAAGTAAATAGCTCTCCCCAAAATAAAAATAGAATTTTCTTTTCATAAAGCTGTCTAGTAATAGGGATCCCCTTATTAGCTAGTTATTTTATGATTACTTTTTTTTTTTTTTTGAATCAAGATTGAAAGATGTTGCCCAAGCTGAGCTCTAGTGATCAGCCTGTTTGAGCATCTGAGATTAGAGGGATGGCCACCTCACTGGCTAAAATAACAGTTTTACTTAGGTAATTTTTTTATGTATTTGTTAGAGATAAGCTCTTACATTGTGGTGCAGGCTGGTACAGGGCTAGAGATTCTCCTGTCTCCAGTACTTGGATTGTAGGTGTGTATCTCATGCCACGCCCAAGTGCTGCTTTAGAACAGGGCTTCTGAAATATTTTCCATAAGTATACTAATCAAGTAGTCATTGATAATGAGTCAAAGGGAAATGCATTTTTTGATGCAGTTCTTTGAATACAGTTCTTTGATGTATATATACACTTTATTAAAAACATGCAAATTGCAAATTAAGATAAATACGTTTATAATTATAGAATGAATTAAATCTTGGCTGAATATTTTATATTGTAGGATATAGAGTATCTTTGTGGTTGATCAGAATTTTGGATTTATAGTTGTTAATACTGAGACTCTTTCTCATGGGAGATACAGGGTAGGAGAAAAGGTAAATAGAAATTGTTCCTATAAGCATAACATGGTAACTTTCCTTCCAGCTATGTGTTCCTTACCCCCCCCCCCCCACAGGCTTCTGTTATTTTAATAGTTTTTAAGAGCAGTGCAAATTATGGTGCGTTGTTTGAATGTATAGATATTGGTGTGATAGGTGTAGAACCTTGAAATTACATGCAGTGTGTTATGTTTTGGAGTGAGTTAAAAAGTTATTATAACAACTTAATTATCATCTCTTTGTCTAAACACATTTCAATAGGATTTGAGGCATTTTGGTGATTGTATTTTTTTAATGAGTTAAAAAATGAACATCACAGGGGAAAAAGAAGTATAAATATAAAATGTAGGTAAAGATGAAGGATTGTTCAGAAAAGTAAGATAAAAATTAGTCTATAGAGATGTATAGGTAATCTTTTCAAATTCAGAGTATATTTGTTAAGAATTAAAATAATGAAAATAAATAAAAGCATATTGGAATTTCTTACCATAATTTCATTGACACACACACACACACACACACACACACACATATATGTGTGTATATATATATATTTTTAGAAAGTTTGATGATCATCTTTTGAAGTAATGGTAGTTGATATTGTATTCAGGATACAAGAGGCATTTTAATATCAGAGGGAACCCCATTTTCAGGCATGGAAATAGACTCTGAGTAGCTTACTTATATTCACAATACCAAGTAATGGTAGATTAGGGATGGGCTCTTGTTCTTAAATTTTTAGATATGTTTAGATTCAGAAAATAATCAAACTGTTGGCTTTGTTTTGTTTTGAGGGGTAGCAAGGCAAAGACTTAGTGCCCAGTATTTACTAATCATTTGCTACACACACACACACACACACACACACACACAGAGTCATTCATCCTGTCTTCCTTTCTTGCTATGTAACTCAGCTTCCCTGGCTTTGAATTCTTACTTTGCTTGCTTCATCTCCTGGATTACAGGTTCTACCATCTTGCCTGGCTTACAGACCGTTTTACTTAATTTTTTTTTCCTTTGATTTTTCAAGACAGGTTTTCCTTGTGTAGCCCTGGCTGTCCTGGAACTCACTCTGTAGACCAGGCTGGCCTCGAACTCAGGAATCTGCCTGCCTCTGCCTCCCGAGTACTGGGATCAAAGGCGTGCACCACCACCGCCCTGGCTTACTTAGTTTTTATAACTACAGTGAGAGTTGCAGCTACACTAATGTGTAAAACTGGGAAAACGTGAGTGATGGGGAAAACATAGATTATTTCCTATCCTAAATACTTGGGGCAAGAATTTCAAATTTCATTTTTCTCAAATTCTGGAATAGGTATATGAATTTTATAAATATGAACATCCTGAATTTGAATCCATTTAAATATTTGGTATTTTAGATTAGGGATACTCAACATGTACTATGCTTCTTTTTCTTTTCTTTTTTTTTTTTTTGTCCCAATCTGTGATAGAGAGAACACACACACACACACACACACACACATACACACACACACACACTTACACACCTCGAAGCTAGCTACCTATCATTGCTACTCTGGAGTGAGTACCAGTGCTTATCCTGAGGCCCTAACCCTCAGTCTCACCTATTTGCCTGTGAAGTGGTGATTATATTAAATAGGATCATAAACAACATGCCTACAAATCCAGCAGGACTGCTGGCTTTTAGGAAGAGATGCTGGGAGCGTGCACATACAGATGATAGTTCGTGTTAGGGTACTGAGAAGTTTACTGTTTGTAGCCAAAGAGAGAAGTCAGTTTTGCTAGCACCTTGGCATTTTAATTTCTACGTTGCAAAACAGTCATACAATACTTAGATTTCAAGCCACTGAGACTGGTGTTTGTTTGTTGTTTTCTTTTTCTTTCTTTCTTTTTTTTTTTTTAATAGTCTGAATTAAACCATGGTTAATTCTACATTGATTTGGATGATTTTTGGAGCTGATTAAATAAACATTGCTTGAGAAAAGAGTTATTTTATTCCTTTTTTCACTGTAGGAAAATAAAAGCTTGTTTTATTTTACCCTTTTTCTTTGTGGGTTAGTGATATTTCTCTTTTGGCTATATCTGTGTTGACCAGATACAGCACAGTCACGGTGGTATGGCAGTAGATTATGTCTATGTTAAAAGATGAAATAAATTTAAGTTCATGTCTGTTAATATATGGAAGATCCTTCACATGATTATATTGGCTTTGTAAAATCCTATGGATAGGATATTACTACAGCAAATTTTCTGTATTATGTGTTTTAACATTTAGTTAACCTTTTTATTACAATATTTTTCACCTCCAAGAATTTCATTCATGTATATAATGCATTGATGCCTTACACTCCTTCCCTTAACCACTTCTAGATCTACCTCCATTTGTCAGTTTTAGACCTCCTTTCAACCTATTGATTTTTATTCATGATACCCATATATGCATAGCTGTTCAGGCCATCCACTAGAGCATGGCTGACCTACCAGGAACCATGTTCTTAATGAGATCTGACCCTTTCTTCACCAGAAGGTATCAACTGTCAGTAGTTGCTAGAGGTGGGTACCAGTCTACCAGAATGTTGACTCACCAGATCGTGTGCAGGCAACCACAACTGCTTTGAGTTTATGATTCAGTAGTCCTGCCATGCCCAGAAGATAACAGTTTTGCCCTAGTCTTCCTCTGACCTCTGCCTCTTTCTGTCCTGTGTTCTAAGATGTTCTCTGAGAGGTTTATGATATAGATGTCTGGTTTATGGCTGAGCACTTCACAGACACATATTCTCTATACTTGAACCAGTTATGATTTTCTGCATTAACTGCTACTCACTGCACAAAGGAACTTTTTTTGGGATGATGTTTGAGAGTGGGATTTAATCTGTGTGTGGGTGTATATTTTTTAATTAAATGTTTTCCTATTTTTTTGTGTGGATGTTTGCATTTATGGTTATACACATACCGTAGTAGAGTATGAAGATCAGAGGACAGCTTGTAGGAGCTGCTTCTTTCTTACCACCATGTGAGCCCTGGGGATTGAATTTAGGTCAGCAGGCTTAGCGGAGGCTGTCTTTACAGCCTGAGCCATTTTACCATCCTCAGTCTTACTTTAGCACCTTCATTATCTAATTTATCTGCCTCAACCAAGGAAAAGGACTTATAAAGATTCCTCTTAGCGCTTGTATTTTTTTTAATAGGTATAACTTATTAGACTGAGTTCACTGCCAAGAACTTTTGTTATAACTGAACCATATCCTATGTCCTGTACTATCAAAATATTGATCTTTTACCCTTTAATCTAACATTTCTCTTGAGGTGATTGATTGTACGTTAACATGACACTAAGAAAGCAATCACTGAGGCAGGCATGGTGGTGCATACCTATAATCCCAGCACTCAGGAGGTAGAGGCAGGCAATCTCTGATTTGAGGCCAGTCTAGTCTGTGCAGTGAGTTCTAGGACAGCCAGAGCTACATATTGAGACCTTGTTTCAAAACAAAAAACAATCAAAACAACAACAAAGTCATCCTTTTAATCTCATTTTTATTATTTTTTTGGTTCTGTGCTTTTTGAAAGTTAATGTTTTGTTTTTGGAGATTTTGATAAAATTACATCTTTTAACCTACCCTTCACTCCCTCCAGACTCTGCCATGTACCCCTGTTGCACGCTTTCACATTCATGGCTTCTTTTTTTAGTAATTGTTATTACATATTATCTGTACACGTATATATTTCTACATACATAAATGTGACCTGCTCAATTTGTATAATCTTGTTGTATATATGCTTGCAGGACTGATCATTTGGTATAGGATAAACAATTGGTATGCTCGTCCCTTGAGGAAGGTTTGTTTTCTCCCTCTCAACATTCCTTAGTTGCCTTTATTCTTTGTGTAAGGTTGAGGCCTGCTGGGCTTTCCCCCATTGACATTAGCATGTCTGCTCTTGTTCTTTTTCAGTTCAGGTTTAGGCAGTTATGTTAGTGAGACTCTGGGTGTAGCTTCTAACATTCCTAGAAGACACGGTCTCACAGAAAACTCTCTGATCTTAGAGCTTTTCTCCCTCTTCAGCAATGTTCCATGAGCTTTAGGTTCAGGAGATGTTTTATAGATGTATAGATTGGGCCTAAGGTCCACAACTCTACATTTTGATTGATTGTGGTTTTCTGTAATGGTCTGTGTTGCAAAGAGTGGTCCTCTTGATGAGTGGTAAGAACTACACTTATCTGTCCATATGAGAGCAACTATTTAGATTGTTGTTGGGGATTAGGTTGTAAAGTGTAGGTTCTCTTTCAAGATTCATGACTTCACTAGCCCTGGATAGTTGGCTAGATTTCAAGTTCCAGGCATGATTGCATGTTGAGTGGGCCTTAAGTCCAATTAGAGAGCTGTTAGTTGCCCCCAAGGTATGCATACTACTACTGTACCTTAAAGCTGTTGTGCCATCTAGGTACTGTTGTGGTTCCTAGGCCTCATAGGTCTGTTGGCTGCTTTTCACCTGTGTAAGCTGCATGGTGTCTTTTAGGTACTACCATGAAAGCTAGTACTCAAGAAAAGAAGTATTTCTAGTCAGTTCCACATTAAGGTTTCTGTACACTTTATCTGACATGCAAGGTGTCTTCAGCAGTAGAGACTTAATCTTCCATCTCTGAGGGGCAAGCAAAAGCAGTAGCATTAGCCTGTAATGTTTTGGGAGTCTGGGACAAGTTTGACTAACAACTCAAAAGAGGGCTTCTCATGCCCTCTGTTTTTTGTTTGTTTGTTTTTTGTTAGATGATCTTTAGCCCTTGGACGAAATACTGCCAGCTCAGATGAGACTGTGTATGAGCATTATAGGATTTTTCCGGTTTTAGGTAGATAGTAGTGTGATTCCTTGTAACTTATTATCAGCATTCTTACTGTTATTTTGTACTTCTCTCTCCTCCTCCTGTATTTATCTCCCTAACCCTTCCCTAAATCAGAGGTCCTTTTTTTTCCGTTCCCTAATCTAATCACTTGTACCCAGCGATTCTTCTCTATTGCTTCACCGCCTCCCCACCTTGGCAATGGTCCCTTTTACTTAATTGGTTTTTACAGTTACCCCCTCCCCCAGATATACATATACACTCATATCTGAAAATTTTGCTCATAAGAGCCTCCACTGAAAGAACAAATATGACCTTTGCATTTCTGGATCTGGGTTACCTCACTCAATATAGTTTTTTTCTAGTTCTGTCCATTTACCTGCAAAGTTATAATTTCATTTTTTAATAGCTACATAGTATTATATAGTATATGTACCATATTTTCATTATCCCCGTCGGTTGTAGGACTTTTAGGTTGATTAGATTTCCTAGCTATTGTGCAGTTAGCAGTTATGAACATGGATGAGCAAAGTTATCTTTGAAATGTCATATTCTTTGTGTGTTCTTTGAGCATAATCCAAGGAGTTAGCTGGGTCATAAGGCAGATTTATTTTTAGCTTTTTGAGAATTATCCACAGGGACTTCCACTATCTGGACAAGTTTGCAGTCCCATCAACTGTGAATGACAGTTCCTTTCCCCCACATTCCTCCAGCTTTTGTTATCACTTGTGTTTGCTGATCTTTGCCATTCTGAGTAGGGTTCATTGAATTTTCAAAGTTGTTTTGATTTGTGTTTTCCTAATTGCTACCAATGATGACCATTTTAAAAGGTATTTCCTAACTGTTCCTTTTTCTTCTTTTGAAAATTCTCTGTTCAGATGCTAGGCCCACTTCTGAATGGTCATTTGTTTTGATTTTTTTCTTTCTCTTTTCTTTCTTTCTTTCTTTTTTTTTTTTTTTTGAGTTCTTTATACATTTTTGATAGAAACCCACTATCAGATGAATAGCTGACAAAAATTTTCTCACATTGCATCACCCAGTTGAAATTTTATTTTTTTAGCTGTGCAGAAACATAGCCTATTTGTTAATTTTTGGCCTTAATTTTTGGGCAAATGGAACCCTATTCATTTCCTACACTTTTATGAAGGGTACTGCTTATTTCTTTAAGCAGCTTCAGGGGTTCAGTAAATATCTTTTTGATATGATGGCCATTTTGACAATGTTAATTCTACTAATCCTCGAGTATGAGTTGTCTTTCATTTTCTAGTGTCTGTCTCTAGCTTCTTCAGAAATTCAAAGTTTCATTATAGAGGTCCTTCACTTCCTTGGTTAGGTTTGTTCCTAGATATTTTATTTTCTTTAAGGCTATTGTGAATGATAGCATGTCCATGGCCCCCTTCTGTGTGTTTTTTGTTGGTGTATAGAAAAACTGTTGCAAGTTGATTCTGTATCTTGCCACATTGCAAATTTATTTTTAATTTCTAGAAATTTTCTGGTAAAATTTCTGGTCTCTGTAATGTATAGTAGAGTGTTATGTATAAATAGTACTTTGACTTCATTCCCTGTTTGTATCCCTTTAATTTCTGTTTGTTGCTTTGTTGCTCCAGCTAGTATTTCAAGCACACTTTTGAGTAGGAGTGGAGATGATGGACATCCTGTTTTATCCTTTTTTTTTTTATTGGATATATTCTTTATTTACATTTCATATGTTATCCCTTTTCCCAGTCTCTTCCCCCCCCCCATAGCCCCTATCCAATCCTCCCTCCCCCTACTTCTATGAGGGTGTTCCTCCACCCAACCCACTTCTACCTCCCCACCCTCGATTCCCCTACATTGGGGCATCTGTTGAGCCTTCATAGGTCCAAGGATCTCTCCTCCCATTGATGCCTGACAAGGCAGTCCTCTGCTGCATATGCAGCTAGAGCCATGTATATCCCTTGGTTGATGGCTATCCTGTTTTATTCTTAATTTCAGTGTATTAGGCACAATATTCTTACACTAATGTTCCTACTGTTAACTAAAAGATACATATTATATATATAATGGAATTCTTTTTCCATAAATTTTTATGTGTATCTTTTTGTTCATTTCTTTCTTGAATGAATAGGCTATAGCCTATAAAAATATTACACAATTATTATAAAAAAGAATACTATATAACAGTTACTCCAAAGAAATGTTCTTAGGATGAAATTTTGATTTTTAGTAATAAAATGGTTTACCATAAAGCTCTAGAAAGAAAAAAAGCAGCAAACACACCAAAGAGGAGTAAAAGGTAGGGAATTATTAAAATCAGGACTGAAATCAATGAGTTAGCAAGAAATAAAACAATGCAAAAAAAAAAAATCAACCAAAACTAACAGGTAATTCTTTGAGAAAGTCAACAAGATAGTCAAATCTGTAGCCAAGCTAACTAAAAGACAGATAGTACCCAAAATAACAGAATCAGAAATGAAAAGGGAGATATAACAACAGACAACGAGGAATCAAAGAATCATTAGGTTTTACTTCAAAAGCCTGTATGCTACAAAATTGAAATATCTTAACTCAGTAGATGATTTTCTAGAGACATATGCCACCTTACCAAAGTTGGAACAAGATCAGGTAAATTATTAAACAGCCCTATAACCCCTAAGAAATAGAAGTAATCATTAAAAGTCCCCCAACTGAAAAAAAAAAAGCCCAGGGCCAGATGGCTTTAGTGCAGAATTCTACCAGACTTTCAAAGATGAACTAATTAATATCAATACTTCTCAAACTGTTCCACAAAGTAAAAAGAGAAGGAACACCACCAAACTCATCCTATAAGGTCATAGTCCCCTCTGATTCCTAAACCACACTAAGACTCAAAAAAAAAAAAAAAAAAAAAAAAAAAAAAAAACCAAACCAAACCAAACCAAACAAACAAACAAAAAAACCCTTCAAATTGATTTCTATTATGAACAAAAATACCCAATAAAATACTCACAAACCAAATTCAGAAACATATCAAGACATATCTACCATGATCAAAGTAGCTTTATCCCAGGGATGTAGGGATGGTTCACTATGTTGAAATCCATTAACATAATTTGAACAAATTATTTAACAAATGAAAAAAAAACCCACATGATCATCTCATTAGATGCTGGAAAAAACCTTTGACAAAATCTAACACCTCTTCATGTTAAAAGTATTAAAGTGATCAGGTATACATAACACACAGCAAGACAATAGCCAACATCAAACTAAATGGAGAGAACTTAAAGCAATTTCACTAAAATCAGGGTCCTGAACAAGTGGAGGAGGGGCTGTCCTATATGTGGGATATGTTCTTCTAGCTAGACTGCTTTTCCTAGCCTCAGTGGGAAAGGATGTACCTATTCCTGCAGACTTAATGCTCTAGGGTTGGGGGATCCCAAAGGGGGTTCCCACCATCTCTGAGGAAGGGTGAATGAGGGAGGGGGAGGATTTTGAGAGGAGACGCAGGTAGTGAGCGGGATGTAAAATGAATAACGAAATATTGGAACAATACCTTTCATACTCTGCTTTTATGATTTAATCTTATTTTTAGCATCTTTGTTCTGATACCTCTTGAAATGGCAACTCTACATTTGTATTTGCCCCATCTCTTTTTTTTTTTTATTTTGCATTTATGGAATTTAATTTTTTGTTGTTGTTACTCACTTTCTTGGATTTGGGAATTTTTTTTTTTATTTTCTCCAGATTTTAATCTTCTTTTGTTCTCTTTCCTGCTTTTTTTCTTTTTCTGATTCCTCATGATTTAGCTTTATTTTTATTCTTGTGATAAACGCCATGAGCAAGGCAATTTATTGAAGAGTTTATTTGGTGTTAGGGTTAGAATCTAAGATAGTGGAACAGAGGCCTGATGACACAAGCAGGAGACTGAGGTCTCACACATTGAACCAGTAAGCTTCACCTAGTGAGAAGAAACTGGGTGTGGCTAGAGTTGTTAAACTCTCAAAACCAGTAACATACCTGGCCCAACAAGGCCCCACTTCCAAACCTCCCCAAACAGTGCTACCAACTAGGAACCAAGTATCTAAAAGCCCAAGACTTAGCAATATCCTATCAAACTATCACATGTATGTAGACTATGTACCATCCATAATTATTTTTTTTATTTTCTTATTTGATTTTGTTCTTTATTAATTGTATTTTCAAGGTAATCTAGCCTTTAAAAATGTGCCTAATTTCCTCTTAATCTCATTAGCTCTTAATTTTATGAATTTGATTACTCATTTTTAAATCTTTGGATTTTTGTATGCTCCCATTTCGTCTTTATATTTTTATTTTCTGTTTTCTTGATTTATTTTTATACTTAATGATTTCATTTTCTGAATTTTCTTGTGATGTTAAGAGTTGTTCCCATGGCCTTGGACATCTAGGTAATTGTTCTATCACTGAGCTACATCCCCACCTTGAATAACTTATTAAAAAAAAATCTATCTGTAGGGTACTAACTTGGAAGTGGTGGGGAGATGGGGAATGGTGTGGGAATTGGATTGGTGTTAATAATGACAAGTAATGATAAGGATGTAGCAGAGGAAAAAAGATCTAGAAAGGTTAAGCCATGCCTATAGATCCACTCTGGGGACTAAGTCTAGAGGATTGCAAACAAACCCAAATGCTTTAGCCATATTCTTGAGAGGGACAGGGTGAGGCATGAGGTGATTTCTATTATTATTATTCTCAATTTGCCTGGTTTGAATTCTTCAGACTGGAAGATCCAGTGTCTGTTTTGTCTATAAAATTGATGGAGGAGTTAGGAATGCTTTAACTTAAGTACTGCTTATCATAATAGGGGTCAAGTATGGCATGTACTTGGCCTATGGCATATGAGTTCCACCTTTTCTTTTCATGTTTATTTTGGAATTCCCAGGCAGAACACAGTTCTTTTTAGTTTTTCCTTTTGTTGAGATGAGGGAATTTATATTATCTGAGCCGACCTTGAACTTGCTTAGCCAAGGAGAATCTTGATCCCCCTGCCTCTACCTCCCAAATAATGCTACATGTATGAAACACCATGTCTGGTTTTAAAATTTTCATTGTGAGATAAAGGTTTTCCTTTTGAGATTTTTTTTTAATGAGGTAAAGGTAGGTTAATGTACAGTTTAAAAGAAGAATATAATATATCTAGTTGTAGATATTTAAATGACTTTATAGAAATATACTTTACAGGATCTCAAAGTAGGCTAGGGTGTTGATGAGCAGAAGCAGGATGATGCATTTCGTTGAAAGTTTGTATTCAAACAGTATTTGTGGTACTAACAAGCATTGTCTTGTCTAAGAGGAACACTGGAACCCTTCACAGTGAACTTTAAATTGTTTGTACTGATTTTTTACTTTGTTTTATGGGATTTATCATTTTAGCAAATTACGCAATTTTAGAAGAGACGAATGCATGTTAGATGAAGTATTTTAAAAGTTATAAAGAACTTTTGAAGTAATATGATCAATTAAACAACCATGTGATTCAGGTAACAAGAGGTCCCCTGGCAGTTAAATTTCTACACACACACACACACACACACACACACACACACACACACACAAAGAAAAAAACCCTGTGTTGTCTCTGTAAGAACAGTTGAGCTTAATTATATGGTCATGAAGTACACTGTCATAAAATGCAGGGCCATGATGATCAGCTCTTTGTGGAAACAGGAAATTTGAATAGCAGTCTTTTAAATAGTTACTCTGTTTTTCTGTCAGGGTAGTTAAGACTAAAATTAAAAAAAAAATGTTACTTTTTTTATAAGGTTACAAGTACTTTGTTATGTCAAGTGGATTTCACCATACAGAGTTGTAAATTATTTTCAGTTACTCATTTTGCTCTTATGTTCCAGGAAAGGATTTAATGTAAAAAATGTTTCTGTTTTAAGCAAATATAAGTAAACCTGGAGCAATATTCATCACTGAGATACAAGGTTTGTGTTTATACAACAAACTTAAATATTTAATGAATTATTGATTTTAGGGAATTTGAGAGGAGGTGACAAATGGAGTTAAAGTTGAATTGTTCAGACTAAACAAATGTTAAAATTGCATGTGGGTGTTTTTGGAGTGTTGTGTTCTCATAGACCTGAATTTTGTAAGACTTGGAGTGTTCTGTTTGCACAGAAATTTTATGGTGGTATTTTAATTTTAATTACTTGTGTTTTGTTCCTAGGTGGTATCATGGAAAACTTGATAGAACTATAGCAGAAGAACGCCTCAGGCAGGCAGGGAAATCTGGAAGCTACCTTATAAGAGAGAGTGATCGGAGGCCCGGGTCCTTTGTACTTTCATTTCTTAGCCAGACGAATGTTGTCAATCATTTTAGGTAAGTCTTTGTTTCTAGTTTAAGGTACGTAATATGGCAGTTAGTATTAATTGGATACATATTTATAAATATATTCACTTTTACAAAAGTGAATGACTTTGGTATAATAAACTTGTATTTAATCAATGATTTAGAGTTTATACTCTTGAAATGTTTAAACTTTTTGTTTAAAGGTACTAATATTGTTTTTTACAATGGTAGTTTTTAAATATATGTATAGTTAAGGAATATATTACTACCGTTACTTTTTGAAAAAGGTGAAAACTAAAATAAAAGATGTATAGATTGAGACTGTAGAGTAACACAAAATGCTGTATGGAAGTTGAGGTTATCCTTAGGTTTTTTTTTTTTTTAGCCTCACTATCTTGAAATTCTATACATGTTCACTTCTGTGAGATAAACAGGTATGTACAATTTCAAGTTAGGTATCATCTCTCTCTATATATATATAGATTTACAGATATTATATTCTATTTAATTTATAGATATTACTATATTCTATTTCATTTTTATGGGAGAAAATGAAACATAAATCATCTGTAGCCAATTTTAGCTGATCAAATGTTCTTGTGTCTTTAAATTTTAGAATAAGTGTTAAGGGTACTTCATTGTTGTGATAAATTCACATATTTCACATCAGTAATTGATCATAATTTTTATGTAACATTTTATTACAGTTCATATAAATTTCAAGAGATTTATAAGCTACTTATAGTCAAAGAAGTCCTTATAAAATTGTTGAGTCATTAAAAATAGAAAGTGAAAAGAGATATCTGAGGGTAAATTTTCAAATATTTGGTTCAATTACATAATTGAAGCTTAAAATATATCATATGGAATTCATAAATATTTAAAGATAAAACTCAATTTCCAGTAATGTAAGTATATTATTTTAAATATAGCAATGTATGTTAATGGAGAAGAGTAGGAAATTGATCATATTCAAAAAGAGAATACAAAAGACTGGCTTTTAAGATCCTTTCCAAACTGTCTGTTGTTTTTGTTTTGTTTCCTTTACTATAGGATTATTGCTATGTGTGGAGATTACTACATTGGTGGAAGGCGTTTTTCTTCACTCTCAGACCTAATAGGTTATTACAGTCACGTTTCTTGTTTACTTAAAGGAGAAAAATTACTCTATCCAGTTGCACCACCAGAGGTAGGTAAAACTTGAATAATATATCAGAGCTTTTATTTTACAAAATCAGGTGGATTTTAATCTTATCAAGTTTTTTACATCTATTATAATTTAATAAATATTTCTTTTAATTCTAGTTATAACACTACTGGTGCTGGAAAGGATCAAAACATCAGTGTAGGGGAATACCAGAACAGGGAATTGGGAAGGGGTGGATGGGGGAACAGGGGGAGGGAAAAGAGCATGTGGGACCTTTGGGGGGATGGGGAATCAGAAAAAGGGAAATGAAATGTAAATATAGAATATATCAAAAAAAAAAAAGAAAAGAAAAAAAACCTAATTTTTGTATTTAAGCAACTAGATTTTTAAAGATAATTTTGGGTTTATAACTTATAATAATTGCTAGAGAAGTTAAAATGTCATATCATAAAAGGTAGATTAATTTCTGTGTTCTCTTTAGCTTATTTAAGGATTGTTTAGATTATCTGAAGAAAATGTGTTATACCTGTGTAGTAATTTTTCTAAAAATTGTGGAAGAGCAGAAACAATTCTAGGTTCTATAGATGCTCAGTAAAGACTGCAGTGACTCTATGGAGATTGTCATATGCAGTATTGACTTTAAGCTTTGTGTGAATTTATCTTTTTTGACTTGGATACAGAGACAATCTTTTGTGTGCATGGGTGTTTGTATATGTGTGTGACAGTGTATGTAGGCTTGCGTGTGTGTCAAGAAAGGAGTTCATGTGCACACTTATTGCTGGTGGCTAGAATTTGACAATAGATGTCACTTTTGATTGTTCTCTACTTGATTACTTGAAGCAAAGTCTGGATGAAACCAGAGCTTGTTAATTTGGTTAGTTTGGCTTGATAGTTTGCCTCTGGTATCCCTTGTTCCTTCCTCCTCAATACTGCATTCCAGGCAGCTGCCATAACTATCACAACTTTTATGTGGGTTCTGCGGGTCCAGTTTGGGTTTTCAAGCTTGTGGGACTAGAGATTTAGCTATGGAGACATGAAGTCTCTACCCAGCTCCTAATTATTATTACTTTTAATGGTTTCAGCCAGTAGAAGATAGAAGGCGTGTACGAGCCATTCTGCCCTACACAAAAGTACCAGACACTGATGAAATAAGGTATGCTATATTGTTTCTTATGCACAAGCATTTGAAAGAGCTAGACAATGAAGATTCATTGCTCTTAAACTAGGAAGAGTTTTGAATTTGAGGGAATATTATAGGTATATAAAGTTGCTTTTAATACTCGATCTGTTGTCTTCCCATGGGATGGCTTATCTATTCTCAAGGTTTGAATCATTGTGGCCACAGTGAAAATTACAAGAGAAAAAATAAATATTTCATTATCTATACCTATCAAACATCCATCTATTCACCCATTTACCTACTATCTACCTACTTTATCTATGTCTGTCTGTCTGTCTGTCTGTCTCTCTCTCTCTCTCTCTCTCTCTCTCTATCTATCTATCTATCTATCTATCTATCTTATGGTTTGTTTATGTACCCCATTACATTTATGCCTCAGCTATAAATCATGCTGAAACAATTATCTTAATTTTATATAATGAGTGAATAATTGTACATTTCAAGAATATTGTGTAACCATGGAACATTATAGTTTTTGTATGTTATTTGACTAAATTATTAATGAAACTTGATAATCAAATTCTCTCTTTTTAAAATGCAATTTAATCATTCACTAGAACCCTTGTTTCTTAACTTTAAAATGTTTGGCTGCTTCTGATTATTTACTGATTATATACTTTCTCTTTGAAATAATTGCAGATTATAATACAAAAATATTTTTGTGGACTAAAAGTTTTAGAAATTAGTATTAGAAACAAAGACATAGTTTGAACCTCAAATAAGGATTTCATTTTTATACAATTATTGTCAAGCTAATCCCTTCTCATTTAATTCTTACTGCCACACACTTTTATTTATAAATTAGTGTTGGAAAATGAATAAAATCAATAAAAAGGTAGGAAGTTATTTAATAGAAGTTAGTAATATTTAAGTGTGAGGTTTAGAAAATTTGTAAATTTCAAGTCTGATCATCCAAGGCAGCAGTCTCAAAGTTCATTTCATCTAATTGCTGATTTGAGACTCATTTAGATAGTGCATATCTTATCTTGGTTTCTCCAGAGAAGGTTTAAGAATTGGAACAGATTCAGGAGACCCATTTCTGTAATTAAGTACGGAAGCCTGAGGAGACCTTAGAAGTCCGAGTGCAACCTAGTATGAGAACAGACAGGAAACAGTGAGGCCAGGGGGCAAGGAGAGAAGACGTTCTCTTTTTATTCTGTTCAGATAGTTAGTGGACTGGATGGTAACTACTCTATGGAGGAAAACAAGCTATGCTAGCATACTGGATGAGTGTTGGCTCATGTAGACTAGCCCAAAAGAGATGCTTCTCATAGGTACCTGGACATCCCATTAGCTTGACACACAAAATTACCCACCAAGTCTATGAGATTGAAATGATTTTTCATTATGACTTCAAAATAATAGTGCTAAAGTCTTGGGTATTAAAAACTCCAGGTGCTTTAAAGTCCATAGCAACAACACTAAAGTGATCAGTATTCTGGCTAGATAAAAATAGCTTCACTTGATGTCTGAATGAGCAAGCAGAACACGTTGTATTCTGATCTTTGACTATGCATCTAGAACTTCTTGTAGTAAACAAGAAGATAAAACAGTTCCATGTAGGTATGATGGTACGGGCCTGTTACCCTAGTAGCTGGGAAAGTGGTTCTAGAAAGATGTATTTGGTTAAATGATAAAATCTGCTCTCATTTACCTAGGAAAATCTTGGGTATTATTAAGGACGACTTTAGAATTGGGATGGCATTAATCTGTGGCTTTTTGAATACAAAGTGTTTTATAAAACTCCTTTGTATAAGCTTTCTTTTGTGAAATATGAGAAAAAATATGAGAAAAAATATTTAGGCAAAAAGCAAAGCATTCAAGTGTGTGAGAGAAGGATTTTTTTTTTTTAAAATAGAACTAAAGTTTATAAGTATTAAGACCATACTGGAAGAATATTGAAAAATATAGGAAGATACATTATAGAGTTATGGTCAGTGGCAATATCCATCCAGAAGGATATTTAGAGTCATTCTTTTTTGCCTGGAAGGAAAACTGCAAGGAATCTTGATGATTTTATATTGATGATACACACAGCTGAAGCCTCTTGATGGTGTAGAGCTTGAAAACATCCAGGTAGTAAAGAGGAAACTAAGTTGTGTACATCCTTCTATTTGTAACTACATAACAGGAAAAAAAGTCTAGATGCCTTCTAACACATGTCTGGGTGCTAATTTTAGGCAAAGAATGCTGTACTCATTAAATAATAGGCATTTGAATGAAATAAATAAGATGTAATTATAAATGCTAATTAATATTAATAGCTACTTCATTTCCCCCTGTAACTATATATTGCCTTTTATTACATCTGTCATACATATAATAAACAACATTGAAACTTGGAAACTTTAAAATTCAGTTTTCATGGAATGACATAATACATATGTAATTGTTTACTATTTAAAGGAATTTTAATTTGAGTCTAATATAGCAAAGTAGATAGTAGATAGAGGAATTTCTAATTTGAATCTAATCCAGTAAAGTAGACTTATCAAACTTATAATTAAATTGTACATATAATGAAATTAGGATTCAGATTGTCTTTAGTTTCATACACACACAAAAAAAGATGTTAGAAACAGCACAGAAATTTGCTTTTTTTTAAAAGTGTTTTTGCATAGTTCCAATATCATATCTAATGGTTTAGGACTACTTAAATGTCCATTTTTAAGATATTAATGGGATTTGCTATTTTAGTTTCTTAAAAGGAGATATGTTCATTGTTCACAATGAGTTAGAAGATGGATGGATGTGGGTTACAAATCTAAGAACAGATGAGCAAGGCCTTATTGTTGAAGACCTAGTGGAAGAGGTGGTAAGTTTCATTTGTTTTTCTAAATTTCAGATCCTAAGCTCTTCATAAAAGTTTAGAAGTTGTCTGTTTTCTGGGTCATTAGACAGAAACAATTTACTCTTGTGAAATGCTTAAATTCTTAAATGCAAAGAAATTTTAAGATGTATTTGGTGTTAATAAATGATTATTTATAAAGAAATAAAAAAGTATATTAGTATGTTATACATCTGCCTTTGCACAGAATACTTCTAGACTTCTTAAATAAACTATCACTCATACTTATTTTGATTTTTTTTTTTGTGCTTCTTTTCTTCATTAGTTATATCTGACTTAGAGTTTTAAGTAGTTGTATGTTTGGTATAATTTTCCAAGTGTGTATATAATTCTAATAATCTTAGAAATTTTAATTATATTATTCATATATAACCCCAAAGTCCTACAGTTTGAATATTTCCCTTGTTTTCTTTGCTATCATATTATACATTATTATTTATCTTAGTACATGGTATGAATCACCAATATATTTTTAGATGCAAATTAGCAAGTTAGTACAAATTAGCATGTTCATGCTTTACAAACGGCATTCAACACCACCAAAATGTATTAAATGTATTTTGGAGTTTATATTTTCCTCTTAGATTTGTATGGTAGGATAGAATGGCTTTCTATGATCTTTTATGGGACCCCAGAACTATGCCCTGTGTGGAAGATTGTTTTGTTTGCTTATTCTGGCAACTAAATCTTGATTCAGATGCATAAAACATTCTGAGAGAAGTTGGAAGGAGCTATAGAAATTATATGCGATATATCCTGTATTCACAGTCATAAACATAGTGCAAGATCTAGGATTATAACTTCCAATTCTTTAAATAGCATTCCAAATTCTACATTGGAAGAGGTATACAGACAGGAACAGTCAAACTCAACCATCCTAAAAATACCTTAGTTTTCCTATAAATTTTTAGATTTTGTTTATGTCAGACTTCCTTTTGCCTATTATACATTCATTTGGATTTTACATTCATTGAATGTTTGATTTTAGTCTGACAAAATACTTAGTGAGGACCTAATTAAGAGAAGTCCTTGCATAGTTAATATATTTTTCTTTCATTATCAGTTCATTGAAAACTCAGTGTAAACTGTTAGGACAGATACTCAGTGAAAACTCTGAATGTATACTGTGTTTGGGTGGTGGTGTTAATAAAAATGACTTAGACTTTTAACATTGCCATTATAGTAGAATGAGTAATATTAATGTTAGAATAGCTTTAAAACCTGGGGTACAGCTGGACCTGGTGGCATGACTTAGACTTTTAACATTACCATTATAGTAGAATGAGTAATATTAATGTTAGAATAGCTTTAAAACCTGGGGTACAGCTGGACCTGGTGGCATGCACCTTTCATCCCAGCACCGAGGGGGCAGAGGCTGGTGGATCTTAGTAACTTGAACTCAGCCAGGTCTACAGAGTGAGTTCCAGGATAGATAGGATTACATAGGGAGGCACAGTCTCAAAAATAAAACAAAACAAAAACAAACAAACAAAACAACAAACCCTGGAGTACAGATTATTGTAAAGTTAAGTTTAACATATGGTAAAAATGGATGTATGTTGTTCCACAGAAAAGAAAGTGCTCACATTTTAGGGTCAAATTTTTCATTGTGAGGAGGTAGCATTTGAGGTAGTTTATCTTAATAGTTTGCATTTTAAAAACGGGTGAGCAATGAGTTGAAAGGACATTTTGATAGCAACAATCACAACAGAAGGCAGACTAGAGTAGGAAGATGAGGTGGATTAGCAAATGGCTAGTTGGGTGTGACTCTGGGAAAGTGAGTGGCATGAGGTAGGAAATGCACACGAGCATGTGAGGCCTATGGTTGAGGGTGTTGGTGGTAAAAAGAGAAATTTGTAGGGAAGAGAGAGCATAGTAAAGGTTTGACTTTGATTGGTTTACTTAAGTGCACATCTACAATGGAAACTAATGAATTCAGAGAGGTTGGAGTAGGACACAGCAATAATTATACTATAGTTGGGCTACTTTTATCATTTATAAAAAAGAGAAGAAAGTGTCTGATTTAAACTGTTGGCAACATGGGGAGGTGAGAAAAGAGAATTATAGAGTGCAATTCTTCAGTAGAAACATTCTCATACATGTAACTATGAAAGACATTATGGAGAAAGATTTGAAGATCTGATTCTTAGGTATCTTCATGAAATGATATTAGGATTTAATTTCATAAAATGCTGTCTTAATGTATTTCCTTTAGGGCCGGGAAGAAGATCCACATGAAGGCAAAATGTAAGTTTTTATTAATTATAAAAAGGAAAAGTTAACGTAAATTAGAAAATAGTCAACATACTTAATGACAGTTTTTAAAAATTTGGTTCATATAACTAATATATAAATATTTCTTAAGGAGCTAGTACAAAAATTGTTTTAAGTAAGAATTATAAGCAAACATTGGCCTATACCTATATACAAATCTCATATCACCAAACTAAAAGACTATCTGGTAAACGTTGTTTGAGTCATAATGAGCTCATATATCTCTTCATTTTCTTACTGATTATAGTATTTCTTATTTTTTGTGGTCACATCATTAATGAAATTTAAATTCAGTGTTTATCATGGTTATATAAGATAACTCAAAATTTTAGTATAACTAAGCAAGGTCCTTTGAAATAATCTTTTTATGTATATGAGATTCCTTTTAAAATCTTAATCCTTTAATCCTGTTATGCTCATATTATTTCCGTAGAATATTCACCAGTTATTTTTCAGTGCATTTAACCCCTAAGCAAGCCATCAGTATTTATAGATGGAATTTAAAGCTTGCCTCAAATGCTTTATTTTCTTGTTATCTAGCCATTAGAAAATAAAAACATTAATCTGAATATTTTATCTGTAGTTCTCTTAGTTTCTTGTCTTAATAGAATATATGTTATGAGTATATTTTAATATTACTCCATACAGATAAAAGTGACCCCATTACTCAAACTACCTCCTTGGCTCTGCTTGAAGTCTGTATCAGCATTTTCAGTAGGTAATGCTTGAAGAGCATCAGAATCATAACAAAGGCAGATTATATTATGTGTGTATGTAAATATACATATTTTATATATTTTCCAATCACAATAATACTGTTCCATATTATATAATCTTAACAGAGATCACAGTGCAAAGAATTATTTCTTTCCCTCTTGTCAGAAGACAGTAGCCTGAGGTGGTAGCAAATGGTAATTGACATTCATTGCTTAATAGTACAGATGTTGAGAAGTAGAAAACTAGAAAGTTTTTTGTGTGTTTTAAGGTGACTACTCTGTCTAGTTAATGTGTGTTCGAATGTGAATTCCTGAGGCAGGTGAGATGGCTCATCAGGCAGAAGCATTTACTGCCAGACCTAGTGACCTAAATTTAATCCACAGGACCCAGCAGATTATCCTCCAACTTCCAAGTGCATATCATGATGTCCACATGCTTATACACATTCATATATTCTCTCTCTCTCTCTCTCTCTCACTCTCTCTCTCACACACACACACATACATACACATGCACACTAAATTAATCTGAATTTAGTATTATGAAATCCTTCAGATTTTCAAGAGAAAGTGTATATTCCCTTGAATCTATTTTAACAGTACAGATTTAAGACGCAGTAAATATTTAAACTACATTTATTTTTCAATGTTAAATATAAGACTTCACCAGGAAGTCATATTAATACATGTTAGTCTTTTGCTTTTTCGAACTCTATGGTATTTAGCATAAGTTAAATTTATGTTGGTTTATTTTATATACCTGCCTAGTCTCTCAAGTATTTAAAGTGGAGACTGTGGCAGTGAAGTATCTTAATTCTCTAATGTATCCTTAGCCACAGCAAATCCCTTTGAGATTAAATAGCTGCTTTGACAGTTTTTTGTTTGTTTTTTTGAGCTCCATTTCTGTGTGGGCATTAAGTTCTAGTAAATTTTTTCTTCTAAAATATTTATTGAATATGTCCCTTTTTAGTCTTAAATAATTTTATTATAGGCATTCTTCCTAGTGCCTGATACTGCAGTCACTTTTTGCTGGACCCTCCAAGTTGTTAATCTCCTCAGACTGTCTGCTCCAGCACTTCTTTCTATCAGAAAGTACCACTTTCTCAACTAAAATCCCAAACTGACTTTACTTACTACCAACTTTACTTCAGAGCTTAAAAAGATGATATGTAGCTGGGTGGTGGTGGCACACGCCTTTAATCCCAGCACTTGGGAGGCAGAGGCAGGTGGATTTCTGAGTTTGAGGCCAGCCTGGTCTACAGAGTGAGTTCCAGGACAGCCAGAACTACACAGAGAAACCCTGTCTCGGGGGAAAAAAAAAAAAAAAGATATGTGAGTTACATGCTTCTTGTAACTTTTATTGTCTTATCATTTCACTCTCCACTTTGTAAGCCTTTCAAATGCATAACTTTTTAATGATTTTATTAAGCTGTTTCCCAGACTGGGATTATCCTCAATTGTTTATGTATTTATTTATGTAATTTACTAAATTTGAGTGAATGTTTATATTATTCCTTACATATGCTGAAGACTTGGTACATTTCTCCATTATTCCCTAATGTCCTAACACATACCTATCATTGCACTTACTGTATTTTTACATGGTTTTTAGTTTTTCACTTTGTATTGTTAGAAGTAAAACAAAACAAAACACTAGAGTCTCAATTTCTTAAGAGCAAGAACTTACCTGTTACCTTGAGTACAAATCATGTAACCGAATATTTAAGTTTTATATAAGAATAACTCTAGGAAATAATGTTACCCCTTTGCCTCAAGGGTCTTTTCCTAATGCTCAAAATATTATTTACCATTGTTTCTTTTTAAAACAGTACTCTTTGAGTTTTTATTTTTACTGGCTAAAAAACTGTAGGGTTTGTCTTAGATGCCATCAAGCTAAGTCTTCTACAATATAGAAGTCTACTCTAAAATGTGTAGTAAGTGGTAATTTAACCTTTTCTTGAATGCAGTATGGAGCCCCCTTCTGGACTGTATAGTTCATTTGTTCTTCATTATTTGCATCTATTCTGATTCTGAGAATATCAGGAAATCTGAGTTAACGATTACTTTTTTATTTACTTGAAAATTAAGTTGTATTTTAACTTTCCCTAGTAAGAGAATGGTTAATTTGAAGCAGAATAAATGACCTCTAAGCCTGTAGCATGGTGTCTTAGAGCACGTAGGCTTTTAGCATTGAGGTGTATATGTACTTTACAGATGGAACTTAACTCATTACTACACATCACTGTAGACCTTAAGACAGCACAGTGGTAGAGAAGTGTTCTGAGATTACTAGCAAGAGAAAATGAGATTTAATGTAAATAAGAGGAAAACTGTTAGACCTTTGGCTTTTAAGCAATTTTAGTTTTTGAGATGAGATCTCACTGTCTGGTCGGGACTGCCCTGGATCTTACTATGCAGACCTCAGAGCACAGTGATCTGCTTGCCTCTCTCCTGGGATTAAATGCATATACCATCATTCCTGATCCTTAAGTAACTTTTCAACATGTTATGTTATAAAAAAGGTGAATATTAGATACCTTTCTAATTTCATTCTCCTATATTTTCAGTTATTATAGTGTATAATAATTTCTAAATTCCAGAATACAGATTATGAACTATTTTACCAGTCCATTTGATAGGCTGTTAGCTCAGAATTAAAAACAGTTCTTTCCATTGGTATGTACTTGTTCTTATGTTTACATTTTAATTTTACTAGGCGACATGTTATGTTAAAAGAAAACTATTTTGAAGGAAACATGAGAAAACATTTGGAGGTCTTGTATAATTTTCTCTATTCCTTCCAATCCATTCAAAGGAAAATGGAGCTATGTCATAAGCATGTGACAGTGTCTCAGTCAGGGTTTCTATTCCTGCACAAACATCATGACCAAGAAGCAAGTTGGGGAGGAAAGGATTTATTCAGCTTACACTTCCACACAGCTGTTCATTACCAAAGGAAGTCAGGACTGGAACTCAAGCAGGTCAGGAAGCAGGAGCTGATGCAGAGGCCATGGAGAGATGTTCCTTACTGGCTTACTTCTCCTGGCTTGCTTAGCCTGCTCTCTTATAGAACCTAAGAATACCAGCTCACAGATGGTACTACCCACAAGGGGCCCTCCCCCCTTGATCACTAATTGAGAAAAATGCCCCACAACTGGTTCTCATGGAGGCACTTCCCCAACTGAAGCTCCTTTTCCTATGATAACTCCAGCCTGTGTCAAGTTGACACAAAACTAGCCAGTACAGTTACTACTAGAACTAAAACCATTGCTCTTAAAGATAATGTAATTGATAAGGAAATTGTAGCGTATACCAGACAGTTCCTGGTGTTTCCAGGAACTTTGTTGAGATAAAGCACAGAAAGTTAGCAAAATACAATAGAAATGTAACAAGTGAATATTTGACCATTCCCATGACATTTGTTTCATCAGCTTGTTTACCTTTGAGTATATGAAAGCAGTGGCATGTGGACTTTTGATTTAAATATTTAATTTGTTCTTCTTTTAAGATGGTTCCACGGGAAGATTTCCAAACAAGAAGCTTATAACTTACTAATGACAGGTACCTTTGTATTCTTTAATATTTTTATAAAGTATAAAATTGAAACAACCATTTCTAATGTACTGTAGTTTTCTTTAGCATTTTATAACACATGCATATTATTTCTTTCCAGTGCTGGGCAATAGGAGTTGGTATTTTCTGGTTTTGTTTTTAGTTGAATATACTATAAGTCCTTGTGGAGTTTATTTTTCTCCTTTTCTATCCACTGTCCATGTTTCCTTCCCCATATAAGCTTTTTTATGTGTATTAAGTCTGGCCTATGTGAAACACACTTAGAAGAACACATAACATACTCTTTAATGTTTAGATAAGGTTTCTCTTTGTAACAGCCTTGGCTGTCCTGGAACTTGCTTTATAGACCAAGCTGGTCTTGAATTCATAGATCTACTAACTTGTTTTTGCTTCCAAGTGTTGGACTAAAGGCATGTGTCAATATACATTCTTGTAGGCATGGTGGAATTACATAATTGAACCTTATTTGAAATTTAATTTCCAATTGCTATGATTGTTACAGGGAAATGTAAATGAAATTTATTTAATTATGGGCTTATAATTTAAAGCAGGGGTTCTCAACCTGTTGAGTTGTGACCCCTTTGGCAACTTCTATCTCCAAAAATATTTACATTAAAATTCACATCAATAGTGAAATTATAGTTATAAATTTGCAGCAAAAATATTTTTCTGTTGCAGGTCACTACAACATGGGAAATATATTCCCTTTCTATCTTTTTTTTTGTTGTTGTTGTTTTTTCAAGGCAGGGTTTCTCTGTGTAGCCCTGGCTGTCTTGGAACTCACTCTGTAGACCAGGCTGGCCTCGAACTCAGAAATTCACCTGCCTCTGCCTCCCAAGTGCTGGGATGAAAGGCGTGCGCCACCAACGCCCGGCCGTGGGAAATATATTAAAGGGTTGCAGCATGATACCAGCTGCGTTTACTTCAGTGTTTATTATTAACTGTCCTTTGCTAGGTTACTTTATTAGTAAACCATGTCTGACATAGATTTGGGACAAAAATCAATCAGTGTATTTTAGATGTTGTGGTTCTTGAAAAATTGGTAGGGTTCTATTTTCTAGGGTACCTGGAAATACGCAACTATAATAAATAAACTACTAATTGTTAAATATGTGATCTTAGTTGTTTAAAGATATAAGCCATTACATTTTAAATCAATGATTTCCCCCTGTAGGATTTGAGGTAGTTTTTGAAATGCTTAATGGATTTAATAACCAACATTCAGAAGATGCAGAATATAATTTTAAACATGACAATGCTATATGGTATAGAAAGTAAATTTGAACCAGAGTAGTATGCCATCAGCTTTCAAGTTGGAACCAGAAATATTTATCTTAGTCAATTGTTGGGATAGGTTTATATTTAGATACCGAATCACCAAATATTTGAAGTACCCAGTATTGTTTTAGGTGTGTAAACATGAAAATAGCCTAAACATTTCTCCCATTAGAGTCTATTTTTGTTTATTCATATACTCTTTTTGAAAGAGTGAAAATGTCACTCCAGAACTTTTGCAAACATACTCATTTACAAATTTGTAGAAGAAATAGACTGTATCAATATTACCACCAAGAGGTTTTTTTTTGAAATCCTATATTAAGTCACATAGTTTGCAGTTATTAATTTACTTATGTATTAAGTTGAACCATGAAAACCCAATGTAAGAAGATTTTTTTACTTCTTTGTATTGAATACTGATACTTGATAGCAAAAACCTAAGCTAGATGATTGAAACAGTTTATAAAAGAATTACAGGATAATTGTTGGTTATGCTTTCTTAAAAGGTGACGTTCATGATCTTTCTGTTACCAGTACTTAATCACAGAGGGGAGATTATAGTTTTAGGAATCCTTGTCAATTGTAGATAGTCCTTTCTGTATGCCTTCTCAGGATCATACCTAGTGAGTAAAGTATCAGGTGTGTGTATTGCCTTATGATAATATACTCAGGTACTTAAGTGATTTGCCTTTGTAAGTTCTTATATAAGTGTATTAAGTTATTAATTGGAAATCTAGAGAAATTAGGAGAATTAGTTAGCTTTTCAATCTTCTTTAGGAGATTAACAGATGATTCACAGTTTTGGTTCCTGTTACTGTCAGGAGAGTTAGTTCTTTCAGAAAGGGAAGGGTACAGATGTGCTCCAGAAGTTATGGAATTTCTGTTCCATATGCTTGTGAAAGAAAACTAGTTAAGCACAGTTGGGTGGAAACATCAGATGAAAATAGTAAAGATTTTATGATAAAATTTTACATGTGATTGTACTTCCTAATTACTTACCATACTTTCTCTTTGATTTGAAAATTAGAATATAAAACTAACAGCTTAATTTTTACAGTTGGACAAGTCTGCAGCTTTCTCGTGAGGCCGTCAGATAATACTCCTGGGGATTATTCCCTGTATTTCCGGACCAGTGAAAATATTCAGCGATTTAAAATTTGTCCAACACCTAACAACCAGTTTATGATGGGAGGCCGCTATTATAACAGGTAAATCCCGAGACAGCCTGCGGTGAAAATAGTTGGAATCAGAATATATAGATTTCCTCAGTTTCTGATGTAATTACAATAGTCTTTTATGAGAATGCTTTAAGCAGTGTCAAACATGATGTTAATAACTTTTCAACTCTCAAATGTCTTGTTTAATAAAATATTTATGTACAAGCTATTTGTATGTAATTCCCTATGAGTCATCTGATTTTTTACAGATGTCATTATGTTACTGGATATAATGGAACAAAAATTCAATGATAAGATCTTTTGCTCATCAGAAGTTCAGTGGACAGTTAAAAAAACATTTAATGAAAGGTGAAATTAGACATTTGCATATTTCATATTAAGCTACCAGAGTACTTTTATTCTCTCAAGTTGATACATTTTGTGTGTCTGATTTGTTTCTGCTTCTCAACTCCTAGAGAACGTTTGAAACTCACAATGAGTTTCAGTGCTTGACTGGGAAAGTGACTATATTACTATAGTGACGTGTGACGTAGAGTGGTTAGGAGAAGGCCAGGTGAAACATTCGCCCGCCTTGATAGTGTAGTTGTAGTTCTTCTGCAAGCTGTTATCTATTTTAAAATTATACTCACCTGCTTAACTTCTTAACACTGTCCTAATATTCCCCACCTAAATTAGAATTCCCTAAGTTCCCGTTTGAGTTTTAAATTCATAAAGCTTCAACAGCTGATTATCTGGAAAACAAAAATTCAATGATAAGATCTTTTGCTCATCAGAAGTTCAGTGGACAGTTAAAAAAACATTAAATGAAAGGTGAAATTAGACATTTGCATATTTCATATTAAGCTACCAGAGTACTTTTAATGTTATAATATAGGCTTAAACATCTTCACCTAGAATTCAGCTTGCTAGGCATACTTGAGTATTTTGTTTTCTCTTTAGATTTTTTGTTTTGTTTCATGAAGCAACTTGAGCTACTGCTTTGAAAGCTACTTGGGATTGAATTCAGCAGACATTTATTGACTGATTATTTAGGATTATTTAGTGAAATCTACTGGGCTGTGTACACATTAAAGAAGAAAAAAACCATATCTACATTATTAGTACTCCAAAATGTTAGAAAAGATGGTGTTCAAGTTGTGATGAATTGAAGGAAAATACAAATAGGCTTTGGAACCAGCAAAAGAGTATAATTTAGGTAATAGTAAAAGGGAAGTAATGAGGTTTTAGTAACACATGGAAGAGTAATATCTGTGTAGGGCTTAGGAAGAGATGTGCATAGTTTTATGTAATATGTACTAAATTAAAGTACCTGGCATGGTGGCTTTAGAAATTTCTTGTTTTATAAATATGTGCCCCACCCACCCACTGGCTACAGTAACTGAAGAAAATATCTTTCTTTTCTTCAGCAACTATTAATTGCCTATATATCCTCAGAGATCCCTTCACTTTTCCTGGCAGGGTGTTTAGAGATTGAATCTTATACTGTGGTGTGCAGGTAATACTTGATGAGGGTTCATGAATACAAGGCCATGCATGTCATAACCAAAAGACAGCCGCCTACAACACTGCATCCTCTCATTCTGCTCTTACATTCATTCTGCCCCTTTCATAGTGTTTCCTGAATTTGGGGTGGGAGATAAATGTCGTGGGAAATATTAAAAAGACCGACCTGCCAACTCTCCTGTGGTGGTGCCAGCCTGCCAACTCTCAAGCCCACACTGGGATTCCGAATACCTCTTGCTTACACTGGGGTTCGGAATACCTCTTGCTTACACTGGGGTTCCAAATACCTCTTGCTTACACTGGGGTTCGGAATACCTCTTGCTTACACTGGGGTTCCGAATACCTCTTGCTTACACTGGGGTTCGGAATACCTCTTGCTTACATTGGGGTTCCGAATACCTCTTGCTTACACTGGGGTTCGGAATACCTCTTGCTTACACTGGGGTTCGGAATACCTCTTGCTTACACTGGGGTTCCAAATACCTCTTGCTTCCAGGCAACAACCCATATACCTTACGATCTGCCACCTTAACACCTAATAATAACCTGGTAGAATCAAGACTCTTAATGCTTAATTAACTAATCAGATTTATGTATCAGTATCACAACTTACAAAATGCCAGTACAGTAATTTAAGAGCCAGTTGATAACGATTAAAGCTTTATCCCGACATTTCTAACCTTGAAAACATAGCTACTTGTGGCTGGTAAATGTCACAAGTCCGATGGCTCCGTTCTTCTTCCCTCTCCTAAGACCTTCCCTGTCTCCCCAATCCTAGCTCCACCTCCCTTTTCCTGTCCAATCACAGGCCTCCCACTGCCCTAATGTTATTGGTCAGGGAAAATCCTGCAACAGATAAGATACGAAGTTTTAGTTGACGGACATTTGTGTTGTGAGTTTCAGTAGTAACTATGGTGCACTGTGAAAGAAACTTCATTGGCCAAAGCTGATACGATAGCAGCACTAATCTCTGGGAATGAATACATTATTTAGAAGCAAGTTTGTTTTGTTTCTAAGACAGGGTCTCATTATGTAGTCCAGACTGTCCTCCTGGTAATGTATAGACCTGGCTCACCTTGCTTGAACTCAGAATAATTCACCTGCCTCTGCATGCCAAGTATTGATTTAAAGGAGTGTGCTACTATGCTTGGTGAGAAGGAAATCTTGATGTCCATCGTGTGCAGTCCACAAAACAGGAGCTATAACCTCTTCCTTGCTAGAGCCTATGAGTGCTTCAGCCATGGACTTGGTCAGGTTTATAGTACCACGTGTGAGGTTTCCTCCTGTGAACCAGGCCTCAGGTCCCTTCAGAAAATTGTTGGCTAACCCTATAATAGCCATTTGCCAGTGGACATATCTTGCCTAGTAGGTTGAGAATGTAACACAGTGGGTCCACAACTGAAACTTGGTGACAGTTCTCCCCAGCTACTTGCATAGCAATTTCTAGAACTGTGAAAGCCACACAGGAGAGAAGAATCTTATAACTTTGTTTCAACTTTACTTCTCAATGTTCCAGGTGTGGTGGTTTCAGAATATCATGTTTTTCTCATGATCAATAATAATGTGATTGCTTATATTATTTTGGAGGCTTAAAAACAGTAGCCCACCCCTTGACAGTAATTTTCTTCTAATAATATGTGGCTTTGGAGAACAGCTTTATCCAACCACACAGGGTATTTCCATTCAACCTTTTTAAATTTTAATTTTATCTTACCAAGGATCATTTATGTATTTAAAACATACTAATTTATACAAATTATTGTGTTTCACTATTGTATTTCCATGTCTGAATTTACCATGATTATGTCCACCTTCTTATGTATACAAAAGGTTTGGCCTTTATTAATTTTCATAGATAAATGATACGTTTTACTTGAAAACAGTCATCTTTGTGGTGGTATCTAGCTGCTTTCAATTTTTTTCTGATTTTCATTTTTCTTTAAATAGTTTTAGATTTATCCTATATTCAAGTTTTATTTCCCATAGTCTCTTAAAAATTTATCTTGTCTGTTTTTATTCCTTCTTCCCATCTGTAAATATGTACATGTGTTTAATCATCTTTTACATTTATATTTTACTTTTGACTATTTAATTTAAATTAATTTTGAAATATAGGAGAGATACTTGGAACTGTAGACGTAAACAGTTATATTATGTCACTGAAGAACTGTGGAAAGAGTAAATCAAGGGGCATGTTAACAAAATCTTGTTGGAGACCTATTTTGGAAAGCTTAAAAATACTCATCCATTTAGTATATTTGTATATACTAATAAAAGTTTCAAATTCCAGAAATTAAATATTAGAAATTAATGTGACCTATTAATTACAGAACACACTTTTATTTATTACAAAAAATATTTGGTGGCACCCTAAACTTTGTGTCATTTTACTTTTAGTTTCATCAGTAATGTTTTCAGAATGTATGGAGAAATTGATGGTACTTTTTAGTCAAAATCATCTAATCCTTCCAAGCCATAGAGACGGGGTGATTAACTATTAATTTCTCTTTTTATTCTTCAACTTCTGTTTTCACTTAACCATTTATTACTTTACAACAGTGAAATTTTATGCAAGATCAAATATATAAGTGAAGTGACTTAATGTAAAAAATTCTTAGTTTATCATTTGTTAAATAAATACCATTTCTGTCCTTCACTTTCATATCTGAAAGATTGGTTTTGAACTGGCGCCCCCCCCCCCAAAAAAAAAAGACCAGTGTGTACTCATTTTCTCACCAAATGTCACTTTCTGAGTATGGAGTTCCAGTCATGGTTGCATGTTTGATATAATATATGTGAACCGGAATTTTTAACTTATGTATTCCAACCTGTAAGCCTGTATTTGTAACATTCATGTTTTTCTATAATAATGTTACTATTATGTTAATTTATTCCGTGAATGTATTCAGATTATTTGTATTTAAAAATTACTTATGAATAGATAATCCTTGGTTACAAGGTTTACATGTATTCTAAGAGATTTACACAGTTAATTATTTTATTTTAACAGTATCGGGGACATCATAGACCATTATCGGAAAGAACAAATTGTCGAAGGCTATTATCTTAAGGAACCTGTACCAATGCAGGTCAGCATTATTATTATTATTTTGCTTGCAATAATTGGCATCTTGTTTTCAAAATAATTTTTGTGATGGTTATACAAGCATTCTTCAAAAACTAGAAAAATTTAAAACTACTGATTGCTTAGATTCCTTTAGGAAATGAATTGTAGGGGAATTTCTTAATTTTCAGTTTGTTACTTTATATAATTAGTAAGTCAGTAGATAATTACTATGTCCTTGTAATAGCCAAAGAAACCTTAAGTTTCTTTGAATGTTTCAAAAATGGTTATTATAAAGCAAATGTATTTCTACATAAACAGCTAAATGTTAGTGATAGTATACTGTGTTCGTCTTGGAATGAATGTAGGTTTCAGCAGAAAGTTGAAGATTCATAACATAAACCTGTTTTTTAATTGACAGTCCATTAGAAAATACAAATATTCTTTTTCTAATAAACAACTTTATCAGCTTGCACATTCAACTTAACTCTCCCCTCAATGTACCCTAAATACCAAGACATTAGCTAAAATAGAAACAAGTCAGTCCTAGAATTAGTACTTCATGGAAAATGCACTAGAGGAAAAGCAGCTGATGAGGTGGCTCAGTGGGTAAGTGGGTAGTTAGGGTTTCACTGCTGTGAACAGACACCATGACCAATGCAAGTTTTATAAAAGACAACATTTAATTGGGGCTGGCTTACAGGCTCAGAGGTTCAGTCCATTGTCATCAAGGCAGAAACATGGCAGCATCCAGGCAGATATGGTGCAGGAGGAGCTGAGAGTTCTATCTTTTCATCTGAAGGCAGCTAGTGGAAGACTGACTTCCAGGCAACTAGGGTGAGGGTCTTAAGCTCACACCCACAGTGACACACCTACTCCAACAAAGCCACACCTCCGAATAGAGTCACTCCCTGGGCCAATCATATACAAACCATCACAGTAAGGGACTGTGTTTTGAGCCTGACTACCTGAGTTCAGTCCTAGGCACTCACTTAATGGAAGGAAAGAACTGATTCCAAGTTTTCTTCTGACCTCCATATTTGCACTGTATCATGTGAGTAGCTTCTTGCTCTTAAACAGACAAAATAAATAAAAAGATTAAAAAATTCAAAATTATAGGTATTTTTCTATGCATTAATTATTAATTATTCCAACAATTTGGTCAAGTTAATGCTATAATCATTCCTGTTTCACAAATAACAAAACTTGAACTAGAAGGCTAAGTGTGTTTCTCAAGTCCCTGAGCCACACTTGGTTCTTTCCCTGCTCACTGTGCTGGGAACATTCACTGTCCACTGGGAACAGCCTTCCTGCTCTGGCTTCAACATATGTCCTGAACACAAACAACACAAACAACACAGAAAAATGATTTCTTTGTGTGTGCCTTTGTCCTTTATAGTATATAAGAGTTAGACATAAAATGTGAGTTGGATCCAAGATGTTTAATATTTCAGAATAAAAGATAAAATACCTTTGGTGGCAGACAGGAAACTATACTGGAATTTCAATCTTACCCACATACTGATTTTTACTGTCTTCATGTCATGTTACCTTAATTGATATTTTAGCTTTGTTTGGGATTTGTTTTCTTTGAGACAAGGTTTCTCTGTGTATCCTTGGCTGTCCTGGAAACTTGCTCTGTAGAACAGACTGGCTTTGAGCTCACAGAGGGAGTGTTGGAATTAATCGTGTATGTCAACACAGCCTGGTTCTGTTGAAGATTATTAAACATATTAGGTCTCTTTTGGATCTTTGATCTAGCTTTTCCCTCAAACATCTACTTACCTTTCTTTTGTTATACAAAGGTTTACTAAAAAAATAGCTTCATATGAGACTTAGAGACAGGTACTGGTACTTCTTCTTTGCAAAGCAGTCTACGTCTTTTACTGTGTAATTTACTTCATATAGTTTCTGACTTTCTCTAATTAGAACACGATAATCTGTGTTGAGTGTAGATTGTTGAATTTAAGTGTCAAATGGTGTTTTCCTAGTCATCGGTAATAGAATTGAAGTTTGACTTCCATAGCCTTGTATTCCCAGTTTATCTACTAGTTTCAAGAAAGACTGTAAGTTGAGATTTCCTTCTTCAGAACTATGTAGAGAGTGGGCCTCAGAGTGAGGAACACATGCCTTGCTATCATTTAGTAATTTATTACAACCAACAAATGAAGCTGCATTCTTCCCTCCCACCCCCAAGACAGGGTTTCTCTGTGTAGCCCTGGCTGTCCTGGAACTTACTCTGTAGTCCAGCCTGGCGTTGAACTCAGAAATCCACCTGCCTCTGCCTCCCAAGTGATGGGATTAAAGGTATGCACCACCACCGCCCAGCATGAAGCTGCATTCTTATTAGCATTTTTTATTAATTTGTAGGTCACTATATTGTAATTTAATATTTAATAAAGCTAGAGAGATGGTTTAGTTAGTAAAGTGATTATGTTATAAATGTAAGAACAAGTTCCTTTCCCAGAGTTCACTTAAAAATCTGTTTGCAGTAGTGTACACTATAATCCCAGCACGAAGAAAAGGTAGAGCGAGAAGGATCTTCAGAGTTCTCTGCTCTACCAGTCCTGCTGAGTTAGCAAGCTCTCTGTTGATGAGACACAGTGTCTCACAACGTAAGGCGGAGTGATTGGGAAAGGTCTGTACCTTGTCCTCAGGCCTCCACATCCAGATACACCTACATACACAGAAACACACAATGTGTAGACATTACCTTGAAGTCATGAATATGGTATATCTTAAATGATAGGTGTGCCACATTCTACAGCTAACAAAGACCACCACCACTGAAGTAAAAATGGATGAGTACAAGTTTGTGATAAACCAGGAAATTAGTCATTACTAATTATCATCTGTGGTTCACTAAAATTTCTTGTACAAAAACAGAGGACTGAGTTTGGGTACCTGATGATATAACTAAGTAGTACAGCACTTGCCTCATATGCAGAATGCACTAGGTTCAAACCACAGTACTACGAACCAGCAACAAAGTAAAAGATAATTGGTTGAATTTAGCATGTAAGACAGTTTGCCACTTTCATTGGAGGTATTAATTAATTAATGCTTCCGTTTCCTAACATTAATGTGCCTGAGCATAATTTTTGAACAAGGAAATGAAATAGCATAATGTATTAAAATAGAAAGGTGATCATGAAAATGGCTTAATGTTCTATGTTTACAAGAAGTTGAATAGACAAACAAGGCCTTCCCAAATGACTAGATACTGTAAAATGATAATATTTCAAAAATAAAAGAAGTACTATACAGAAAGGGGAATACCGAAAATTAGTTCTGCATACCTTAATACAATTAAAAATTAGTTTGTGAAGATCATGATTTTTTTATATTCTTTGTGAAAAGTATTCTTTAGGCAACTTAGCAATTAATATCAAATATCTTATGCATTTCTAAAACCTGTTAGTTTTAGTAAAGTCAAGTAATTAAAAAGGGCTAGGGCATATAGGAAAAGTGGAGTTCAAAGTATAACATTTCATCATTGACACATAAATACAATATGGAACTTTAAAAAATGTAGTCTTGCTTTACATATCCCTAAGGAAAAAGAAATTTGTAAGGGTCATAGTATATTTGATGCTTTAATGTGAAAAAGGATGGGAGACTTTCTTGTTTTGGAAGTGGCCAAAAGCAAAGTGGTGAAAGAATAGAAAGCTGTGAAGTAGGAAGAAAAGTATTTTAAATCAGACCATTTAGAAATACCAGGTGTGGATGGAAGGATGTGCTCTATTCGTGTGTGCGTGCGTGCGTGCGTGCGTGCGTGCGTGTGCGTGCGTTGTGTATGGTGAACTGAGGGTTAAGATGGGGATGTGTCCTGACTTAAGTGGTTAAGTGATTTAGTTGTACATGGTGTTTCTCAGAGTTAAAGAACATTTACAAACATAACTTTGCTTTAATTCACATTGCCTCCTGATTTGCCAGTTAATTCTTGGATAAGTAGACAAAACTGTATCATTTGCCATAAAATACAACAAGCTGAATGAGGTTTGAAACAGCATTTGTCCATGAGATGCTGTTCTTCAGAATGATAAACCTTTCTGAGCATTTCTTTGGAAGACTTATATTTTGATTTTAGTATTAGAAATATTTTAACCTTGTTTTTAATTAAGTAATTTGATATAGTTTCATAAATAATTTTAATGTTTTTTGCAATTCAGGATCAAGGACAAGTACTCAATGACACTGTGGATGGGAAGGAAATCTATAATACAATTCGTCGTAAAACAAAGGATGCTTTTTATAAAAATATTGTTAAAAAAGGTTATCTTCTGAAGAAGGGTAAGTAAACTCCTACGACTAAGGATTTAATGTAGGATTTTAATCATATACATAAAACTTACTGCAAGACGTCAGTTTTTTTCAGGTGTAACTAGTATTTGTTCAGAGATTGCACATAGAATGTTTGAAATTAGGTTTAGTTTATTAAATCGACATATCTAACCAGGGTTTTAGAACAAGCTTATACATTTTGAAGTGTGCCATTAAATCTTGATTTAGTTCAGGCTCTCTCCTATAGTTTCTTAGAGAAACTCCTGGTGGCACTTGGACTTCAGAATACTAAAAAATTTTTTGTCTGTTTGTTTTTTGAGACAGGGTTTCTCTGTATAGCCCTGGCTGGCCTGGAACTCAGTCTGTAGACTAGGCTGGCCTGGAACTCAGAAATCTGCCGGCCTCTGCCTCCCAAGTGCTGGGATGAAAGGCGCACCACCACTGCCCAGCCTAAAATTTTATTTTATAAATCTACTTCAGTTTTATATTAAATTATTGAAATCGATGTTGGGTGGTAAACTGTGACTCTAAAACAGTAATTTTAAACATTATAATGAAACTTAAGTAGAGAAAGTTAAAATATTCTAATGAATTCTATCATTTATTCATTAAGCAATAATGATATGCTTTTTTTCTACATGTTAGAGGCATTTTGTAATTATACATGGAGTGGTCTTTTCTTTAAACAGAATGAAAATTGAAATGTATTTAATTTTGTATTCTGAAAATACGATTTCATAGTTCCTAAGGAAAGATACTATTTTTTAACAGGCAAAGGAAAACGTTGGAAAAATTTATATTTTATCTTGGAGGGCAGTGATGCCCAACTTATTTATTTTGAAAGTGAAAAACGAGCTACTAAACCAAAAGGGCTAATAGATCTCAGTGTATGTTCTGTCTACGTTGTCCATGACAGTCTCTTTGGCAGGTAAGACTGTTTTTCTTCAAAACTGTTTTAATAATAAAAATAGTAGATGTTTTCATACCATTTTCAAGTATAACCTGTTTTAATAGTATAAAATTACCTAAACTTATTTAAGGGTATTTTTTTTTTTTTCTCAGCTTTTGACTAAGCTGTATGTGCAATTTGACTCTTAGATAGATATTGATGGAATGGCTTCTCAGTAGTAGGATTAGCTAGTAAGCATTTCATAAATTCACTTGACTTTGCATTCTTCTTTCCTTGTTTTAAAACCAGACAGTAGGGTGATAAGGGTAAGAAATGCACCCCCAAAACATTCACAATATGAAAGACTAGGTTGAAACAAGGTGGCAGAAAAAGCCCTTTCAAATCATCCTCTCTCCATATTCATTAAAAGAACTATTGATGTGCAAAAGTGTCTTTACTAGAGCTCAAGAAATCAGAGGACAAAATATTTGTTTTTTAGAAACACAAGAAAGATTCACTGAAGGAGACAGGATGGATATGATATGTCACTTCTTTCCCAGTTACAAAGGAGTACAGGTTAGGGAGAAGTATCTCCAATGTCAAGAATTGAGTGTATGCCTTAGACTTTAACCAACTTAGGCTAAATTAAACCAAACATTTCTTGAAAATAAGCAATATGGGGCTGGTTTTGTCTGTAGACCTGAATTCAGAATAAACATTTTATTTTAAAAAACAAAAAACAAAAATGAAGGCTGTAATAAAATCAGTAATGCACTTCAGCCTAATATGTATTTGTTTTTGTATGAAGAAAAGGGATCAGACTGTGACTGATAAAAAGTTGAAAATTATGTTCTGTAGGAAACACCCTCTTTGTAGGAATAACTCTAAGTCACATGTTTATTGAATAGGGAAGGACTGAATTCCTAACTATAGAACAAAGACATGTTCTGACAGGTAGAAAGCAATAAGTACACAGTTAGCATCACTATGTCATTTATTGATTCTAGTGTACAGTTCCTTGTAGAAATTGTTTGTATGATACTTTAAATGTACCTAAGTTATGAATATTTAATGATACTAGGTCTGAAATTGGATGTGAAAAGTTACGTCAAGTATGAAAAGTTAAGCTCAAATCTTAATCTCTGTTCCTGAAATAGGTCAGTTTAGTATCTACTTTTTATTGTTTTTATTGTTTTTATTATATTTATTGTTTTTGGAAAGGGACCAGGAAAACAGAACAGCAATTTTCTCTGTTCCTTATATTTTCTAGCTGTTTTTTTTTTTTTTTTTTTACTGTTTCCATTATAGTGGAATGTCCCTTAATTTTTTTTCTCTATTTCTTTTTTTTTTATTGGATATATTCTATATTTACATTTCATTTCCTTTTCTCTGGTTCCCCGCCCCCGAAAGTCCCACATGCCCTTTTCCCTCCCCCTGCTCCCTCATCCACCCCTTCCCACTTCCCTGTTCTGGTATTCCCCTACACTGATGCTTTGAGCCTTTCCAGTACCAGTGTTCAGGTGCCCCGTCTACGGCTGAGCAAGCAGTCAGTTGCTCATTCCCAGCTTGAACAATAATGCATCTTCAATAACTATAACACACTATTATCTCTGAGTTCTTTAGCCATATCGATTATAGCTTTACTGCCTTCCATCATTTTCACTGAAACACTTCAATTTTTTTCTCTTAGATATTTATTTATTTATGCTAATTAATCTTTCTGGATTCTTTGAAGGTTTTTCATTTAACAAAACCAGAATATGCCTACAGCTATATATTTTTTTAAATTCTAATGATTATAGTTGATTAAATGAAAGATATGTTGTCTTTTCTCAGCTTTAGAAAAACCTTTTTTGGCATGTTTTTGCAGTGCTTTTGTAAAATTTCTTCTAAGATCTGCATTAAACATGTTTCATGTCCCATTTAGCTAAATATATGGGTTTGTTTGTGTTTTACATCTACTCTTGTAACATCTTCAAGGGAGGTACTTCCTTTTGATGGCTCACTCATTTTGAAGAATGTATTTATCTTCAGTTCTCTGATGAATTTTATCAATCACATTTTCATTGAGAAGTTATATTCTTTTGTAGATCTAGTTCTTCATCTGCACTGCTGTTTTTTTTGTTTTTTGTTTTTTTTTTTTGCTTAAAGTTTAAGTCCTACTGATGTATAAACTGCATTTGGCCATCTGTCCTCTGCTGTCCTTTCCCTTTCCCTTTCCATTAATTTGTTTCTGGTTCTTAATACCTGCTTATGTTTACATGACTGAAAGATATCTTGTGTGAACAATTTTGACTGCTAGCCTCTGCCTCTGTATGTGTAAGGCTCTGGCAGGGCCCCTCCAGGGACAACCATGGCATGTTCATTTTGGTATACACTTCTTGTCATCCATAGTAGTGTCAGGGTTTGTTGACTGTTTATAGGATGAATCCCCAGGTAGGGCAGTCTGGGCGGCCTTTACTTCAGTCTCTGCTCCACACATTGTCTCCCTTATTGCTCCTGTTCTCAGAGGAACCAAAGCACCCACACTTAAGTCCTCCTTCTTCTTGAGCTTCCTGTGCTGAATACATTGTAACATACTGTTGGACTGGGCATGGGGTTCCCAATGGAGGAGCTGGAGGGTGGAGCTGAAGGGGTTTACAGTTCCATGGGAAGAACAATGATCTCAGCCACCCAGAAATCCCAGGACTCCCAGGGACTAAACCTTCAACCAAGGGGTACACGTGGTTCTAGCCAAAAATTTGGCAGAGGAAGGCCTTGTTGGGCATCAGTGGGAGGAGTGGTCCTTGCTCAGGTAAAGGCTCAATAGAAGCTCCAACAAAGGGAAACCAAGTGGGGGGAGGTAGGAGTGGGTTGGGTGGAGAGACATACGTGGAGGCAGGGGGTTCGAGGAGGGGTTGAGGGTCTTTGGGGAGGGGGGAAATTGGGAAAGGTTTTACTATTGGCAATGTAAATGAAGATGATATTCAATAAAAAAAGGAAAAAAAAAAAAAGAAAGAAAGAAAAGCTTTGAAACTGCTTCCAGAAGGTATTGTTCTGAAGTTAGGATACTAAGCCTCACTTTGGTTTGCCCTTCTGTGAAAATATAGTCACTTTGAGGTGTCCAACACAAAAGTCTGTTCATTGAGGGGCCTGAGCTCCATTTTCCATCCCAGTCATGGTGGAGCGTCCTGGGATTTTGGATAGCCTTTTCCTTGCTGCTTTCTGCTCAGCACACCAGTTTCGTAGCTCTTGGCTGTCCCCACACATCTTATAGAAAGGCTGACAAGAACCAGTGTGGGGCATGTCAGTCTCCCCTCAGCGTGAGCTTCTCCTTCCAGCTTCCCAGTGTGTGCTGTTTTTCATGTCTTCACATGGGCTACTGTACATTTTCCAGTCTAGATAGTTGTAATCACATTATATTTAAACTAGAAATTCTCAGTTCACAATTTTCCATTATTTTATGATCTTCTCAAAGCATGATAAAATTCTTTTGTCTACAGTAACACAGAAGTAATATTCATTGAGTTCTGAACACTTCCTTGTTAAACATTTTATTAAGCATTTTCAAGTTTAACTAGAAAGTCAGCACATCACCAAACCAGATATCTGACAAATGATTTATTATAATTCATACTGGAGGACGATATAAACAAGCACTGTAGGTCTACTACAGAGCCGGTGGTAGAGGAGAGATGGTATTTTTGATTTAATAGACGAAAAAATGAGACTAAAATTATAATACAAGACATCCAAACTTAGAGATAGATAAGCATTAACATTTTTCAAGTAAGAACATTCCTTTTTACTTTTTAGTTTATGCACAGTGTCTGTTTACTAATTTTGTGTAATTCTAGAAATTCTACTTAAAATTTTTTATCATTTTTCTCTTTGTAATTAGTTTAATATTAATTTTGCTCTTTATTTTAAATATTGAATGACAAGTAAATTTCAGTTTTGCAAAATTTATGTATATTTTAAATATATACTTCTCTAAATTAAAAATTGTAACAACCTTAACTTATATTTTGTGGCTTTTTAAAGTTGATGGAAATATTTTTTAAGTTTCTGAATAATTTTTCTTCTTTTTTTTCCTCTCTCTCTCTGTGTATATGTTCCAAGGCCAAACTGTTTTCAGATAGTAGTTCAGCACTTTAGTGAAGAACATTACATCTTTTACTTTGCAGGAGAAACTCCAGAACAAGCAGAGGTAAGATCACTTTTCCCTAAGCTATTGATATCCTTGTATTAGCCCACCTTTTCTTAGTAACTCGCATAACTGCCATAGTACAGTTATAAAAGCATGGCTAAAGTCTTAGTATTTTAACAAACGAGAAATTCCATGTCAACGTTTTTGTTAATAGTTTTTGGTATTTTTTTTTTAATATACACACAGAGTGATGAGGAATGAAAAGTGCCCTTTAAAATTGACCATTAAATACTCTTTGGATTCAGTTGAAACTAATCATTTAATCATATTTCCATAAGTTAGAGCTGTTCTCTGCATAATCTAAAAGTAAGCCAGTTAGTTGTAATATTTCAGAGTGTTTAACTGTATTTTGTACAGATACGGCCGTTTTCTGAGGAAACTCTGAAAAATAAATTAGCTTAAAAAGTGAACATAAGTTTGTGGGAATAGAACACCATCAGGCAGCCTAGATATGAACCAGATGCTATAATACTGTGGATCCTAAGTAGGCCCTTTGACTTAGAAACTAATATTAGAGAGACAGAGCTACTATTATTTTGTTTTTTGTTTCACTTTGGTAGGACAGAAAGAAATTATAGTGTAGTATATTTTGAGTAGGAATATTGATATAGATGTAGAGTACGAATGGCAAATAATAAATATAAAAAAGATAAATTGATAATTGCATAAACTCATGTCTGTTTCTTTGCAATACTGCTCTGTGTTTGTGTTTGTGTAGGATTGGATGAAAGGGCTGCAAGCATTTTGTAGTTTACGGAAGAGTAGCCCAGGGACAGCTAATAAACGCCTTCGTCAGGTGAGACTTGATGTTGTCTGACTTGTAGTAGTTAATCTTCTCTTCACTTTGCTCTGTGTTTGTATGCATGCTATTGTTGCTAACATTTCTTAAGAGTGGAAAGGCTAGTCTTCCCGTCATTGTACAACTTTGCCATCTCTTGCTTGGCTTGGTAGCAGATTCTTTTGTCAAAGTTCTTTATATATGTACTCTTATTCCTAGTTGGTATCAACTTGTGCATATTCTTTCTTGCTTGAAAAATTATCTCAGGTAGAAGGAAAGGTATTTTTGAAAAGTTAATCATACTCAAAGTAGTATCCTTGAAAACTTCTGGTTTTCATGGTATAGTCCTCTTTTTTTTTGTTTTGTTTTGTTTTGTTTTGTTTTGTTTTGTTTTGTTTTGTTTTGTTTTGTTTTGTTTTTGAAACTGACTACATGATTTTTAGGATCTTAATAAAACCTAAACTTTGTCTATACTTTTGTTCATTGGAAGTTCAGCTAAACATTTATTTGGGTATGTACTGCTACGTACTTTTTATAAACATTTTTATTATTAGAGATGGGGTTTCTGTCTGTAGCCCAGCCTGGGTTCAAGCTTACAGCTATCCACCAGCAGCAGTCTCCTGAGTGCCAGCTAGGCTTACAAGTGTGTGACAGCATAACTGATTTAGTTTTTATTGCTTCACCTTTACTTCTTTCTTTTGTTATTTCAAATCAGATTTTGATATGATTAAAGCTTAGGAGAAAGTCAAGACTATGTATTTATGGAGTAAAATGATCCCTGCTAATGGGCATTTCTAGTAAGCTTGTTGAGTCTACCTTACTATTTTATTGGAAGTATATAAAGTAGTTGTTTCTTTAGGTAACTAAATACTCTTTGTAATATAAACCCTGGGTTTTGTCCCAAGGACATTTAATTATATTTATGATTTAAATAATATATAGAAATGTATCATATATATTTGTTCATATAAAACCATATCTTGAATCACTTTGATGAGTCAGTTAATCTGCTGTCTGGCTATGGATTCTTTCCAATTATTAACATAGCATGTAGTCTTCTACATGTACCGTACGAAAAAGGAGAGGCTCGGAACTGACTTGGTAGAGGTGACATATCTGCAGAGAAAAGCAATAGTCGGCGGTAGATGGCCAGGTCTGGCACCCACACTGGTGACAAGTTAGTTTCTTGGAATTACTGTCTTTTCTGAAATATCAGAAGATAAAATTGGTGTCTTAGAATACCTTAACCCTGAGACTTTTATTAGAATAGTGAAATCTTAATGTAAGCATATGTTTTCTTATTCTATACATTACATATCAGTATGCTTATACTACAGTATTTGTAGTTTTGATTTGGATCGTGATAGTTGATTAGTAAAGCTTAATTTTTTTTTAAATATTGAGAAAAAAGTCATTATTTTGGGGGGTTAGAAACCTCATATACAGGTCTTGAAATGTTGATATAAATTTTTGTGTTCTCTTTAGGTCAGCAGCCTTGTTTTACATATTGAAGAAGCCCATAAACTACCAGTAAAACATTTTACTAATCCATATTGTAACATCTACCTGAATAGCGTCCAAGTAGCAAAAACTCATGCAAGGGAGGGGCAGAATCCAGTATGGTCAGAGGAGTTTGTCTTTGAGTAAGTCATTGTTTATCATAATCAATTTTTAAAATCATATTTTGTTCCTGCTGTTTATATACAAATTATCTCTTTAAGTTTCTATTGTTTTTCTAAGTGTTTTAATAGTATTTTCTGTTGGCCTTTTTCAAATTTGGATTACTCAAAAGCAAAATGTTTTCCGTATTTCCTAATTTTGTTTACGTGGATTATTAATGGATTAATCTTGTTTTAAATCTAACATACTGAATTCTTAAAACAGAAATAAGGTAGTTTGATACTAGAACATTTTTCTAATTTTTCTCTTTGCTTCCTTAGTGATCTTCCTCCTGATATCAATAGATTTGAAATCACACTTAGTAATAAAACAAAGAAAAGCAAAGATCCAGATATCTGTAAGTTGATTATTAAGCTTTCTAAAGTAACAAAAGCATATTGTATATATTTTTTTAGAGTTTATAAGGTGTCAATATGGAAGTGAAACACATGCTATATAACAGTTTGCTTCTAAATATTTTGATTGTTCAGAGGAGATTTCATAAGAACAAAATGGCTAAAGTGTATACACTGTAAGTCCTTATAACTTAAAACATACAAATACCTACTTTCCTGTTCCCAAAGACACGGTGAGAAAATGGTAGTGGTGATTATTTTTTATCCATACTTTTATAGTGTCCCCTAATTTCCTACACTTCACATATTAAAGGTACTGTTAAGACTAGAGCTATATAACTCAGTGGTAGAGTATTGTTCAGCCTGCAGAGACCTGGGGATTAAAACCTAAACCTGCAAAGATAAAGAAAAAAAAAAAAAGCACAGACAATTTAGGTGCTTAATAGCAGATACTCCGTTCCTATTCCAAGCAGTACATTCTTCCCACATTATTGGTAGGACAGATGGCAGTAAGATTTAATGATTCACATCAGGGTGAATTATGTTTATGCCTCCTTACAACTAAGGGTTTCAGGGTAAAGAGTACTATGACATCAAAACCTGTAGCTCTCTGAATAGAATGTAATTGCTTACCATTTTTTTTTAAATGTTTCTCCATTACCTATATGATAACATTGCAGCAATGGCACAGAAAAATGCTGTACTTTCTATTTTTACCTCAGTAGCTAACTCAAGTCAAAGTTTTCTGTTTGGAACAGATTTTTTAACTCCCCTAGGCTGGTTTATGTAACCTCGTGTCCAGAAGTATTACTCACTGTTGCAGCACTTGAGTTGCATCCTCCTTAATCACTTAAGACATTGTGCATGCATGTCAGACATTAAGTCTTAATCATTTCTCAATCCCATGTTCCCATACTACAAACAGAATGCTACATAGCAAGCCTTCGGTAAATAAAGGAAAAAACAGTGTTAAGTGTTGACTTTGTGGTAGTCTTGAAAGCTTGCTTAATGAATACCATTTAAAACTAGAGAAAAGGATTATCAAGAAAAGTTTATTATATGACTTTTTAGTACAGTAATTTGTTTTTCCTTTGTAGTATTTATGCGTTGCCAGTTGAGCAGGTTACAGAAAGGACATGCAACAGATGAATGGTTTCTGCTAAGTTCCCATATACCACTAAAAGGTATTGAACCAGGATCTTTGCGTGTTCGAGCACGATACTCCATGGAAAAAATCATGCCAGAAGAAGAGTACAGTGAATTTAAAGAGGTATTTATTTACTAGTTTAATCATTTTTAATGATACTAAACAGAAATATTTACTATTTAATAAAAATCCACTAAGTTAAATAGTAATGCCCTATATTAATGACAGACTAGTATCCAGATGTAAAAAACACTGTGATTTTGATGTTAATGAGACCAGAAATATATAGGCTACAAAGTCAATTTTTAACGACAGTATTCAGTAGATATGTTTTTTCAATTATATTTTCCATTGGTCTTGTTGTGTACTTTCAGCAGTCTTTATTTATGTCACTTTTAGCTTATACTGCAAAAGGAACTTCACGTAGTCTATGCTTTATCACATGTATGTGGACAAGACCGAACACTACTGGCTAGCATCCTACTGAAGATATTTCTTCATGAAAAGCTCGAATCATTGTTGTTATGCACTCTTAATGACAGAGAGATAAGTATGGAAGGTAATAAATGGATGTATGATATTTTTAAAACTATATATCAAACATGTATGCTCTTTATTTAAATGTATTAAATACAACTCTTAAATCATTTTATAAGGATGTGAAATTCTTTAATATGGGAATGTACTGTTATTTCTAATTGTCATGACAGATAAATATTAGAAGCTATATGAAAATGATTTCTTTGTCCTGATCACTGACTTGGTGTGTGATCAACAGTGACGTAATATTTATATTATCTCAGTTTTTCCTTAGTAACTGATGAGTAGAAGTCATAAAATACTAGTATATTTTATTTCTAGATTCTCTATTAGTTCCAAGGCCATTGTAACATATTACTATGCTCTTCATAGATTCCTAATCTATTTTCTCCTAGCAATTTGATTTGTTGACAGTCCTTGCCATCTTTAATCATAAAAATATTTGTCAAAGAGTAGATAAAATGGTATATATATTTTATATTTGGTGAAGAGATGCAATTACCAAGGTCACACTTGTAAAAGAAAGCATTTATTTGGGTCCTTGCTTATAGGTTCAGAGATTTAATCTATTACCATTAATGACAGTATTAACCATGGCAGCATGTAGGCAAACACTGTAGCAGTAGCCGGGAGTTACATTCTGATCTATAGGCACAGAGAGAGACTCCAGGCTTGGTATGGGCTTTTGAAAGCTCAAGCCCATCTCTAGTGACAACACTTCCTCCAACAAGGGCAAACTCCCTAATCCTTCTAATCTTTTCAAATAGTGTTACTCTGGTAAATAAGCATTCAAATATATGAGCCTATGGGGACCATTCTTACTCAAACCACCACAGAGGTGAGGTCATTTGTTTTTGGTTAGGAAATCAGTAGAAAGCAAAGAAGATATGGTTCCTGTGTTTATCACAAACTGGTGTTCCGCACACAGTAGAACTATTTTGAATCTTAACCTTTCATATGAACATGATGGTGTTTATTTCTTCTCACTTAGGACAGTGATGATTTAATTTACTCTGAGGTCAGGTGAATTAATGCATGTTAACCTCAACATATGTATGTAAAATGTACATTACTGAAGAAAATTAATTTCCAGCTTAGTTATATTAGTACAGTTCTGTAAATATAGTGAAACATCCATTTTTGTGTAGATGAAGCCACTACCCTATTTCGAGCTACAACACTTGCAAGTACCTTGATGGAGCAGTATATGAAGGCCACTGCCACACAGTTTGTCCATCATGCTTTGAAAGACTCCATTTTAAAGATAATGGAAAGCAAGCAGTCATGTGAGGTAAGAATTTATATTTAATGTTTGCAGCAAATAGCATATTTTAATGAGAACTTTTAAGAAATTATGTCTTTAAGAAAGTGTATCATTTCTGAAATTTATCAGTACAGTCATGCTCTCTAGTATATTTATATTCCTCCTCAAGCACATACAAAGCTCTTTTGAGCATTTCTCTTATATGACAATACTTGAAGAGAATGTGTATACCATAAATTGAACACTTTTCTAGGGACTTTTGTTGTACATGTTGAGTATCTGTTATTGAAAAAAAAGTATTTTAAAAATTTTGGATGATTTCATATATACAGTAAAGTATCCTGGGGATGGAATCTAAGTCTTATGACTGAAATTCTTAGAGGCTTATGTTAGGATTTGCCCATCGTGTGAAATGAGATGTGGAATTTCCCACGTGGATAGTGCCATGTCAGCAGCCAAAGTCAAGCTTCAAGCGTGCTTGCCTTGAGTAATGTTATATAACATCTTATCCTTAGAGGGATTTCAGGATTATTTTATGGAAGATGGGGATTAAAAGAAGAGGAAATAAAATAATCTTGTAAAGATGATTAAAGTTCCACTGTGAGTTTATAGGCAACCCATACCATTATTAGTTGAATCGCTCTTACATGACGATTCTACTTCATGAATGCTACAGAGCAATTTCAAAGAAAGATAATATAAATTTTTAGTGTCAGTAAAATAAGGAAATACTTTTTAATACTTGGAGCTGTAAAATGTTAATTCTGCCACAACAAAATGAGTGATTTAAGTTGAGGGTAATCCCATAATCACCCTGACTATGAAAGTTGACATAGCCTTTCAGATTTGTAGATAAATCTAGCAGATTGGATGGTGGGGAGGAAGGGTGTACTTAAAAAATTCTGAGAAGGGTCATGATTCTACTTAATATATTTTGATTATTTTCCTTAGCCACTACGTTGAACACTAAAAACAGCTTTTTTTCTCAGATAAACTGAACTGAGTAGTTAAATATTAAGTTGAGAAACTGAGAATGAATTTTATCAAACTTAACTGCATTTGTGTATGTGGAACAGGTAAAAGCTTTGAAAACAACTGCTCATTTACCATAGTTTACTTGAAATTCAGTCATCACAAAAAATAAATTTGTATTTCTCTTAGTTAAGTCCATCAAAGTTAGAAAAAAATGAAGATGTGAACACTAATTTAGCACACCTATTGAGCATACTTTCAGAGCTTGTGGAGAAAATATTCATGGCTTCAGAAATACTTCCACCGTAAGTTGTCAAATTTTCGTTTTGTCTTTTAATGAATGATTTCTATTATCTTGGCATTATATTCAGACTTCCAGTCCTTAAAAGATGGATTATATTTAAGGAAAAGAAAGTAAAAGAATGAAATAATTGTTAAAGAAGCTCGATAAAATTATAGACGTTGTGGCACATGCCTGTAATCCTGGATTGGAGAGGTTGAGGCAAGAAGAGCAGGCGTTTAGGCCAGACTGAACACATGTATTTACAAAATACATGATTCTGTGGACCAAGTAAGTCTGGCTTGTACTTTAGCTTAGGGAGTGATTGACATGTCTCAAATCTGAGGAGAGGGTGTCTGGAAATTTAGTCTTTATTTCTTGTGTAGCATTAGATTTCCAGCAAATAAAAAAAAGTTTAAAATGTACAGAAGATAACTATTAATGTCTGATTAAGTTAGAGGGAGAAAACTCACTTGTTTGGATGGAAGAGTATATTCTCATTTCTAATAACTTGCTTCATACTTTTCATTAACACAGAATTTACAATTCATTGAGCAATTCATAATGGATATGTTTCTACATCCACTATTGAATGTGTTTCTCATTACTTTTGACAAAACCTTTTTTAGATGAGAAAGCCAAATACATTAAAATATGGTAGACAGTTTGGCTAAATTAAAATTTTGGCTGCTACTAAGATTATCAGTATGATATTTACTTTCTGTATTAAGACATTTATGTTGTTTTGGCAGGACACTGAGATATATTTATGGGTGTTTACAGAAATCAGTTCAACATAAGTGGCCTACAAATAACACCATGAGAACAAGAGTTGTTAGGTAAGAGTCACTTCTTCTTTTGTCATAGACGTTGTATAGAATACACACTGATTTTATTATGTAGGCAGAAATATAAAACTTGTTGCTTGGAGAAATACAGTAACTGAACCATCTGGATTTTAATTAGTTTGTAGCATCCAAGATTCCAGGCTAATCTCCAGCCATACCCTGTAATTCTGAAGCTTTGATTCAGTCTGGTCATAGTACATTAAGAACTGCTTTGGCAGCCAGGCAGTGGTGGCACATGCCTTTAATCCCAGCACTTGGGAGGCAGAGGCAAGTGGATTTCTGAGTTCAAGGCCACCCTGGTCTACAGAGTTGAGTTCCAGGACAGCCAGGGCTACACAGAGAAACCCTGTCTCGAAAGAAAAAACACAAAAAACCAACAAACAAAAAAACAACAACAAACAAAACAAAACTAAAAAAGAACTGCTTTGGCAGCTATCATTATCATTATCCAATGAGGAAGCAAGCAGATTTATTACTGTTTGCTGAAGTTAAACTGTTAATTTCTAAAAGCATCTAAAATTTTAATACTGTTCAGAGATTTCTGGAAGCATATCTCAGCTAGTGACTAAAAACTTAGTAGAAATACATCAAATACAGCAGTTTTCTAGTAATTATGGAAAATACACAGTACATGTAAAAATGTAAGGTAGTTTTACACTTGATTTTAGCCAAAAGGCCGAGAAGCAATGAAAGGTAGAGTTTTAAAGACATGTTTCTAATGTAAATTTTGTAAAGAGAATTGTACTTTTCTCACAGACAGAATTTCTAATAGTGGCCTAAGGGCATAGCTCACTGGTAGAGCACTAGCTTAACACTAAGAGGTCCTGAATTTGATTCCTACCACTGAATAAGTCATTTGACCAAAACCTGTCAGTTAGCTGTGCCAAGACACACTAAAGAATTGTAGGAATGAAGAATGAAAAGCACACTATTTCAGCAGCTGTGTGTGATGTCCAATAAACTGCTCTGCATATTATATGCTTTAAAGATGTATAACTGTTACACTAATACAACAGGGAGTCCTCTGGTTGGATTAATAGTGACAGTGTGCTTTTGCTGCCTAAGGTGATTTCTCTTCCAAATCATCTTTTAAATTGTGTAGTACCCATGTATTATTCAATTTAAAAATCACCTTAAAAATTTAAAAATATTTTTTCACTGAGATTCAGGTTTCTAGTTCCCAGACCCTACTTAAGTATCAAAATGTTTCCAGAAAACCTTAATCAGGAACCTTTATTAAGGGGGTGGGGCAGGGATCAAAATGTGAAGTTATTAATTGTTGTAAGTAGTCTGTAGAAGGAATTTAAAAACTATGGGGAATAATGTTTGCCAAGGTTAATTATTACCATGTATTCTTTAAGAAGTAAAAATTGATCTTATATGACAACATATATTACTGACTGCGGAAACAGTGAGGTATCTATAGAAGCTTACATTAACTGCAGTTCTTAAAGTAAAACTGATGTTAATCTAGCAGCTGTTGATATGTTAAGTTTTGTTATTTTGAAATTTAACAATTTTTAAGAAAACTTTAGAATTTGTAGTATCATTGAAAAACTTTCAGTGTGTATTGAACAGTTCATTTGTCCAGGTGTCACTTATGACAGTGTATTTCAATGTTTATAAAAGTTGTCAGCAGTATTGATATAACCAACTTAATTTACTCTCATGGATTTTTTTGTTTGTTTGTTTAAATAAACTTTAAAAGACAAGCAAGAGAGTAGATGATTTGGACCCTTACAGAACTATGTGTCTATAAAAGGTTTATTTGAATCTTCATAATCTTCCAGCAAATCTCAATGTTTTTAATACACTGCTTCCTCTAGTAAAAAACAAACAGGTGAGAGATGTAAGTGCAAATTTTTCAAAGTTAGTCTGTAAGTTTGCTTTGTAAGTTTAATAACTTTATTTAGGCTTCCCTATGTGGAGAGAAAAAGTTATGGTTCTAAATTTAAGTTTTTTGTTTATAATTTAAACAGTTTTCTAAAAAAAAGTTTTTTCCTTCCAATTAGTGGTTTTGTTTTTCTCCGGCTTATCTGCCCTGCTATCCTGAATCCACGGATGTTTAATATCATCTCAGGTAATTACCTTTTAATATATTTTCAAATGAGAAAAAAATCAGCATTTTCATAATATTTGATAAAAATACTTGCCTTTTAAATCAAATTGAAAAAATTTCAAGATACAAATAAAACACTATTCCCTGCCTCGTCTTTTAGTACCTAAGATGTTAGATTTTAAAGTCTACATCTTATTCACTTGAGCACATGTATGTGTGTGGACATGTACTTGCTGTGGAGCATGTGTAGGGGTCAGGTCAGCTGGGGGATGACGGTATCTTTTCACCATGTGAGTGCCTGGGATTGCAGTGAGGAAGTTAGGCTTGTGGCAGGCCTGTTTCCCACTCTTGCTGGCCTGCTGGCCCTGACAAGTGTTTGTAGGAGATTAGGAAGCGCTCTTGAGTTGTTTGTCTACATCAGGTTGCTATAAGGTAAATTTCTTTCTAAGATCAGGTTAAAAACCTATGTGCAGCCACATTAACAGTATGTGAACATTTACAAAGATAGCCCAGGATTCCTTCTAATATGCTTGATCCCACTTTGCTTTTCACTCATTGTCCACAGGAAAAAAATGTAAGATTTGTAAGCTTAAGAAAAAGTATTGATGTTTATTACTCTAATGTTGTAATGAGCCCATCAGTATTAATAAGAAACAATCATTTTCATGCTAATACTTTGAACCTCAAAGCTGTATTAAAATTTATTTGAGCTCATTTCTGTAATTCTGCAATTTTGAAATTACAGAACTTAGGAGCTAACCAAGGCAAGCCTGGGCTTATAGCCAGACTGTGTCACTAAACACCATGGCGTGTGCCTACAGTGCCAGATGCATGGAGGGTGGGTCTGAGAGAGGCCCCTTGATCTTAAAAACAGAAGGAAGACCAGTTTTTTCAGTACTTTTACTTTCAAACTCATCACATTCCTGAAGTTACTTTTTATTACTACTAAAGTGACTAAATACATGCATATTAAGAATATAAGCGCCATAGGAGGAACAACAGTATGAGCCACCCAGTACTCCCTGAGCTCCCAGGGACAAAACATCAACCAGAGTACACATGGAGTTACCCATGGATCCAGAGGTACAGGCAGCAGAGGATGGCCTTGTTGACCATCAGAGGGAGGAGAGGCCCCTAGTCCAGGGGAGGTTTGATGCCTCAGTGTAGGGGAATACCAGGACAGGGAAGCGGGAGAGGGTTGATTGGGGAAGGGGAGACGGCTTATGGGATTTTCGGGGGAGGGGGAACTAGGAAAGGGGACAACGTCTGAAATGTAAATAAAGAATATATCTGATAAAACAAAACAAAAAAGAATGAAAGCCTAGGGCTGGTGTACTGCTCTTACAGAGGATCTGAATTCACTTCCGAACACCCATGTCAAGTGGCTCACAACTACTTATGACTCCAGCTCCAAGGGACAAGACACTGGTTTTGCTTCTGTGGGTAGCTGCACTCATTTGTACATATCCACACCAAAATACACACAACATTTTAAAAATTAAAAGGTTTAGAATTTTTTGAGAGCTCTATCTAAACATTGGCTTTAAACTGGCACTTTAATCTTGAGTTACATTTTACAATATAATCCAAAACAGTGAGTCAAAATATAATAGCTGCTGGCTGTGAATGTAACTAAGTTGATGGAACACTAGCATAAGGCCCTTATATCTGATAAAACTCAGGTAAGAAAATAGACGAGATTAGAAATTCAATGTTCTATAGGGACGTTTTTCATGAACTCGAAAAATGATTTTTAAAGTGAACTAGTAGCTTGCAAATAACAGGGAATCGCTAAGATTGCAAAATGCTCCCCTACATGGATTGAAATTAGCTATGGGCATTGTCTGAAAGGTTTGTAGAGTGACAGTCTTCTTAGCAATGAAGCAACTTTTTGAAGTATTCTGAAATATCAGCCAGCTGGGAATTATTCAAAGTTTGTAGTTTTCTTTTCACAAAACAAGAAGCACTGATAAGTGTGTTCAGTTTTACCCTTTTAATTCAAGTTCTTTCGGAATTAAGTCATACATTTTCAAGGACCATTCTGCATATATTCTGAATAAAGGATTGTTAGTATTAACACTACAGAAATATTAAAAATGCTAAGTGGTTGACCATTTATCTGAAAGTAACCTCTGGAATTGGCATCATTGGCTGTACCCAATTTTCTTCTAGATTCCCCATCTCCAATTGCTGCAAGAACACTGACATTAGTGGCTAAATCTGTGCAGAATTTAGCAAATCTTGTGGAATTTGGAGCTAAGGTAAAAAGATGTTAATACTTAAATTGATTAATCACATTTTAAATGGAAATTTAAATTCATAATGTATACCAGATCTTCAAAACATGACTGGAATGATACAGTTACCTGCTTTTGTGACAGTATAAGACAGATTTCTTCACAAATTCACAAGTATATGCATATCACTAGTCAGTATGCAGTCCTTTCACTGATGTTCAGATATGACAGGTATTCTTTTTACTTCCTTTCAGACTTGTCCTAAACTTTGGGTTATGATTAATAATTAAATTCACATTTCAGGCTTTTGTCAAATATTCCACTATTGGCTATTATTTCTTGCCAGATTTGTCTTTCTTTTTTTCCAAAAAGATTTGTGTACTTCTATGTGTATGAGTATTTTGCTTGCATGCACATTAAGTGCACTGGTATGTTCCTTGTGCCTACATAGGCCAGAAGAGGACACCAGATTCTCAAGAACATAACAGTTTAAGTCATCATGTGAGTGCTGGCAAGTGAACCCTGTTCTCTGCAGGAGTAGCCAGTGCTATTAAAGCAGAGGCTCCTCTGCAGGCCTCAGATCCTTCTCTGTCCATCTGTTAGGGGTGTTACTTTGTTTCATTATTGTTCTTCCAAATTCCATGTCTAAATCTGTGGGACTTCCAATTGAAGGTTAACCCATTTGAAGCTTGTTTGTTGATACTTTACTAACTAGAAATTATAAATTATAGTGGGTTTTAGCTTAAGTAGTTTACATTTGTGGGTTATCGTTTGAGTTTTCCTAAAACCCAAAACATAGTCTGCAATCATAGGGAGTTTTTTAGTTTTACTGTATTTTAATTCCTATAATATGTTTGATTCTTCATAATTTATCAGTAGTTAATTCTAGATCTACATATAAACAGTTTGTGTCTCTTGTTTAAGATAAGCTATATGTTTAATGATTTAATAAATTAAATTTATAATTTAAGTTTGAATCTTTTTATTAAATACCTTCACAAAACTCTCTATTAGAAGGAAAATTTCGCATGAGTAAATACTAATTCTTACAACATGTATAGATTTTGTTGTAAAACAGTTGTTTTAAGGCATATGAGATTTAAGTTTTTACTTTTTTAGGAGCCTTATGAAAGTTTTTAATTTTTTAGGAGCCTTATATGGAAGGTGTCAATCCATTCATAAAAAGTAATAAACATCGCATGATCATGTTTTTAGATGAACTTGGGGTATGTATATAATTTTCAAGTTCTTTGAGAATTAAGTTAGACATATAAGTAATAACCTTTAAATTTCAAAATAAAATCTTTTCTCTCCAAAATGGTTTTTCACTTATTCTTGATTATGTCAAACATACATAATTGTGGCTTTCAATCAGTCATCTTTTAAACTGTCTTTTCATTTAGACCCTTTAGGTATTGTTGGTATTGTTAGGTATTGTTGTCAGACCCTTTTAAGTTGTAGCTGAAATAAGATTTGAAGCCATATATATTGGTAATAAAGTTAGAACTAGATGAGATAGTATAATTTTTATGCCTCACTTGAGCTTTTATGAATTAAACTGATATAAAATTGAAGAATATATTCATGATTTCTGAGACCCTAAATATTTAAAAGTTAAATTTTTTTAAATTTACATTTCTAACATTGAAGGGATTTAAAGTAAATATATTCATAATGTGGTATGTGTACACTGATAAAACGCTGAAATTAGCATGCATCTGTGAGTTGAGCCAAGTTTATGTCATCAAACATATAGGACATTCAGTCGTAGCAGTATATTCCAACTTAGTAATTCATTTTAAAACAAATGTCAAAATTCCACTTTGGCAAACAAATGGGGTTAGGAGGAAGCTCACAGCATAATCTATTTATTAGAAACTTTTATGTGAGCATCTGCAAAGCTTCTATTAGGAATATTTCTAATAAAAATTAAATGAAGTTGGTTAGTTTTCCCTGAGCTTCCTCCCCCCCCCCTTTCTACTATACTGAGCTCTGTGAAGGCCAGTGTTTGTTCATTAAATCAACTTAGTAAAAATAAGTTATTTAATTAAAATAAATGTATGTGAGTTATTTCTTTAAAAAACTAAAATGTACAATTTTTAGAAATGTGTAACAAGCATCATCATTAAAAAGTGGAGTACAGCCGGGCGTGGTGGCGCACGCCTTTAATCCCAGGACTTGGGAGGCAGAGGCAGGTGATTTCTGAGTTCGAGGCCAGCCTGGTCTACAGAGTGAGTTCCAGGACAGCCAGAGCTACACAGAGAAACCCTGTCTTGAAACCCCCCCCCCCCAAAAAAAAAAGTGGAGTACATAAATCTACAATTCTCAATTCTACTCTACAATTCTGTTAAATTTTACTCCAAGGCATTTAATGCAATAATACAGTATTCGTGTTAATTCCCATATTTTAGAAATTGTCTTGAGCACATTCCCATATTTTAGAAATTATCTTGAGCACAGTCTATAGAAATTGCAAACAAAGTAAATTTTTATTATATTTTCATAATTTAGTTCCTCTTTACATGTTGGTTAGTTTTGATAAGAGTATTTTGGTCTAGGTAGCTCTAGGAATTTTAATTTGTAATGATATTATTTTGCATATGCTCTAAATTTAAAAAGAAAAATACAGTTCACATTGTCATTACATGGAAGAGTGTAGAACCTGGTGACTCTGTAAATAGAGGTTCTACAACCCATGTTCAGCAGAATTACTTGAATAAAAATTTTTGTACAAATTAATGTTTTATACCTAGTTAGAATAACTTTAGAAGAGACTACAAGGAATTTTATTTCTAAATGCAGTTTTATGATTCCCTTAAAGAATGTACCTGAACTTCCGGACACTACAGAGCATTCTAGAACTGACCTGTCTCGTGATTTAGCAGCATTGCATGAGATTTGTGTAGCTCACTCAGATGAACTGAGAACACTCAGTAATGAGCGTGGTGTACAGCAGGTAGGTTTTTATAAAATGGCAATGTTTTTACTTTATAAATGGTACATGTGAAAATGGCAAGTGAGTTAGGAGGAAGGCATGTTACTCTTTCAGTTATTCTCATACTGAGTGTGTGAGAAAAAGTACTTGTGAAACACAGAACTATATGAGAAATGTGAAAAATGACTACAGATGGTACTTTATTATAGTGATTCAAGTTGGTGTGGACCATAGCTCACACCGTAAAAGACATTAGGTTTTTGATATCCAACAGAACTGTAAAGAGTTTTTAATTGATTTAGTGAAAAGTCATTAGAGACAGTCTTTCTTGAGCTAAGGGAGGTAAACGGGGAGAAAAGGGAACCACACAGGAAAATATAAGTCAAGACACACATATCCTAAGTCTGAGTAATTCCTCCCATGGTTTCAGAAGGCAGGAAATTCTACGACTGCACTGCTGAGTCTGGACTCTAAGCAGTCCTAATTAATTGGAGAACAACTGGAAAACACCGAAATTATTTAACTCAGTTTCCATGGGTTATAATTAATGACAAAATTTAGTGTAGTAAGATCTTGGGTTACAACTAAAAATACTCAGTTTAAGTAATCAAAACTCATAGGCTCTTTATTGCTTAGTGATTTTCCCCCCACTGTTTCTCCTGTGTCTAGCATGTACTGAAAAAGCTTCTGGCAATAACAGAACTGCTTCAACAAAAACAAAACCAGTATACAAAAACCAATGACGTCAGGTAGCAGCCTGGTGGTCTGCATGGATTCAGCATGCCCAACGTGGTAATTCACATCACCATGTCTCCTTTGCTCTTGCCAAAAAGGAAAAAAGAAAAAAAAAAAAAAAAAAAGGAAGAAAAAATAGCACACCTTTCCACATTCCAGTGATGTGTGAGCTATGCAAGCAAAAACCCAAGATTCTGCTGGATATAACTGCCAGCACCTTGTAAGCTATCTGTGCAGAAAGAATATTGTGCACTTTTTCCACATGGAATCTCTACCAGACTCTGAGCCTTGGTGTACCCTTAACAACAACAAAATGCTATGACTGACTCTGTCTTGAACTATGAAAATATATTTTCAGTATATCCAATTGCCAAAGTTTTGCTGTCTCTTGGAAAAGGAACTATGAAACCAACTGACAAGGAACCGCATCCTATTGACAATAGAATTTAACTGGATCACAGACAGTTCTTACTGTAACTTCTTCCTTATGAACATGACCATATGACTGTTCGCTCAATTTATTTGTATTTACAGTTTCCAGAGTTCGACATTACAATAGGAACAATTTTGCTGTATACTTTTTAAAAATCCTGTGCTGTTGTTGAAAGACAGTATGTAAAACCGATGAATTTACTGCTCATCAGCGTTATTTTTTAAACATGCCACTTATTTTATTGGAATTGTCAAAGACTGTATTTAGATCTCATGCTTTTGTTAAAATGTTTACAACAGTAAATAGTTTAAATTCAATAAATATTATTGGTCATTGTACCAATTATTGCATGTTACCTATTTGACCATTTTATAGATTGCTGATGTCTTTTATGTTTAAATGAACTGCTAGAATACTTTTGTCACAACTAAGATGGTTTTGTTATCTCTTTGATTACGCAGACAACCTCATCAGCCACTTAACAACTTATACATCTCCTACTCTGTACTTGTTTTTCCTGCTGGATATTTAGTTGTATAGTTCATTTGCTCTTGTGTAAGTATTTTTGTGTTAAGTATTCACAAGGGTTAAGTTAAAATAAACTAAGGGATAGCTTGCATAACTGATTAGCTTACTATTTAACTGTATTATAATTTTCTTCCTATCTTAGAGATAGTTCAAGCTTTAATATCAGAGCAAAATCAAGGGGATTTTTATTTAACAAAGGAGTCCATTTATTTATTCAATATACAACTTGTTAAGGAACATATGTTCCCTTCTGTATTTTATTGAAGGCTGTAGTTAAAAACTATGTAGCAGAATATTCTTAGTAATCAAATAGTGGGTTTTTTTTGTTGTTGTTGTTGTTTGTTTTTAAGAACCACTAAGCGAGGTACTAAGGAAGGTATTAATAAAAGTGTTTTTCTCAAGGCCTAGATCCATAAAACATTTGATTGCATTTCTCAAGAGACTGTATGCAGGGAAAGATGTTATGTAATCAAGGTCTATTTCCCTTTGCTGAGGACCAAACTGAGAGACCTACATTGAGAGATTTCCCTAGCTTACATATAGGGCTGAAGGCTACCATAAAGGTAAATGTACTGTCCTCTCGGAGCTTCAAGTTAGCTGTGGTAACAAAACCAAAAAAACTGTGCTTCTGGCTTTGTTGTCAGGCAGTGCAGTTCCCATTATTGATGTTGGCTGCACTAAGACAGGAATCCATCTCTGTCCTTAGTTTATAGAGTGGAAAGGCTACAGACAAGGTAATGTAAATATGGACTTTGGAAAAGGAAAGATCCAGGCTCTAGTCTCACTGTCTGTGAGTGTCCAGCCATGACAGACTACCTGCCATTTTTTCAGCCTGACATGCTTCTCCCTTTTCTACCATTTACTTTAAAAGAAATCTGACTTACCCTCATTTTTGTACTTTACTGACATGCTTAGTCGTTTACATTGGTGTGGGAAACTTGTTATTTACCTTCTTAGGCCCTGTAGTAACTAGGTGGTCGGTGATGAAATAAAATCTTTCAAATTTATTTTTAATGGGGCTGGGTAGGAAACTTTCAAAGAAACATGTGGCCCTTGCTCTGATGCCAAACTTACTAGTGATCTGAAAACAAAAAACAGAAAAACCAAAAAAACCCCAAAACAAAGCAGAGACACACTGCGAGCATTGGCAGTTCTGTCTATACTCTAGCATGTTGTTTAACTTGAACTATATACTTTGGCCTAGAAGTGTTCATTTTTACTGTACTTTTATTAAGCCCTACTTTATAAATTTCATTCTAAAAGAAAACAAACTCAAGCCATAAAAATATTAGAGATGAACATTCATATAAAGTAAACTCACCATTTTAAAACATAACTAAAATGCTACCTACCCTCCTGGGAAGTGTATCATGGAATATGTAAGCTAGGTAGGTTTAGATTCAAGGTAGATGAATTTCTCAGAATTTTTTCAAGCCCATGTTCCAGAAAAAAAAAAAAAATCAACAAAACACTGGTCTAATATATGCTTATCTATCTGCAATTTGGTCTTAACTGTAACACCTACTATTAATATACAGGAAATACATACTGGTATGCCAAGCACTGCTGTGACTACTCCTATCAGGAGAAATTATCATTTTCCCCAATCTATTTGGGAAAATAGCACATTGAGGTATATAATTAACTAAAGTCATAGAAAAATAGAGGCATATATTTTAGGTTTTTATATTATTTCATTTTAAATTTTTGAGTATGATTTATCTAAAGATTTCCAGTCATTATGATGCCAATTTTATATGGATTTACTGAGAGATGATCATTTAGTGATAAAATTGACTATATAATTTGTTATGACTTATCTGTAGGAATTTAATATTTTTTATCTATACTCAAAAATTCTATTTTTATTAAAACTTAGATGTCAGTAACTGCATGGAATAAAATTTAGTGCCTAAGTACTAAGTCCCAGTCCATGCTCCAGCTTAGTAGTGATTCATAAGTAGTTCAGGCTACTGAGAAACATTTGTAAAATATTTATAACAGCTTCTGGAGGATGAAACCTGTTTCCTTAGTTCTTCAAATGTTTACCTATTGCTCGGCTTTTGGTTATTCTGGTATATTGCTTCTAAATGGAAAGGTTTGTTAATTATAGTTTGTCCAAAACAATATAAGGAAGTGTACGACAGTTTGACTTTGGCCACAAGAGGACATGGTTTGCTACTAACCCTAGTGGATTATAAATATTCAAACTAGATAGCATTCAGTCTCTTTTGAAGCTATATTTTATATAAAACAATCACAAAGAAAATATATACAACTAGAAAAGTTTAATATATTTTGATGTTTTCACATTGTACTATTTTTTTTTTTAAAAAACGTAAAATGTCAGACATGTTTCCTACTTCCGTTGCTTAATAAGTATTGCTGCAGTCATTTTTAATGGTTAGAGAGAATCAACCAGGTCATCGTCAGTCCATTCCTCCTAAAGGGGAAAAAATGTGGTAAGGGTAAATGTGGTATGGAGCCATTTGTCGTTTACCTCCCTTTAAGAAAGTGGGGATTGACAAGTCTACTGTAGACGTGTTTGTTTTTCTGAGATGGTCTCTTCCTGTGCCTGCAGCCAGCTTTGGATCCTCCTGTATCTCAAGTGTTTGAACTACAGGTATGTGCTAAGTCCTGCAGTCACTGTGATAATGACATGGCAGCTGTCCACTGTGAAGGAGTATATAAAAGCTATTTTTTTGCCTGTGCTTATTTATCTTTGACTTCTTAAGAGATAGTTTTTAAAACTGGGGCAAGGCAAGGGAAGAATCCTTCAAGAATAGATAAAATTTAGCACCACTGCCTTCTATCATAGGAAGTTACTTAATCAAGTAGCTTACATTAGGGCTCACAAATCATGTAGAAATAGACCATGTATAGGCTTCCTGATGAGTACCATATAACAACCTCAACATGGATTCTCATCCCCTGTACTGTTACCCAAAACAAATCTTGCCCTTAATGATTTCTTTAAAATTCAGACTACATAAACAGGTGAGTAAGAACTTAATAATTTCTAACTTCAGAGTTATTTGTACTCAATAGTATTTGGAGGTCTCAGGTAAGACAACTGGGAGTTCAAGGCTAACTTTGGCTGCAAGACACTGTTTTAAACATTCTCAGCTGTCTGTAATGCTTATAATAGTTTGGAATAGTACATGTTCCTAACTTACGTCATGCCAGAAAATGTAAGTGATAGCAAGTGTAGCTTTAGGGGAAAACATACCTCTTCTTGTTTGGGTTTCTTTGATACATAGTCATCATCTTCATAGCCTTTCCTCTTCTTCCTATAATTAAGCAATTATCTATTAGCAAAACTGATAGTGGCAACAAAATCTATAAGATAGGATTTTATAGCAAGGCTCTATGAATTATATAACCCAATGTGGTAGCCTTCAGCTACATTGACAACACTCAGACTGAGGTAGCAACAGTTCAGTTCAGTTCAGACTAGCATGGGCTAACAAAAGTGAGACCCTATCTTCAAAAACAAAATACATTTCTACTGAAGAATAGGGACTAGACAACTGGAAAGGTATTATTTGTGAATACAAAGGCAATATTTCATATTTAATCAAGTGTAGCAAGAACCTACAAAGATGAAAATAACCAAAAGGTTGAACATACCCATAAATCCCAGTTCTTGTGACTCTAACAGGAGTTTTGAATAATCTTTGGTTACACAATGATACCTTGCCTCAAGTAAACATAGCAAAGAGAATCTAGGGGAAGAAAATGTTGGAAAACCTTGTCTTGATTATCATACAAGCATACTAAAGTGGAGTGCAGTGGTGGCACACAGCTGCAATGCCAACACTCAGGGCAGGAAAATTGAGAATCTCAGGCTTACTGAGGTCTGCTTAACCAGACCCTATTTAGGAACAAATCAAAGGACACACTATAAAAACTATGGTTATTAAGAATATGGTGTTGTTAATACATCAATGGTCAAAGCAGACAGGAAAAAATGGCTCCACAGACTCAGTGGGGTTAGACACACCAAGATGAACAGCCGGGTTTGTACCCCACGGCCATAAGGAAAGACCTGCCCTCCACGTAGGCGCTTGCTGAAATATAAGAAATAAATGCGATTTAAAAACCGGCTATACCTTTTAATTTTTTTTTTTTTGTGATTAAAAATTGTCAACTAAGAAAACCATGAAATAATACTCTAAGAAAAAAAAAAACCAACTAGAAAAACTACTAATATTGATTAAAAAACAACCTCCCCAAGCCCATATCCTTCCTAAGCATTTTTTCTTCGTCAAAGTAATGTAAGAAAAAAACATGAATAGGATAACCATCTTTTATTTTTTAAAGATGCTAATATATAATGTATTACTAGAAATAAAATGCTAGAACAAATGCAGAAATTCTACAAATGGCTATTAAGTCTGGAAATATCAATAGTTACAATAATCAGGGAAATGCAAAATGGTCGAGATGACACTTTTTTTTCACCCAGACTGAGAAGAGTTAAAGACTGGCAATGTTAAATGCATGATGTGAGACATTATCACAAACAAGTATTTCATGCATTTCTACACAGAAAAGGTTGGCAGATGGTAGACCATCTGGTAAGTTACTTGAGATCAAGATCTGCTGTTTGATTAAAGAAAACATTGGTGTTTACTCAGTGACTTGAATATAGTAACTTTATAATGAAAAAATAAAGGTAAAAATGTTAATGATCAAGGAAAATAAATGCTTTTTGCTTAAGTACTACTTAACGTTCAAAAACTGTTTCTAGCTTGCAGTAAGAGGAGAACAGACTTAGACACTGTACAGCAAATTGACAGTTACTTTTGACTGGTGAATATAATACAATTTAAACTTATATTTTTATGTCTTTCATTTTTGAGAAGCTGATTTTATTTTATAAAAGTGTACATCTGTAATAATTTTTTAAGTCTTTCCTATATAAAATATTCAGACACTCAAAGGAATGTAAATTTTTTTGGCAGAGTATAAAACAAATGGGAACTTGGAATAAAATGTAAACTATCAATTAGAAATTTCTGGATAATGGTCTCTTCCATTACTAGCTAGAACAGAATTAATAGTCAAATGATCTGACTAGGAAGACAGATTAGTAAATACTTCACATTTACAGGCCATGCAGTCTCTGCCATAATCACTTAACTTTCCTGCCACAGAAGGAAAATAGCTACAATAATTATGTAAACCAATAGTGGGTATTCTATGTCCTAATAACTGTAATTTTCAAAATCAATGTAAGAACACAGACAGATGCTACAGCCCTTCTATTTACTAATATGTCAACTTTAATTCTCTCTGTATAACCTGATATTTTCTGGTTATTATTGAAACCTACCAATTCAAGATTCATGAAGACATGTTTTGAAGCTATATCTGTAAGACAACAGTCCTATCATTTGCACTCTGTACAGCCCTTGAAGTCTTCTACAACAACTATAATTAAGGAATTAAGTCATGACTGTCTTATGCTGAAGGCTTTGGCATACTCCTACTTACGTAACCACATTCAGTGCAAGGTCAGAAGAATGACATCGCTCCAACTTCTGTTTCAGAATGGCAACTTCTTCAGATCTGGGTGGCTCATACTTTTTAACTAGGTTTCTCATGCCTACATGGGGAAACAAACTCTTTTAGTAAAAACTCTATTCAGCTAAATGTGGTGGCACATGCCTCCATCTCTACACTCAGAAGGCAGAGGCAGGTGGAAATTAGTTTGATGCCACCCTGGTCTTGCATAAGTTCCAAGAAAGCCAGGCCTACACAGGCAAACCCTATTGTAGAAAACAAAACATCTGCTTTTATATAAAGAAAGAATAATGCTTTCAGGAAATAGAAGGCATTGATGATGACATATATTCTTACCAGGATTTGAATTCTGTATTAAGATCAAGCAGCAGCAGTTTTTAAAGTTCAAATAAAGACTATCTGCTATATGTCACACTATATGAGCATGACTATATGTCATTAATATGAGCATGCTGTATATGATACTGGTAGTAATGTTTTACAAGTACCTCTGTTTACATTTTGCTCAATTTAAGGCTTTTGAAATAATCCCTATGTATTTTAGTAAATATTCTTCATTCCAAAATATATCCTCTTATTTACCAAGAATATAACATATAAAAAAAAAGGATGTTTCCTTAACAAATGTTGAAATCAAGCTATAGATCAGTAAAGATATGACTATATAAAGTACTTTCTAATCTTGCTATATTTAATATAATAAAGCAAAAATCTCAAGATTAGGAACATGATGTTTGGCCATGTGCTTTCAGACTTAAATTGGTATTTGTGATTCAACATCTTTAGGTCAATATCTTTTTCTTTTTAAATATGAATACCTTCATATTAAAGCTGAGTATTTTCTGAAGCATTATCCTTGTTTCATATTTATTAAAGTGGAACAAAATAAAGATAATATAAGAAATAATTAATTAAACTGCAAGCTTCAAATAAGCAGTATGTTTTCTTTATATGGTCCCTTCTATTAGCAAATTGTTAGAAAGCATTATTACTACATCACAGTTAGCTTTAGAAGTGAACCCTCTAGTGGTAAATATGAAGACCTACAGTTTATAGGGAAAATAAAACAAGTCTCCATTATGCTCAGAGGAAATCCAAAATTATTTCCAAGCAAAGAATTACTTCAAGGCATAAGTTGAATCTCGACTTAAAATATATAACATTTACTATCATCTAAACAAATGTCTGCAATCCTGTATTTTATTGGTTTGCTTTACCTCTAAAATATGTCTCCAAATCTATGAATATAATTGCCAAGACAGTGAAAAACTGAATGTGGTGGCATTGCCCCTACCATTTTCACACTCATGAAACTGAGGCAAGAGTCTTCAAGTTTGTCTAGCCTGGGCTATATTACTAGACTTTGTCTCAAAAACACAAATTAGTTTATATATATATATATATATATGCCATATATGTGTGTGTGCTTACATATATGTATCTGTATTTATGTATACATACATATGCACATACAATTAATACATATAATCATGTATTAATTAAGCAGAAATTCTAATCAGAATTTCTAAAGAGGATTTCTCAACACCAGCTCCAAGGAGTTTTCGGCAAGCCTGTTATCAAAGTTTATATTAATTTTCCAAGGCTCCTACTAAAATTATTACTAAGTTGTTTTAAAGCAACCAGTTTTATTCTCTCACAGTTCGGAGTACAGAAATCTGAAATCTTGTTTCCCTGGGACCAAATCACAGTATTGGCAGATTTTGTCTGAAGGCTCTAATGTTTCTTTGACGCATCCCTCCAACTTTTAAAGATCTGCACATCTTTTGTTGTCTTAACACTGTTTTTCTCAAATGTCTCTCTATTTGCTGGTCATGAAGACCCTGTGACACGTGCACTCTTCACTTCAGTAACCCCCATTACCATCGGCACCTTCCTCAGGAACTAACCTGCACAACCCCATCCTTTGCAGCCTTAGTTAACAGGTACAGGTACAGATAGGGCATGGACCGTTTTAAGGGGGTATTTTTAAGCAGCATTCTTCTTGGTTTCTTGGTTTTGATGGTTCGGGTCTTTTTGGTGCTAGGGTTTGAACAAGAACTGGAATGAGCTAGACAAGGCTTACCACCTAGTTCCAACCCACCCAGCCTACAAACTTCATTTTTATCCATCTCCAAGTTGTAGTAGTCAATGTGTCTTCTGAAACTGATACCTCTCCACCACTAACCCCTATATGAAAAATTACTGGCTTTGTATTGACAAAATGACCAGCACAAGACAGATATTAGCTAGTTAAAGTTATTTACAAAACAAATGATCCAAATACAATTAGAAATTTCTCCCCTTAAAAATCAGTTTTTTTGATTCTAAATGTCTACCATGTATTTGTGGATACTTTTAAAAGAATCTATTCTGACTTAGCCCTTTCTAAATCTGATATCCATATTCTTTTTACAAATAAAAGTATTTCCTTCCACATACCTTCTATTTATTCTCACTAATGAATCTTCAATGCATTTTGACACAGTAACTTGGTAAAAATAAATTTAAATACCAGTCTACCACAGCATTTATTCAGAAGCAACTTTGTTAATAGCACTTACTTTTCATTATATCCAGTAACTGTGACAGGCAAGTTCTGTTTTCTTTCAGCATTAGACTCTCTGATAAATAGCTGAAGTAAAAAAACATTTTAATTCATTGAAAGCACACAGCACACTGAAAGTAGGCATAAATTATTTACCTCCATGTTCATTTCATCAAGGACAGTTTTTAAACTACTTATTTAAAAGTACTACATACTATTTGAAACCTCTACAGTACTAACACCTATTACAGTCTGAAATACTTATTACCATTTCTGCCACTTGTATAAAGAGATGCATACTGTTAAACGTTTAAATTTTATCATATATAGCTTTTCAGAGATAAAAGTACTAACAGCCAGTACTTATCGTTATAATAAAAGTTTGCTATAGATATGTCCTAACTAAAAGCCTAACTTTCTGTGATTTATGAAAAGTCTGTCCTAGAGATGAATTTAACTAAGCTCAAAGGTACAAGATAAGGAATATGACACCAGTCAGCTTTCTCCCTTCAGTAACAGTGTCATTGCTCTAACACGGCATTACCTCATGCTTTATAAGTCGATCATGTCTTATTTTTATCAAGTCCAAAGCAATCTAGGTCTTTCAAAATTAAATACATTAAAAAAAACTTTATTCCACCTAAATTAGTTATAAATTAGTTATACATTAGTTTACCACTAGAAGGTAAAGAGTTTTACAAAATGTTGTTGCCATATTTTAAACTACCTAGATTAAGCTATATGACAACTTTGATAACTATATTGCATATCAACTCCTTTCCTTATTCCCCTCTTGTTATACATCTGCAACTCTCCCGAAGCTTCTTTTTATTATTCTTTTTTTTTTTTTTGAAACAATGTCTCATGTCACCCATTTACAACTCAGCATAGCTCAGGATGTCCTTTAATTCCTGGCTGTTTCCATTCCGCATGGGACCTTACAAAAACTCTACAGACAAGTCAGTTATTCACATGGTTGGGTTTTCTACTTAGCTCAGGGTTTCATTCTTGTATTCCTTAAGTGTAATATAATGGAAGCTCATTAAATGTTTGCTTAATAAATAAATGAGATATAAATTACAATACAGTTAAATTTACGTAGTGTGTTGTTTGTACAAGATAGGTATATTGGGGCTAGAGAAATATCTCAGTGATTAATGGCACATACTGTTCTTGCAGAAGACCCAACTTTGGTTCTCAGCATTCATATCTGCAGCGCCTAACCACCCAACTGGCAGGAGCCATCTAAGAAAGGCTAAGGCTAGCAGGTGACTTTCCTGGAGGTGGTTCACCAATTTTGCATGGCTTATGATGGGTAAGCTCTGATAGGCAAGGTCCCGAGAGACGTTCATCTCTGGATTGCTTCTTGAAGTTCCTATGCCTTTTCCTATTACAGTCTAATGATCCCTGGGCATGAGCCCACCCTACTGGACAGATTTCATGCAGATAAAACATAAAACATAAAGATGAACTTTCATGAATTAATGTTTAGATAAATTAACGATTTTATAGAATTCCTGATTTGATTCAAACAATTTTACGAAGAAAGTTTTAAGAGATAGTTTAGTTATTTTGTGAGAAAGAAATATAATAAAAGTTAAAATCAAGAATAGACTGTCCATTCCTCATTGAATAGTAAAGGCTGTGTAATAGATCTATAATGAGCTTTCACAATTATACTAAGGAGAGAAATAGGCTTGGGACAGATTTATGATCAAGGAAAAATACTCATTCTAGGTCAGATCCAAGGATAAAGCCACAGGTGTGCACTATGATAAAACAAAGCCATGTAAAACTGTTGCTTTGAACTTGTTTGAAACAATGTCTTTCTGTAACTCCCCGTTTGTGTAATATTTAATCTATGAAGTAATTTTCTAAAGGACTTTTGTCTAAGAAGGTATAAACAGGCCAGGGAGAAGGAATAAAGTGTGGCATCTGGGGGCTCAGCCCCACCCACCAAATGTATATATGTATATGTCTGTCTATATGTGTGACATATGTAGCTGTATGTGTATGTATCTAAGTATGCATGAACTCTTGTAGAGCTGATAAGCAGGTGGTTGGGCCTGACTAGAGTGTATGTTTATGAATGTGTATATATGTCTGTACATATTGCCTGGTGAAAGATTTTAATTATTTTCCTTTCTTTTGTCTCTGGTTTATGAAGTTAATGAATTCTAAGACTCTCACCAGCAAGGGGTCTTTGAGCTAAAAGAGAAACCAACACTCATTAATGCATAAATAGTAGGAGAGCTATAAAGTCAAAACCCAGCATTTATCAGCACAGAACAGTAGGAAAGAATTAAGTTTCCAGAGGAGAGAGAGACAGAGACAAGGACATAGATCATCAGTCTCTGGCCTTCATCCAACTCTGTGTCACCCTTCAGCCCATCCCCTAGCTGGAGCAGGACCCTGGTATTCTAGCTCTGGGGAAATTACACCTCTTTGCTGGTCTCTCTCTATATGGTACCTATACACATGGCATACACTTACAAATACACTTAGATTAAGTATTAAAAGAGAAGAATACATAACATAAATTTAAAAAGTCTAAGTCACAGTCCTTTATCCTAGATGCAAATGTTTCAAAATTTGTAACTGTTCATACTGTATAAAGCTCACCTTGCAATATATATTATATTATATGAAATATGGTATCTGAGGGTCTACCAATATTGGTACTTCTGTAGTAGTAATAAATATTTCTAATGAGGAAGGACAAAAGCTAAATCACATCCGTTAATGTTTAATGTTGTCTTATTGTATTCTGCAATTTTTAAGTATATAAAATAGTTTTAGGTTTGGAAAATTTTACTTTCCTCAGCTGTTTATAAAGATGAAACAAAAGAATCTCATAAGAGAAATTAAATATGAACAATAAAAAATAGTATAAATTGGAAAACAGTTGGAGAATAACAATTGTTTCTAACTGACCACTCTTCCAGTTCTGTAATAATACACCTATAGTATTGTTACGAGTTTAAGAATTAGTATGTGCATAACGTAACATTAAAAACCAAGTGGAATTAATTCATATTAAGCACTCATTGTAATATCTGTCTGTGTATTTATGTGCTGGCTATTATTATTTATGGCTCAACTACAATTTTCATATGGATATACCCTGAAGCATTACTTTACAAATCCTTATTCAAATTGTTACACATGCTTTACAATATATGATACAATAAATCAGATCTGCTGCATTAACACTGCCTTGTAAATCTGTCATATGCCAGTAGCTATAGTTGTCTTCCAAAACTACCTGTCACACTTCTACTTTAGTCAGAAATGTATTCTCTTCGCTCAACAATACTCAATTAAATGCTTTCTTTAGAAGTGATTTACTTCTTCAGTCATAAAACTTACCAGATATAAGGCTATACAGAAATATTGTCTACTGAAGCTTACTTAAAAACTTACTTCTACTAAGAAGTAAAACTTGAATTTGAACTAAGGTAAAACAAATTAATACCTTTCCATAGTAATTCCAGCCCTGGAGGCACTTGATAAAATGGCAGTCAGGGCAATTTGTGAAGGTGTGTATAAAAGATAAGCATCTGTCAATGCAATTCTATTAAGAAAATCATCAGCTGTTTTCCTCAAAATTTCCGGATTCTCCAACATGGGATATCGAGTCTGGAAAGAAAGTTTAGAGATGTTACCATTTCTGAGAGTTTTGGATAGCCATATCATTAAAAACTACAGCAACCCTTAGGTACTTAATAAAGAATGACTTTTTAAAAAGTAATTCCTTTCCTCTGTTCCAAAAATGAGTCTTTCAATGTTAGAGTGTTTGGTATGTACCAATAGAACATAGCTAAATTATAGTCATCAAATTCTGAGTGTTTTCACTGATATGACTTTCAAACTTTATTGGAATAAACCCATGATTAGAAATATATGCTTATAAAAAAAGAAGCATATGCTTTACCACATTGATAGTTAACATTATTCTCAATTTAGTACTTTCCTAATGAGAAACTCCTCGAGAGTCTACTGGGTTCAAGGCAAAGCCAGGATGTATAAGATATAGACTCTCAGGTAAAGACTGGAAGGCTACATTAGGGATTGTACCAAATCACTGTCAGAGTGAAGTTTTTCTATGTCTATTGTGGGGGGGTGGAGGGAGGAAATAGAAATGAATGTTGAACCAATCAGCCTTTACAAATATCTACAAAATACTTTTAGACTGTGCCAAAGAATTATGGAAAACTTTACGCTGTCAATTCCTTTAAGTTTTAATCCCTCTGACTGACTTTAGATACTTATTGTCAAATCCTAGTAGTAAGACAATCTATATTCTCTAAATATATCAGGTTCCACTGTAGAGTCCCACAAAGGCCTAGTCATTGTCCCCAAATATCTAACCTCTGAAATGATAAATGTAGTCACTCCCCCTTTCTCAGGATTTTGCTTAATTTTTTTCATGATGTTCTTGTAAATCTTGAACCACTTGGTTTTGAACTCTTCTACCCAATCTGACTTACTAGAGTCTTCAATAATTTCTTTGCTGCTGCGTGTGTGTGTGTGTGTGTGTGTGTGTGTGTGTGTAGAGACGGAAAGGGTGTCAGTTCTTCTGAAGCTGGAGTTATAGGCAGTTTTGAACCACCAGATGTTGGTGAACTTTGGTCTTCTGAAAGAAAGCAAGCATTTTTTAACTGATGAACAATCTCTCCAGCCTCAATTTCAACAATATGTGAATCTAATTTCTATACTTTTGATTTCTGGGCATTGATAGGAAAAAATCTACAAAAGAGGTCTTGGGATACTAATATAAAATTTACTGACCGTGGTATGTCTCTTAGCCTAACAATGATGTTTTCCTAGAAAATTTTTTCTTTCATTTGAGTAACCCTCAAGAAAACATCATTCTATGGAAAATTATCTCTGTACTTAATAAGGATTAGACTATTTCCATTAAATCCCCAGATACAACAGTATTTTCACCCAAACTCACTCTCTCTTGTGTCAACACAAGAACTTGAACCCTCTCTAAAGGCCAGTTGTACACTGTTTCAAACCCCATGCTAACTTCCTTTATATTGTTCATAGAGAATCTATAGCTCTGCTATACAGTCTCTACTTCCATTTAATTCTTTATTACTAGCTCATTGGATCAGTACTTAAGAGTGTCAATCTTGTCTAGAAAACTAAACATGTCTACATACAGCATTTCCTCCATTTTACCTCTTTTCGATACAAAGAAAAAAAACTAATCTATGTATACAAGTTCTGTCCTACAAAACAATTTTTTATCAGTAATGGATAAGAGGCATGAGTTCCACAAGCTTGTAAAGCAGCTGAACATTTCCTGTCATTCAGTTATGACACAAACATCACAAGTGCCTTGTCCTTATGTAAGCAAGTCTATGTTCAGTATAAGACACGTTATGTATATTACAGAATTTTGAAAAAATGATCACCAGCTATGGTACTGCTTTATGTTCTTGCTGCACCATATACTTTAATTTATTTTAGATTGTATGTTTTATACTAGCAAAAAGTTAATTTTAATGTTAGAGTATGTTTCTTCTACTTAGTAACAAAATTCTAATTATAAAAGTCCTCAGGTGCATAAGTGTAACAGAAGCAAGCCATTGTTAGGAGATTATATGACAGTAGCACCTAGCTAAGGGGGAAGATCATGATATTGATCACCCAATTACAATTCATCTACTGTCTCAATATATCCAGTAATTAAGGAACATTAATAAGAAACACTTGTCTCTCTGCCTCTTCCCCTTTACCTGGACAAGGTGTTACTATGTAACCAAGTCGACACTACACAATTCTAAGTTCTAGGGCTCTCCTTCATTATGGTTTTAAAATTTTTATTTTCTTTGCTTTTATGCCTATTGATGTGTGTGTATTTTGCCTGCACATGTCTATGTACTACATATATGCCTGGTGGTCAAGAGGGGTAGAAGAGGACACTGGATTCCTTGGAACTGGAGTTACAGGCAATTATGAGCTACAATGCAGGTTCTGGGAAGTGAACCCTGTTTTTCTAGAAGAGCAGCTAGCACTTAAACTGGTGTACCATTCTCTGCGCTTGTTGTCTTTTAATTTATTCCCCTAAATCCACCATTCTCTCTTTTTTCTTTCTTTCATCTATACTTCAAAGACAAATGTCCACAAACTCATGAATGACCTTTCTGGCACCAAATTCAGCGAACATTATTAGCCTACATGTTCTTTGCCTAATTTAAGCAGAATTGGAAATATGTTTCGCTTACTTACAAGAGTACTCTACTTCCCTTCATTTTCCAACAGTCCTACAACTCTGGATAAATTTTAGTCCCATGATAAGCTGCTTCATTTTTCAACTACCCTTTAAACATTTCTTATGAGCAGTCCCACGGTTAGCCCTTTGCCCATTGTGCTCCACTCTCTTCATAATGCAGGTTACATACAGATGTCTAATCTCATCTGGCGGTATAATGCCTATTTTGGCTCTCAACCTGACTACCCCAAATGGCTGGATGTGCCCGAGGGATTTTGCTTAATTCATTCATTTGAAGTGGGAAGATTCACTCCTAATCTGGATTTCTGAGGTAGGAAGACATACCTTTAATCCAGATCTTTTGAGGTGTTAAGACTCACCTCTAATTTGGGTCGCACCTTCTGCTAGAGGCCTATATAACACAGGTAGAGGTAGCCTCTCTTTTGCCTGCTTGCTCTTGCCTTGCTGACAAGTCCATTCTTACACTGGCTTTAGCACTTACTTCTTTGACATTCAGTGTATACTGAAGATCAGCTGAGACATCCAGCCTCTTAGACTTAACAATTCCTGGATGAGTTCTGGGATCTTCTGTTCATAGGCAGTCATTTGATTAACTTGACCACATCCTAATAAATCCCTTTTATCTATATATATTCTGTCACTCTAGAGAAACACGACTAGTGTGGACACAAACTAACCTTGTGAGGTGCCATCAGGCCATTTTTTTCACACTGCAAACCCAATCATACCAGTTCTCTAGACAAGCTCTCACTCTTCTTTTTCCTTTGTTCAACATCTTCAACACTACTTACAGTCTAGATCTGCCTTTAATTCAAGCCAAAACACTCTGTTCCCTCCATCCCCAGGCTCTCCATTTCTTAAGCAAGCTGAGACTCTGAGCTCATGACTACGAAGGTCTTTGGGTGGGGTGCTCTTTCCTCACCTAATTGCTACTCTTGATTTCAATTTCACTTCAAGTGATACTTTCAACAGTATTGTCCTTGCTTTTCGATCTGCCATCTTCTAATAGAATATTTTGATTTCCCTATATAAAATTTACCACATTGACAGTTATCTAAGGTTCATGAACATTGTCATGTTCCTGTCTTGTTTCTAGGTTGTACCCCAAACCATAATGTTTAGCACAAACAGAAGAATATCTGTAGCTGCTTACCCAAGAATAACCAGTTCTCTCTCTCTCTCTTTTTTTTTTTTTTTTTTTTTTTTTTTTTTTTTGTGGGACATCAATGAGAGGAGAGGCCCTTGGTCCTGTGAAGGCTTGATGCCCCAGTATAGGGGAATACCAGGACAGGGAAGTGGGTGTGGGTGGGTTACTAAGCAGGGGGAGGGGAGATGGGATGGTGGGGGGCTTTTGGAGAGGAAATAAGGAAAGGGGATAATATTTGATATGTAAATAAAGAAAATATCTAATAAAAAATAAATTGAAAAGACAGTTCTTGACTTCGCTTTGACTTTAGACTATTCTATTCAACAACCTAAATTGACTACATCAATATTAACATATGTATTACTATGTGGGACATGTAAATACATAGATATAAATTCTATACATAAAGTATACACATACACGTATTTGTGTTACAAGTTTTGTGATGTACTCACACTATATTGCCAGGCTAGTCTCAAACTCCTGGATTCAAAGTGATCCTCCCACCTAAACTTCCTGAGGCCCTGAAAATATAGGTCTCACCTAGTTAGAATTTTGGTGCTTATATTGGTGAACTGAGTACATAAAACATTTAAAATGTGATCAGTTTATCTTTTAGTTTAATATTAAGAGATTTTTGAGGTTCTATAAGTCACTAGGTCTACATCTATGAGAATATATATGTTTCAAGAGTTACCATAATTCTTTACTAATCTCATAATCTATTATAGGTTACTAAATCAGAAACCTGGGAACTCTTACCCATTAATCTTAAGAAACAAACTCTCCAGGTAGACTCCAATACACATTAAAGTTTGAAAACTATTACCTTAGAAAAGCCAACAAAGACTCTCAGGTTGCACCTGTGTTGTACCAGTTAGTATATTACTGGTTATAAGGTTTTCAATTCGTTTTAGCAAACAATAACAAAGGATTACCTCTATTAGCTAATTTCCTATCAGTAGGTTTACCTTTATATCAATGAGGAAGCCTTCAAATGGTCTATATGGATTGTGGACAATAAGGTGAAAATTAAGTTGTTGTATAAGTAGTAGTTCATATTCCAAAATCTGTTCCAGTGCCTTTTCCTGTCCAAGAGGACTCTCTCGGAGATTTCCAACAAACTGAGGACTAGACACATTGAATTCATCTACTTTGCAGGCCAAAAATGCACAAGTAAGCCTACATAAAAAAATAAAGGATGGCAGAATATTCCGTAAAGTACTTTGTACAACATACACTTCTGTTTAGCCAAAATGAATATGAAGCTACAAGATCCATAAATGAATGGAAAGGGAGAGAAAGCAATTACCTCAAATGATTCTTAGCCTGCATAATATATATGACAACGCTAGATACTGCAGGAAATTTTTAAAAAATGAAATAGAAGTTAAAAAGTGTTCCTCTTTAAACTTTTATTCGTCAGACTTAGGAGCAACTATAAAGTTAGACCGGGCCATCATCTCCCATTGCCACAGCATTCAACCATCATAAACTATTAGCTTCATATAGTCCAACCAGGAACTTGAAAAAACAACTAAGTAGTGTGTATCCAGAACTATAAATGGAAGATTTAACTTAACAGAATTGAACACATATATACCTTATGACCATAGAAGACAGGTAATGGTAATTAATATTGCAGATGGTCATCAGCAGAAGCCAAGTCATTTGTGTATGTGATTACCAGCTTACAGGCAAACGAAATTCACCTGAGTACTAAAATTAAGGTCAGAGAGAACTAGTGTAATAAAAGCTACTGCTGACAGCCTTTAGAATCTGAAGTCACAATAAGGCCAGAGCTTGACTGGTGGGAATGAAACAAACAAAAGTATGAATGACAGCAAACTGATAAGTGCTACATTGTTTTCTCATATATAATGATAAGCATAATGCTTAGCAAAGAGAAGAAACAACACTTCTGTTTAGCCAAAATGAATATGAAGCTACAAGATCCATAAATGAATGGAAAGGGAAAGAAAACAATTACCTCAAATGATTCTTAGCCTGAGCAATTGGGAGAATAAAGGTGCCAGTGATAATATGGTGGTATTAATAGAATAACTAGATGAAGGAAAACTATGTGAGTGGTAGACAAGTTGTAGTTCAGGTGTCATTAGCTATATAGAGCATAACAGCAAGTAAGATGTTATATCCAAATAGAAAAAAATTTCAAGTCTAAATTGTTCCTAATTAAAATTGTTAATTATCTCTCATATACATTCCACAGATAAAAGGGTGACACATTATAAACATCTTCAACCAAAACAAATCAAAACCAAATTTATATACTCACATTATTATCCGAGGGTGATATTCCATTACTGAGTTATTAAGGTAAAAACGCTTGAAATACATACAAGCTGTACCCTAAGATTAAAAATAAAAAGATTTATAAAAGCAGAATCTACTTCCATGTAACATGTTAAATTTTGTTAAAAATAACTTTTCCATGCACAGATTTCCTTAAAAACATTTTCCACATGAATATGCTTGAATTTTCCCTTAATCAAAATAAATTATGATAAAGTACAACGAAACCTGTTGGGTGAAGTTGTAAAGCCTCCACCACCTTGGCGAGGAGCTGCAGCCCTGCAGCCCGTCCTCGAGTCATTTTCCACCTGCCTTATGCTATGGAGCTGACTTTCCCACCAGCCCCTCCCCAGACCCTTACTGCGGGAGGGGTGGAGTTACCATCCCCACCTGAGACCCCAATCCTTGGATAAAAGACAGTCAGACAACTTTGTTACCTTAACTTGCTTTTAAGCACAATTGCTGGGGGCAAATACCTCCTGCTTGGAAAGGCAAGTCCTTCCAATTTATTATCTGTCTTTCCTTCCGTCCTAAACATAGTGGCTAGTTCCAATTAGCATCTGCAAAACATCTTTGGCCACCTGCCTATAGCTGATGTCGCCCGCAGCCCCTAGCTGCCCAGAGTTCTCACGGTTGCTGATTCCATTTTCCTCCAAAACAAGGCAGAAAAGCCCCTTCTCTCCTTCCCAGCATCTGTCCTTCCTCTTGGGACATGAAACCCACCTGTACCTTCCACCCAGCAATTGGCTCCTGGCCTTCTTTACTGACAAATCAAAAACCAATTAGGGAACAAGACCTGAGTATCAGAACCTCCCCTTACAAAAAACACCACAATCAAAGAGACTGTATTATTTATTTTAGTTATCTGTCCCCAGCCTATGTGGCATAATCCTTTCTGTACTTAACTAAACTTAAAAATATATGTATGTGTGTATTAATTTTAGAACTCAGAGCAAAATGAGTACTTATACTCAGAGAATTTTAAGAACTAAAATACCAATGATCACAGGTTAGCCAATTTTGGAAAAATGATAATAGATAACATGATAAGAGCAAAAAGCTTTTTCTGTCAACTGCAAATCTGTGATGAGCCATGATAACTACTATACAACTGTAGTACCTCACATTTGCCTGAATACTTCCCATTCGATAATTCCACTGTGCAAAATGCAGCAGTATCGTCTATTCCTTATAACACAGTAGTAAAAATGCTATCTTCACAGAAAATGAAATAGCATGAGTGATGCTATTTATTCAGACATTTATCAAGGGTCAGAGGCTATATTCAACTAAGAACTCTATCTTTACCTATTGAATCACTTAATAGTAAAATAACCACTTATTTGATAACAGGAAAAAAATCCTTCATTTAAATGCTTCAAGAGTTGATGTCAATTTATATTAATCAACAATAACAAAAACATTTACTGTATCCATTGTATAGATTAATTTCATAAGGTTCATTGAAAGACTACTTGACCCAAAGAAATAATTTAATCCTAACAGCTCATTCTAGTTTCTGTAATGAAGAAAAATCAAACCCAATTTCATCATAGAAACTAATCAACTGTATCTGCTACTGTTTATGACTGGTTCCACTCTCGGATATGTCTAAAACTTTAAAATGAACCATAATTACTAACAAATTTAATATTTTCAATGTTTTCCCTTTTTTCCCTACTATAAAAATGGAGGAGCCTAGGTAGTTCTTCTCTATTCGGCAACTTAAAAAAACAGCTGTCTTAGGGTTTCTATTCCTGCACAAACATCATGACCAGGAAGCAAGCTGGGGAGGAAAGGGTTTATTCAGCTTAAAATTCCACACAGCTGTTCATCACCAAAGGAAGTCAGGACTGGAACTCAAGCAGGTCAGGAAGCAGGAGCTGATGCAGAGGCCATGGAGGGATGTTCCTTACTGGCTTGCTTCCCCTGGCTTGTTTGGCTTGCTTGCTTATAGAATCGGAATCCGAGACTACCAGCCCAGGGATGGTACCACCCACAAAGGGCCCTCCCCCTTGATCACTGATTAATGCCTTACAGCTGGATCTCTTGGAAACATTTCCTAGAGGCTCCTTTCTCTGTGATAACTCAAGGTGACCCACAAAATCAGCCAGTACAACAGCCTTTTATACTTGACCTTTACAACCAACAAGCCCTGAGAGTAAAAAGCAAGGTAAAAGTATTTTGGTCACCCTTAACACCATCTTTTTTCTTTGTTGTTTAGCTTGTACCACAGGTTATCCATTTGCACCCCAGTAGAAAACACAGCACTAAGAACCACAAACTAATGCTGCGACACTGACATTTAAGCCTGGATATACTCAGTAGGGAGTGTGCCTGCTACTACCAGGCATGGATGCAGCTCTGCATTTGATCCTGGGTACTAGGTCAGGCCAGACACGCAGTGCCTATAATCCCAGTGACACTTCAAGTTCAAGTTCATCCACTGGAATATAATAAACTCAAGGCCAACATGACTCATAGAGGACAATCTCAAGAACGCAAAATAAACAAAGACACCCTCCCCCCCCCAAAAAAAATTAAGTGTCAGCTCTAATATCCTCTAATCAAAGTTTTAAGAGATCTTAGGGCAAGAGTAGCAGCTGGAACATGAATCAATGAACATTTCAAACTGGAACTGAGTTTAGCAGAGTTGAAAAAACACTAGTTTATATTCTAATCTCAATTCTACTGTTTTCTAGTAAAGAGTATGAGAAGAAAAATGAGGATGTCACATACTGTACAGCACACTATAAAATGACACAGGATATACTCTTAATATAGCAACTATGAATTAGGCCTTTAAACATTTTACAAAATTATTTTGTCTCACATTCATTATACTGATACATGTATGAAAATACCAGTATTTAAAAAATGTGACTGATTCATATACAACTTTAACTTACGCATGTTATGGTGGCTAATGTACATTACAGCTCATGCCTGGATACAGGGAACTAAGCATCTGGGCAGAAGCCACGTTCCATGGTGGAATGCTTTTGTCTGTTATGGTTAACACAATAACTGGAATGACTCACATTTTAGCTCAAGGTTCATGAAGCAACTATGCCTTTCCCACAGTGCACCTCCCTCCATCCAGAGGCAGGGGTTAGGCACTGGGTTAGGCCCTCCAAGAGTCACCAGAGGGCTGGCGGTTAAGGCTCTAGTCATGACAACAGAGCCACTTCTGATGACATGGCCTGTATTGGGCCACACTGTAAGAAGAAATAAACTACTAGGTTTTTTTCTATTATAGTTTGTCAAATAGTTTTGGTCCTATTTAGTCTGCAGAAGATAACATAAATACAATTTTACTACTTATAAAGAGTAAAAGATCTTTTCCCGTTCTGTAGGCTGCCATTTTGTCCTATTGATGGTGCCCTTAGCCTTGCAAAAGCTTTTCTCTTTCATTAAGCCCCATTTATTAACCATTAATCTTAGTGCCTAAGCTATTAGTGTTCTATTCAGGAATTTGTCTCCTGTGCCAATGAGTTCAAGTACTTCCCTACTTTCTTTACGCCATCTGGACATGAGTTTGGTGCAGGGTGATATATATATATGTGTGTGTGTGTGTGTGTGTGTGTGTCAATTTGCAGACAGCCAGTTAAACCAGCATCATTTGTTGAAGATGTTTTTTTTTTTCCATTGTATGATTTTGGCTTTTTTGTCAAATATTAAGTATCCATAGGTGTGTGGGTTTATTTCTGGGTCTTTGATTCTATTCCATTGATCAACATGTCTGTTTTTATTCCAATACCATGCAGTTGTTTTTTGTTTTTGTTTTTGTTTTTTTTATTACTATTGCTCTGTAGTATAGCCTGAAATCAGGGAGGATGATACCTTCAGAAGTTCTTTTATCGTACAGGATTGTCTGACAGGAGACTAATATCCAAAATATATAAAGAAATAAAAAATTAGACATTAGAAAATCACGTAAACCAATTAAAAATGGGGTATAGAGCTAAACAGAGAATTCTTGCCGGGCGGTGGTGGCATACTCCATTAATCCCAGCACTTGGGAGGCAGAGGCAGGCAGATTTCTGAGTTCAAGGCCAGCCTGGTCTACAGAGTGAGTTCCAGGACAGCCGGGACTATACAGAGAAACCCTGTCTCAAAAAACCAAAAAAAAAAAAAAAAAAAGAGAGAGAGAGAGAGAGAGAGAGAGAGATTTCTCAACAAAGGAACCTCAAATGGCTGAGAAGCACTAAAAGAAATGTTCAACATCCTTAGTCATCAGGGAAATGCAAATCAAAAAGACTATGAGACTCCTTCTTACACCCATTAGAATGACGAAGATCAAACACTGAAGTGACAGCACATGCTGGTGATAATGTGGAGCTAAGGGAACACTCTTCCATTGCTGGTGGGAGTGCAAACTTGTACAAGCACTTTGGATATCAGCTTGTCAGTTTCTCAGAAAACTAGGAATAGTTCTACCTTAAGACCCAGCTCTAGCCGGGTGGTGGTGGCGGCGCACGCCTGTAATCCCAGCACTCTGGGAGGCAGAGGCAGGCGGATTTCTGAGTTCAAGGCCAGCCTGGTCTACAGAGTGAGTTCCAGGACAGCCAGGGCTATACAGAGAAACCCTGTCTCGAAAATACCAAATCCAAAAAATAAAAAAAAAGACCCAGCTCTACCACTTCCAGGCATATACCCAAAAGATGCACCACTATACCACAGGGACACTTGCTCAACTGTGTTCACAGCAGCTTTATTTATAATAGCCAGAAACTGGAAAGAACCCAATATCCTTCAAGTGAAGAATGGATGAAGAAAATGTGGTACATCTACAGAATGGAATACTATTCAGCTATTAAAAACAAAGACAAATAGATGGGATAAATAGATAAATAGATGCAGGCGCACAGATGGGACTTGAGACTATTTCTGAATGAAATGCAAACCCCTGAGATAGGGGAGGCCAGGGACGTCTATGCGGGTGACTCCAGTTGAGATTTCTACCAGCAGAGGATACAGAGACAGAAATATCCACCCCTGTGGCTACCTAGGACTTCCAGTGAAAGCAGAGGGACACCAACCCATCCACAAAACCTCCAACCCAAAATCTGTCTTACCTATAAGATACTCAAGGAGGAAGGGAGACGGAGCAGAGAGGCTGAGGGAAAGGCCAACCAATGACTGGCTCAATTTGAGACCCATCCTATGGGAGAGAGAGCTAACCTCTGATACTATTTCTGCTACTCTGCTGTGCTCCAGGCAGGAACCTCGCATAACTGTCTCCTGAGGGGCCGCATTCAGCAACAGATGGAAGCAGATTCAGAGACCCAGAGCCAAACATCAAGAAGAGCTGGGGGAGTTTTGTGGAGAGTGGTGGATAGAACTGAGCAAGCTGGGAGTTATGGACACCATAGGAGGGCCAACAGAGCCGACTAGGGGCTTACAGTGACTGAACCACCAGCCAAAGAGGGCTGGACCTACACCCTCCCCACAACCCTCTACATTTGTAGCACATGTGCAGATTGGTCTTCATATGGGTCCCCTAACATCTGGAACAGGGGTTGTCTCTGGCTCTGTTGCTTGCCACTGGACCCCCTTTCCCAACCAGAATGACTTGTTGAGCCTCAGTGGGAGAGATGTTTAGTCCTTCTGGGACAAGGTATCCCAGGGTAAAGTGGTACCCAAAAGGGGAAGGCCTTCCCCTTCTCTCAGGAGAAGGGAAGGGGGTATTGGTCAGAGGAATTTGCAAAGGGCAGGAGTGAAAAGAGATGGTGGAATTGGGATGTAATGTGAAAAAAAATTAATTTATGGGGGAGGAAAAAAAAAGGAAAAGAATAGAAGAGTTCAATTTTCTCAAGCCAGCTACCAAGCATATTCTTCTCTACTATTACTTACCACAACAGACCGTGGCATAGCTGGTTTAAACACTGAACAAAAGTCCAATAATCTTTTTTCATAGTATTTGCAAAGTGTCATTTCTTCATGAGGCTCAAGAAACACTGGATCATTTGGAAGAACCTTTAGACAGCAAACATTTCAATGTAAGTTCAGTGAATTAATTACAAAACTGTCTTCTCTGTCCTGCTGAAATTTGACTTATACCATCAACAAATAATAGACCTTACATTTTCTTTTTTAAGTTTACTATGCATTAATCAAAATATCTAGGAAAATAATAAGGAAAATCAATAAACTGAATCTAGGCCTTCCGTTCACAAGTTCTCAAACTGTCAGTTGGACATTTTAAAATAACCATGACCGTACCTACCAATCCACTCCCAGGTTTGATACCATTATTTGTAAATTAGAAAGAAGATACATACTTTCAAGGGTTAGAAATCTCCCAAAGTAGCTTTCTCAGTAAATCCCTACCCAAATTAAACAACACCCAAATTAAAATAACTCAGTTCACTGATTGTTTTGGAAGTACAAATCTTATTTGCATGAAATCTGTAGGAGCTACTACAGAGTTACCCGAGGGCAGTACACAGAAATGAGTGAGTGGAGCCCTGCACAGAGCGCAGACCTGCACTCAACGGGCTTGTGTCAATCATCATCTTTCCTTGTGCAACCTTCGGCGTGAAGGTTGTTTCCGGAAACCAGATCCAGCAAGCCATCACTTCCCCATCTCAAGTCTTTGAAAAGGTCCCTTCAGTTTGGGCATATATTTCAACCTCCTTACTCTTCCGCTTACAAGTTGCTTGCGCACGTTCTTCGTCCTCTGCTGCGGAGGTACAGCTTCCCCCACGGATGACCACCAGCACTCCGCGCACCCGCCGGCCAGTCTGACTTTCCACTAGACACCGGCGGGTGTGTCGGCCAACACCCCCCTCCTCCTCCCTCCAAGCCAACTCCAGAGAATGGTTCATCCTGACATCCTGAGGGGCAGGTGACCAGTGCCAGTCCCGCACCAACTCCGCACTCTTCCGAGGCTCTGGCCATTCCCCGGGATGTTACTCACAGCTCTGCTCTGCCCCGGCCAGCCCCGGCCTGGGCTGTCGCATCAGGCCCAGTCTGCACTGACCCAGCCCGGTGAGCCCTGTACGGGCTTCCAGCCTGCAGGCAGAGCGGGACTTCAGGAGGGCCCCCCGGCTTAGGCTGGGCACAGGGGCTGGGCACAGGGGCTGGCGCGCGGGGACCTCACCTTCCCGTTAGCCACAGCTTTGCACTTGAATTTGCGGTTGGCGTCCGCCCGCAGGCGCGCCAGCTGCTCCTCGCTAGCGAAGGTCCAGTGCCGCTTCTGGCTGCTGCTGTGGTACATGCTGTAGCCCTCACGGGCCGTGGGGCCGCGACAGAAACAGCGACACTCCGGGAGACGGCAACCGCGAGCGACGGCCAACGCGCGAACCCCGGGCCCAGGCGCCAGACGCGCGCGTGACGTCACCGTCACGTCCCAGCGTCTGCCGAGGCACTTCCGGAGCCCGTGGGAGTTGTTCCGCGACGCGGGAGGGCGGAGCCTCGGGGGCTCCCAGGCTTCGGGGAGGAGTCTGAAGGGCGTGACCCAGGAGGGTCAGGAAGTGGGCGTGGCCGCAGGGATCCAAGTTCTTCAAATCTAGAGCTTCAGGCCTAAGGGACAAGCCCGAAGAGGGACTTGGTCTGCAAATGGAAGTGCTGGATGTGAATTCGAACTGCAGCCAATGCGACCTTTCCGGAGAGGTTTTTATTTCCTCCTAGTACTCCTATCTCTGAAGCCAAAGTGGATGCTAGTTTTACAGTTCTTGGTATTTGTATCAACATTACCATAAGCAAATCTTACAATAAACTAACAATCCTTAAGAGATTTACCTTTTGTGTTTTTATTAGGACTTAGAACATTGCATTTGTGACACCGCATTTACATTGGTTCCAAAAGCCTTCATTTTTTTTTTAATTTTGTGTTTTTATTTTATGCACATTGGTGTTTTGCCTGCATGTATATATGTGTGATGGCTTCAGATCTCTTGGAATGGGAGTTTCAGACAGTTGTGAGCTGCCCTGTGGGTACTGGGAATTGAAGCCAGGTCATATGGATGACACAGTCAGTGCTCTTAACCACTGAACCATCTCTCCAGTCCCCCATTTGCTCTTTTAGAGGGAGAGCACAAAGCACTCCTCCACTGCCATAATTTGTGCAGTAGAGTTTCCTCCCACTCTTCCTGCCTTTCTCGGTCCCTTCTTGTCTCATTATATACTAGAAATTCATGGTGGTTTCAAATTTATGATTCTCCTGCCTAAGCCTCTATAATTCTGGAAACACAGGCATACAGCAACACCCACTTTAAATAATCTTTAGGTCACATTTCAGTGCATCCAAGATTATTTTTTAAAAAAAACAAAACCAAAAAACAAAACACATTTTAATCTTCCAAGGAAAGGAACAAGTAATTCACAGCTCAATGTCGAAGATACGACTGTTTTATTGGATACCACCAAGACATAAATTAATTTTTTTCTTTTTTTCTTTTCTTTTTTTGTTTTTTGTTTGTTTGTTTGTTTTTCTTTTGTTTTTGTTTTTGTTTTTGTTTTTTTTTTTTGGATTTGGTTTTTCGGGACAGGGTTTCTCTGTATAGCCCTGGCTGTCCTGGAACTCACTCTGTAAAGCAGACTGGCCTCAAACTCAGAAATCCACCTGCCTCTGACTCCCAGAGTGCTGGGGTTACAGGCGTGCGCCACCACTGCCCGGCTAAATTAATAACTGGAAAATTTTCAGTGTTTTTTTTTTTTAATTAAACACAAATGTCTTTGGGCAGCAGTTCTTAAATTGTGCTATGTATTATTTGTAGATAGACTCTAAGCATTTTTAAGTGCCAGTATAACTTGTGACCCAAGACTTGCAAACAAAGATCTGGCTTTACAGAGCATTTATTGCCTCTTGGTCTCCAAGGTAAAGTTTTACATACCTCACTAAAGTTACCGGCAAGACCATCCTCTGCCACATATGTGGCCAGCACCATGGGTCCCTCCATGTGTTATTCTTTGGTTGGTGGTTCATTCCCCGGGAGCTGGGGGTAGGGTGTGTGTCTGGCCTGTTGACATTGTTGCTCCCCTCATGGGGCTGCAAACCCCTTCAGATCCTTCAGTCCCTTCTCCAGCTCCTCCATCAGGGATGTCTGCACTCAGTGCAATGGTTGGCTGCGAGCATCCACTTCTGTATTTGTCAGGCTCTGTCAAAGACTCTCAGGAGACAGCCATATCAGGCTTCCATCAGCAAGTACTTCCTGGCATCTACAATAGCATCCGGGTTTGGTGGCTGTTTGTGGGATGAATGCCCAGATGGGACAGTCTATGGACGGCCTTTCCTTTAGTCTCTGCTCCACACTTTGTCTCCATATTTCCTCCTATGAATATTTTGTTCAACCTTCTAAGAAGCACTGAGGCATTCACATTTTGGTCTTCCTTCTTCTTAGGCTTCATATGGTCTGTGAATTGAATCTTGGGTATTCTGAACTTTGGGGCTAATATCCACTTATCAGTGAGTACATACCATGTGTGTTCTTTTGTGACTGAGTTACCTCACTCAGGGTGATATTTTCAAGTTCCATCCATTTGCCTGCAAATTTCATGAAGTCGTTGTTTTTAATAGGTGAGTAGTATTCCTTTGTGTAAATGTACCGCATTTCCTGTATCCATTCCTCTGTTGAGGGACATCTGAGTTGTCCCAGTGTAGGGGAATGCCAGGGCGAGAAGATGAGAGTGGGTGGGTGGGGGTTGGGGGGTGGGGGAGCATCCTCATAGAGGCAGGGGGAGGGAGATGGGATAGGGGATTTCCTAAGGAGAGACCTGGAAAGGGGAAAACATTTAAAATGTAAATAAAGGGGAAAAGTTACCTGCAAGAGCGCACAGAGTTCTGGGAGTTCCTTTCTTACTTTGGGGAAATTTTCCCATTTCTTAAAGTCTTATCCCAGAAACCCTAGGATCAGGAGAAAATTAAAAGAATTCAATTGTGTGTTTTTAACAGGAAAGGAAGAAAAGGGAACCAGAAGAAAAAAGTATCAATTTTACTTATATAACTTGGAGTAATTTTGCATGTATTTGTGTGTATGTTATATGTGTACATGCATGTATACATGTGTAACACGCATGTAAAAGCCCAAAGTTGATGTTAGGTGTCTTCTTCAATCTCTCTCCATCGTATTGATTGAAGCATAACCTTTCAATGAAAGCAGAGCTCCACATTTCCTGCTAGGCTAGCTATGAATTCCCAATCTTTGTTATGCACAAACTATAAAAGTCTGTGTTCAGAGACCAGTGCTGACTTCTCAAATTCACCTTAGAGGGAGGCATCCTGTATAAAATAAATCCTGCAAAAATAAAAATGTTTGCTTTCCCCAGGTGGGGCAGTCTCTGCATGGTCTTTCCTTCAGTCTCTGCTCCACACTTTTTGTCTTCTCCCATGAATATTTTGTTCCCCCTTCAAGAAGGACTGAAGCATCCACACTTCGGTCTTCCTTCTCGGTCTATGAATTGTATCTTGGGTATTGTGAGCTTTTGGGCTAATATCCACTTACCAGTGAGTGCATACCTTGTTTGTTCTTTTGTGACTGGGTTGCATCACTCAGGATGATATTTTCTAGATCCATCATTTGCCTAAGAATTCCATGAAGTCATTGTTTTTAATAGCTGAGCAGTACTCCATTGTGTCAGTGTGCCACATTTTCTGTATCCATTCCTCCGTTGAAAGACATCTGGTTCTTTCCAGCTTCTGGCTGTTATAAAAAAGGCTGCTATGAACACAGTGGAGCATGTGTCCTTGTTATATGCTGGAGCATCTTTTGAGTATATGTCCAGGAGTAGTATAGCTGGGTCCTCAGGTAATACAATGTCCAATTTTTTGAGGAACTGCCAGACTGATTTCCAAAATGGTTGTACCAGCTTGCAATCCCACCAAGACCTGGGGATCCATCCCATATACAGTTACCAAACCCAGACACTATCGTAGATGCCAAGAAGTGCTTTCTGACAGGAGCCTAATATAGCTGTCTCCTGGGAGGCGTTTCCAGAGCCTCACAAAAACAGAGGCAGATGCATGCAGTCAACCATTGCACTGAGCACAGGGTCCTCAGTGGAGGAGTTAGAGAAAGGACTGAAGGAGCTGAAGGGGTTTGCAACCCCATAGGAATAACAACAACATTAACCAACCAGACTCTCCAGAGTTTCCAGGGATTAAAACACCAACCAAAGTGTACACATGGAGAGACCCATGGCTCTAGCCTCTTGTGTAGCAGAAGATGGCCTTGTCACACATCAATGGAAAGAGAGGCCCTTGGTTTTACAAAGGTTCAATTCCCAGTGTAGGGGAATGCCAGTGTGGAGGTGGGAGTAGGTAGGTAAGTGGGCAACATCCTCAGAGAAGCAGGGGAAGGGGGAGAAATAGGGGATTTGGGGGGACTGAGAAAGGGGATAACATTTGAAATGTAAATAAAGAAAATATCCAAAAAAAAAATAGAAAAAGGAAAGATTATTTGGAATAAAACCACAAAAAAAACTTGATCTAATTTAAAAAACAAAACAAAAACAAAACCCAAAATATGTAGATGTAAAGAATGCTTTACAATATTTTATATAGTAAATTGTACAAAAACCACACTTACCTAATATATATATATATATATATATATATATGTGTGTGTGTGTGTGTGTGTGTGTGTGTGTATGTATGTATGTATATATATTGAATCGCCACTAAAAACCTGAAAACCTGATAGGAACACAGATATGACAATTTTTCAATTCCTGCTTCAAAGTCCTTAGAATATGGTAGCATAGTCATGTCATGTACTAATATAGGCTCTTTGCCGTGAGTGACCTCGGGTTTTGAGCTACCAAACTTTAATCAGTCTATTTTTTTTTATTTTGAGCTTTTAATATCATTATAACCTTTCTCCCTTCCATTTCCAAACTCTCTCATATACCATTCCCTGCTCTCATTAGAATTCATGGCCTGGCCACGTTTTTTACTAAGTGTTATTGTATATATATTTTTAATATGCCTAGGCACATATATTCCTAAATATTAGCTGTTCAGTACATATAATGTTACTTGAACATTTTCAAGGGTAGTTGATCATTTGGCACCGAACAATGCTGTGCTTTTCCCTGGGGAGGACATCTGTCTTGCTCTTAGCTTTCCTCAGTTGCCTATAGACCTTTCTGTATGGTTAAGATCTCATGGGTTTTTCCCTCTCTAGTTTTGGATGTCCTTTGGTACCATCCTTGTTAACTCACTTTTGTATGGTTATGTTGGTGAGACATTGTGGTTGTAGCTTCTGATGTTACTACAGATGTTTATAATCTGATGTTTATGAACAACCCACTTTTCTGCAATGCTCCATGGGCCTTATATATTGATAATTCTGCAAGTATATTCATTGGTACTGGGCTCTACAACTCAGCATTTTGATTGGCTGTTTCTGTAGTGTTTCCATGGAAGCGTTGTTTCCATCTGTTATAAAAAGAATGTCCCTTGATTGGGGTGAAAACTGCACTTATCTGTGGGTAGAAAGCTAAATATTTATAGGTTTTTTAAAGTATTATTCTGGTGTAATAAATTAGTCTTTCTAAATTCTCCTCTGATGACCATGATTTTACTAGCATTGATTAGTTAGTGAGGTTTCTAGTACCACACAAGTTCCTTCTTGTTGGATGGGTTTTGTGTCCTTTTGAGGAGGGTTCCTGATTCTCACTAGAGAATTGTGAGTGAGTTTTTTTATCACTATAGAATCCAGCATGAACAAGAATCCTAGTAATTCAATGTATTGACAATTTTATGCCCTTTATGAGTTGCCATTCTTTTTTTTTTAAAGATTTATTTATGTATATGAGGACACTGTAGCTGTACAGGTGGTTGTGAGCCTTCATGTGGTTGCTGGGAATTGAACTCAGGACCTCTGCTCACTCTGGCCCTACTCACTCTGGCTCAAAGATTTAGTTATTACTATATGTAAGTACACTGTAGCTATTCTTTAGACACACCAATAGAGGGCATCAGATCTCATTACGAATGGTTGTGAGGCACCAGGCGGTAGCTGGGATTTGAAGTCAGGACCTTTGGAAGAGCAGTGCTCTTACCCCCTGAGCCATCTTACCACCCCATGAGTTGCCATTCTTAATATACAAAGAGGCTCAAAGTACAAGATGTATCTCAAGATCAGTTTAGAAATAAGACGAATTACCTGAAATAGGATATATTAAAATAAGAAGGCTACCAAAAGGCGATGAGCAATTTGTTCATATGAATCCCATTTTCTTTTTGAGACAGGAATGTATACAACTTAGGCCTGCCTCAAAATCACTGTGGACTTGAGAATGGGATCCTAGTGCAAGGCCTTGAGCCACAGGGCCCAGTTTAGGCTTCTTCTGCGTATTTGAGCTATTGCTAAGGTACCATAATAGTTGCTGGATTTCGAGTCAGCTAATTACCTCCAAGAAACATTGTAGTAGAAATTATTTAAAATCCCAGCCTGGAGTTTCTACCTTGCCTTGCTTATTGAATTCCCAGATGAAAGACACACAGCCTTTATATTTACAACAAGCCCTAAACAGTACAAGAGCAATGCCTCCATGCTGTACAATCTACTTTCCTATAGATAACTAAAAGTAATTACTACTTACTATGTTCCATCTGGACTGCTCTTAGCCCTAATTGGGCAGCCCTCAGGGCCACACTCGCTTGACCCTTAACCTATATTGGCTTCTCCCTCCTCCTATCCTGCACCTTCCTCTTCTTCTTCTTCCTCTACCCCAAGTCCGAGAAACCTAAACCAACCTATGTCTCTTCTGCCCAATTATTGGCCATTGACATCTTAATTTACCAATCACAATTAACTGGGGATGAGGTCATTTAGCTAGCATTTAGGTGGGGACTCTCTGGAGCAAGCAATTTTGGGGTTCCAAATTAGCATTAGAATACAAACAGCATCAGGCTAACCCACTACAAAACATTGCATGAGCCAACTGAAGCCTTGAGTTTCTTTGAATCACTATTTTAATATGGCAGAGAAAGTTTGCTTACTGGAATAGCAGAGCGTCTATCCAAGGCACTTCAGATGCTCTTTTGTTTTGAGCATGCATGCATATGGTCAGGAGTTGTGTATAATCAGAACTCTGCTTACCTATCCATCTATGAATGAGAATTTTTTAATATGATTGTGTATAAATTTTTCTAAGGTATGATTTTTAATTTATTTAAAGAAGGTTCTGTTTTGAGAATTATCTACAATGTACTGTGCTTTTATGAGAGTAAGACTCTCTCTCTCTCTCTCTCTCTCTCTCTCTCTCTCTCTCTGTGTGTGTGTGTGTGTGTGTGTGTGTGTGTGTGTGTGTCTCTTTTTCTTTTTCTTTCTTTCTTTTTTTTTGAGACAAAGTTTTTCTATCTATGCTTGGCTGTCCTGGAACTTTCTCTGTAAACCAGACTGTCCTTGAACTCAGAGATTGGCCTTCCTCTTTCTCATCAGTGTTGTTACTAAAAGCTGGCCATACCTGGCTATCTCTGTGTCTTTTTTTTTTTTGTTTTTGAGGCAGGATCACCATCACCTTCTATAGCTCAGACTGTTGCAGGACTCAGACTGGCCTTCATTCTCCTGCCTCAGTCTACAAATGTCAAGATTACAGACATAAGCCACCATATACATCTTAAAATTAACTTCCCTGCTTTTTTTAAAATTTTCTTTCAAGACAAAGCATTTAGTAGTCTAGGTTTGGCAATGATTACCTTAAATTTCTGATCTTTCTTTGACCACTCCCATGAGTGTTGGAATTACAGATGTGCTTCCCTTCCCCTAGATAGCACCAAGGATTATGTATACTGCTTAATGCATGTCCAACAAATACTCTGACAACTGAGTTCTATCTACAACTCTGTATAGTATGTTTCTTCTTTACTTCAAGTAATAAACCTGTCTTTAAAATATCAATTTTATGTTATGTGTATGAGTATTTAACCTTGGATGTATGTAAGTTCACTTCATACATGTCTGGTGTGGAAGAGGCCAGAATAGGGCACCAAATCCTTCTGGAACCAGAGTTACACAGTTATAAGTTCCCATATGAGTTCTAGGAATAAAACTGAGGTCCTCTACACAGCAAAAATTCCTCTTAACTGCTGAGCTATCTGTTCAGACAAATAAACCTGGCTTACTTTCAACCCATTCCTACTTGACTTTGCACTTCCTACCTGGTGAATTCATCATTTTTGGTTACAAAATTCAGGACTTTAACAGATCTGAAGAGCTTGGGTTTATGAATTCTTAGTAAAAATTCTCATAAGTTACAGACTTTTTAAAATTCATTGTGTGTGTGTGTGTGTGTGTTAGTGTTACTTATGAGACCAGAAGTTGAGCTATCCAGCTTGCTCTAAAGATTCTACCTCCACTTCCTGAGCACTGAGATTGCAGGCAGATCTCTGTACCTGTCCAGCATTTATGTGGGCTCCAAGGATTCAACCCCTGATCCTCATGTTCCAGTGAGTACTTCCCCTGCTCATCCATCTTCCCAATCAGTATACTGTACTTGTGCCACATAAAACTAAGTATTACAAATTCCATTATATAAAGTTGGATATGCATTTTAATATATTAATAAACAATACTACATTTCAAGTAACATAATGAGATATTGCAGTTTCCTGTAATATAATATAACTACACCACATCTGAGTGAACATGAACTGTTTTCTTCCCTAGAAAAAGACACAGTCCTTAATGATGTAGGATTTTCTTGTTTCTAGAACTGAAGCACTATCATGTATAATTAAGAAGTCAAATTTTACTTCAATATTAGTGTAAATCAATTTATTTTGAGTTATATAATAATGGAACAAATTAAGTAAAAAAACAGAAACATATATGCGTATGCATATGAAGTATATATTTGTGTGCACATACTGGCACAGACGTGCATGCCAAATACTAATGTCTATAACAGAGTAAAAGGAACACTAATGTCAATTACAGCTTTCATTACTGAAATTGGTTTCATAATTATAACTGATATTTATGACTACATACTTCTGTGATCCTTCCTGTGTTCCCTTTTATGTAACAAACACTTCAGCTCATTACTTGCCTGATGGACTGAGCCAAACATTTATCTCAGGAAGGTCTCGAGCATTAGTAGTTCTGGCTGGATTGAGTTATTGTCATTTTCCATCAGTTTTTGGTACTGATCTTGTAATAATTATAATTAAATTATAACAGTGCTTGTAATAGGGACTCCAAGACTCTCCTGTGTACCAGACTCACCCTTTCTTAAAACACTTGATGGAATACTATTTCTCACAGATAGTTGTGATCAGTCATCTCAGCAACTACCCCTTTCCCTGTTCATTGGGAGACTGGAGAACTACAAACTAAATGAGCAGGAGTCTTAACTTCCAGATCAGTGGACTCACTATTGTGTCTCTTCAATGCAGCATTCCTGTCTTTGGAATCAAGGAGAGCTTAAGGTCATAGGAACAGAAAGCACAAATTTTGAAAGGTGGTCATTACAAACAGGCTGAGAAAGAAATTACGGAGACGATACCCTTCACAATAGTCACAAATACTATAAAATACCTTGGTGTGAGTCTAACCAAGTAAGTGAAAGATCTGTATGACAAGAACTTCAAGTCTCTGAAGAAAGAAATCAAAGATCTCAGAAGATGGAAAGATCTCCCATGCTCATCGATTGATGATTAATATAGTGAAAACTGGCCATCTTGCTGAAAGCGATCTACAGAATCAATGCAATCCCCACCAAAATCGCAACTCAGTTCTTCATAGAGTTAGAAAGAGCAATTGCAAATTCATTTGGAATAACAAAAACCCAGGATAGGGAAAACTATTCTCAACAATAAAAAAACTGGGGGAATCACCATCCCTGATCTCAGGCTGTATTATAGAGCAATAATGATAAAAACTGCATGGTATTAGTACAAAGACAGGCAGATAGATGAATGGAATGAAATTAAAGACCCAGAAATGAACCCCCATACCTATGGTCACTTGAACTTTGACAAAGGAGCTAAAACCAGCCAGTGGGGGAAATAAAACTTTTTCGACAAATGGTGCTGGTTCAATTGGCAGTCAGCATGTAGAAGGTTGCAAATTGATTCATTCTTATCTCCTTGAACAAAGCTCAAGTCCAAGTCGATCAAGGACCTCCACAGAAAACCAGATACACTGAAACTAATAGAAAAGAAACTAGGAAGAGCCTCAAACACATGGGCACAGCAGAAAATTTCTTGAACAGAACACCAATAGCTTATGTGCTAAGAACAAGAATTGACAATTTGGGACCTGATGAAATTGCAAACCTTCTCTAAGGCAAAGGACACTGTTGATAGGACAAAAGAGCAACCAACAGATTGGGAAACAATTTTTTTAACCAATCCTACATCCAATAGAGGGCTAATATCCAATATATACAAAAACTCAAGAAGATTCCAGAGAACCAAATAACTTTACTAAAAAATAGTGTATAGAGCTAAACAAAGAATTCTCTACTGAGGAATACTAAACAGCTGAGAAGCACCTAAAGAAATGTTCAACATCCTTAGTCATCAGGGAAATGCAAATCAAAATAACCTTGAGATTCCACTGCACAACAGTTAGAATGGCTAAGATAAAAACTCAGGTGCGCCAGGTGGTGGTAGCACATGCCTGTAATCCCAGCACTTGGGAGGCAGAGGCAGGTGGATTTCTGAGTTCAAGGCCAGCCTGGTCTACAGAGTGAGTTCCAGGACAGTCAGGGCTATACAGAGAAACCCTCAAAAAACCAAATCCCAAAAACCAACCAACCAAACAAACAAACAAAAAACAAACAAACAAACAAAAAACTCTCAGGTGATAACAGATGCTAGCGAGGATGTAGAGAAAGAGGAACACTCCTCCATTGCTGGTGGGATAGCAAGTTGGTACAACCACTGTGGAAATCAGTCTGGTGGTTCCTCAGAAAATTGGACATAGTGTTACCTGAGGACCCAGCTATATCACTCTTGGACATATATTCAAAAGATGCTCCAACATATAACAAAGATACATGCTCCACTATGTTCATAGCAGCCTTATTTATAATAGCCAGAAGCTGCAAAGAACAGATGTCCTTCAACAGAGGAATGGATACAGAAAATGTGGTACATCTACATAATGGAGTACTACTCAGCTATTAAAAATGAAATTCTTAGGCAAATGGATGGAACTAGAAATATCATCCTGTGTGATGTAACCCAGACACAAAAGAATATACATTGTATGCACTCATTGATAAGTGGATATTAGCCCAAAAGCTCACAATACCCAAGATACAATTCACAGACCACATGAAGCTCAAGAAGAAGGAAGACAAAGTATGGATGCTTCAGTCCTTCTTAGAAAGGGGAACAAAATACTTGTGAGAGGAGATACAGAGACAGAGTGTGGAGCAGAGACTGAAGAAAAGGCCATCAAGAGACTGCCCCTCCTGGGAATCCATCCTATATACAGACATCAAACCCAGACACTTTTGCAGATGCTAAGAAGTGCTTGCTGACAGGAGCCTGATATAGCTGTCTCCTGAGAGGCTCTGCCAGGCTCTGACAAATACAGAGGTGGATGCTTGCAGCCAACCATTCAACTGAGCAATGGGTCCCCAATGGAGGAGTTAAAGAACAGAAGGAGCAGAATGGGTTTACAACCCCATAAGAGGAACACTCCTCCACTGCTGGTGGGACTGCAAGCTGGTACAACCACTCTGGAAATCAGTCTGGTGGTTCCTCAGAAAACTGGATATGATACTTCCGGAGGATCCAGCCATACCACTCCTGGGAATATATCCAGAAGACTCCCCAGCATGCAATAAGGACACATGCTCCACGATGTTTATAGCAGCCTTATTTATAATAGCCAGAAGCTGGAAATAACTCAGATGTCCCTCAATGGAGGAATGGATACAAAAAATGTGGCATATATACACAATGGAGTACTATTCAGCCATTAGAAACAATGAATTCATGAAATTCTTAGAGAAATGGATGGAACTGGAGAACATCATTCTAAGTGAGGTAACCCAGTCTCAAAAGAATACCCATGGTATGCACTCACTGATAAGTGGATATTAGCCTAGAATCGTGGGACACCAAAGACACAATTCACATACCAAATGATGTCTGATAAGAAGAAAGGAATGGACACTAATGCTGGAAAGGATCAAAGCATCAGTGTAGGGGAATACCAGAACAGGGAAGTGGGAAGGGGTGGATGAGGGAGCAGGGGGAGGGAAAAGGGCATGTGGGACCTTAGGGGGGTGGGGAAACAAAAAAAGGAAATGAAATGTAAATATAGAATATATCCAATAAAAAAAGAAAAAAAAGAAGTATCTTATGTGCTGATGTGTGATATCTTTCAAAATGTCATCATGAATTTCTATTAAAATATTTATTTACTTAAAACAAAAGAAGAAGAACAACATAAACCAACCAGACTTCCCGCCGCCCCGCCCCCCAGAGCTCCCAGGAACTAAACCACCAACCAAAGAGTACACAGGACTCCATCCTCATATGCAGCAGAGGATAGCTTTGTCACACATCAATGGGAGGGGAGGCCCTTGGTCCTTTGAAGGCTCAGTGTCCCAGTGTAGAGGAATGCCCGTGTGGGGAGGCAGGAGTAGGTGGGTGGACGGGGAAGCACCCCACAGAAGCAGGGGGATGCGGGTAGGGGACTTCTGGAGGTGAAACCAAAAAAGGGGATAACATTTGAAATGTAAATAAATAAAACATCCAAGGAAAAAAAGAGTAATTATGATTGACATAGTTCACAGTTTTACTCATACTCATTGAGCCATGAACCATTACTAAGGAAGCCCAGAGCATGTAACACTTTTTGGATCCTGAGGTTTAGTCCTGCAAAATATCGCTATAAAGTTTATGTTATTAAAAAAAATACACGAATGAATCTTCAAAATGTTACTCTAAGCTTTTTACCAAACCTACTGCTCTGGGATGATGAAAAGCATGGCAAGTTCTACCTTATACATCACATGAGTTTGAAGCCCATTACCATAATTATTGTACAGGGAAGTGGTTTCAATAAAGTTGTAACAGTGGATAAAGTGTCATGTAGATGCACTGAATGCAAGAAAAGCAAATCCATATCCCAAGTGGCTGTAGCTCCCACTGCAAAGTCTATCCAGGACTATCCATTTTTTTGCTCATTCTGTTATTATCTCACACTCTTCCATCGACTCTCATTCATAATTACTGTATGTATGTATATCTGTACGAAGTAGGAAAGATAGGAAAATTTTCTCTGCTGTAATTTTTTTTTTGCATGGGTCACACTTTGTACTCCATTTAGGGCATCTAGGACTCGAGTCTAATTGAAAGTCTAAAATCAAAGAATAGAAAAGTGAAATGGGGTGGGTCTTAAAAGGAATCCACAGAGGCAGCCATTACAGCAGCTCAGATAGTGCAGATCCAGTAGTCTTACACTATAACATTGAGGTTTATCCTGTAGGCAAAGGTGGTGGCTCTTCCATTAACAAAAACTGAACTTCAGGGGTTCGACTTCACCAGTTTCTTCCTGATCTTTTCACACCTCCCAACCCCCTATTATAGGATCTCATTACTTCCTTAGCAGTGCCTCAATTTGACAAAGTGCCCCACGAGGAAGGAAGTTGAGCTTCTGTTATAATTTGGTCAGACACAAAATGAAATTCAGCATCTTATGTTCAATGATCTCAGACTACAGGTTTTCATCAAGACACATGTGGTACCAGAGTTAAGAGGAATCAGAGGACAGCATGAGAACATGACCCACAAAATCAGCTGACTGGGACTCATAGGGACGCACAGGGATCAGGAACCCTGTAGGGGTCCAACCCAGGCCCTTTGCATATGTCTTGTGGCTGGAGAGCTTGGTTTTGTTGGTATCCTAGCAGTAGGGGTGGGTGCTGCCTCTGACTCTTTTGCTTACTTGAAAATGCATTAGGGATGTAATAAATGAGAGATGAATGAGAGAGAGAGAGAGAGAGAGAGAGAGAGAGAGAGAGAGAGAGAGAGAATGAATCAGTGAAGTCATCCTTTTCTGTTGATAGCTTTTCTTCAGTGGCACTGGAACAAACAAAACTTTCAATATTTTGTTTCTGTTTGTCCTCATTTGCTTTCCATTGCCGTGATAAATACCACGACTAAAGTCAACATGGGGAGTAAATGGTTTATTTAATCTTACAGTGTATGCCCATCATGAAGAACAGTCAGGACAAGAACTCAGAGCAGGTGTCTGGAGAAAGGGACAGGAACAGAGACTGTGGAGGAATGATGCTTGCAGGCTTGCTCTTCCCACGACTTTCTCAGCTTTCTTTCGCATACCATCCAGGCCCAACTCTCTTGGAGCTTAGGCAGCCATTACAAGTTCCCACAGTAGACTAGACCCTCCATATAGACATAGATCCCTTGCATATGCTCCTACAGGCCAATGTGATGGAGACATTTTCTTAGTTGATGTTCCCTCTTCTTGGGGGACCCTAGTTTGTATCAAGTTGACACAAACCAACCAGCACAGTTTCCAAGAGATATTCTAGATTGTGTTCAGAGTTACCCAGCTACCAACTTCTTGTAATTGGCTGGCTCACAGTATCCAACACAGAGATTTGATTTTATTTTTTCTATTACCACTTTACATGGTGGTAATAGAAAAAAGTTGTGATTTTGCATGTGTTTATATCAAAAATTGAGGAACACAGTTATGGAGGCTGAGAAAACCTATAACCCAATCTCCTTTCTGTAAGCTCAAGCCCAGGAGACAGTTCCACTGAGCACTTGAAGGGCCAGGAACCATGAGAAGCAGTCATTGAACATGAAAGCATGAGTCAGGCGGGGAGAGGCACTGTGCTCTGTGTGCTCCTCCGCCCATTTCCACACTCATTCGTTTGCTGTCATCCAGCGCTGCGTCCAGGCTACAGCTGTGGATACAGAGCACTTGACCTGCAAGGCCTAAAATATTTACTCTCTGACCTATTATAGAGTACAGTTTATTCAACGCTGTCCTGGGAGACTGGTTTTGAGTGTAATATGCATACAAGTCACCTGTGGGATCTTGTTAAAATGCTGACTTTGATCTAGAAGGTCAGGCCCCAGATTCATATCCATCTTGCTCCTCAGGGAAGCCATGCTGCTAGATTTTAGACTGCACTCTGTTTCTAGATTTTTCACTCTTGTCACGGCTCCTGACCACACTGTCTTTCAAACTTTGCCTATTTGAGTTCCTTTAGGTCCATTTAACTTAAATCCCAATTACTTCTATGTATACTCTAAATTGTCCTAGTGATGATAAGGGCCGTACATCTTCCAGCACAAAACTAATACTAAATAAAATAAAAATCTTTGCATTCATATATTAAGTCAGACTGTAGGGTTGAAGTTTAAACTTGCTGCAAGCCTTTACATAGTAAAAACTGTGTTTCAATTATGAATTGAGAAGCTGCTTACTGTGCAAATTGCTGGGTGAACAAAGAATTACAAATATGATGTTAATTTCTCATCTTGTTAATCTCGTTTTCAGAATTTGCTTGAGGAGATATTGATAAATTGTAATAGGCAATCATGTACAAAAGTTTACAGACTGTGAAAATGGTTTATTTTTTTCATTAAGAAACATACACTCCAGCCTTTTAAAATAATATTTTAAGCAGTTAAGTAAGATGAAGAATTTAGACAGTAAAAAATTAGCCAATTTATTTTGCTTTTCTTCTAATCAACAGAAATTTCTACCTGAACTATTTCAGTATATCTTGAGAATAAATGTAGTGTGATTATGGGCTACTTGAAAAGTATCCTTGAGACATAAAAAGCAATTTTATGTTTAGCATTTCAAAAATCCTCATAACAACTCTGATCTCTACCTAAAATTATATGTAGCCTCACTTCACTATCTAACACATTTAGATGCAATAAATGTAAATAAATACTCTTTTCATAAATGTGCCCAAAGAAATATCATAAAGAAATTACACACACACACACACACACACACACACACACACATATATGTTCACATTATTTCAGGTCTTACAGTACTTGAGCTCTAAATATTTTAAGTCAACACATTTTCCATTAATCAACATATGATTTTAGGCTTTTTAGTTTGTTTCTATTAGCACTCCACTATTAACAAAAGAAATATCTAAAAGCAAAGAGCAAGCAACCACCTTGGTACATCACAGTTCATCCACATGGTGGAGCCATGTGGCTGGATCCTGGCGATTCCAGATTTATTATTCTCATCATTGTGAAACAACTACTGTAAACCCAGTCACTCAAAAGTCCTCCATGCAGTTCTTCCCCACCCCCACCATCTCTCACTTTAGCACACTGAAATGTTGTTCTGACCCATCTGCTTTCTATAGTAGTAGTTCTCTGACCTTGGACCTTGGTTTTGCACTAAAGCCAAGTGCTTACCTGGACAGTTTTTGAACTCTCTGTACTCCTTGGTTTAAGTGAACAGGATCTTTGCATGGTAATACATGGACAGTGATGGATTTTAAGGCTCCACTGGTAGTTCTATAATGAAATTGAGGTTACAAACTTTACTACTATAAACACTCAAAAAAAATCTAGTTGCATCACATTTTTGGTAAAACCATTCATTGGCTCCCTCATTTACTCTAAGATAAAATCAACCTCGCTCACACGGTGAACAGACCTTCTATAACATCTGACCATTTCCATTCTACTGTCATCACCACTATCACCCACTTCAATCTGTGCAAACTCAGTCTATAGGACTGCTCCAGATTTCTAAGCTTCAGGCTTGTCTGTACTTCTAAGCTTCTGCTTATATGCCCGACAATAAATATAGTAGCTAATTAATACTTATTGAGTGGCAAAATTAATAATATAAATTAGGCCCCTCATATTTAAGGCAGGAATATCTACTTATGTCAAATCCATCTCAAGCGTTTGCTTACCTTTCCATGGAGTAGAATACAGAAGTGGCTTCTCATCAGTCGGGAAATCTTGCATCTAATTTAGAGATTCTGTGTTCTACCCACTGACTCAATTCAGAGGTAACATTGGAAACTTCCTCAGGAGCAGCTACTCCTCCTCTGTCTTTTTTCTCACTCTAAAGTTAAACTCTAGCACCAATGTTTGAAGTAACAGAAGAGTGGATTGCATGTGAATTATGCTCCAGGCATCCTTTCGGAATTTGTGAGGCCTTGGACAGCCGTTCCAAATGTCTGCTCTGATAGTAGTTGTCCTTCTAGAAATGCTGTCATGTTGTTGCCCTCCCCACCAATACATACATACTGGGGGCTGTGGTCCCACTGAGCTTCAAACTCTACCCTGCAAACACATTTAAGTGTCCTGTAAATCAGAGACATAAACCAGTAGATTGAAGAAAAAAACTAATGTAAAATACTAAATTATTTTCCTGCAATGCAGTGATTAAAAGGCAGTAATTAATTTTTTCTTGAATAATCGCATCATGTAGGTGAAATTGTTAAGTTCCAGAATAGTAATGAGGTCCAGATAAGTCATCTCATTTCAGGGAAACAAGATACGTTACTCATTGCTCTCTAAAGAAACATAACTTATGGAATTTTATATATATATATATATATATATATATATATATATATACGTATATATACATATACATATATATATGTACACACACACACACACACACACACACATATATATATTATAGGCTGTAGTCCAGGTAGCCCAACAATGGCCGTCTCCTGACTGACAGATCACGGATCCAGTAGTTGTTCAGTCCACAAGATTAAATGTCTCAGCTGTCCCAATCTGATGCTGGTCCCAGGGAGCTCCTAGATTACAGCCACTTTTCAGTCAACATTGGAATTTCAAAGAAGTAGGTTCTAACACCAGTGAAAGAATGACACAGGCGCAGAATAGATGAACTTGCCAGTGAGAGTGAGGGTAAGCAGTGAAGAAGCAAAAGGCCTCCCTTTTCCACGTCCTTTCATGTGAATTGCTACTAGAAGATGTGGCCCAGGTACTTCTGACCTCAAATAGTACAAACAGGAAAACTCCCCCATAGGAGTGTCCAGATGCTTGGGGTTTGGTTAATTCTAGATATGTCAAGTTGACCACAGCAGCTAATACATAAGGGAAAAGTCTTCCAGCCTTGTTATGGTTTGAGTGAGAAAAGCCCCTAGAGGCTCATGCATATGAATGCTTGGTTCTTAGTGAGTGGAACTCTGAGAAGGATGAGGATGTGTGGCTTTCTTAGAGAAAGTATGTCACTGGGGTATGGGACTTTGAGGTTTCAGAAGCCCATGCCAGGCCCAGTCTTTGGCTCTCTGTCTATAAGTTACAGATGAAATATAACATCTCAGTTATTGCTCCAAAACCATGCCAGCCTATCCCATGCTCCCATCCCATGATAGTCATGGATCACATTCTGAAGCTGGAAGTAAGTACTCCATTAAATGCTTTCTTCTTTAAGTGGCCTTGATCATCACATCTCTTTACAGCAATAGAAGAGTGGCTAAGACAAGCTGGAATCCATGTTTGGAATATGGATGGTATTTATACACAATAATAATCAAGAGGTTTTGCTTTTCGAATGTAAATTCAAACATGCTTCTCAAACAATTAACTTGTGTTTTTGTGATGTTGAGTAGTCTTCACATGATTCTTTGTTAAAGACAATAAGTACTAGTAAATTTTATGTACTTGTTCATTTTATTTTTCATTGGTATAGGCTCTCATGATGTTTAAGCTGGTTTTAAACTAACTGTGCAACTGACAAAGACCTTTAACTCCTGATACTCCTGCCTACAGCTCCTAGGGGCTGGGACTTTATTGCTTTTAATGACGATATTAGGACATTCATACTTGGTGATAAGAATGTATTATGGTTGAAGGTCCTTGGACATTGGGATGTGTACAGAATATATTTTGTTTATATAGAGCAAGTATATAAGTATTGAAGCTTCAGAGTCATGCTCATAAAAAGTAGGGGCTTTTAGATATATGGGTTCTGGTTTCCTATGTGGCATTCAAGTTGCATATCTGAACAACAATTTACCTTCTTTCTTTATAAAATGTAAACTAAAGATGCCGATATAATCAATTCACAGCTTTAGATAAAAAGGACTTACAGTTGTTTCATATATTGCTGTTCTTCTCTATCCTCTTCTTTCTCATCCTCCTCGTCCTTGTCCTCCTCCTCCTCCTCCTCCTCCTCCTCCTCCTCCTCCTCCTCCTCCTCCTTTTCCTCCATTTCTGGGGCCTGTTGTTTCTTCTGGGATTAACATTCTGCTCTTAGTAATGGTTGCTGATCATCGCACACTGTGATGTGCTATGTGTAATACAGGTTCAGGATGTCAACTCTACTTATAATTTGCCAAGGTTGTTATTACTTCCAGAATATTAGAAGATGATAGGAGATTCCTAGGTCAGAGACAAAAGACTTACTTTCTCACAGCATAGCAGAGAACAGTGAGCCCCAGCATACTTACATGATTCTCTGTGTCAAGTCTCTGAGACAGGCCAAACAGATACCTATACATGTAGTGGGATGCATCATTTCTGATGAATTTCTCATCTGCCATTGAAATAAGAAGGTATTTGCCAACATTATGACTTATAATACATGGCTTCCTAGAATCTACACATACTTAAGGTATGACTCTGGCCTCTACAGTTTGCTTGTTTAATTCTAGCTCATACCTCTTTATGACTGTGCATTGTCCGTACTGCCTCCACAAATCCTGATGTCCAAAGACTCACCTAGTGTTGCAGCTGTTCCTTCCTGTTGAAATTCTAAGATTTACCTAGATAATACAGCAAATAAATAGCTAATTTTCTACTCAATTTAAATTTACCAATTGGAAATTTATAGCTAAATGTAGGACTACATCTTTTCCAATCCTATATTTCCTTTTTTAAATTAAATCCAAGTGTTTTTGCAAATTTTATATATGACTATTGTCTTTACATCTTCCTCTCCCCACTACAACTCCTAGCCTGTTTCTTACATTTCTCAAATTCATGACCTATTCTTAATTACTTATTAATTCTTTCTCTATATAGAATTATATATATACACACACACATATGTATATACAAATATATACATCTGTATATGTGTCAACTTACCAACTTACCAAGTTCATTTGGTGCTGCTTATATGGTCTAGAGGTGAGACCTTGTGAGGGATTTCCCCATCTGTGTTGGCATGTCAATTGGTAGTGCCATTACACAGGTCTTATTTGGGCAACCATATGGTTGAGATTTCATAAGTGCTGTTTCCTGTGTTGTCTAGAAGATATTTTCTGACAGCAGGTATCCTGATCCTCTGATTCTCACAAACTTTCTGACCCGTCTTCTGTGATGCTGACTGAGGCTTACAGGTAGGGTTGCAATATTGAACCAGTTGAGGTGGGACATCTCATGATAATATATCCTCTGTATTTTGAGGCACAAAGTCTTACCTCCAGGTGAAGTGCTATAGGAAATAATGGGTGTTGAGAATTTGTTTTCTCCAGGGCTGAGTCCCCTGATTGGGTTTTTTTTGTTGTTGTTGTTTTTTGTTTTGTTTTGTTTTTCGAGACAGGGTTTCTCTGTGTAGCCCTGGCTGTCCTGGAACTCACTCTGTAGACCAGGCTGGCCTCGAACTCAGAAATCTGCCTGCCTCTGCCTCCCAGAGTGCTGGGATTACAGGCGTGTGCTACCAATGCCCGGCTTCCCTGATTGGTTTTCCAATCCCAAGTAGTCATCCCTAAACACACATACATATGAAACACAAATGGACTTGGTAAGTTCACTTGTATACACATAGAATATATATATATATAATTAATAAATAATTAAGAGGTCATGAATTTGAGAAGTGCTGGGTTTCTGTAATAGTCTCTAAGTCTGCAAAAGACGCTTCTTTGATGAGGGATGGCAGCTGCGCTCTATCTGTAAGCACAAGGATATGGTAAACACAGGTAGAAGTGAGACTGGTTTGGAAAAAGACAGTAGTAGGTCCTTCCCTAGAGTTTATGGCCTCTCTACATGCTTTGTTAGTTGGCTAGGTTTATAGTCTGAGGCAAGAATTTATTTTATGCTTAAAAATAAGAATTAAAAAAAAGAATTTTCTATTAGGTATGGTTTAAGTCCAATCAGACAACCGTGAGTCGTCCTTAAGATAAAAGTGCTATAATGTAATACAATGCTATAATTGTATTAATGAGGGTATCTTGCCAGGCCAGCCACGGTTGTGATTTATATGCTATGCAAATGAATAGCACCATTGGTCGCTTTTCTCCCTTGGTAATTTGTATTACCACCCTCAGATACTTTAACAACTAGTTTTCAAGAAGAAGGCTTGATTCTTCTCCAGTTGAGCTTAATTCCTCCAAATCCTGGGTCCAATGTGTGTGGTACTTTCAGCAATAGGGTCTTTCCTCTGGGAGGCAACCAAAAACCTATGACAGAGGTTTTTCGTTGTTATTGTTTTTGGATTTTGTTTTGTTAGCTCGGCTACCTACATCTGGAATTCACTGAAACCCTAAAATAGAGTTCCCAACCTGTGAGGGAGTTTTGCTTGCTTTGGAGTAGGAAGAGTCACTCCTACTGTGCATCTCTGAGGTAGGAAGACACATCTTTAATCCAGAACCTTGAATTGAAAAATGACACGTGATTCAACTCAGTAGACAGTGTTCCACTTTTACTCCTGTTTAAAAGGATGCAATACTTGTATTTTCTAGTTTTGACTGCCGGATACTGGTAATCTCCAGTTGCTAGTTAAAATAGTGTTTGTAGTTTATAAGAAAAAGTTTCCTATAATTTTTATTCTCTGAAAGTATTAGACCAATGTGTGTTTTTATATACCGTGCTGTGATGATGTTGTTTTATAAGCTTAGGGAAATTGAATATAGAGCAAACCAATAGCTGCCGCAGAAGTTGAGGAAGCTAAGGTGGATGACTGAAAGTTGTCTTGGGTTATGTGCTTGGTGTCAAAGCCATGAACAGAACCAGGCTCAATGGATTCCTCATCTGATGCTTTTATGCTTTTGGTAACTGCCCTTTGCTTTCCCCAAGCACACCTGTCATGATAAAGACAGTATTTATTCTGAGTCTCTTCCCATATTCACATGTCAGAGAAGCTAACATGCCCATTTTTCTTTCTTGATGCCTCTACTGCTTCAAGAGGATATAACTTTAGTATTCAATTGTGAATATTAAATACATCTATTAAACATGATATATGACAAAAAATCTATATCCTACATTCAAATTTATACTGTTATTCAACATCCTGATGTGTATGTCAGTGCAGAGAACACAATGGATTACCTTTTAACTACCTAAGTCTCACAATTCTTTGGGCTGCAGGCAGGAAGCTCCTGCACCATGTCAAACTTGATGCCCCCCATGCCTCTTTCTTAATCTTGAACAGAGAACAAAAGGACTACTGCCCTTATATGGTAACTGATAAGCAGAAGTCAGTTCCAGTTTCAAAAGAACTGATGCTGTCACAATCTGCCCCCAGGGTTCCAGCAGGCATTCCTGACATTCTGCACGAGCTTCCCATAAAGTGATAGGTTCATTATGATCTTTCAGGTGTGCAGGCGGACTTTATAAAGCTAGAGGAACAGCACAGAACAGTGAATTCTGGAATTTGACAAAATTAAGCCGATCCTTCCTTTGCTAGTCACTGAAGGCACTGTGTCTACAAACCTTTTGCTTATGCCTGCTTGTACTCACACTGACTTTTGTTCTTCAAAAAAACTGCAAATGAAAACTTGTTCATCTATTTCTTGAAATATCTTAAATCCTTGGTTTCTCTGAGATACATATTGTAAAAATGCCCAAGGCTCTAACAAAAATTTTATGATTATTTCTACTAATCTAAAGAGGACTGATGGAGAATCTATTTGCTAAATCTCCTTTTCTTTCCTTTTCTGATTATAAAAGACCAAATTAAAAAGTGTTTTACATTGTATGATGTAGAAGAAGGATGAAGATAAAGGAAGGCATTAGCATACATTAGAAAAAAAATAAGACCTTGAATTTATGAGATGAGTCAGTGGGTAAACGTGCTGGCCAATGCGAAGGCAATGATCTGAGTTCAAATCCTGGAACCCTCGTAATTGTGAAGGGGAAAACTGACATCACAGAGTTGTCCTGTAACTGTCACATGTGTGCTGTGGTGAACTCCCATATGTGCACACTCATCACATACCCTGAAACAATGAAACATAAATAGAAAACAAAACCCAAACCCACAATCAAACTAAAGACAAGGCGTTGTGTGTGTGTGTGTATTTAAATTGTTATTTATGCATTTTTGACTCATTCAAGGGAAATGGTGATACCTATAAAGCTCTTCTGCATATGGTGTGTTTGATAGTGTTGTAGGCCCAATATGACCATAGTCCTTACTTACTGAGGCATCAAAACCACTAAAAACAATTAATAATTGGCATTAAATAAGTTAAGAAAATTGAAAGAAATGTAGAGTGAATTTCCAATGTGTCTATTACAAATTCTACAGTGTTAAGGGAAAGCACCCAAGAGTTTCAACAGACCCTAAAAGGCCTCCTGGGAAATAGTTTATTTCTCTATTTTGCCTTTTTGTTTTGTTTTGTTGTTTTGTTTTTGAAACTATAATATATAAGCAAAAGATATGTTTTTTTTAAAAGCCCAGGCAAATCATTGTGAAATAAAAATATCACCCCAAATCCCATTTAGTTTACTTTCTGTTGATCATCTACTACGGGACCTGCGGTTTGTATACCCAGTGAGACTCCATTGGAGAAAACTAGCTTTTCTTTTACAAGCAGTTACGAATTGGAGATAATTTCTGGGTTGGAGGTAAGGCCTTTTCCTTACATTCACTCTTTGCGCAGGGAGCAAATCTAGGTTATAACTGTGTGGGCCCCATGCATGTTGCCATAGTCTCTGTGAGTTCACATGTGCCTCAGTCCGGCCGAGACTAGAAGGCCCCGTTCCTTGGTGTCTTACACCCCCATTGTGATATTTCTACCTCCTCTTCTGCAAAGTTCCCTGGGCTCTGAGGGGAGGGGCTTGATGGGGACGTGCCATTTAAGACTGAGTGTTTCGATGTGTCTCACTCTCTTCACATTGCCCAGCCATGGGTCTCTGTATTTGCTCCCATCTAAGGCAGGAGGAAGATTCTCTAATGAAGAATGAGCAAGATAGCAATTTATGAATATAACCGAATCTTGCAAGATAGGTTATCTTATTTGCACCTTCCTTTAGTAGAACAGTAGTATTTGGTTTTCTGCTAACACTATGGCCTATCTAGTCTAGGGCTCTTGGTTACCCAGGCAGTGTCAGGCATTTGTTCTATCTCATCAGGGCCTTTAATCTGACCGAATCATGATGGGATGTTCCCACAATTATTACACTATAGCACCAGCATATTTTTAAGGCAGGTCACCATTGTAGATTCAAAGGTGTGTATAAGGGTTGGTTTTTATTTTTCTGTGAGTTCATGAGATTTGCTAGGCTGATTTTGGGGAGCGGGTTCTCCTGTCCTCTATCCCCTGTGACTCTTACACTTTTTCTGCCTCCTCTTCTATGGGGTTCCCTGAGCTCTGAAGGAGCTTTGATGGAGACATCACATTGATAGATATGTGTTCCAAAGTCTGTCTCTCTCTCCTCTCTCTCTCTCTCTCTCTCTCTCTCTCTCTCTCTCTCTCTCTCTCTCTCTCTGCTTTTTTTTGTGTGTGTATGTGTGTATGTATATGTTGATAAGGTCTGCCTTGGGTCTCTATATTTGTTTTCATCTGATGCAGAAGGAATGTTCTCTATATTTGTTCCCATCTGCTGTAGGTGAAAGGTTCTTTGGTAATGGCTGAATACGGCACTGATCTATGAGTATAACAGAATATCATTAAGAGTCATCTTACTGATATTTTTTAGATCAATAGTTTGTAGTTTTACCATAAGTCTTTGGGATGTCTACTCTGCGCTACACTTGGTCATCGTGTCAGATATGAGTTCCGTCTCATGGGACAGGCCTTAAGTCAGACTGGACATTCATTAGTTACTCCCATAAGCTTTGTGCCACCATTGCCCTAACATATTTTAGGCATGACAGATTGTAGATCAACAGTTTTGTGGCTGAGTTGGTGCTTATGCTTTTTGTCTGTAGTTTGCAGAGTATCTTTCATTATCAATGGCACGAGAACAAAGGGGTAAAAGTTCTATGTAGGCACTAGTTTGATTTCTCCATGTTCAGTGAGTTATGTGTGTGTTGTCTTCGGCAATGTCTGTCTTTACGACTTGCTGCCAACTTATGGAGAACAACATATTCTTTTGGTGGTAGCTTAGATTGTTTGGGAATTTCCATGGGACCCTATTGGACAAAAACTTAATTGGATGTTACCCAGTCTCAGCTTAGATTTCTTTCATATATGTATATATCTTAAGAAGCATCTGTTGTATTAGATTTACAAAGAACCCATCAACTGGCCATCCATTATATCTGTCCTTACCCATATTCCCTCCATTGTCCCCCCTTTCTCTTTCCATTTGATCCTCCCATTTTCACCCCTCACAAGCAATGTGGGGCAAGTGGACCTTTCAACCAGACAGAAGAATTGATAAGGGTCCACACTCAGTAAATCTAATTGATAACTGTAGGAGTGGGGCCACTCCTTGCCTAACTCTACCTGTTCTGGAACATGAGCTACAACACCCCCTGAAAGGACCATGGCAATCAGTCATACAGCATAAAAAACAATGAGCTTCCCTTCCCTTCCTTTCCCTTCCTTTCCCTTCCCTTTCCTTCCCTTCCACTCCCTTCCCTTCCCTTCCACTCCTTCCCACAAAAGGTATTTAATCCATGGTTCACCCTGGGTAAAATGTATGCTTTCTTATCCACCATTAAATAAAGCAGTTTGGACAAGCACACACAGGGACTGTATCTTTATCAAGGATCTGGGGGGGGGGAGGCCTTCAGAGAAAAGAGTTTCCCCTAAATCTCCCAGAAGAGAAGACCTTCTTTCTTCCAGTCTCTCTATACTCTTAACACTCACTCAGAACCAAATTGGGTTCTCCTTCTTCCCTGGCTCTGCCTTCACCTTCCTGCCTGGTACACAGACTGCCTTAGGGGGAGGATGGACAGGTGGCTCTGTTCTCAATTCCTAGTACTATGCCAGCAGTGCCTGGGTACACAGGAAACTGTGAACTACAGAACTGGTCCCAGATCCTGCCATTTCCCACCCAGGAAAACACTGACTGAAGAAGACCATTAAGGAGTGCATTTTTGCCTCCCATGAGCAATGGGCAGGAGGGGCTTCCCTCCTCCTTGGTCCATTCATCCATATCTAACCTCTGTGGTTGTATGGATGGTAGTTGGCTTATCATCGACTTCAGAGTTAACAACCACTTATAAGCAAATGAATACCATATTTGCCTTTTGGGATCTGGCTTACCTCACTTGGTATACTTTTTTTTCTAGTCCCAGTCATTGACTTTCAAGTTTTATAATTTCAATTCTTTAACAACTGAGTAATAATCCTTTGTGTAAATGTACCAGACCTTCTTCCCCCTTTTATCCACTGATGGAAATCTAGTTTGTTTCCAATTTCTGATTATTACAAATAGATCAGCAATGAGCATCGTTGTGTGCATATCTCTGTAGTAGTAGTACATTGAATTGAGTGGGGAGGATATGCCTAAAAGTAGTTTAGATTTATTTCTAGTTTCCTATGGAACAGTTCCAGTTCCTAACCATGATCAATCTACATACTGCAAACATTGTCAATACCATATGTTATGTGAAAATAGCTCTGTCTTATCCATAAATGTTAGTCTTACTTTAGGATCTAGTTTCCTCCCTCACATGAAATATATTCTGCCAGGAATAATTAGAAGAATTCTGCAGATATTAAAAAAGAACATGTTCACCTTAATTTTAAGAAGTATAACATTCACATCCAACATTTACATGTACATATTATATAAAATCTAGAATAAATGTGGCCTTGGCAATCCTGGTTTCTAAGAGTATCCCCAGTGATTTGTATTTATTGAAAGTGTGTATTGATTAAAGTAGCTCCCCCTACAACATCCCACCCTGGGCAAATAATGTTCAAAGTTAGAAAAGAATAGATTGATAAGAAGAGAATTCTTTTCCAAAAATTTCTAAAGCAGTCATTATCCAAAACTTAGGCTGGGTGTATTAGTTCTGTTCATTTACATTCTTTCTTTTATACTGAATTCCCCGAACTAATGGAAATTGGTCTAGTTTACTTTTGTTTACTGTGATAAACACCACGATTTCTTTATTGTTTCTACTTCCAGTTTTAGATCCTTAATGATTTTGTTCAATTCCTTCACTTGTTTGGTTCAAAAGCAACTTGAGGGAAAAGATTTATTTGGTCTACACTTCCAGATCGCAGTCTATCATTGAGGCAACTCAAGCTCAAGGTAGGAATCTGCACATAGGAAAAGAATTTAAAATCACAGAAGAGTGCAACTAAGGTTCCTTCCTCCTATTCCAAGATGACCCTAGCTGACAAAATTTTAAGCTGTATATTAAAAAAAAAAGACAAAACAAAACAAAAAACCAAAAAACCCTCACATATTTCTTTAGCTGGAGACAATCAAGCCACGGTGTGGGGTTTATTGTTATTCAATAATATCACTGTTTTCTGGTCATTCACAAGGAGTGAGAAAAAGCTTAAATTCTTCTAGCTAATAACTCTAAGAATGGTCTTTATAAAATCTCATGTATGTAAGGAGACAATATTGGAAGTAATTGTGAAATAAAATGTAAGAATATTAGCAAATAAAGCCCACCTGTGTGCTTAATAGCATAAAATATATGTTAAGATATGAAACAAGCTCTCTCTAAACATGACTGTAGCAAAGGGTAGAGCAATTATATCCATTTATTAAACACTGAACTTCTGTTTAATCATTGAAATAATAAGAATAAAGAGGCGGCAATACATTGCTTGAGACTTAAAAAGCACAAGTTTTCTGAAAATTTCTGAAGTTGAAAAGTACCTATTTTTCTATTCTTCCTGTACCCTTACTTTTTATAGAAATATTAACCTTTAATTTATTTAATTTTTGACATGCAAAACATGGAAAGAGCAAGAACATTGACTAGCTGACAAATGTCAGGGCAAAAATAAGATGTAATTATAGCTTCAGCTGATGTCTAAATTTCCCATAGTAAGTAACATAAGTCTCTGAAATCAGGGCCAAATAAAATCTAAATTTTATACTCAGGCAAAAAGATGGAAAATAATTTTGATATTATATCACCAATTATACTTTTTAGAATTTAAGAAATAAAAAAGCTGCTGAAAGAGTCAGATGCAGATATTTGGACCCAACCAATGGACAGAAGTGGCTGACCCCTGTGGTTGAATTAGGGAAGGCTGAAAGAAACTGAGGAGAAGGGCGACCCTGTAGGAGGACTGCCAGTCTCAATTAGTCTGGACCCTCAAGATCTTCTCAAACACTGGACCACCGAACAGGCAGCATACTCCAGCTGATATGAGGCCCCCAACACACATACAGTAGAAGACTGTGAGGTCTGTGTTTATTAAGAGATGGTGCACCTAAGTCCCAAGAGACTGGAGTCCCCAGAGAGTTTAGAGGTCAGGTGGGTGGGGGTGGGGAGGAGGTATGAAATGTGGAACAGTCAGAGGGTAGATGGCAGTGGGGGGGTGCAGAGATAAAATATGGAGAATAAATAAATAAATTAATTAATTAAAACTAAAAAAAGTACAACTAAATTTGAGATATTCATCATTTTAAAGTGATAGATGTAGATCAGGTGTGAAGTATAAAATTTTCACTAAGCTATTAACTTTAGAAATGTATATTTCAGTCTATCTTTTAGTATGTAGACAAACTGTACATATTTTATCATTTATTTCTTGCAATAATTTGCTATTTGTGTGGAAAAAAACTTGCCCTTTCAGAAATAAATATTATGACTACATTTATTTCTGAGTGTTTTTCACACAAGTTTCTCAAAAAAAAAATTAACTTTCTGAACTAGCATTTTTCACATGTATGGAGTTGCTCTTTTACATTGCCTGGGTTTCTTTATTAGTTGGAATGTTTGAGGTTTCTGGTACTAAGCAAATCACAAGCATACCTTCCAAAATAACTCAAAGACTAAAGTCAAGTATCCATTTAAACTTAGAAGTTGCTAATTAATGTTGACAAATAGTACGTGTTTAGTGCCTAGAAAAATATTGTCCTGTAGTTATAATTTCAAGACATGTGATTTGTGCCTCAAACATACATGTGAAACAATAGTTTTCAACCCAAGCATTGTCTAGGCAAAGGACCTATGGTTAAATTAGACCTCCAGGTAAATCAGGAAAATTAAGAGTGAGACACAAGCATTATATTTCCCCTTAATGTTTTATATAGGAAAAAAAATCAACACAATGTACTAGTCCTAGAATAGTAAACAAAGACTGGTGTCCTTCGTATTATTTGGATCAGCTGTTTACATCAATATTAATGTTTCATTATTCTTAAGTATTTGCTAAAACTTGTTTTCAACTGTGGAACTTGATCCCCAAATATTTTGGAATTTATCTACCAATAGCAAAGAGCTCCTTCTGCAATTGAAAAGAATTGACAATCTCAAGAAATTTAACAATTATAACACATTATTACCATGTGTACAGTCTTTATCCAAGTTCTCTCCACTTATCCATCTTATATACTTCATATATGTGTATTTAAAAATCAGGATTTAGTTATGGATCCTGAAATTATGTAAATTTGCCTTGTTTTTTTATTGAAAAAGAAAGTAAAATAGTTTATGATAAAATTGAAGATGTACATGAAAAATATTTCTGACAAAATTGAAGAAATATATAGAAAAACACATTAAAATTGACGTTTTAAAATGGAAAATTAAAGAGTAAAATGGAAGACATAAACATTGCTAAATTAATTGAAAAAGGAAGTAGAAACATTTTATGATAGAATTGAAGATTTATGTGGAAAATATTTCTGATAAAATTTTAGAAAAATATAAAATAACACGTTAAAATGGAAGATTATCAAGGAAAATTACAGATAAAGTGGTACGCATTAAAATATTTCAAAATTGATTGAAAGTGGAATTATAAACATTTTTCTGATAAAATTGAAGATCTATAAGGAAAATATTTCTGATAAAATTCAAGAAATATATAGAAAAACACGTTAAAATTGGCTATTTCATAGAAAAGTATATAGATAAAATGGTCGGCATACAAATATTTCTAAGTTGATTGAGAGTGGAATTATAAATATTTTCTGATAAAATTGAAAATTTACATGGAAAATATTTCTGATAAAATTGAAGAAATATATAGAAAAATATGTAAAAATTGGAGATTATCATGGAAAGCTATACAGATAAAATGGTAGGTAGGCCTAAAAATATTTTGAAGTTGATTGAAAATGGAATTATAAAATTTTTTTTTTTTTTTGGTTTTTCGAGACAGGGTTTCTCTGTGTAGCCCTGGCTGTCCTGGAACTCACTCTGTAGACCAGGCTGGCCTCGAACTCAGAAATCCACCTGCCTCTGCCTCCCAAGTGCTGGGATTAAAGGCGTGCGCCACCACCGCCCGGCTTTTTTTTTTGTTTTTGTTTTTTGTTTTTGTTTTTTTTTTGTTTTTCGAGACAGGGTTTCTCTGTGTAGCCCTGGCTGTCCTGGAACTCACTCTGTAGACCAGGCTGGCCTCGAACTCAGAAATCCGCCTGTCTCTGCCTCCCAAGTGCTGGGATTACAGGCATGTGCCACCATGCCCGGCAATATTTTTTTATAAAATTGAAAATGTACATGAAAAATATTTCTATCAGTCTATTGCCTTTTTATTGGGGAATTGAGTCCATTGATGTTAAGAGATATTAAGTAATATGATTTTTGTTTCCTGTTATTTTTTATGTTATTTTTATGTTTGTGTGGTTACTTTCTTTTTGGTCTGTTGGAAGATTACTTCCTTGTTTTTTCTAGGGTGTAGTTTCCCTCGTGTTGGCGTTTCACATCTATTATCCTTTGTAGGGCTGGATTTGTGGACAGATATTATATAAATTTGGTTTTATCATGGAATATCTTCGTTTCTCAACTTATGGTGATTGAGAGTTTTGCTGGATATAGTAGTCTGGGCTGGCATTTGTGTTCTCTTAGGGTCTGTATGAGATCTGCCCAGAATCTTCTAGCTTTCATCATCTCAGGTGAGATGTCTGGTGTAATTCTGATAGGCCTGTCTTTATAAGTTACTTGACCTTTTCCCCTTACTACTTTTAATATTCTTTCTTTGTTTAGGGCATTTGGTGTTTTGATTATTATGTACTGGGAGGATTTTCTGTTCTGGTCCATTCTGTTGGGAGTTCTGTAGGCTTCCTGTATGTTCATGGGCATCTCTTGCTTTAGGTTAGGGAAATTTTCTTCTATAATTTTGTTGAAGATATTAGCTGGCCCTTTAAGTTGTAAATCTTCGCTCTCTTCTATACCTATAATTCTTAGGTTTTGGTTTTCTCATTGTGTCCTGGATTTCCTGGATGTTTTGGGTTACAAGCTTTATGTCTTTTGCATTTTCTTTGACTGTTTTTGTTTTTGTTTGTTTGTTTGTTTTTCGAGACAGGGTTTCTCTGTGTAGCCCTGGCTTTCCTGGAACTCACTCTGTAGACCAGGCTGGCCTCGAACTCAGAAATCCACCTGCCTCTGCCTCCCAAGTGCTGGGATTACAGGTGTGTGCCACCACTGCCCAGCCTTTTTTGACTGTTGAGTCAGTGTTTTCTATGGTTTCTTCAGCACCTGAGATTCTTTCTTCTATCTCTTGTATTCTGTTGGTGATGCTTGCATCTATGACTCCTGAATTCTCTCCAAGGTTTTCTATCTCCAAAGTTGTCTCCCAGAGATGATTCACTTTGCGATTTCTTTATTGTTTCTAGTTCCATTTTTAGATCCTGGATGGTTTTGCTCAGTTCCTTCACTTATTTGTTTGTGTTTTCCTGTCATTCTTTAAGGGATTTTTGTGTTTCCTCCTTAAGAGCTTCTACCTGTTGACCCATGTTCTCCTGTATTTCTTTAAGGGATTTTTTTATGTGTCTCCTCTTTAAGGGCTTTTACCTGTTGACCTATGTACTCCAGTGTTTCTTTAAGGGAGTTATTTATGTCCTTATTGAAGTTCTCTATCAGCATCATTAGATGAGATTTTTAAATCTAACTCTTGCTTTTCTGGTGTGTTGGGGTATCCTGGATTTTCTGTGGTGGGAGAACTGAGTTCTGATGTTGCCAAGTAGCCTTGGTGTCTATTGGTAGGGTTCTTGTGCTTGCCTTTTGCCATCTGGTTATCTCTGGTGTGATGGTTGGTATATGATTGGCCCAGGAAGTGAACCTATTAGGAGGTGTGGCCTTATTGGAGTAGGTGTGTCACTGTGGGTGTGGGCTTAAAACCCTCACCCTGGCTGCCTGGAAGTCAGTCTTCAATTAGCACCCTTCAGATGAAGATGTAGAACTCTCAGCTCTTCCTGTACCATGCCTGCCTGGATGCTGCCATGTTTCTGCCTTGATGACAATGGACTGAACCTCTGAGCCTGTAAGCCAACCTCAATTAAATGTTATCTTTTATAAAACTTGCATTGGTCATGGTGTCTGTTCACAGCAGTAAAACCCTAACTAAGACTGAAGTTGGTACCAGGGACTGGGATATTGCTGTGATAGGCCTGACCATGCTTTTGTTTGGAAGAATGTGGATTTGGGGACTTTGGATTTGGAAAGCCATGGAATTCTTTAAGTGGGGCTTAATGGGCCAGACTAGTAGTAATATGGAAGACAGTGGTGCTGAGGGTTATTTGAACTGTGTAGGCCTGATGGCCCAAGAGGTTTCAGTGGAGAACTTTAATATATGGCTGAGAGACTGTTTTTGTGATGCTTTGGTGAAGAACATGGGTGCTTTTTGCCATTGTCTGAAGAGACTGCCTAGGGCTATGGTAAAGAGATTTATATTAATTACATTTGCAAAGGAAGTCTCGAAAAAGCCCAACAAAGACTTTGTTCTCTGGTTAAGTCTGATGAAGAGAATTTTGAACAAACATAGTAAGATGAGAAAGGAAAAGTACAAAATACATAGTGTGAGTATTAAAGGGACTCCAGAAAGTGAAATGGAGCTGAATTCAAGGATATTAAACTGAATTGAAGGAGTGGTGACCTTGGGGGCAAGATTCACCCAGTTAACTTTAGGTCCAGGCATGGTAGTACAAGCCTATAATCCCAGGAGGCAAAGATAAGCAGATCTCTGAGTTCAAGGCCAGTCTAGAACAGAGCAAATTCTAGGTGAAGAAAAACTTAAATCCAGGCTTGGTGGACCACACCTTTAATCCCAGTGCTTAGGAGGCAGTTATGCAGATCCCTGAATTCAAAGTCAGTCTATGGAGCAAGATTTAGGACAGCCAACTTGGGCAGTGAAGAAGCTGGGAAAAAGGAAGCCAATGATAATGTAATAGAACAAGGGGGTCAATGTTCCAGCTCCTGCAAGCAGCAGAACTCAGCAGCTTTGGCCACGTGTCTCTGGCTTTATATTCAAAAGAAAGAGACTACTGGGACAATTGATGCTGGTTAGCTGGAGCTAAGAAATTAGTGGTGATTAAGAAAAGACCAGCATCACTGAGATGAAATCCTCTGGGAAGTGTTTTCTGAGAGCACAAAGAAGTTGTATTCCGGAGATAGCCAAGGTTATACCTCATGTTGCAGCTGTACTTGGTAACGTGTAGAATCATCCAGGTGGTACTGGTTTTGAAGGCATGAAGGCATCATGAAGAACAGCTGAGGCTTGGTACTGTGAGAAGCCATAGAAGGCCATTGGTGAAAGTACACCCTCAGTTGTAATTGACAGCCCAGGATTGAAGGGGTCATGCAAAGGAGTTGAGGCTTGGTACAATGAATAGAGCCTATGAGAGGTTTTGGTGAAGCATAGTTATAGTGGAAGACCCTAGTATATTGGAGATGCCAGTACCATGGGATGACCACCAAGAACAGCAGTGGCAGCAGAGTGGATCAATCTGAACTTAGAGTGCTACAGAGGGCAGAGCTGGAGAAGTAATACCAGCTCTTTGGAGATGTACAGAAGATCATGTGTGGATCTCAGACATTGGAACAAGAAGCTGTGAAGCTGAAATTGACTTGGGGTACCCAAGATGTTAAAGATGCCAGAGCCACAGGATGCCTGCCAAGGAAAGCTGCTAACAGGGAGTGGAACAAGCCTAGGAGAAAGAACCTTGTTGAAGTCAACAAAGATGAAAAAGGAGTTGGATATCTGAAGACTGCATTACCATCAGACATGGAGATGCAGAGTTTGGACTTTCCCCAGCTGGTTTTCTGTCTTGCTTGAGGGATTACAGTTAAGTGATTGGATGAATCTCAAAAGAGACCTTGAACTTTGGACTTTTAACACTGTTGAGACTGCTATAGTCTACAGGGACTTTTGAGGTTGGACTAAATGTATTTTGCATTATGCTATGTTTCAGTATGGCCCCCATAGACTCATGTTTGGACAAGCCTATGGGGGCCAGGGAGTGGAATGTGATGGTTGGTATATGATTGGCCCAGGAAGTGAACCTATTAGGAGGTGTGGCCTTGTTGGAGTAGGTGTGTCACTGTGGGTGTGGGCTTAAGACCCTCACCCTGGCTGCCTGGAAGTCAGTCTTCAATTAGCACCCTTCAGATGAAGATGTAGAACTCTCAGCTCCTCCTGTACCATGCCTGCCTGGATGCTGCCATGTTTCTACCTTGATGACAATGGACTGAACCTCTGAGCCTGTAAGCCAACCTCAATTAAATGTTATCTTTTATAAAACTTGCATTGATCATGGTGTCTATTCACAGCAGTAAAACCCTAACTAAGACATCTGGTGTTAGTTGGTCTTGCTGGCTATGGCTGGAGCTTGTCCCTCCTATGGGCCTGTAAGCCTGTGTCTGTACTCCTGGGAGACCAGCTCTCTTCTGGCATTGTCTATGCAAAGAAGGCTGTAGAGCTGCCTGGCTCCCAGTCTTAGCAGCTATACTGATCATATGCCCTGTGCACTCCTAGCTGTTCCCCTCCAGAGAGGAGGTGGAGATCTGACCTCTATGCTGGGATATGAAAGCACTGCTGACAGATCACTCTCTCCTGGCAGGCTATACACAGAAGGCTGTGTAGCCACTTGGCTCCCTGGTGCACATGGTGGCTGGAAGGGTTGCCTTGTTTTTTAAATGTTCCTTTAGGTACAAAACCATTTGTTATTTATAGATAGAAAATTCTAGAAGGTGTTTTCTTTCCCTTTTTCTTTCAAGATTAAAAGTTGTCATCTTTAACTTAAATATATTATAATTATTAATCTGAGATGCAAATTAATCATAAGGTAATATAATTTGTATGATATTTTATATTTATGAATTTCTTTTTCAAATTTAAAAGTATTGAGAAAATTTGTTTGTAATATACAACATATTTTTGAAATATATTTATATATATTAGAAGACTCAATAGATCAAATTGAAATGTCTTACTTTACCTACTTTTTTTCTTTTATTGTTTCTCATTAGAAAAGAAAAAGACCTTTAAGATACAATAATAAAATAAAATAAGATAAGATAAAACAAAGCCAAACAAATAGGAAAAAACAAAACAAAAAACAAAAAAAGAGCCTAAGAAAAGGTACAACAGAAAGATATAGCTCCAGAGATTACTCATAAATTCTACAAAAAATAAAACACTAGAAGCCATAACATATGTGCAAAGGATCTGTAGAGTAGCTAAGAAATGAATAAATAAATGAACAAATGAATAGAACAAAGGAAGAAATTTACAAAAAGAAACTGACATGACATCATGAGACAAGGAACCCCCAAAGATGCCACTGAATTTGTTTTCTGTTGGCCACCTAGGCTGGACATGCAGCATAACCTTAAGAGTAGTTTGTTTTCCAAGAGAGACTCTCTTGAAGAAAACTACATTTTCAGTTGCAGATGATTATCAATTGGAGATAACTTCTTGGTTAATGATAGAATAATATGTCTACTTCTTCTTTCAGCTCTAGGACCCCATTTGGTGCAGCCTGTTCAACCCCTGTGAATGCTGTGTAAGTCATTATGAGTATATATGAGTATATATGGTCCTGTTGATGTAGAGGCCCATTTATTCTTGGTGTTCTCTATCCCATCTGGCTTTTAAACTCTTTCTACCTCTTTTTTTCTCAGAGTTCCCTGAGCCCTGAGTGGAGGGATTTGATAGAGGCCACCTATTTAGGGATGGGTATTCCTAGGTCTCTTTCTGTTTCTGTCTCTGTCATCCCATGTCCCACTTATCCCCACCCCCTGCCCCTGCTCTATCATTCCCTCTACACATTGTCTGGCTGTGGGTGTCTGCATTTGTTCCTATGTGCTTCAAGAGGAAGCTTCTCTGATGATGGCTGAGGAAGGCACAGATCTATGAGTATAGTAAATTATCCTCAGAAATCAGTTTGTTGTTACACTTCTTTGGTATAATAGTAATATTTGATTTTCCCCTAGGCTCTTGGCTTATCTAGTCTTGGGTTTTGGTCACACAGGCAATGTCAGGTATGGACTCCTTCTTGTAGAATGAACCTTCAGTCAAATCAAATATTTTGACTATTACCATAAACTTTGTACCACCATTGCGCTAGCATAACTTATAGGTTGCCATTTTATATCAAAGGGATTGTAGTTTGGACTGGTTTTCTCCTTTGATAGCCCGCAGAGTAACTTCTTGTGTGGAGAACAGCATTCCATAGGGGTGGAGAGTCTACATAGACACCAGCTCCACCCCTTGGCCAATGAGTTATGTAGGTGTTATCTTCAGTATTAAACCTTGCTGTCAGTTTTTAAAGCACAACTTACAGCCTCAGCAACCTGGGTTGGTTGGTAGATCCCAGGAGACCCCTTTGGCTAATGAGTCAACTAGATGTAACCCATTTCTGATTCTGGAAAATTCATTTGGTGACAATGGCGATTTTCTCTCTATTACCTTCATTTATGTGTGTGTTTTGGGAAGCATCTACAGTATTAGGTTTCCACACTACCTTTATAGCTGTCATTTCCCACATCCCATCCTCCATCCCTTGCTTCCCCCATCTATAACTATAGATGTATCCACCCATCTATAACTACTCAATTTCCCTTTCCTAGTTAGATCTATTCCTCTCCCCTTGTCCTTTACATTATATGTAACCTCTTTGGTTTTATGGATTGTAGTTAGTTTGATTATCATTGACAGTTAATATCAACTACATACATGTAGTAGAGTGACTACATACACTACTGGGTCTGGGCTACCTCATTCAGAATGAATGATAATTCTTCTAGTTCCATCCATCCATTAACTTGAGATTTTCATGATTTCCTTTTTTTGACAGCTTAGTAATATTTCCTTGTGTAAATGTACCACATTTTCCTTACATATTTATCTATTTATGAACATAAATATTGCTTCCAATTTCTGTCTATCTTGACTGCAGTAGAGCAGCATTGAACATGTTTGAGCAAGTGTTTATGTGATAGGACAAATCAGAGTATCTTGAAGTAAGCTCTATTACTAGCTTCCTGAGGAATTGGAATGATGATTTCCACAATGGCTACATCAGTTTCCACTTCCACCAGCAATGGACAAGTGTTCTCCTTACTCTACATCCTTGCTACATGACCTATCATTTGTTTTGTTAACCTGGGGATTCTGACTAATATAGCAAAATTTCACAGTAGTTTTGATTTGTATTTTCATGATGACTAAGGATGTTGAACATTTCTCTCAATTATTCTCAGTCATTTGATTTCACTCTTTTTTGTTTTCTTGAAATACAGTTTTTTTGGGTTTCTTTTTTTAGTTCTTTATATATTTTGGATTTCAGTCCTTGATCAGATCATGTATGACTGGTAAAAATCATTTTCAGTTCTGTAGGTTCCCACTTTGTTTGAATGATGGTGTCCTATGCCATGCAGAAGCTTTTCAGTTTCAATGAGGACCCATTTATTAACTGTTGATCTTAGTGCCTGTGCTAAGGATACTCTGTTCAGTCTTTTTATGAACCAACAAGTACAAGGTTATTCCCCATTTTCTCTTCTATCTGGCTTAGTGTATTTGGTTTTATGTTGAGGTCTTTGATCTATCTAGAATTGTATTTTACTCATGGTGATACATAGAGATATACTGGGATTCTTTTACATGTAACCATCAGAGTGTCCAGAGAGACTTCATCCAGTGACTGATATGAGCAGATGCAGAGTGCTACAGCCAAATATTAGGTAGAGCTCAGGGAATTATCCCGAGGAAGACGATGAGGATAGGAGAAACCAGAGAGGTCAAGGACATGACAAGAACATCATCCACAGAATCAATTGACCAGAATTCATGGGAGCTTGAAGAGATCAATCAAGTAGGACCTGATTGATCTCTTCAAGAGGACCTGATCTGACTTAGGTCCTCTGCATATATGTTATGGTAGAGTAGCTTGGTGTTCTTGTGGAATCCTAACGGTGTGAGTGGAGGCTGTCTATGATTTGTTTGCCTACACGTGGAACCCTTCTTCTCTCACTGAGTTGCCTTGTTCAGTCTTGATGTAGTGGTATTTGCCTGGTTTTATTGTAGCTTGTTATGATGTGTTTGATTGATGTCCCTAGGAGTCCTGCTCTTTCTTGAGAGGATGTGGAGGAGGGAGTAGATTTGGAGAGAGAGTGGACAGGGGGCTATAGTTGGGATGTAATATATGAGAGAATGCATTTCTTTTTAAAAGATTGGGCATAAGAATAGCTTGCAGTGATAAAGGAAATCCCAGTCCATTGTGAGTAGTATCATCACTGGGGCTGTGGGGTTTGGGTTTTATCAAAAAACTGAGTAATTCCTGAGGAGCAGGCCAATAAGCAGCACCATCCATGGCTTCTGCATTAGCTCCTGCCTCCACAATCCTGCCTAGTTTGAGTTTCCATCTCTACTTCTTTGGATGATAAATATAGAGTTGTAAGACAAATAAACCCTTTCCTTTACACATTGCTTAGGGCATGTTTTTTTTCTATCAGAAATCCCTAATTAACACTGAATTTGCCTATGAGTTTAAAAGTTCTCTGTAACATTTGTTTTTTAATGGGTAGTATGTTATTTACAAACATTCACCATTCCACTTTTTCATAGTTTCTATGACTTTTTATTTCTTGTCATGCTTCATTTTCCTGGCTAGAATAGAACTTTTAAATTGCATTTTAGTGTGTGTGTGTGTGTGTGTGTGTGTGTGTGTGTGTGTGTATGTGTGACATGAAAGTCAGAGGATAACTGGCAGGACTCAGTTCTTTCCTTCTACTATGGGTCCTGGGGACTGAACTCATGTCTTCATGTTTTTTTTTTTTCTATCAGCAAACCCTAGAAAAGCCAAGCAACTTCAGTTATCTCATCAGCCCTAGTACTTTGATTAAAAGAAGCGATAATAGTACATAATTATGAATAATATGAATCAACTTTTCATCTTTCAGAGTCCCCTTTCTCCTGGGCACATTATATATGGCCTTTATTTTGTGAAGGTATATTTGCACTATGTTTTTTCCTTTTTTCTTTTCTTTTCTTTCTTTTTTTTTTGATTTCTGATTTTCTTTCTGATTTCTTTCCTTTTTCTGTTTAAAGTAGTCTTCCATGGCTGGGAAACCTGGACTCTCAAGACGAGAGCCAGTTACAACTGGTTTTTGATTGAAGGGAATGGATATAGGAACTGGGATTAGGGCAGAAAGACCATGTTCTTCTGTGGTCTTAGAGTAGAGGTCAAACTGAAATTCACAGAACCTGGGGAACTGGGGGAAGGGATGATATAGGAACAAAAAGCTGGGGCTATGGGAGCCACTTCACTCCAACCCATTTCTTTTCTAAGGTTACAGTCTCTGCAGTCCTAGAGCCTTCCATACCTTCTCTTCTCTTCTCTTCTCTTCTCTTCTCTTCTCTTCTCTTCTCTTCTCTTCTCTTCTCTTCTCTTCTCTTCTCTTCTCTTCTCTTCTCTCCTCTCCTCTCCTCTCCTCTCCTCTCCTGTCCTCCCCTCTCCTCCCCTCCCCTCTCCTTCCTTCCTTCCTTCCTTCCTTCCTTCCTTCCTTCCTTCCTTTCTTCCTTCCTTCCTTCCTTTCTCTTTCCCTTTTTAGAACCTGTAAATCCTTTAGGCTGTGTCCTGGATGTCCCCCTTAGAGTTCTGAGGTCATAATCAAAAGGACCACTAGTTATCTACCACGAGGGTACAGGAAATGCAGTAAATCATAAATTCAAATTAGACTGGACAATCACTCTTTTCAGAGGAAATCTTAAAAGTCTTTAACAACAAGCTTTGCACACTATGACACACACAATTGAGTCTTCTCCTTTTTTTATTAATCATTTTATTCATTTACATTTTAAAACATTTTTCCCTTCCTAGTTACCCCTCCACAAACCCTCCATCTCATCACCCCTTTTCCACCTTCCCTTTGACTCTCTGAGGGTACTCCTCCACCTACTCACCCACTCCTGCCTCACTGCTTTAGCATTCCCTTAGGCTGGGGCATCAAGGCTTCACAGGACCAAGGGCCTCCCTTCCCATTGATTCCAGATAAGGCTATCCTCTGATACAAATGTATCTGGAGCCATGTGTACTCTTAGGTTGGTGGTTTAGTCCCTGGTAGCTCTGGGTGGTCCAGTTAGTTGATATTGTTCCTCGTATGAGGTTGCAGTCCCCTTCAGCTCTTTCATTCCTTACCCTAGGTCTTCCATTTTGGTCTCTGGGCTTAGTCTGATGGTTGGCTGTGAGTATCTGCATCTGTGTTGATCAGCTGCTGATAGAACCTCTCAGAGAACAGGCATATCAGGCTCCTGTGAGCAAGCACTTCTTGGCATCAGCAATAGCATCAAGGATTGGTTCTGCACCTGAGCCTTCTTATCTTCAAATGCTCCTAAAGTAAATGGAAAAGCATCAAAATGCCTTTCCATCACACTGAAAAAGGTGTGTTAAGTTTCTTCTTAAAAGGCCATTTCTTTTGAGAGGGGTCTCTCTGTCCTGTGTAACTGATCTTTTCTCTCCATCATTGACAAGTTGCTTTACTTTGTGTGACAACTTATTTCTGTTAGTATGCACATAAATGAGTGGGCAACTTTGCTCCAGGCTGCCATCACTTTAGGTGGGTTTAAACAGATTTCAGGCAGCTTCAGCACAACGGTGAACTGCCTTACTGAAACCTGTTTCCCTGCCCTGTAGCTTGTGTTCCTGAGCTTCAGTTATCACAAAGTGTGAGCCATGGGGGCAATGAAGCTACTACACACAGGTCACACAGGTCATATAGTGACACAATAGCATTGCTGTATCAAAGGATTCTAATAAGCTTCCCTAAGTAGTCTTAGCGTTTTCCTTAGACTTTAAGCTAGTTGTTATTCCATCAGGAGTTGATGAAAGCAATTATCTCCCCAACACCATGCTTCTTTGGGAGACCCAAAGGGAAGGAGAAAAAGCAGCAGGCGACTGACTGTAGATTTCTTTACCTAGGAAATAGTCCATATCATCATTACAGGAAATTGAAGTCAGGAGATGAATATTCCTCCCCAAAGCAGAATATAAAAAATTTTGAACTTCACCTCAATTGTGTTCCTTCTTCAAATAGTATAATAAATATTTATTATTATTATTATTATTATTATTATTATTATTATTATTATTATTTACTATGAGTATTTTTACCAGGAACAGAACTCTTAAACTGTCTTTACTGATAGTTATGAAAAGACAAAAATACTGTGGTGCTATTTACTTTTCAAAAGGTAAGAATGTAACCATGGGGGCTGATGAGATTGCTTAGTGGTTAATGGCTGCTCTTACAGTGGGCATGAACTCAGTTCCTAGCACCCCCAGGGAGGATGAATATAATTTGCAAATCAAGGTCCAGTGTATTCCATACCCTATTCTGGGAGGGAATCAGGGACGTACATGGTACATAGATATATATGTAGCTAAAGCACCCATAAAATTAAAATCAATAAAAAGGAAAATATTAAATGTACATAGATATACATGTAGCTAAAACACCCATGAAATTAAAATCAATAAAAAGGAAAAAATTAAAACGTATATAACCATGTACCCACTCTGTGTATATAGATATAAGGAAAGCCGTTAAGATCTAGGGAAAGCCTCTTGGTATGGCATACTAGACCTGTTATTCATTTCAGTTTGCAGCTCTTAGTATTCCGATGCCTGGCTCCAGTTGTTTGAAGTTATACCCAGTTCTATGTCCTTTCTGATATACTTTGATGTGGATAACCTCCAAATGCTCATGTATTAAATCCTTGGTTGCTAGGATTGCTCTGCTATCAGGTAGCAGAATCTTTAAGAGGTGAGGTCTAATCCATGTTCCTTAGATCATTGGGAGCATGCTTGTGGAAGGTATTGTGGGACCTTATTCCTTTCTTTATACTTTTGCTGAGGTGAGAAGTTTTGCTTTACCTTAACTGCCTGTTATGTTTGGCAGCACCACCAAAAGCCCAAGAACCCTGTTTTTACTTGACTATAGATGAAAGCTGTTAAAGTATTAGCCCCTGATAAACCCTACCTCCTTGTAAGTTAACAAAGCATTTTGTTATTGTGTTGGAAAGGTGAAAGCATAGTAATAGACCAAATTGTTTATCATATAGTGGTGAGGATTCTGTTTTCAATAGAGTTAAATATTTCAGTTCTTTAAAACAATATTTTTCAAGATTTAGATATTCTTTTGGCCATATCTAGTACTAATCATATTTTTATATTTTAATTTATAATTCTTTCCAATTTGATTCCCTTTGAGTTCCTTATGTTGTAGAATTGCTCTAGCTAGTACCTCAAGTACTATATTGAAAAGATATGGTGAGAGGGGGCAGCTTTGTCTAGTCCCTGTTTTAGTGGGATTGCTTCAAGTTTCTCTCCATTTACATTGATGTTGGCTACTGGTTTGCTGTAAATTGCTTTTACTATGTTTAGGTATGGGCCCTGAATTCCTGTTCTTTCCAAGACTTTTAGCATGAAAGGATGCTGAATTTTGTCAAATGCTTTTTCAGCATCCAATGAGATGACCACGTGTTTTTTTTTTCTTTGAGTTTATTTATGTAGTGGATTACATTGATGGATTTCCGTATATTGAACCATCCCTGCATCTCTGGGATGAAGCCAACTTGTTCATGGTGAATGATTGTTTTGATGTGTTCTTGGATTCCATTTGCGAGAATTTTATTGAGTATTTTTGCATCGATGTTCATAATGGAAATTGGTCTGAAGTTCTCTTTCTTAGTTGGATCTTTGTGTGGTTTTGGTATCAGGGTAATTGTGGCTTCATAGAATGAGTTGCGTAGTGTTCCTTCTGTTTCTATTTTGTGGAATAGTTTGAAAAGTATTGGTATTAGGTCTTCTTTGAAGGTCTGATAGAATTCTGCACTAAAACCATCTGGTCCTGTGCTTTTTTTTGGTTGGAAGACTTTCTATGACCCCTTCTATTTCTTTGGGGCTTATGGGACTGTTTAGAAGATCTATTTGATCCTGATTTAATTTTGGTATTTCGTATCTGTCTAGGAAATTGTCCATTTTCTCCAGATTCCCCGGTTGTGTTGAGTATAGGCTTTTGTAGGAGGATCTGATGATTTTTTTAATTTCCTCAGTTTCTGTTGTTATATCTCCCTTTTCATTTCTAATTTTGTTAATTTGAATACTGTCACTGTGTCCTTTGGTAAGTCTGGCTAAGGGTTTATCTATCTTGTTGATTTTCTCAAAGAACCACCTCCTGGTTTTGTTGATTCTTTGTATGTTTCTCTTTGTTTCAACTTGATTGATTTCAGCCCTGAGTTTGAGGATTTCCTGTCTTCTACTCCTCCTGGGTGAAATTGCTTCTTTTTGTTCCACAGCTTTCAGGTGTGCCGTTAAGTTGCTAGTATATGCTCTCTCCTGTTTCTTTTTGGAGGCAGTCAGGGCTATGAGTTTTCCTCTTAGCACTGCTTTCATTGTGTCTCATAGATTTGGGTAGGTTGT